>CM035839.1:86661544-87281907 GCA_020510985.1 Pholidichthys leucotaenia | reverse complement strand
GTCTACCTTCCTATTTCGCCACCATGACAAGGTTTTACCACAGACGCTAAGTCCCGATCATCGACTTCTTCGTCTACCTTCCTATTTCGCCACCATGACAAGGTTTTACCACAGACGCTAAGTCCCGACCATCGACTTCTTCGTCTAACTTCCTATTTCGCCACCAGGACAAGGTTTTACCACAGACGCTAATTCCCGACCATCGACTTCTTCGTCTACCTTCCTATTTCGCCACCATGACAAGGTTTTCCCAAAGACGCTAAGTCCCGACCTTCGACTTCTTTGTCCACCTTCCTATTTCACCACCATGACAAGGTTTTCCCACAGACGCTAAGTCCCGACCATGCATTTTTTAATCAGTTTCCACTTTTTCTCAACCGTCTCAAAGTTCCCGACTTAGCGAGATTTACCGACCATCTCTTGTACCACATGTTGGTCGCTCAAACAAAACCCAGATACGCTGTCCTTGTTACCACTGATGTCAGTAGACCCCTTAACCCTTGTGTGACCCCCGGGGGTCACCCGGACCCCACCTCCTCGTATCTTGTCCCAGCGCCCCCTAGCGGTCTGGGTGTG
The DNA here is from genome assembly GCA_020510985.1 of Pholidichthys leucotaenia. NCBI lineage: Eukaryota > Metazoa > Chordata > Actinopteri > Cichliformes > Pholidichthyidae > Pholidichthys > Pholidichthys leucotaenia. The sequence goes on along the minus strand of CM035839.1, from coordinate 87,281,331 downwards.
TGTTTGGCGGCGGTGGTTAGACCGGAAACTCAACCCACTATATCGACATCCCCCCCCCCCCCATCGCATCATAGCGCCCCCCTAGCGTCCTGGGGTGGGGTAGTGGGGGTGGGGGTGGGGGTCAAGAAGACCCCCCGTCGCCACCAAAAGCCGGAAACCCCAACCCCAAGACCCCTCCATCGCATCATAGCGCCCCCTAGCGGTCTGGGTGTGTGTTTGGCGGCGGTGGTTAGACCGGAAACTCAACCCACTATATCGACATCCCCCCCCCCCCCATCGCATCATAGCGCCCCCCTAGCGTCCTGGGGTGGGGTAGTGGGGGTGGGGGTCAAGAAGACCCCCCGTCGCCACCAAAAGCCGGAAACCCCAACCCCAAGACCCCTCCATCGCATCATAGCGCCCCCTAGCGGTCTGGGTGTGTGTTTGGCGGCGGTGGTTAGACCGGAAACTCAACCCACTATATCGACATCCCCCCCCCCCCATCGCATCATAGCGCCCCCCTAGCGTCCTGGGGTGGGGTAGTGGGGGTGGGGGTCAAGAAGACCCCCCGTCGCCACCAAAAGCCGGAAACCCCAACCCCAAGACCCCTCCATCATAGTCACTTATTAGTGTTCAGCAGTCTGACGGCAGAGGGGAAGAAGCTGCGAAATCCTATGAGAAAAAATAGCCTTCCTATAGGAAACCAAAGAAATGACAGTGGTTTGAGTCGACGATGAATTTGGAGGAAATTTTCACCAGAAGGGACTCTACGCCTGGAATCAAACCCAATAAATTTATAGGGATCATACATGTCAGCTTGTGTATAGAGAATGTTTTGGGGTATCCATTTCTTTATTTTTGTTTAAATTGTCCAAGCATCGTACATACTTCTGTGCAATACGTGATGTATGGGAGCATTAATGAATGTTAAAAAAAAAGTGTATATAGTGTTTCTTTTTTTGGGAGGGGAGAGAAACGTCAGGTCTCTATCCTGTTAAAATATAAGTCAGTGGAATGCAGAGAGTGAGTGCACTGCGTTTGTCTATGAGCGCGCGCGCACACACACACACACACACACACACACGCTCACACAGGGACAGTTTCTTTCCTCATTTCATCACTCTGAAACACACGCTCTCACACACATGCATACATCCTTGTATGCGTTGTGCATATTTGGTCAGCTTTCTGTCCATTGTGCTTTTAAGGTCTCCCCCCCCCCAAAAAAAAAAAAAAAACAAAAAAACCCCAACACCGGTCACAGGGACAGATTCTTTAGCCCAAGTCAAAGGTCCTTGTATGCGTTGTGCATATTTGGTCAGCTTTCTGTGTGTGCTCTCTCACACACAGAGAGAGTGGTGGTCAGGGGCTGTCCACACACGCACACACGTTTGAGTCAATGATGAAGAATGTTTGGGCATTTATTCTTTTATTTAGCTTTATTTACCTTTTATTTATTTATGTTATATACCTAAACTCAGTGTAAATGGTGTAGAGATTGAAAGGGTATCCGAAACTAAATTTCTTGCAGTAATAATTGATAATAAACTGTGTTGGAAGTCACATATTAATTATATTAAGGGTGAAGTATCCAAATCAATTGCAATATTACACAGAGTGAAATATTTGCTGAATCGACCCACACTATATACCTTGTATCATTCATTAATGCTCCCATACATGACATATTGTAATGAAGTATGGGGAATACATATAAAACAAACATACATCCGCTCTTTACGCTTCAAAAGAGAGCTATTAGAATAATAAACAAAGCGGCTTACAGGGAACCAACAAACCCACTTTTTCTTAAACTAAAAGCTCTCAAGTTGAAAGATCTGGTTGACTTTAAAACTGCAATAATAATAATGTTCAAAGTGAAGAATCTATCACTGCCCGCAAATATCCAAAAGTTGTTCCAAATAAGGGAGAGACAAAATCACTTCAGAGGAACATGTATATTTCAAAAGCCTACAGTGAGAACTACCACCAAGCAACACTGTGTCTCAGTGCAAGGAGTCAGATTACGGAACGATTTTGGACCCGAATTAAAATCATGTACAACGCTTGGACAATTTAAACAAAAACTAAAGGAAGAAATACTCCAAACATATATATATACAAGATGACACGTAAAATCACATAAGGATTGTCATATCCAGTCTGCGTTGTGCTGTTACTTAGTTGTTGTTGGGGTTTTTTTTTGTCACATTTTGTCTTAGCTTTGTTCTGAATTGTAATCGCTCTTGTTTTGTTTTTTTTTTCCTTTGAATTCTTGGATGGAATATGGGTGGGCAATATAAGCTGCGGCTTCAGCCATCACCCATTTCGGATAACATTTGTTGAACTGTATAATCAGAGGAGTCACTGTCTAATTTGGCCTTGTTGGATTTTCATTTCCCCCTTTTGCTATATTATTCAGTTCCTTTTAACCTGTACTATCCGAAACAAATAAAGATTCATTCATTCATAAATAAATAAAGATTCATTCATTCATTTGAGTTTAAACCACCCGTCACAGGAACAGTTTCTTTCCTCAAGCCATCGTCACTGTGATGAACTCCCAACATTCACCTAGTCCTACCTGTTTGCTGTACTCATGACTTTTCATCCATTATTACATTGCACATAAGTCTCACACTGCTTTTTACTTCGTTCACATTATGTCACCGAATCTGATTTCACATTGAAATACTGTATGACTGTATATTTTTTTTTCCATATATTTCTGCAAAGTGTGGATAGTCTGAGTAAATAACTGCATATATTCCTGTATACCGTATATTTGCATCTTTAAAAATAAACTAATCAGCCAAGACATAAAATGAACGAGCGATGACGTCTGGGGAGAAAAAATCCCTCCGAGGCCAGAAAATGCTACAATTACCTACTACTCCTTACAGACCCATAAAACGGACAAGAGATTACGTCTTGGGGATGGGGGGAGGGGGGGGGGGTCCTTCACGAAACCGGGCCGTAGTGCCGTACTCATGACTTTTCATCCATTATTACATTGCACATACGTCTCACACTGCTTTTTACATAAAATGAACGAGCGATGACGTCTGGGGGAGAAAAATCCCTCCGAGGCCAAAAAATGCTACAATTACCTACTACTCCTTACAGACCCATAAAACGGACAAGAGATTACGTCTTGGGGATGGGGGGGGGGGGGGTCCTTCACGAAACCGGGCCGTAGTACCAAGGTCCAGTCGCGAACTTGCCCATCGTCCCCCGAGGACGGACGACAGGAAGTCACGTTACTAAGGGTCCCTCGCTTCGGGTCCGTGACTGCCAATTCCCTCGAGGACGAAAAAAAAAAAAAAAGAAGCCCAAGGACCTCACTCTCTTTTCTTTCCCTCTCGCTCGCTCCCTAGCATCTCTACGACATGTCGCTCACGCGTCCATGGACCGGGAGGAAAGAGGAAGAAGAAGACGAAGAAGAAATAGAAGTAGAAGTAGAATCCCCCTCTCCCGTCGTGTCTTCTTCTTCTTTTTCGGTCCCGTACCGGCTCCGCAGTACCACGGGGGCGACGATTACGAGTCGGTATATGCGAAGCGGCACCGCTCCACGGGACCCCGCTGCGATACCGGACCGCGAGCGACTCCCGACGTCCCCGAGAGCCCGCCGAGACAAAGATCGCGGGGACGTCGAGGAAGGACAACGGCAACACGAAGAAGAAGAAGTAGAAGAAGAAGAAGAAGAAGAAGAAGAAGAAATAGAAGTAGAAGTAGAATCCCCCTCTCCCGTCGTGTCTTCTTCTTCTTTTTCGGTCCCGTACCGGCTCCGCTGTAGTACGGGGGCGACGATTACGAGTCGGTATATGCGAAGCGGCACCGCTCCACGGGACCCCGCTGCGATACCGGACCGCGAGCGACTCCCGACGTCCCCGAGAGCCCGCCGAGACAAAGACCGCGGGGACGTCGAGGAAGGACAACGGCAACACGAAGAAGAAGAAGAAGAAGAAGAAGAAGAAGAAGAAGAAGAAGACGACGAAGAAGAAGAAGAAGACGGAGAAGAAGACGAAGGTGAAGAAGAGGAGTCTGATACAGGGGAGGACGACGAGGAAGAAGACGAGGAATTGGACATAGAGGAGGACGACGAGGATGATGAAGAAGAAGAAGAAGAAGAAGAAGAAGAAGAAGAAGAAGAAGAAGGAGGAGGACAGTATCACTATGACTATCGCGACGCTCCCGCGGAATCGATGACCTCGAGTCGAGGGAACATCACGTGGAGCTCGAGGCCCGCCCCGCAGTCGCGGCAGCGCGGGCGCCGACGTCGGCCTCGACTTGAGCGCCAGGGCCCCACGGGGACGGCGCGCGAGGCCGTCGCGGACGTGGCCTCGGCGTTCCTCGCTTACTTTCAGCCCGAGCTGGAGGACGAGGTGATCGCCATGACCAACCTGGAAGGCGCCAGGAGGACGTCGCGAGGGCTCGACGGGTGGAGGCCCATGGATCGGACCGACCTGCGCACCTACGTGGGGCTGCTGATCCTCGCGGGCGTGTACAGGTCGCGAGGCGAGGCGTGCGAGAGCCTCTGGGACGCCGAGAGCGGACGCCCCGTCTTCCGGTCCGTCATGTCCCTCAAGACCTTCCGCTCGTACTCGAGCGTCCTGCGTTTCGACGATCGCGACACCAGAGAGGCCAGACGCTATTCCTCTTCTCCTTCCTCTTCTTCTTGTTCCTCATCGGGAGACAAGCTGGCGCCCATCAGGCGCGTGTGGGACGCGTGGCAGAGGAGGCTGTCGCTCCTGTACGAGCCCGGACCCGAGGTCACCGTGGACGAACGACTGGTTCCCTTTAGGGGTAAGTAGCCGTGGTGTTGGGTGTAAAAAAAACAAAAACAAAAAATATAGAAATCTAACTGCGTCTCTCTCTCTCTCTCTCTCTCTCTCTCTCTCTCTCTCTCTCTCTCGTGCGCATGCGTGGGCGTTTGTGGGAGCAGGGGTGTGGAGTGGTGTCGAGTGAGTACTTTAAACTTTGTATTTTCTAACTTTTTCTCTATCTTGTGTGTTTGAGGTGTGTGTGTTTAATATAGTGGGTTGAGTGTGTGTGTGCTGGGGTGTGAGTGTTGGAGTGAGTGTGTTGGGGAACGGTAGCTTCTGCTGCCGGTTTTTCCCAGCCGGCATCATGCCGGTGATTGATGGTGGTGTGGAGTTTGAGCGCTTAACCCGGCGTCATGGTGTGAGAATCCTCCCGACAGTTCCCTGTTCTGTGGAGGAGGCCAGCCTCGCTGTAGGACAGGTGGTTGGGCATGGCAGCATAAAATCAGCATCGAGGATGAACAGCGCAATTGTGATCTTTCTGGATTCGACTGAGAAAGCTGATCAGGTGGTGGCACAGGGAGTGGTCATAGGTGACACTTTTACTCCCGTTTTACCGCTGGCGAATCCGTCTAGGAGGATCACCATCTCAAACGCTCCTCCTTTCGTTAAAAATGATCAGCTGATTAGAGAGTTGTCCCGTTTTGGCCAGGTTGTGTCCCCTATCAGAATGGTCTCTCTGGGTAGTAAATCACCCCTGCTGAAGCATGTTGTATGTCATAGGAGGCAGTGTTTCATGGTGTTGAAAGACAGCTCTGCTGAACTGAACGCGTCTTTTAATTTCAGGATTGATGGCTTTAGCTACTTGGTGTTTGCAACATCTGAAACCATGAAGTGTTTTGCGTGTGGCGCAGAAGGCCATCTTATTAGGTCATGTCCTGAAAAGGCGAACACAAAGAGCACTGGCGGTAAGAAAGGTGACGCCGCTGTTTCTGGTGGTCCGGAGGGTAGCGCTACATGTGGTGCGGCGGATGCCGCTGCGGCGCCCGCTTCTGCTGGGGCGGTCGTGGCCGCGACTGCGGCCGCATCCGCGTCCGCCGCGTCCGCTTCTACTTCTGCGGGGGCGTCCGCGTCCGCGTCCGCGTCCGCTTGTGCTGGGGCGGCCGCGGCCGCCTCTGCTGGGGTGGCCGCGGCGGGCGCGGTAGTTGTCCCCCCAAACAGTGATGGTGGGGAATTTCTGTCTGGCGGCAGCTCTGATCATTGTGACGAGCCTGTCGCCCGGGGTAGACAGGTGGAGGGTGTAAGTAAAAGTGCAGTTAAACGAAGGAACGTGAATGAACAGACTTTGCAGGCGGGGGAGGAGCGGTTTGAGGCTGTAGCGGACACACAGAGCAAACACTGCATGACAAACGTTGCGTTTCATGAAGAAATGCAGGAATGTAGTTTTGTTGAAGAGGATCCTTTTAAAGCTGCACAAAAAAGGAAAAGTGCGGAAAACTTGCAGAGCTCTGCTAAATCTAGTAGGGTTGGGAATTTAGATTTACTGAATGAGAGCGCTTCTGACGAAAGTGGAGATGAGTCTGAACTGATGCAGACGCAGACGCAGGAGGAGCAAAGCTCCTATTGTTTTACTAAAATTAGACAATTTCTCCAGGTGACTAAGGGGAGCAGAGCTGTGAAAGTGGAAAATTACTTTCCAGATCTGGAGTTATTTGTGGCATCAGCTCGCAAGCTGATGAAACCGAATGATGGGAATGAGACTTTTACTGATCAGGAAATTTTTCGTTTAAAGAAACTGGTTGTCAAACTGAAATCACAAATTACTAACAGTCATGTTGACTCTTAGTTTGTTTCTTCCCTTTTATGCTATGTGTGTGTTTTTTTACTGTACCTTATTTTTATCCTTTTTAATGCCCCACCTTAGAATTGGCACTCTTAATATAAACGGGGCCAGGGATGATGTAAAAAGGGCCTCTTTATACAAGCTTTTTAATTTAAAGGCACTTGACGTGCTGATGGTCCAGGAGACTCACAGCACTGTAGACATTGAGTGCCAGTGGAGAAAAGAGTGGGATGGCTGCATTTTTTTTAGCCACAAATCCAATAATAGTGGAGGGGTGGCTGTACTTTTCTCTCGGGGTTGTGTGCCTGTCTCTTATGAGGTAGAAGAGGTGGTGAAAGGACATGTACTCTTGCTAAAGGTACAGCTTGAAAACGTAAACTTGGTTCTTATAAACGTGTATGTGCCAACCCAGAGAGCAGAAAGGATCAGGGTCTTTAATATGCTATCAGATACGGTTAGATCCTGTAATCCAAATAGTTTTTTATTTCTGGGGGGTGATTTTAACTGTACATTAAACCACAGACTGGACAGGAACCATCAGGAACCTCACCCTGCTTCTGCCAATAGGCTGAGGGAACTAGTGAAGGCGCATGAAATGGCCGATGTGTGGAGATCACATCATGGGGACCAGAGGCAGTACACCTGGAGCCATGCTAAAGATAACCTCTTATCTATGGCTAGGTTAGACCGTTTCTATGGTTTTAAACACCAAATGAGTGTTTTTAAAAATAGTTGTATCTGTCCTGTTGGTTTCACTGATCACTGCCTGCTGATTTGTTCTGTTTTCATTGAAAATGTAAAGTGTAAGAGTGCTTTTTGGCATTTTAATAATACACTTTTAAATGATGTGTTTTTTAAGGGAGTTTTTCATGATGTATGGAAGTCACACAGGGAACAAAAACCCTCTTTTAGTTCTCTCCAATTGTGGTGGGATTTTGGTAAGGCCCAGATAAAACAACTCTGCCAACAGTACACTCAAAATGTCACTCGTAGCTTGACCCAATCCTTGAAAGTTCTGGAGACTGAGGTGGTAGAACTAGAGGAGTTGCTCAGTTCTACAGGAAAACAGGAGCACTTAGAGGCTCTCAAGTCAAAAAGGTCAGCCTTGGCTAGCTTGCTAGGGGTCACCGCACAGGGTGCTCTGGTCCGCTCACGCTACATGGATGTAGCTCTGATGGACTCGCCCTCCCAGTACTTTTTTGGACTGGAGGGGAAAAATGGACAGAGAAAGCTCATTCACTCCTTGTTGGGCGATGACGGGAGAACAATCTCCACAGCAGCAGAGATCAGGAAACACGCTGCTAGCTTTTACAGTGAATTGTTTAGAGCAGAGTGGAGGGAGGACACGTCACTGGGCCAGGTTTTCCTTGATGGTCTTCCAGTGCTCTCAGAGGACCTTGTTGCCGGCTTGGATGCTCCACTGTCTCTGTCTGAGCTGCATACGGCGCTAATGAGCCTCCAGAATGGAAAATCACCAGGCATAGATGGTCTCTCTGTGGACTTTTTTAAGGAATTCTGGCCCCTGCTTGGTCCAGACCTGCTGGAGGTTCTCCAAGATAGCTTGGAAAGGGGGACCCTACCCACGACCTGCAGGAGGGCCATCATCACACTGTTGCCGAAAAAGGGGGACCTCCAGAGCCTAAAGAACTGGAGGCCAGTCTCTCTGCTCTGCACAGACTACAAGATTCTCTCAAAAGCTCTGGCCCGAAGACTGAGAAAGGTGATGAGCGAGCTCATTCATGTAGACCAGACTTACTGTGTGCCTGGCAGGCTGATTAGTGACAACGTCACTTTAATTCGGGATATTTTGGAGGTCTCTGGTTCATTGGCGGTAGAAACTGGTTTGATTTCAATTGACCAGGAAAAGGCGTTTGATCGGGTTGAACACCAATATTTATGGACAGTTTTAACAGCTTTTGGGTTCAGCCCAGGCTTCATAGCCAGGATACGGGTCTTGTACAGTGACATTGAGAGTGTGCTGAAGATAAATGGGGGCCTGTCTGCCCCTTTAAAAGTCCAGAGGGGGGGTTCGGCAGGGCTGCCCTCTCTCAGGGATGCTGTACTCCCTCGCCATAGAGCCTTTGCTTCACTGCCTGAGAAGGGATCTATCAGGAGTTACTTTTCCTGGCTGTGACACCACGTTCAAGCTGTCGGCCTATGCAGATGATGTAGTCATTCTGCTAAACAAGCAGAGTGACATTGACGTTCTGGTTAGGAGTGTCAATCTTTTTGGCCAACTTTCCTCTGCAAAGATAAACTGGGGAAAAAGCGAGGCTCTGATGGTGGGGGAGAAACTAGAAAATCAGCTTACGCTGCCGGGTGGGTTGATTTGGAAAAAAGGAGGTTTTAAGTATCTTGGTGTCTTTATTGGAAATCAGCAGTTTGAGCAAAAAAATTGGGATGGGGTCATAGAGAAGATTAACGGGAGACTAAACAAGTGGAAGTGGCTAATGCCAAGAATATCTTTTAGAGGAAGAGTGCTCATTTTAAATAATCTTGTTTCCTCATCCCTGTGGCACCGCCTCATGTGCATGGACCCCCCTGCTGGTTTGTTGTCCAAAATTCAGTCTGTTTTGGTGGACTTTTTTTGGGGGGGTGGACTCCACTGGGTTCCTCAAGCCCTGTTATTTCTTCCCAAAGAGGAGGGGGGGCAAGGAGTGATTCATTTAGCTAGTAGAGGTGCTGCTTTTAGACTGACTTTCATACAGAGACTGCTGACGGGCCCCCAGGACCTGGTATGGAGGCCTTTGGCCTGTGTTATTTTACAGAGAGTCCTTGGGCTTGGGCTAGACCTCCCTGTGTTTTTAATGGATTTTAAGAACTCTAATGCACTGTCTTTACCCAGTTTTTACCGCAGTCTCTTTTCAGTGTGGACTCTTTTTAAAAAACAAAGAGGGCCATGCGATTCCCTCTACTGGTTGTTGAGGGAGCCGCTGGTTTTTGGTGGTCGCCTTGGTGTCCTGCCGGGAGTTGGAAGGACCTTCCTTGATAGGCTGTGTTCCAGGAACATTCTCACTCTGAAGCAAGTGGTGGAACTGGCTGGTCCTGGCCTCAACAACGCCTCAGCTTTAGCAGCTCATCTTGGTGTCAGGTCGAATCGTTTCATCGATGGTCTTCTTGCACACTGGAAACAGGAGCTTCATGGACTTGAGCACTCCCTACTCTTGGACTTTAGCAATGGCACGCTGCAGCCAGAAAGCACTGACCCCTTTCCCTCTCTCACGCTCTATATGGACTTTGACGTCGCTCCTTGCTCCTTACTGGCATTCTGTGCTCCCACTGGTGTGGACTTTGGAGGAGCCAGTGGTAAGGCACTCTACAGACTGGTGGTGATGGCACTCAACAAGGACCGATTGAACACCTGTGTGGACACTCCTTGGAGAGCCTATTTTAAACTAGGAAAAGGGCATCGGCCTGCCTGGAGGGCTCTTTACAAAGCCCCTCTCCCTAAGAGGCATGGAGACTTACAGTGGAGGGTCCTGCATGGTATTATAGCTGTCAATGCTTTTGTTTCTGTGATTAACAGCAGTGTCAGTGATCAGTGTGTTTTTTGTTCCTCTAGGGAGACTGTTTTTCATTGTTTTATTGAATGTCAGCGCCTGAGTGGCCTCTTTGAACTTCTCACAAAACTTTTTCATATTTTTAAGGAAGTTTTCTCTAAGCAGGTTTTCATTTGTGGTTTTATGTACAATCGTCGTTTTAAGCAGAAGTGTCAACTACTGAACTTTGTTTTAGGGCAGGCAAAGTTGGCTATCTATGTAAGCCGGAGAAGAAAACTTGAAAATGTTGAGAATGATGTTGATGTCAAAATTTTATTTGAGAGGCTACTTAAAGCCAGAATCAGGCTGGACTTTCAGTTTTTTATGGGGAATGGGGATGTGGAAGGTTTCAGGACCCTCTGGTCCCTGGAGAATGTCCTCTGTTCAGTTCGTGATGGACAGCTTTTTTTGGGGCGTTTTTTGGGGGATTAATTTTCTGTGTAACATAGCATGATATAGAAATTGTATTGACTGATGGACAAGTGTGTTTATTAAAGATCTTTTAAAAATCAAAAATCTCTCTCTCTCTCTCTCTCTCTCTCTCTCTCTCTCTCTCTCTCTCTCCCCCCCCCCAAAAAAAAAAAAAAAATTAATCCACTTTCTCTTGGTCGTTTGTTTGTTTTCTTTTCCTTTGTGTAACCCCCCACCCCTTCCCCAGGTCGCTGTCCCTTCAGACAGTACATGCCCAGCAAGCCCGCCAAGTACGGCATCAAGCTGTGGGTGACGTGCGACGCCCGCTCCAGCTACGCGTGGAAGATGCAGGTCTACACCGGCAAACCCGAAAGGGGAGGTCTCCCCGAAAAGAACCTGGCCACCCGAGTCGTCCTCGAGCTCACCGAGGGACTGGGACCCGGGCGGAACGTCACCTGCGACAACTTCTTCACGTCCCACGAGCTCGCGCGCAGGCTCCTCGCCGAACGGGGCCTGACCCTGCTGGGGACCCTGCGCGTCAACAGGCCCGAGATCCCGCGAGAGCTGCTCGACGTCAGGGGCAGGGCGGTCGGCTCCTCGTCCTTCGCGTTCTCCTCGTCCGGGGCTCCCGACGTCGCCCTGGTGTCCTACCTCGCCAAGAGGAACAAGAACGTGCTGCTCCTCGCCACCGCCGACAGGTACCTGCGAGGCCCGCTGCTGAGCGACCGCGCCGATCGCAAACCCCTCGCGGTGCTCCACTACAATCGCACCAAGGGAGGCGTCGACAACCTAGACAAGGTCGTGGCCACGTACAGCTGCAGGAGAAAAACCTGCCGCTGGCCCCTGGTCCTGTTCCACAACATGGTGGACGTTTCTGCGTACAACGCCTTCGTCCTGTGGTGGGAGCTCAATCCCGCGTGGATGGCCGGCAGACGCAACAGGCGCAGGTTGTTCACGGAACAGCTGGGCAAGGCGCTCGTGGCCCCGCTCGTGATCAGGAAGAGGAGGAGAGAGAGGGCGAGGGAGAGGGCGAGGGAGAGGGCGAGGGAGAGGGAGAGGATCCCCCGCCGCGGCGATGATGACGACGACGATGACGACCCCGAGGCCGCCTCGCGAGGAGGAGTACCCCCGCGGTCTTTGGAAGAAAAGAGGAAGAGGTGTCGCGTGTGTCCCAGGAGCAAGGACATCAAGACCAAAACGGTGTGCCGTGGGTGTCGCTTGCACGTGTGCGGAAGATGCGCGCTCAAGTACTGCCCCGCCTGCGCTCCCGCCAGCCGCGGTCCTCTCGCCTCCTCCTCCTCCTCCTCGGTCGAATAGCAAGTCCTCCACAAACTACCGGGTGGGTAGATCGACTGTCTATTCCTTGGAAAAAAAATACAAAGGGGGGGGTCATATCGACCCCATCTCACCCAAAACACCGAGGGGGGGGGGGGGGGGGGTCTAGTCGACCCCCACCCCCATCCACAAGTCCTCAACACAAAACCACCCGGAGATCAACTATCTATTCTTCGACAGTAACACCCCACCCCCACCCCCCAAGTCCTCAACACAAAACCACCCGGAGATCAACTATCTATTCCTTGGAGAGAAAAAAAAAAGCAAGCGGGGGGTCGATATGACCCCCTCAGAAAAATAGAAAGGGGGTCCATATGACCCCCTCCGAGGTGGGGGGGTCTAGTCGACCCCCACCCCTCACCCCAAGTCCTCAACACAAAACCACCCGGAGATCAACTATCTATTCCTTGGAGAGAGAGAGAGAGAGAGAGAGAGAGAGAGAGAGAGAGAGAGAGAAAAGCAAGCGGGGGGTCAATATGGACCCCCTCAGAAAAATACAAAGGGGGTCCATATGACCCCCTCTCATCCAAAGTCTCAAGGTTGGGGGGTCTAGTCGACCCCGAGACCACCCCCCTCCTTCCTCGATGAACCACTGGGGAGATCAGCCATCTATTCCATGGAAAAGAAACAGCGGGTCGATATGACCCCCTTGAAATATCCAAAAGGGGGGTCGAGACGACTCCCCCCCCCCTCGGAAAATACTCAGGGGGGTCGACATGACCCCTTTCACCCAAAACCCCGAGGTGGGACACCCCCCCCCACCTAAAAAAAAAACACTGGCAGATAAACTATCCATTCTGGAAAAAAAAACAAACAAAAAAAACCAGGGGTCCATATGACCCCCACCCCACCACCATCGTTATGTGGCACGTGGAAACACAAGGGTTAAAAGAAAATAGAATAATATAACAAAGGGGAAAAAATCTAACAAGGTCAAATTAAACAATAACTCCTCTGATTATACAGTTCAACACAGGTTATCTGAAATGGGTGATGGATGAAGCTGCAGCTTATATTGCCCACCATATTTCATCCAAGAACTCAAAAGAAAAACAAAACAGGAGGGATTACAATTTGAATGTGACAATAAAGTACTTCGTTGTTGTATTTAACCACAATTTTCATGTAGCTGCGCTTCATACATTTTACAAGGGCTGGGTTACATTTAAAATCATCTGTTTTTACTGTGGCCTCAGCAATCAGAATGAATTAATACATTCACTTGAATGGAATATAGTACTTTAACTGAAGGTGTGCATCACCGAGTATGGAGTCGCTCAGTCAAAATATGAAGTTTTTATCAATAAAAGTTTGTCTTGTCTGTAAAAGTGTCTCTTCTTGCCCTGGCTTCAAGTGTGGGCGGTGTTTTGTATTAGCATTGCTAAAATATAAAAGGAAGCACTACAATGGGTCTCAAATATTTGTAATGTGTCCTGTTACTGCATGAGTTTATTGATGATAGACTATAAACTACACATATAAAGTAAATTATATTGATGACTGAACATCTCACATTCGCCAAAACATACAGTTATGAACATAACTCACAAAGGATCACACAAGTGATCTGACAAAAAAATAAATACATTAACAAGCGGTTTATTTTACAGTTGATGTGCCATATTCACACAATCAAATAAATCTCAGTTCAGTCCCTTTTATATTAAGTGGAAATTGTGCTACTTTGGTTTTGACACTACCTATAAAAGCAAAGGATTTCAGTACTTTCCACAGTGGCGAGGTCCGTTGTGGGCTGGCTGCTTTCCTCTTGCCTAGATGAACGACAGAAATGGATGGTGGTTAGGTTCAAGCAAGTTCAACACTTAATACAGGCACATCTCAAAAATTAGAATACCATGAAAAAATTCAATATTTTTTTCACTCATTTCAGAAAGTGAAACCCATATTAGATTCATTACAGGGACAGTGATATATTGAAAGTGTTTATTTTAATATTGATGATTATGGCTACAGCCCATATTAACCAACACCTCAGCAGCCAACATTTATATTTAAAAACTATTTTTTAAAGTTAATTTTATGTAATATTCTAATTTTTTGCCAAATTGAATTTGGGGTTTTCAGGGGCTGTAAGCCGTAATCATCAAAATTAAAATAAATAAACACTTGAAATATATCACTGTCTGTGTAATGAATCTATATAATATACGGATTTTGCTTTCTGAAATGAATCACAAAAAATATTGAAGTTTTTCATGACACTCTAATTTTTGGAGATGTACCTGTGTTAGGGAAATACACCTGTGAAAGTCAATGGTGGGATGTGACAAAAATGCTTCGTTTCCCTGACAAGCACTGCAGGATCCACAGAATAGGTGTGTGGGTCTATTCTGACGCTTTAGAAAATTATATGAATGACTTTATAAATCACTGGTTTGAAAAAGCAATTTTAATATGACGAGATTTCAGCTCCTGTGGTCCATTTCACCAGTATCTACAATATAAACACTGAGGGAAGCTAACCCCTGGCATGTGGAAACACATTCTAGCATTAAATTGCACACAATTTAATGCGCAGCACCAAAGTGCAATACGTACACAAACCAGGACTTTAACCAGGATTAACATATTTCATCGTTTTGCTCTCACAAGTGAATACTTAGGAGAAAACAAGCATGAATCAGCAGTTGGTACTAGCTAGCTACTAGCTAAAACTCGTTAGCCAGCACAGAACAGCGCTGTATGGCTCAAAAAAAGTGAGCTTACCACCAACAGGATAAATAAGCGAACAGATGCACATTATTACAAATCACTCACCATCGATGGTTCTCTCACGTTCGTCTTCAGCTTGTCCGTAGTCCGGTTCTATGCTGGGCTGCCATCTGTATTGGTCCGGGTCACTCCTCACTGTGGATCTGCCACCAAGAAGAGAAAACTCCGCACCTCTTCATTGGACCACGGTGTAGAGTTCCGCAAAACCTACAACGCTGTCTGTATTAATATCGTATTTACTCCATGACCGAGTTAGTCCGTGAAATATTGCAAATGTCGGTCGTGTGTAGATTCATCAGAAGACAGTCGCTTTCATGATGTTACGACCTGACCAATCAGCGGCAACCAGGCTGTTGACGTCACATCACGGCACGACACAGCACGGTTGTACCCTGCCCTCGAGCAGGCACGAAAATAGCGGCTGTTAAACCATGTTGGGGCTAGTGGAAAGAGTTACAAAGCGTGCTGAGCTGTCCCGTGTTGGGCTAAGCGGGGCTAGTGGAAAAGGCCCTTTAGTCCCATGGAGGCCTCTGACTCTATTATTCAAACTCTGACCTCCTGTGGCCCTGCAGCTGATACTGACAGGGCAAATTAGGTGGGGCATGGGTATGGCTTTCTTGAAGATTGGTCATGTATTGTGTCTGCTCAGTATGTGGTCTTGGTACGTCTCTGCTATGGAAAGCAACAATACTGTACTTACATGTGCTCAATTGTTCCTCTTTAACCATTCTTTCAATGTCCCTTTGTACTGTTGCTGCGGAGGGAGGAGGGGGTGGCCGATGGCGTGAAGGAGGAGGGTGGACAATTCCAGGGGGCCTCACCAGCTGCTGGGGGAGGGGTTCCACAGCCACCATCTTCTCAGACCACAATCATCTTAGATTTAATGGAGAAAAACAGACCGGCTATTGAACAGCGTGTTTTTGTCCTTTTCTGTTCTATCGTGTTTATTGATTATTTTGCATTTGTTCTCACCGTTGCAGCATAAATTTCTTATTCTTACATTTTTTCTTTCCTTCCTCCAATCGTTTCTCCATATTTTGTCTTGTGTCCTACACAAAACTTTAACATTTCATCAGTTTTCAATTTTCTCAAACAACAAATTTCCCTTTCCATTTTCTGCCCACTCTCACTTCCACAAGGTTTATCTCCACAACAAAAACTCCTCTATTTATTTATTTTTATTCATTTTATTTTATTTTATTTATTCATTTATTTTTGTATTCATTTGTTTATTTACTCCAATTTACAATTTTCCTTATTTATTCATTTAAATTACCTCACCTTTATATATTGTCCACCTAGGATTTCCTACAGTTTTTTTGAGGAATAAATCTCCCTATTCTCCAGATTTATTGTATAAGTAGGAATAGTTATTATTCTTATACTTCCCTCTACCTAATTTAAAGTTGAGCCTTTTCTCTCCAAGCTGAGTGGAGATGCTTTTTTGCCTCACTACAATCAAACCCACATAGGTGGGCGAGGAAGGACTTTATCTTGCCATGCACAAACTTAAAGCTTTCCTTTCAGCCAGAGAGATAATGTTCCAAATTTATTATTTTTAGTTCTTATTGGCAGTAATTTGGTGAAATAGTGCACTTCCTACATTTGGCCGCACGATGGAGGCACTGTGCGCAGCTTGAAGGTGGTTCAAGATGGCGTTCTCATGCATATGCGCAGTGAATGCAACACGCGCAAGATTGCTCCCGAGCCTATCGTTCACAAACCACGATGTCTTTATTTTTTTTTTAAGGAAATGGAGCGCTGCCTCCCTAACCCCAGCTGTGCACATGCCAGAATAACCTTACAAGTTTAATTTAGCGCTTCATTTTAATACTGTTACCTCAAATAATTCTCCTCTCAGTAACCTGTTTTACAATCTCACCTCCACTTGGTGGTGGGGGCACATTATCGTCCTTTGTGGAAAAACACACACCAGCCTTTGTTCTATCCACGTGGACAGAAGAGTGCCATCAGTTAAATCAAACTATGGGGAAAGTTTGATGGATATTTCCACCCCCGTTATTTCTCAAACCACACTTTTATCCCTTAAAGACACAAAATTAACAAAGACATCTGGCACCAGGCTACCCTAGTTCCTTTAATTTGGGAGATGAAGACGGTTGATTCCGCTGTTCACTAAGTCTCTTATTCTGGCACAGACTGCAATTGAAATTACTGGCCCCCAGGCTAATCCGGGTCCTTTAATTTGGGAGACGAATACAGTTGATTCCACTGTTCACTAAGTCTCGTAATTATTTCGGAACAGACTGCTCTGAAATACTTCACCTACGTGGCATCATTCTTTAATGGCATCAGGTCGGTCACTTAACCCCCCCCCCCCCCCGGCAACAGGCTAACCCTGGATATCAATTTGGAAGACAGGCACGGCCGTTGCCTCCTATGTCTTATTAAGTTCTGGGTACAGACTGCATCCCAAAACCTCACCAATCCATTTAATCTTTTGTTAGACATAGGACACTTTCGCTGAGGCCTCGGCAGGTCCCCCACTCACAAGCGGTGCCGTGACTAACTCTGATACACAGAGGACACTTTCACTGGGGGGCTCCTTTCAGCCCAGAGTACAAGCGGTGCCTTGTGTCCAGTAGATTAACCGGTCATGGCCTCGCTCCACAGTGGCATCGGGTCGAACACTTTCAATGGCTCCCCCCGGCAACGGGTTACTGAAACCTGGCTTATAATTTGGAAGACAAACCTGGGTGATTATTAGTCACACTGGCCTCCTAAGTCTCAGTATTTTGGTTCAGACTGACTCCAAAATGTTTTAAAATTTGACGGACCATACGCCCGTGAATTGTATGTCCATGATCGCAATCGTTCTACCTCATACTGAAAATAGAACATGTGCACTTCCCTTTTAACTTTTCAAACTATTTGACTATTTGTTTAGATTTTACATGTGACTCCCAACCAAATGATACAATTTGGGGATTGGATATACCCCTTAATCAGACAACTGTAAATTTAGAATGGCCAAACTACAGAAATTTGTGAAAAAAAAAAAGTTTTCTGCTTACCTTTTTTATGTTCAGGCACTACCGCTGTCTGCAAAAGGATCCTTCCGATTTGTTGCGTTCAGGCTCGCCTCAGAATATTTCATCCGGGTCACGGGCACCAATTTGTTAGAAAAATACCCGATTCTTTGATTGAAAGATCCAAGAACAAGCTGGAGATTTCTTCAGTTTAAAGGTGTAACTTTATTTGGAGGTGTTGATAAAATGACATGATTTCTCTGTCTTTCTCACACTACTTTATCTGCTTGCTGTACACGCTACACTGCAGAGTTTAGTTTACACCCTATAATTCATTTGTTGAAATCAGTTAGAATCAGCTCTGCACACAGCTGAGCTGCCACATAAGTCTAAAATGTGTTACAGATACAATGAGGTAAAGCCCCTCCCTCTTGCATGAGGGGGTGGTTAGGTTATAAAAACTATAGGGCTCCATTTTGGGGGGGGGGGCACACTCTTGAGGAATTTCCTAAAGAGTGGTGTCCCAGCGCTGCTTGTATCCATATCTCACTTTCAGTAAAAAAAGGAAAATATACTTCATCTTTCAGCCTGGTTATTTGGCCGTCGTATCAAAGAACTGGGGTTTAAGGTATTTTAGACTCAGAGGTCACAAGTAAAGCAAGCAGCGTTGGGTGCAGCGTGACTTAGCTCCCTCTGGAGCGTTGCCACACTGACCACGACTTCTGGGTGCATGTTACAGTTACCTTCTCGGGTTGGCGGGTCGGACCAACCCCCTGTACAATAGGATGGGCTTGTACGCAACCATCTGATTGGCCAGTTTAACTCTGACGTGAACAGGCCATCCGCTATTCACGTTACCAATCTCCTAAAATGTACTATCACAAGTGTGTGTGAGAATGTTGTTTTGGGTGTGTAACTAATGTGAAAGACCTGACTAGAGAGAGAGAGAGAGAGAGAGAGAGAGAGAGAGAGATTTTTTTTTTATTTTTCAACTCACCTTTATTGTCACAAGTTCAACAAAAAAACACAACAACTAAAACAACTAAAGGAAGCAATGGAAAAGTAAAATGACTCACTGACAAGAAATCAAAGACACAAGTAACTGAACCAGGAAAACTAAAACAAAAACTTGCTTCTTACATCAGGACCATACCATAGGTAATTTTCCCCTCCTTAATACAACACAGGATGTGCTTTATTTATTTAGCGAATGCAAAGTCCTTAAGCCAAGCAGTTGCCTCCTGGTTTGCTGTATGGAGGGTGTGTAATCCTCCTTCCAGTCTTTGGAGCGGGCAAGCCTCTATGATGTGTTCCATAGTTTGCTCCTCTCCACATGCGCACAGTGGGCTAGGGCTACTGCCCCATCTGTGAAGGCTGGCCAAGCAGGGGCCATGTCCAGTCCTGAAGCGATTGAGTGTAGACCACTGTCTCCTTGGGAGGTTGGTGCCCGGGACCTGTTGGTTGGGGTTTATCACCAGCTGTTTGTTTGGGACCTCCTTGGTCTCCCATTCCTCTTGCCAAGCTGTCTGGATGGTAAAGTCAGCTGGGGGAGGGTTTTTCCAAATCGGCCGTCTGGATGAAAGTCGGGCAGTGGGTGGGGTGTGGTGTGCTTAAAGCACATCCTGTGCTTAAAGCACCACATAGCCTCAAAAGTTTCAACATTTTGCATCAGATGATAGTAATTGTAATCAATCATTATTCGAGTCTTGATCATGCCAACCAGCACGTCTTTTACATTACAATCCAGCATTTGTTCAATTTTTATTTTGCTACTAACATAAACAGCCATTTTAGCCTGACCCAGGATGAAATTTAAAAGGTCACTCTTTTTCTTACTTCTCTGTCTATATGGAAAACCCAAGATAAAAATCTGCGGGGAAAAGACTTCTCCAAACAGATAAAACAGCTCCCCAAAAATACAAACAACAATTGCAGTCTGTTACAGTCCAGAAAACAATGGAACACAGTCTCTTTCTGAGGACAAAATGGACAAACCTCAACAACATTTGGGTTTAAAATAGAGATAAAAGCATTTACAGCTACAGCACCATGTAAAACTTGCCATTGTAGGTCTCCAACCTTCTTAGTTAATGGTGGTTTATAGAGTGCTCTCCAGGCAGGCCTCACCTCTGAACCCAAACCCAAGTGTTTCCTCCATGGTGAATCAGCTCGACCTTTTAACTGAGTTTTTGCAGTGTAAAACAATAGCAGAGTGTTCTTCTGCGGACAGGCAGTCTCTCCAATCTTTCAGCAAGTTCATTATAATTCTGACTGAAGAAATCCCAAGAGCCGAGCACAGGGCAATAGCATTGCCCAAGTTAGGACCACATAAATTCACCAAATGTCCCAGCATTGTAACCTTTGCAGAAAGGAACTTTTTTTAAACAGAAGGTCCTAAAGCATTGCCTACATCAAAACAGGTTCCGAACACAAGTGGTTCCTTTAAAAGCCAAAAAGGTGACAAGGAAGCCTGGGGAGAGTTCTTTTTAAAAAGTCCCCAGATTTTAAAAGCACTTTGGTAAAACTGGGGAAGTTCTGAGAGTTTTTGGCTCCTTAAGTCCATTAAAAACAGCGACTCCTCTAGTCCTAGCCCTCCACAGCGAGCCAGGACAGCCCTGGCAATAGGTCTCCACACGAGGTTGAGAGGGCCACTCAGCAGTCGCTGAATGAACTGCAGGCGAAAGACAGCCCCCCTGCTGGCCAGATGGATGAGCCCTTGACCATCTTCTTCCCTCGGTAAAAACAGGATGCTCTGTGGAACCCAGTGAAGACGGTCCCAGAAAAAGTCCACGACTATAGATTGCACTCTGGCCAGCAAATTGGGTGGAGGGTCCAGACAAGACAGTCGATGCCACAACATTGAAGCAATCAAGTTGTTGATGATTAAAACAAGACCTCTGAAGGACAAGTTTGGCAGAATCCAATTCCAATTTTTTTAGTCTTCCTTCAAATTTTTCTAAAAAACACTCCCAATTTTTCCCAGTAAAAGTCTGATTTCCTAAAAACACACCAAGATATTTAAAACCACCTTGTGTCCACGAAAGGCCACCAGGTAGGGCAATTTTTTGTGGTCTCCCCCCAACCACAACAGCCTCACTCTTACCCCAATTCACTCTCGCTGAGGAGCACTCACCAGAAAGATTAACAGTTCTTAAAAGGTAGTCTACATCATTTTGATTTCTTGTAAAAACAACATCAGCAGCATATGCAGACACTTTAAAAACAGAGTCTGAGTTGGGGACTTTAAAACCAGTGAGGCCTTGCCTTAGTTTACAAAGGAGGGGCTCGATGGCAAGAAAGTGCAGCATACCTGAGAGGGGGCAGCCCTGTCGGACACCCCTCTCAACTTTGAAAGGAGCACTCAAACCGCCATTAATCTTAAGAATACAGTGGTACCTCTACTTACGAACGTCTCTACATACGGAATTTTCAGGTTACGAGACGCCTCAACGGGAAAATATTGCCTCTAGTTACGAACGAAATTTCAGGATACGAAAGGCAAAAAAGTACGCGCTCCTCGCAGCTTCCGTAGTTTACCGAACGTAAACATACCTGTAGCTGCTCCGCCATTGGCTATCGCCTAGCATCTTCCTGGTATCCCATTGGCCACGAAGTTTTTTTTTTTTTTTCCAAAACTTTATGCGTTTGGTTGATCTCGCCAAAGAATATGGCCGTAATACATCAACGATCAGCACGGTATTAAAACAAAACGAAGCACTTACAAGCCGACAAAAGCAAACGTCCTTGGATCAGAACATGAACCAAAGAAGGCAAACGGTGACGACGTCGACGACGATAGCAGTTAAAGGGTAAATGAACATAATTTTTATTATTCTTTCTCTTTTATTATTCTCTTTTATTATTCTTTCTCTCATTTTAAACTCTCATTTTATGTTTATTGTGCAGTAATCTAATTGTAACATGTATTTGTTACATGTTTTGATGCGTTTTTACGATTTATAAAAAATTTATGCCCGAATTTTGGGGGCTTGGAACGGATTACGGCATTTACATGTAAAACGCGCCTCTACTTACGAATTTTTCACATTACGAGAATTCTTCCGGAACGAATTAAATTCGTAAGTAGAGGTACCACTGTACTCTCAATGTCTCTATACAAGGCCTGGATCTTGGCGATGAACCCTGAGCTGAAACCAAAAGGCCTCTAGTGTCTGCCAAAGGTATGGATGTTCAACTCGGTCAAACGCCTTTTCTTGGTCTATTGAAATAAGACCAAGTTCTTTGACCCATGAGCTGGAGAGGTCCAAAACATCATGAATTAAAAAAATGTTGTCTGTAACCAACCTACCAGGTACACAGTAGGTCTGGTCTACATGTATGACCTGCTCCATCACCTTCCTCAGTCTGGTAGACAACACTTTGGAGAAAATTTTGTAGTCAGTACAGAGGAGGGCCACCGGACACCAGTTTTTAATGTCTTTCAAGTCGCCTTTCTTGGGAAGGAGGGTGAGGACTGCTCTCCTACAACTTAGGGGCAGGTGACCCTTCCGCAGACTGTCAGACAGTACTTCCAGCAAGTCTGCACAGATCTCAGACCAGAACGCCTTGTAGAACTCCGATGGTAGACTATCTATCCCTGGGGCTTTTCCACACTGAAGAGACTGGACAGCCACTGCTAGTTTTTGCAGAGTGATCCCGCTCTCCAGCTCTGCATTCATGCTATCCATCACCTTTGGCAAGTCCGTCAAAAAATGACTCAGCGCATGTGGATTCTCAACAAATTCTTTCTTAAAGAGATCTTTGTAGAAAGCAGCTGCAAAGCGACGGATCTCCGCAGACTCATGGATCGGCCGCCCGTCTTCGGAGCTGAGAGAGTGGATCATCCTCCTCTGACCATTCTTCCTCTCCAAACCAAAGAAAAAATGAGATGGAGCATCCATTAGTGCGATGTTCTGGAACCTACTGCGTACCACAGCGCCCCTGGCGGCTACACCCAGTAGGTCAGTTAAAACAGACTTTTTGCCATTGAGAGCCTCAAAATGTCCTCTTTCTCCTGTGGAGCCTGCCAAAGACTGCAGCTCCACTACTTCTCTCTCCAGGTCCCTGACAGACCTGGTCAAGTCTCCAGAGACATTGCGAGTATACTGTAGGCACAAATTCTTTATTTGGCTCTTCCCTACATCCCACCACTGCTGCAAAGAACTAAAATTTGATTTTGTTAATTTAAAATTACTCCAAAAAAACATAAAAGCAGTTTTAAAACTGTTATCTGATAAAAGTGATGTGTTAAAATGCCAGTATGCACTATTGCACTTTATATTCTTGATAAAAACACAACACTGAACCAGAGAGTGATCTGTAAAGCCAACAGGGACTATAAAAGCACTTTTAAAAATGCTAAAATGGTGCTTAAAACTGTAAACCCTATCCAGTCTAGGTAAGGACAGAATATTGTCCTTTCTATGGCTCCGCGTGTACTGTCTAGCCTTGCCATGAAAATTCCTCCACACATCATACAAATCATGAGCTTCTATGAGACCTTTTAAACTTCTCTTGGATGCAGCATGTGGCTCTGGGTGATTCCTATCCATAAGAGGATTTTCTGTACAATAAAATCACCTCCCACAAATAAAAAGTCATCATTACTGCAGTTTTTGATTGTGTCATCTAAAGTATTTAAAAAGGCCAATCTTTCTGTGCCTACAGTTGGAGCATACACATTTATAAAAACAACTTTCACATTCTCAAAAACAGCTCGAACTTTTAAAATGTGGCCTGTAATTATCTCATCAATGTCATAAGAAAGTGGAATAAAATCTCGAGAAAATAAAATACTCACTCCACCACTGCTGCTGTTTTTATGACTGAGAATAATTTCCCCTTGGAATTCCCTCCTCCAGTCAGCAGCATTGTCCTCAGAACTATGAGTCTCCTGAACAAACAGAACATTAATTTTCTTGCATTCTGCAAGAGTAAAAACACACGCTCGCTTGGACATTTCTCTTGCTCCATTGATGCTGAGTGTGCCAAAATTAAAACTGTACATGTACTGTATATAAGAGGGCAAAGCCCTCTTATATGCATGTGCATACAAAAACAGAAAAGAAAGAATGAGCGATAAAAGACTAATCATCATGGGCAATTTGGTTCTTAACTTTTAGTACAAGCTTTTTTAGTCTGTAGACCTCCTGATCAGTGAAACTTTCCTGCTCAAGCTCTCCCCTATTTTTCATGTAGACCCGAGCAGAGTCAACAAAACGTTTTAGATCGGGGAAGAAGTTTTCAACTCTAACCATTCTGGATCCCTTAGTGTCCTGCAAAAACTTCTGTATTTTTGTGAAGGGGTAACCACCTCCACTGGCCACATCATCACTGCTTTCACCATCACTTTCTATCTCAGACCCAGCATAAGAATCTGGTTGAGATAGAGAAACCTCAGAACTTTCTTTGACAACCCTTTTTACTTTGCTCCTCTGCTGTTTGTTTTCCAAATTCTTCCACTTGATTGAGATTTTAGATAACTCTTCATCTATTTCAATGTCATCCTCATCCTCCAACACTGACTCAGCCACCCTGGTAGCTGTCTCTTCTTGCTTTTCGCTCACCCTGTGCTGTGGTTTTATATTCATCTTTCTAGTCCCACCATCTACCTGTGCCTCGATTGGCTCATCTGTCTGATCCTCAGCGTGATCCCTCTCGGTAATCTCACCCTTGTCCACAATGTTGGTCTGTGCAGCAGCCCTGCGATGTACTTTAACTTTTGTTGCTGTTCTAGTCATGATCGACAGGCTGGCTGCGGAGGGCGGCAAAGCCGCCCCGCCGCCAGACGGCCCCGCGGCCTCGGTCGAAGTGCCCGATGGCGCGGCAGCACCAGCAGCCTCAGAGGACGGCGAAGCCACTTTGTCGCCAGATGGCCCCGCGGCCGCGGCGCCCGACTGCGAGGCCGCACTAGCGGCCTCCCCCGAGTGATCGCCGCCCACTCCCTGAGGGCATGATCGAATCAAGTGTCCCTCCATTCCGCAGCCGAAACACTTCATATTATCAGAGGTGACGTGAATGGTGTAATCAAAGCCTTCAATCTGGTACTTAAATACGAGGTTGAGGCTTTCCTCGCTATTCTTTAAAATCATGAGCACCTGTCACCTAAAAGACATGACATGTTTTAAATGCGGGGACTTACAACCGAGAGGGATATGCTTAATGGGGGACAAAAGCTGCCCGTGTCTCAACAGCTCCTTATCCAACAGCTCATTCTTTAAAAATGGTGGGACATTTGATATTGTGATTCTCTTTGCGGGATTTACCGGAGACAGAACAGGAACCAGTGTGTCTTTAATTACAACCCCGCTCTCCACTACCTGGTTAACTTTTTCAACACTATCAAGGAAGATTACCACGGCATTATTCATTCTAGAAGCTGACCTGACGCTTTCATAACTGACCAACTCCCCCACAGCCAGACTACATTCCTCCACTGAGCAGCTGACAGCCGGAGCCAGTTTGACAGCATGCCGGCGTGTCAGCTTCTCAAACCCGGAGCCTCGCTCCAAAACCATGCTGACCAGCAGAGCTGGCAGCAGAAACCCCCCTCCCAGAACACCTACCCCACCCCAGCTACAGAAAACAACAAAAATTAAGATTATTTAGCAAAAAAAACACCTTAAACACAAAAAGATAGAGAAAGGTTTGAGACAATTCACTCACGCTGTCACACGCTCCCAGCTCACACTCATGACCATGCCCACTCAGAGAGAGAGAGAGAGAGAGAGAGAGAGAGAGAGAGAGAGAGAGAGCTCTATAGCTCTGCCTAATTCCAGTTTATGGGAGTTTAGCATCACATATTTGTTCATAAGCATGCAAACAGAATATGTATGGAATATGTGTAGAGCATAATGGGAGATTACCTACAGAATTATTATTTTGGCACTAACTTTCCATTAACCCTTTCATTCCGCAACCAGAAGCCCTGAATCAACAGTCAGGTACGTCAGATGCTGCGTGCTCGCTCTCATGCATTTAAATCAGGCTTTGAGGTCGAGTACAAAGCTGCAAAGTGTGGACTGAGGAAGGCTATAACAACAGCCAAGAGGCAGTACAGAGAAAAGCTGGGACAGCCTCTACTCCACCCCTGACCCATGGCGCATGTGGCAAGGCCTGCAACACATCACAGACTACAAGAAGACCAACAGCAGCACCACTAGCTCTACAGACACCCTGCGGACGATCTCAACATCTTTTACACCCGCTTCGAGACCATAAGCCACAGCACAGAGAAGAGACACACACTCACCCCCCACCCCCCACCCCCCACTCCCACCCACTAGGAGTCTCACCAGGCCAGGTAAACAAAGCACTAAGGAATATCAACCCCCGCATGGCAGCAGGACCAGACAATATACCGGGGCGGGCCCTCAGAGCATGCACTGCAGAGCTGACTGATGTTCTCACAGCAATCTTCAACCTCTCCTTCAACCAAAACACAGTTCCCTCCTGCTTCAAAATGACAACCATCATCCCCCTCCCCAAAAGGAGCCCGCCAACCTGTCTGAATGATTACAGACCAGTAGCACTCACTCCAATCATCATGAAGGGCTTTGTGAGAGTGGTGCTTCCCCTCATTCAGGACAGCACACCGGGCACCCTGGACCCCCTGCAGTACGCCTACCGGCCCAATAGGTCCACCTCAGATGCCATTGCCACAGCACTCCATTATTCTCTCTCCCACCTGGAAGATAAAGACTCCTACATTAGGATGCTCTTTGTCGACTGCAGCACTGCCTTCAATACGGTCATCCCCCACAAACTCACTGACAAATTGTCTTCACTTGGCCTGCACCCCACCCTCTGTGACTGGCTACTAGACTTTCTAACAGGCAGGCCCCAGTCTGTCAGGTTGGGTAACAGGACCTCAGCTAGCATCATCATAAACACAGGTGTCCCTCAGGGTTGTGTTCTCAGCCCCATCCTCTACAGCCTCTTCACCCATGACTGTGTTGCCTCCCACAAAGACAATATCATCCTAAAGTCTGCGGATGACACAGCAGTGATAGGATGCATCACTGGTGATGACGAAGCATCCTACAGGAGGGAGGCAGCCAACTTGGTGTCCTGGTGTGAGGACACCTTCACCCTCAACACGGACAAGACAAAGGAGATGGTAGTGGACATGAGGAAAGGGAGGAGGACACCCCATCGGCCGCTGTTCATCCGGAAGCTAGAGGTGGAGAGGGTGAGCAGCTTTAAATACCTGGGCATCCACATCAGCAAAGACCTTAAGTGGACACACAACACCACAGAGCTGGTTAAGAGAGCTCAACAGCAACTGTACATTCTGAGGAGGCTGAAGAAGTTTGGCATGTCTTCCAGGATCCTCAATAATTTCTACAGCTGCATCATCGAGAGCATCCTGACCAACTGCATCACTGCATGGTACAGCAACACCACTGCCCTGGAGCGCAAACGCCTGCAGAGAGTGGTGAAGACAGCGGAGAAGATCATCAGGACTCCACTCCCCTCTCTGCAGAGCATCTACCACCACAGAGTCCAAAAGAGAGCTGACTCCATCCTCCGGGACCCCACCCATCCCCAACACAGACTGTTCACACTTCTACCCTCAGGCCGGAGGTACAGAAGTGTGAAATGCCAGACAACCAGACTGAAAAACTCCTTCTTTCCCACTGCCATCAGACTCATTAACAGACAACTCCCAAAACTCTGTAACACAGCTTTACATATAGGAACTCACACACCAGCTGCTAAATTTGCACACTGCTCACCTGCACAGTAGATACAGTATCACCTGTCTGATGTCCATATCATCTCTGCTGCTACTTATCAATAATTTGTAATTATACACTGCTTGTTGCACAATGCTCATTTGCACACTGTACGTAAGTCTGTGCCATCTCAGGTTCACATCAGGTTACACAATGCTCATTTGCACACTGTACATAGGTTCATGCCATCTCAGGTTCACATCATCTCTGATATCAATATACCGCTATCACTTTAGTCATCCGGTGACTTTTCAATTTCATTCCTCTACTGCCTAACTGTGTGTTGCTGTATGTGCCTTACCTTATAATTATAAGGTAAGGCACATAAGGTAATTAATGCCTTACCTAACTTAATCCTAGTACTTATTAGTACTAGGATTGAGTTACTGTGTTAGTTTGTCATAACCTATTAGAATTGTTGTTTCTGTACCTTCTAACTTGGCATTCATTCGGAGAGCAAAGTAAGAATTTCATTGCTCAGGAAATGTAGCATTTCTTAACTGTGCACATGATAATAAAGCCTTTGAATCTTGAATCACAGGTGAGGATGGTTACCTTTAGTAGCCATTGAAACCCGTGTGTGTGAATTTGTGTGCATGTTATCAGGTCAAAACTTCCATAGTATGTAAACTTTTGATCAGGGTCGTTTGGGTAGTTTCTGTTGTCATTATGATTTAAGAAGAGCAAACACAATTGTTTGACAATAAATGGCTTCACCCAACCACTAACTATGAGTGAAAGAAATTTTTTTGTATTATCACTCACTTTCTCTGAAAAATGGCCAAAAAATAAATAAATCACAAATTCAGCCAGGGTGTGCAAACTTTTGAGCACAACTGTAGTTACATTCTCCCCTTCCACCACCTTGCAGTCTCCTATCCCTTTCATATTTCTCCTTCTGCATAAGTTGTAGTCCACCTGTGTGCACCTTCCTCCACTCTTGTAAGTCACCCAATGTACTTCTCTCTTCCTGAAGTATGTGTTCACCACAGCCATTTCCATCCTTTTAGCAAAATCCACAACCATCTGTCCTTCCACACTTCTCTCCTTAAGACCATACCTACCCAGTACCTCCTCATCACCTCTCTTCCCTTAACCTACATGTCCATTAAAGCCTGCTCCAATCACCACTCTCCCCTCTGGGAACACTTTCTACCACTTCATCCAACTTATTCCAGAATTCCTCTTTCTCTTCTACCTGACATCCAACTTGTGGGGCATTTGCACTGACAACATTCAATATCGCACCTTTGACTTCTAGCTTCAAACTCCTGATTCTGTCTGACTCCTTCTTTACCTCCTGGACACTCACATACTCTTCCTTCACGATTATTCTTACTCCATTTCTCTTCATATCTATACCATGGTAGAACAGTTTAAATCCACTTCCAGTGCTCCTAGCCTTGCTTCCATTCCATCTGGTTCCTTCAACACACAGTATATCTACCTTTCTTCTCTCCATCATATCAGCCAATTTTCTGCCTTTACCAGTCATATTCCCTACCGTTAACATCCCTACTCTCACCTCCACACTTCTACCTTTCCTTTTCTTTCTCTCCCTCCTAACATGCCTTTCCCCTCTCCACCCTTTCCACTGGCACCCTGTCGGTTAACAGCACCAGTGGCGTTCGTTGTTAACCCCAATCCAGTATGAAAGTCTCATTCATCATGATCCACATGTTTGATTTTGCAAAGGTTTTGCATCAGATGCTGTTCCTGACAAAACCCTCCCCATTTACCCGGGGGTTGGGACTGGCACTAGGAGTACACTGGCTTGTGCACCCCTGTGGTTGGGTTGAATGCAAATTCATTAATTGCCTATATATATTAAAAATGCTTAATATATTGTTTAATAGAATAACTAATAATGTTAAATCAACAGTAACTAATTTAGGACTGCTAAAGGGAACAACTAGGACTTGAGAGTTTGTCAAACATCTTTCAATTTAAAAGAATCTTCAAATTAGGTTTATCTAATATATGAATAAGATTTTTGCAAAAGGTTTTAATACCTTTAACTGACTGTAACACTGAACAAAACAGAACAGCTGTTACACCAAGCAACCCCAGATTACTGCTTGCTCTTTTTATGACTTTGCAAAGCATTTACATTTGCTGAAATAGACCACAATTTCAAGCAGTGTGAGTGAAGTAAGATTAAATAGTAATAGTAATAGTACATAATTCAGCATGCTTTAGATGTCTGAATCCACTGTAAACATAAATTCACAAAACTGTGAAGCAAGCATCAAGGGGATCTTTGAAAAATTGCATTTTTGCAGGTTTTAACCTTCTTAAATGCCTTTATTGGTGGCATTATCGAAAAAAATATCAAAACATTTTCACCGTGATGCTACATTGAGCCGTTAACATTAGCATGCTAGGCGGTTGGAGTCAGTCATAACTGCGATCACCTTGGCGGGGAGGAGGTGATGGACAGGCTGCCCGGTCACTATTTTCTATAAATTCTGTTCACCCCCGCTGGAATTCTTGTTCATCTGCAACACTTGACCATATATGTAGTTCTTAGATGTTATTCTAACTTATTTTCTATAGGTGGGACCAAAGGCGGCTAGCTGAACCAAGCAGTTTAGCCACTTATTCAGGTATATTTCTGTGCTTATTCTACTTCAGGGACCGCTGAAACCACATACCCTTGCCCACCAGTGATGCATTATTTTATTCATTATTTGAGACTAATTTTCTTGAGTTGGCTTATGATCTCCACCCGAGCTAATCTTAGAGAGAGCGCTAGGTTAACAATAGTTACGTAAGCGGAAGGGTGGAGTAGAATGCAGTCTGTGTGATTTTAGAGGGTTATGTACCGAAACTAACCATTCTCAAAGCAGCAGATATTGTGGAGATACCATATAGTGCAGTCGGTAATGCAAAAAGAAAACAGTGATGATTGACATGAGTCTGGTTGAGCTGCTGTACATAGTGCACGAGAGTCAATAAGTCACTTAGTATTCAGCAGTCTGATGGCAGAGGGGAAGAAGCTCAAAATCAGTTATTGTCCTGCACTTTCTGCCCTCCAGATATTGTGCCTTTCTTTCTTATAATTGCATAATCTCCTGTCTTTCGGCTGTGAAATTTATTTGCCTCAACGCATGATGGGTAGATCAATTTGCGCTGCAATATCAGAGTTTTTGACATTGTTTTATTTTCCCTTGTCCATTTAACATGGGAGAAAATGGTGTGCAGTTGTTTGCTTCAGATCTATTTTTGTAATGAACTGATACTGTTGAGATTGTCCTCCAACAAACAGCACCCTATATAATTTTTACCTGCAGTTAATACATGTCTGTGTTAACTGCATTCCACCGAAGTATGTCATTACTATGTTTTATGTGCAAATTACAGCATATTGGGTTGTTTTGGGCCAGTATTCACTCTCGTTATACTTACCTGAATCAACCCAGTATGCCTTAAATTAACCAAAAAAAACACCATAGTGATGTGCTTTGCCGGATGTGATGCCGCTAGTGGACTGGGCTCTTGGACTGGACCATAAGTCCTATGTTAGGGGTGTGAAAAATACTGATTCAGTGGTGAATTTTAATACTTAGCACCAATCCATAAATGCATGGATCGATCTTTTAATTAAAAAAAAAGCACACTCAAACTGCTGTACATTTAGGCATCAGTTAATTGAGTTTTCAGTCTACTAGATGGTGCAAAGTCATCGCTGCAAAGGTGTCTCGTGAGCTTTACCTGCAGCCCAGACCTGGTACAATTTAAAATGGCAGCGGGAACAGCACCTACATTCTACGAACAGCACAGGGAAGAAAAAAAAATGAGAATTTCAGCATCAACGTTTAAATTAACTGTCTGGACTGTTTTGGATTTTATATCAAAGATAGGACGAATGACCTGGATATGACACATTCAGTTTGCATGGAGTGTCAGTCTGGGCATGATCATGGGATCATGTCCATGCTTTGTGTTTATTTTTGTTCTCCCTGTGATTATTCTTGATTATCATTTGTGTTTATTGCCCTCTGTGTTCCCCTGAGTCCCTTGTCATTGTCTTCTTTGTCATCTCCTGCTTGGTCCTGGGTCTGTGTGTGTTTTTGTTTACCTATTGTTCCAGCTCCTGATGTTTTCATACCTGTAGCCACCACCCTCTCTGTATTGCTCCTGTACTGTTGTAGTGGAATTAAGGGTTTTTATAGGTAATTTCATGTTGGTACACGTATTAATGTAAATATGAATGTGAGAAGGAATGAAGATTTACTTTCATTACACTCAAATCCTCGTTAGGGGCACTAGTCCAGATAATGGACAATTTTATTAACAATTCTTTAATTGTACCAATTATGAATCAGTCTCAAATAAACCCTTGTGAGTTCTTGTCTCGGATGATCAAGAAGATGGACATGAAATCAAACAATAACTCCCATATGTCTTTCAATGGTTTAATAAGAAATGTCAAAATAGGTTAACATATTTGGATAACTTTAAAAACAGAGAATTCAACATGTATTATGGGCATCATAGACTGAGTTACTTATAAATCGAGCATTTGTGGAACCAAATGAAGCACAGTTTAATTTGTCTGGGAACTGGGAAACCATAAAATAGCATTGGTTAAGAAAAGGGGATGCAATTTTATGAAGAAAATGATAATTAACTCTTTATAAAGCTGGGAAAATTTGTTTTACTCTGGAAAAAGAACGTAGATTAATGAAAGAACAACATGCATTTTGAGTTTCTGATGGGGGTTTGCATGAAATTAAGTTAAAAGAACTTATACCAGGAATATTCTGAAGAATTAAGGTAAATTAACAACAGACCATCAGCCAGAGTCAGATCACATCTCTGGTGGCAGCAGGGCACCCACGTGCCAACCTTGGTTCAGTTGGATGTCCGTGGATCCTGTTGATGGAGAGGCTGAGAGACCGATTCTCCCATAAGGCCGTGCTCCTGAGATCGCAATCGGGCTGTTGTCAGCAAACTGGCGAGGTCTTCTCACTGAAGAAGGAATTGATTTATTGTGCAAAGTTCCGTCAGAGAGTCAAAATGAAGGAGCAAAAAATCACACATCCATTTTTTTTCAGTGTTGGTGGTTTAAATGAGTGGTTTAAGGTTAAAAAAATAAGCAAAATGTTCTTGCACAATGATTTAAAGAAAAAGAAGAATTAAAATAAGAAAAATGAATTTTAAAGAAAAGAAACAGGATTTACACAGAGCCTGGGAGACTCTGGGTCTACATAGAAAAGAGGAGAAAAAATGGAGGAGCAGAGAAATCTGCTCACAGCTTGACCAATACCCCACTCTACAAAGAGCAATAAAACTTAAGTTTTCAAGGGTGTTGTAGGGTGGTCCTAAACTTCAGGAAACCTGAGCTGGCCCAATTACATTTGAGGTTGTTCAACAAAGGTAATAAACTTGATCTAAAAGGGAAATGCAATGAAGCTTTGAACTGTATTGGTCAGTTAAAGTGCAGCTATGGTCTCCTAAAGAAAGAGGAGGGGGAGAGACATTTGATCTGAGAGTGAACTCCTCCTCAAGTATGTTGCTGAATAAAGCATAAATTCCTTAAACTCTAGTGACTAAGATATTCTACTTAATAATAAGAGAGCATAAAATGCATCTACCTTGTAACTGCAATTAATTTGTGATAGTAAGCATGCAAACATTAATTTCTTCCTGAAAATGAGCAACACATATCAAATCATATCGATAAAAGCATTTGAAACCTCATTGTCCGTCTCCAGAGTTCAATCATGGCTTCAGGAGCAGCTACAGTCTTGAGAGAAAGAATATGAATTAATTCATTTGTCCATAAGGCATATATTCCATCACACAGAGAAAAAGTTAAATATTCCTGATTCGTACACCAGATGGCACTGTGAAACTGTCTGGTTGTATAGTGGAGAGTCTTGGCTTTCCCACATGTCTGGACTACGTCGATCATAAAACTGTCAATTAGAACATTCCTTTGCCAAAGAGTCTTGGAGAAAGGGATTAACTTCCACTTTATGGCCGATGGATAGGGTTACAGCTCTGGTTCTTGCGTGAGAAAAGCAGTCTCAAAAGCCAGACTTCTGAGTTGAAACAGTTTTTCTTCAGCATAGAATGATTTTAATAAATTGGAACTGAACTGAAGGTACAAAATTAATTAAAACTAAGTTTAATATAAGTGTCCTGTAGGACTGGTGCCCCTTTTACGAGGGCTGATTTATTTTATTTAGTGAGTGCAGGAGTGATGGTTTAACACCGCCCCCTTTCACACCCACTATTAAATAAAATAAATAATTCCTGTACCTTATTACAATATTTTATTAACTATCTAAATAACCCTACATATGTGGGGATCTTTCTTATAAAAGATTTTTATGACATTTTTGTATAAAGATTCAATGGGTTTGATTATAGTTATACCAGTGAGTGACCAGTTGATAAAACAGTAATCGATGTGTGAGAAGATCATTGCATGCAGGAACATTTTGGCCACACTAACTGTCAGCGATGGTCTAATTTGTTTAAAATTTCTCACATTGAATTTGATTATGTTTGAGATTTTTTGATGTGTCTTCTACTAATATTAACATTTGTTTGACTAACACTCATGAACATAACATTTCTTATACATGTTTATAATGCATGCACTCATATTTAGATCAAGGATTAATGAAGTACTGCAAACCCTGGTCGGTGATGAAAAGGAGGATTTTCAGTGTCCTTAGGATCAAGGTGAGATGATAAGCTGAAAGGAACTTAACGTTTAGTAAGAATTGACAGTCAAATTACACATAATGAAACACATTCCGCAGGTATCCACTGTAGCATAAAATAGAAATATTAATAAATAATAAATATGATCAGGTATGAATTATTTAATTTATATTGATGTATTGGAATCTGAGATCAAATCTCATTTCATATACATCAGAAAAGTTAATAACACTCGTAAGGGGCACCAGCTTCTATCTTTAAGAAGCAATTTAATCTTTAATTTCACTTTATACCTGTTTGATCACTCAATAAATTAATCAATAATCAGTCTCAAAAATTTTCCGTGAATTCGATACCTGGGCTTGAAACAGACTCAGAATGAAATAAATTCTCAACAACTTCTCATTTTTACAGATTTATTAAACGAAATGATTAACAGACATTGCAGTAATTTCATTAATCATAAAATCAATCTTGTAAATGATTGATTAACAATGTCAATATTTTCGGAACCAGGGTTAACTGAGAAACCAATTTCTATCAGTTTGTGTTAACAGATCATGGAAACAACACAAATTTATGGAGAAAGTTTACTAATTATATGAAAAAGTCCTGGATTAATTTTAAGAAAATAAAAACGGAATTTTAATGAAAAGAAGAGTTATGTTAAGGGCTTCTTAATTTGCATCTGATTAGATATACAAATTATTACCGAACCTCAAAAGTTTAATTCAGCAGAGGAATTAAAGTTTTTGCAGCTCACGTGATCCTCGGTGATGATGGTTCTGGCGTCGTCCTCAGCCCAAGATTTCGTGGATGTTAGGGGAAATATCTGCCCGCAGATATTTCAGCATCCACAGTTCAACCTTTAAAAGTCAAGCGGTCGAAGAAGCTGGATTTTGGCTGTATGACCCAGAGTTGAAACTGGGCTAGATGATGACAACTTTTCTTCAGCGTGTGATGAACAGCCTTGATTCCTCAGCTGCACGTGATGTGGGAGCTGTGTCTTCTCAAGAGGTCTTCGATAATAATTAAAAGATATCTAATCCGATCTCAAATTAAAAGGCTTCGGACTTTAGATAAAAATAGTAGCTTCTGGTGGGTGCTTGGTCAAGAAAAATATAAAAAAAATATATAAAATAAAGTCAAGATTAAAGTTTACATTAAAATTAAACAAACAGTGGTTTTACAGAAAGTTTAACAAAGAAAAAGCGATGAATAAAAATTGGAGTTTAACTCCGATTAAGAATTGAGCTCAAAGAAATAGGAATTCCTAGGTATTTAAGAGAAAAAGAAAAAAGGCATTAAAAATACAGAGTTACATAAACGAATTACGAGTTATCTGCTCTGTGTTCAGAAAAGCGACACGTGGTCGAAGTCTTTGTTCAGACGGTCCTTTGTTCTTCCTTGCTGTGTGTAGACAATGGAGAAGATCAGTGAAAAGGGGAGCCGGACAGAGAAGAGAGATCTGGAGCAAAAGAGAGTCCGGAGCAAAAGAGCGAGCAGCCGAAAAGAGATGACGAAAAGAGACTGAAGCAGGGGTCTCTCTGCTATTTAAGTTCCGCGGGCTTCCGGGATCTCAGCCAATGAGAGTCCTTCGTGGGAGGCACAATGAACTTTCCATCCAATGACAAACAGTCTATTGTTTGGAGCTCTTTGGGATGAAGAGTTGTCATGC
Source organism: Pholidichthys leucotaenia (assembly GCA_020510985.1). Taxonomy (NCBI): domain Eukaryota; kingdom Metazoa; phylum Chordata; class Actinopteri; order Cichliformes; family Pholidichthyidae; genus Pholidichthys; species Pholidichthys leucotaenia. The sequence continues at coordinate 87,245,642 of CM035839.1, read as the reverse complement.
AGAGATTGGCTGTTGGAGTCACATGTGATATCGGTCCAAATGAATACACACAATTTTAAATACATTGGAATATACACACTTATGTATAACTAAACTAACCTTAGTGTATCTTATAAGCAGTGCTTCTAAATCAACATGCAGGAATAAACATTCATTTAAACATTAACATGCATATATATAAAATCACAGATTAATGCATTTCACACATATTATTGATTTTCCACATCAAAAACATCAGAGTCCATCTGCATTTTCATAGTTCTGAAAAGAATGAAGGTTTAGAATTGAGTTTGTAATAATGTACTTTAAAGTTCACTGGTTAAATCCAGCATGTCCAGAGTTTAAGGAAATTAGCTGAGTTGTGGGTCTGTGTAGGTTTTATGGGGGCAATAAAAGTGAAGCCGGACATTGGGGACATTCCTTAGGTTGGTTTTAACAAAAGAAGGGGGATTTCAGCTGTGGCCTGGGGGAAGAAAATCCATTTCTTTGTGTTATTCCTGGATGAAACAAAATGTCTTTAAGCAGAAGAATAATTGTTGCTGAGCCAAAGTGTGATGATGCTACACCACTAAGAGGTACTGTTGAGCTGTAGATAACTTCTTAAGTCTCTGGTATTTGTCGAAAGCCATATACCTGTCTGGTTAAGAAGTTTATGACCTTTTAAGAGCATTAGTTTCCTGTAGGGCAGATGCTATCTACATGAACTGTCCACGTTGGGGATCTGGACTCCGAGTTTTTATGGTCCCTTTAAGCCTTTAAAAGCAAATTCTGATCCTTACCATCTCTGCAAGAGGCAACTGTTTACATTGGGGTCGTGGGAAAAGCATTCTTGGTCAGGCCTTGAGTGAGGGTTACTTTTAATATGAAAACAAGTGAGATTCCTGTAGAATGAAGAAAAGTTAAATCCCTGTAGAATGGAGGAAAGTAATCTTCTGGATTGGTTTGAGGAGACATTGATGCTACACATATCATTGTTGTCATATTTACAAGAAATACAATTTTCTGTCTTTCTGCACTTCACTCGTGTGACATTTGAATGTTTTGTTTTGTAGCACCTTAACACTTGCACTTTAGCATATCCACTTTGCACAGTTTCATTGCAGATGTTCTTCTCGTGGATGACTGTGTGTTTTTGTGAGCCGCCGGGGGACTACAGATGCAAATTAGCAGTATTGCTCAATCTGGCATACTTACATTTGTATTAATGTTCATTAGTATGTAATGTCCCTTTCAAATAAACATTAAACTTTGCAAACTTTGTAAAACTTTGTTCTTGTTTTGTCCCGCTGTGCCTATGTCTACCTCCTCCCGCCCGATTAGGATGTTCTTTGTTTTGTTTGAAGGGCGTCTGCAATCCATCCTTGAGGAAGGCACTCTGTCACAGTCACGCTTTGTTTATTTTTGTTCTTCCTGTAATTATTCTTGATTATCATTTGCATTTATTGCCCTCCATGTTCCTCTGAGTCCCTTGTCATTGTCTTCTGTCATCCCCTGTTTGGTCCTGGGTCTGTGTGTATGTTTCTGTTTACCTATTATTCCAGCTCCTCATGTTTCTGTACCTGTAGCCACCACCCTCTCTGTATTGCTCCTGTACTGTTGTCCTGTATGTTCCCTGTCATGTTCACTTGCATCCCATGTCTGTGATTGCCTGTGCAACCCCGCCCATCCTGTTCTCTGCACCTGCAGCCTTTGATTGTTCATCCAGCTGTCCTGCATCTGTGGTTTTTAGTCTCCCAATATACAGTGCATCCGGAAAGTATTCACAGTGCTTCACTTTTTCCACATTTTGTTATGTTACAGCCTTATTCCAAAAGGTATTAAATTAATTTTTTTCCTCAAAATTCTACACACAATACCCCATAATGACAATGTGAAAAAAAAATGAGCCTTTTGCCAATTTATTAAAAAATAAAAAATTAAGAACTCACATGTAAAGTATTCATAGCCTTTGCCATGAAGCTAAAAAATGAGCTCAGGTGCATCCTGTTTCAACTAATCATCCTTGAGATGTTTCTACAGCTTAACTGGAGTCCACCTGTGGTAAATTCAGTTGATTGGACATCATTTGGAAAGGCACACACCTGTCTATATAAGGTCCCACAGCTAACAGTGCACGTCAGAGCACAAGCCAAGCATGAAGTCAAAGGAATTGTCTGTAGACCTCCGAGACAGGATTGTCTCGAGGCACAAATCTGGGGAAGGGTACAGAAAAATTTCTGCTGTTTTGAAGGTCCTATTGAGCACAGTGGCCTCCATCATCCGTAAATGCTTCAAGAACTCTTCCTAGAGCTGGCCAACCATCTAAACTGAGCGACTGGGGGATAAGGGCCTTAGTCAGGGAGGTGACCAAGAACCTGATGGTCACTCTGTCAGAGCTCCAGTGATCCTCTGTGAAGAGATGAGAACCTTCCAGAAGGACAACCATCTCTGCAGCAATCCACCAATCAGGCCTGTATGGCAGAGTGGCCAGACGGAAGCCACTCCTTAGTAAAAGGCACATGGCAGCCCACTTGGAGTTTGCCAAAAGGCACCTGAAGGACTCTCAGACCATGAGAAACAAAATTCTCTGGTCTGATGAGACAAAGATTGAACTCTTTGGCGTGAATGCCAGGCGTCATGTTTGGAGGAAACCAGGCACCGTTCATAACCACGCCAATGTTGGGAGCAGCATTATGCTGTGGGGATGTTTTTCAGTGGCTGGAACTGGGAGACAAGTCAGGATAGAGGGAAAGATGAATGCAGCAATGTACAGAGACATCCTGGATTAAAACCTGCTCCAGAGCGCTCGACCTCAGACTGGGGCGACAGTTCATCTTTTAGCAGGACAACGACCCTAAGCACACAGCCAAGATATCAAAGGAGTGGCTTCAGGACAACTCTGTGAATGCTCTTGAGTGGCCCAGCCAGAGCCCAGACTTGAATCCAATTGAACATCTCTGAAGAGATCTGAAAATGGCTGTACACCGACGCTTCCCATCCAACCTGATGGAGCTTGACAGGTGCTGCAAAGAGGAATGGGTGAAACTGCCCAAAGATAGGTGTGCCAAGCTTGTAGCATCATATTAAAAAAAAAACTGAGGCTTTAATTGCTGCCAAAGGTGCATCAACAAAGCATTGAGCAAAGACTGTGACTACTTATGTACATGTGATTTCTTAGTTTTTTAGTTTTAATAAATTTGCAAAAATTTCAAAAAAACTTTTTTTTCACATTGTCATTATGGGGTATTTTGTGTAGAATTTTGAGGAAAAAAACTAATTTAATCCCTTTTGGAATAAGGCTGTAACGTAACAAAATGTGGAAAAAGCGAAGCGCTGTTAATACTTTCCAGATGCACTGTATGTGAATCTGTGATTGTGCCCTTTGTTGGGTCATTGTGTGTAAATCCTCCCGTCGTGTTCCCCGAATGTTCCAAGTAAGTTCTTGCCTCTGAAGTTTAGTTTTGTTTTCAGCCCCTATGCTGCTGTTTGTTTATTCTTTTGTGTTTTGTTAATAAACCATCATTGCACCGAAGTCTTGGCTGCACTATTGGGTCCTATTTAAAACAACATCTGCCTCCCAAAGCAGAAACTTTGACAAGGAGGGCTTTTGTCACATATTAAAAGACTGGAGCCCAGGTATACAATTCCATCTCACTGTTATTTCACTGATTATTATTTAATTTATGACTATATTTTATTATCAGTTGAACATTTATTTTAAGACATTTGTTTTTGAATCCGCCACTATCCGTATGTGAATGTGTGCCTGAATGGGTGAATAGCAGGATCTGTAAAGCGCTTTGGTCATCGAGAAATGAGTAAAAAAGCGCTATATAAGCAAACGCCATTTACCATTTAATTTAAAAATAATTTACTGTGAAACTGTTGTTGCTTCCCATTTGAAATGGATACTTAATTATATGAAAGAGATGTCAACAGATTTACAATGGGACATGATTTGAGGATGAAAAAGGTGAAAAAAGCGTTGAAATACAGTGGTGCGAAAAAGTGTTTGCTCCCTTCCTGATTTCTCAATTTTTTTTTTTGTATGTTTGTCACACTTAAATGTTTCAAATCATCAAACAAATTTAAATATTAGACAAAGATAACACAAGTAAACACAAAATGCAGTTTTTTAAATGAAGATGTTTATTATTAAGGGTTGTAGAGAAAGGAGCAGGTGAGACGACGGGCTGGAACAGCACAGACTTTATTCTCCTCTCTACAAGTCAAGTTGACAAGAATGATCCCCAGGCCGCAGGCTCTCTCACTTTTATACTTTAATCCCTTGCCTAGTGACCTGGGGGCTCACACCACAATCCACATCGGGTACACGGTCTGCACGGCGCGTTAGCATAACATAGTACATCACATACATTAGCATAACAGTCGCTGGCGTGCTGCTTCTTCCTCCTCCCTGTAGCCAGCGTCTGCACCTCCACTGTCTCGACTCAATCCCCCGGTCAGCCTCCCACTTCATGGTCCATTCTCCCGGTGGAGGATGTCACCTCTACATCCCCCACAGAGTAAAAAAAATCCAAACCTACATGGCCCTGTGTGAAAAAGTGACCCCCCCCCCATTAAAACAACATAAATTAACTGTCATGGGCAGCGAGAGCGCGCCCCCTCCTACCCGTTCATCTCTCTCCTCAGCTCATCAGCACACCTGCATGAGAGGACACGCCTGCGCCCTCTCATCAGCCAGCGTACTTAAGGAGGCATCCTTCAGTGATTCAACGCTGGTTCATCTGGGTATACTGCCGTAAAGACAGCAAGTCGTGTTCACACCGGTGAAAGAAAATTATTAACTTGAGTACTTTCTCTCCCTGTTCAGGTTGCTGCCATTGTGTGGGTGTGTCGCTGGGATGCTCTCCTGCCACATCTCCACTCACCAACAGCTAACCTCCACCCGGTCAGGCACTACCAGCTCATTCCTCTCACCCTGATGGTTTGTCTATTCCCCGCAGGAGTCCTGCTGGTGCTCTCTCAGAGCTCACGTAAGTGGTAATTTGGCTTGCCCATTTTCCCTTACTCCATTTCTCCTCTCACAGCTTTCATCTTCTCTCCACAGGCTCCTTCCTCTGGCGAGTGACTGTTGCTGTAGCTGTGCGAGGATTTTTTGCTATTTAATAAAGAACCTCAAACGTGTACTATTGTTTGATTGTCTCTTTGTTGCTGCATCTCGCACGTGGGCTGAATTACTACAGTGGGGCAAAAAAGTATTTAGTCAGACACCAATTGTGCAAGTTCTCCCACTTAAAAGATGACAGAGGTCTCCAATTTTCATCATAGGTATACCTCAACTATGAGAGACAAAATGAGAAAAAAAAAATCCAGAAAATCACATTGAAGGATTTTTAATGAATTAATTGGTAAATTCCTCGGTAAAATAAGTATTTGGTCACCTACAAACAAGCAAGATTTCTGGCTCTCACAGACCTGTAGCTTCTTCTTTAAGAGGCTCCTCTGTCCTCCACTCGTTACCTGTATTAATGGCACCTGTTTGAACTCATTATCAGTATAAAAGACACCTGTCCACAACCTCAAACAGTCAGACTCCAAACTCCACTATGGCCAAGACCAAAGAGCTGTCAAAGGACACCAGAAACAAAATTGTAGACCTGCACCAGGCTGGGAAGACTGAATCTGCAATAGGTAAGCAGCTTGGTGTGAAGAAATCAACTGTGGGAGCAATTATTAGAAAATGAAAAACATACAAGACCACTGATAATCTCCCTTGATCTGGGGCTCCATGCAAGATCTCACCCCGTGGGGTCAAAATGATCACGAGAACGGTGAGCAAAAATCCCAGAACCACACGGGAGGACCTAGTGAATGACCTGCAGAGAGCTGGGACCAAAGTAACAAAGGCTACATCAGCAACACACTACGCCGCCAGGGACTCAAATCCTGCAGTGCCAGATGTGTCCCCCTGCTTAAGCCAGTACATGTCCAGGCCCGTCTGAAGTTTGCTAGAGAGCATTTGGATGATCCAGAAGAGGATTGGGAGAATGTCATATGGTCAGATGAAACCAAAATAGAACTTTTTGATAAAAACTCAACTTGTCATGTTTGGAGGAGAAAGAACACCATACCTACTGTGAAGCATGGGGGTAGAAACATCATGCTTTGGGGCTGTTTTTCTGCAAAGGGACCAGGACGACTGATCCGTGTAAAGGAAAGAATGAATGGGGCCATGTATCGTGAGATTTTGAGTGAAAACCTCCTTCCATCAGCAAGGGCATTGGAGCTGAAATGTGGCTGGAACTTTCAGCATGACAATGATCCCAAACACACCACCCGGGCAACGAAGGAGTGGCTTCGTAAGAAGCATTTCAAGGTCCTGGAGTGGCCTAGCCAGTCTCCAGATCTCAACCCCATAGAAAATCTTTGGAGGGAGTTGAAAGTCTGTGTTGCCCAGTGACAGCCCCAAAACATCACTGCTCTAGAGGAGATCTGCATGGAGGAATGGGCCAAAATACTAGCAACAGTGTGTGAAAACCTTGTGAAGACTTACAGAAAACGTTTGACCTCTGTCATTGCCAGCGAAGGGTGCATAACAAAGTATTGAGATGAACTTTTGTTATTGACCAAATACTTATTTTACCGAGGAATTTACCAATTAATTCATTAAAAATCATTCAGTGTGATTTTCTGGATTTTTTTCCCCCTCATTTTGTCTCTCATAGTTGAGGTATACCTATGATGAAAATTGGAGACCTCTCTCATCTTTTAAGGGGGAGAACTTTGACATAACGCACGGCTCAGGAGACGCACACACACAGGCTCAGAGAAGTTCAAATAGTTTATTAGCAACAGGAGTGAATGAATGTGTGTCAGCGGGATGTAAATGTGTTGGTGGCGGCGTCTGCTTCGGGCACAGAGGCAGGAGGCCGTACAGCCGGACAACCCTATGGGAAAAGCAAAGGAGAAGGGTGACGGGCACACACCAACACAGGAGATTTGCAAGCGAGAGAGGAGCTTACTTGGAGGGCACAGATGACTGGCACAGCAAAGGACGAGGTCCGGAAGACAGCCACCTGGAGAGCTCAGTGCAGCAGCGAGGAATAGGCGATGGAGAGGCGAGGTCCGCTGCCGGGGAATCCACCTGTGCACAGGGGAGCAGACTCGAGAGAGAAAAAGGAGGTAAGAGCTTCTTACCCGGGAGAGTAGCTGAAGGTGAAGGAACTCACAGCGATGCATGAGAAGTCTAACGGCTTCAGGCCGAAGCTCAGGGCGAGGCGGCTTATATCCCTCGCCGCTGATGATGAGCAGGTGTGCGTGCAGGTGGCGCCGCTGATGACCGGCGCGGCGTGACAAACTTGTCATGACTCGCCGCTCATCAGCGGCGCCAGCCGCGCGCACACCTGCTCCTCGTCAGCGGCGAGGTATTTAATCCACTCTGCCCTGGGCTTCGGCCTGAAGCCGTCTCTCAACTTCGGCACCTTTTGCTACTACGGATCTCAAACCTACTAGCAAAGATTATCTGGGTAAGCTCCCCTTACCTCTCTCCTCTAGCCTTCCCCTGTGCACAGGTGGACCTCCCCGGCAGCGGACTTCCTTATCTCGCCGCTGTCTCTACGCTGCTGCCACAGGTACTGCAGGTCGCTGTCTCCCGGGCCTCGCCCTTGTCAACGCCAGCCACCTGTCGTAATCAAGTAAGCCAGCTAACCATCATTATCCTCTGTATTGGTGTGGTGCCCGTTACCCTTCTCCCTCTGCTTCCTCCCATAGGGTTGTCCGGCTGTACGGCCTCCTGCCCCCGTGCCTGACGCAGACGCCACCACCAATACATTCTTATTCCACAGACACGCAGCCACACACTTCCCTGTTGTTAATAAAGCTGTTAAATCTACCCTGAGCCTGCGTGTGTGTCTCCTGAGCTGTGCATTATGTCAGAACTTGCACAATTGGTGGCTGACTAAATACTTTTTTGCCCCACTGTATATCAGTTATGAATGTTTAGCTGTTAATGTATGTCTCTCTCCGGTAATGAATTTCAACATTGCAGTAGTGTACAACCCACCGTCACACAACTCTTCCTTTTATAATGAATTAAGTGATCTGGTTAAACAACTTGAGAAGAACAGAGAAACAATAATTCATGGTGACTTTAATATCAACTGGTCTGATAAAAAAGACAAACAAAAACTGAAAAGCCTCATGACTAAATTTAATTACCAGCAAATCATCAAAGGACCCACCAGGATAACCAAACAATCCAGAACACTTATTGACATGGTATTTACTAATAAACCAGAACGAATAACCAGAACCTATAATCTTGTAACTGGTCTCTCAGATCATAACATGGTTCTTGCTGTCAGGAAACTTACTAAAAAGCGACTACAGTATTTTGGGGGAGTCGATATTGACAAATCAAATTTTATTATCCCCAAATCAAAAAATGAGGAGTTTGAACATTACTTAGAGAATCAAAATTGGGAGCAGCTCATGGCAACATGTGAAGTAGATGATTGTTGTAATTTTATAACTGCAACAATCACAAAGTCTATAGAAAAATTTTCAAAGCAAATTAAAAGTAGACAACAGAAGATTAGCCTACCATGGTTAAATAATGAAATAAGAAAACTTATGAAGAGGCGAGACTATGCACTGAAAACATCACTAACCTCCAAACTACAAAATGATCACCTTGTGTACAAAAGTTTAAGAAATAAAGTGGTACATGAGCTGCGAAAATCAAAAATATCTTATTACAATAAACTGATAGATCATGCAAAGGGTAACAACAGTTCCCTATGGAGGCATTTAAATAACTTAACTAATAAAAAAAACGATCAGAAGGGGGTAAAGGAACTTAGAATCAATGGCAAGACCGTCAGTGACAAGGCTACTTTGGCAAATGAATTTAATTCACACTTTGTGGGCTCTGTGGAAGACTTAACAAAAATTTTTGTGCTGCCAAATGTGCTCAACAACACAAATTCCATACTTCCAACAGATACTTTTCACATCGATGAGGTAAATGAGAAGTTAATTGCTGGTATTGTTAAAACACTGTCAAACTCAAAAACTAATGATATCTACAATATGAGCACCTCCTTTCTCAAAATGCACAGCAAAATATTAATCAAACCACTGACTCATCTCATTAATCTCTCCATTAGGTCTAGTACATTTCCATCTGGCTGGAAAAAAGCTGTCGTCATACCAGTTCATAAATCAGGCAGTAAAGACGATATATGCAATTACCGCCCAATCTCTATCTTACCAGTCCTATCTAAGGTTCTTGAAAAAGTTGTAGCTACACAGCTGATAGACTACTTACAAGACAGTCAACTTCTTCATCCACATCAATTTGGTTTTAGACCAGGATACTCAACAGAAACAGCAAATTGTTGCCTTATTGAAAACGTCAAACAGTCCTTGGACAGGGGTAATGTGGTAGGAGCTGTTTTTCTAGATCTCAAAAAGGCTTTCGATACTGTAAACCACAGTTTGCTTTTATCCAAAATGGTATCTTTTAACTTCTCCCCAAATACATTAGAATGGTTTGCATCTTATCTCCAGAATAGAGAACAGTGTGTAAAAGTTCACCAGGATAAATCCTCATTTTTAAACAACCGCATGGGTATCCCACAAGGGTCCATTCTTGGTCCTTTACTTTTCAGCATTTTTATTAATGACTTGCCGTTACACTGCTCAGCTGCAACATGCCAACTTTATGCAGATGATGCAGTTATTTACACAGCTGCCAAGACTCCAGCACAGGCTGCAGATGTACTGTCTACAAGTATGGTTGATGTCCAAGAGTGGCTCCTCAAGAACCATCTATTGCTGAACCTTCAGAAAACAGTCTCAATGTGCTTTTCAATCAAAAAATGTAACCTGCAACATTTTAAAGTTAATATACATGATCATGACATCAGTTTAGCTACAGAATTCAAATACCTTGGCATTGTACTAGATCCTCAACTCAAATTTAATCTTCATATAAAGAAAATTTCAAAAACAGTAAAAAAAAATCTGAACTGCTTTAAATTAATTAGATATTACATACCTTACGAAGCAGCTGCACTGTATATGCATTCTATGGTTTTTTCTCATATATCATACTGTTTGACAGTCTGGGCTCAAGCAGCCCCTTCCACAATAAGACATATAGGTTCATTATATAATCAAACCCTAAAAATCTTGGACAAAAAGCCCATTAGGTGGCATCACTGTAATGTTTTAAAAAAATACAACCTATTGAGTTTTGAGAGCTTCATTGACCTCTGTCTTCTGAAATTAACGTTCAAATGTTTCCATAAATCAGCACCCGAGCCACTTGCTGGTTTCGTCCAAAGACAGGACAGCAGCAGAGCCACCAGGAGTTCTGTTAACAATAACTGTAAAATATTCCACCGCAGAACCACATTTGGACAAACAGCTTTCTCTATAAAGGGCAGTCACATCTGGAACACAATGCCAAATGAAATTAAAATAATAACGGACTTTAAAACATTCACTAAAAATGTTAAAAACTGGCTGAAAAATAAACAAGAATGTACTCATGTATGAATTATTTGTCTGCAAAGTGAGAGTGAATGAAGGGAAGGAATAAATGTGTTTGTTTATAGTGAGTGACGGAGGGAGGAAGGCCTGAAATAGGCAAATGTGAGTTATGTTATATGTGTTAAATGTGAGTCAGGCTGTTATATTTGTGTATTTATAATATTTATAATATTTATGTTAAATGTGAGTCAGGCTGTTATATTTGTGTATTTATAATATTTATAATATTTATAATTGTGTATTTATAATTTTTCTGCATTGATGTATGTGGTTATTGTGTATATTTTTTATCTTGATTCTTTTTTCTAAAGCCCATCCAGGGACAAGAGTTGCAAATTAGCTAATAGCTATACACTCTATGTGCAACACATCAGATTGATTGTCTTTGATTAATTGTCTATGTTTATTGCACTGTCCCTGTCAAATAAACTAATCTACTACTACTACTACTACAGAACGAGCCACCCATGACCTCGGCTCAGCAGGTGCAGCAGTGGGACAATCAGCTCTGGACCACTTAGAAGCGACAGAGCAACAAATAACTGTGATGGCCCAGCAGCTGCAAACAATGATGTGACAATTGGATACCGTCACACAGCATTTGGCCGGTGCGGCTCCCCCAGCTCCTCCTCCTCAACCTGCTCCCGTTGTTTTACCTCCGGTGTGCCATACCACCTCCGTTCCCACACCTCCCCCATACGCAGGGGAGGTGGGGAGGTGCAAGGAGTTTTTCCACCAGGTACAAATGTATTTGGAGCAGGGCGGGGGGGGGGGAGTACCCAGGGGACATTGCAAAAATTCAATTTTTCACTCTCCTGCTATGGGAACGAGCCCTTAGTTGGGCTTGTGCCATGGCGGACAGCCTGGAAGGGCGTAACTATACGTTTGAGCAATTTGTGGTCCCTTTTTCCTGTGCGTTCGACCACACCAAGAGTCAAGGGAACATTATGAGCCCCCTAATGACTCTCCACCAGGGTGCTCAGTCCGTGGCCGAGTCTTCGGTGGAGTTTCGGGTCAAAGCGGCGGACTCAGGGTGGAACGAGGTTGCATTACACAGCGCGTTCCTCCACGGGTTAAATGTCCACCTCCGCGACGACCTGGCAGTTTATGCGGTTCCCGACACTCTTGGTAGTCTTATTGATCAGGCTGTGGGGATGGACAACCACTACCATGAGCGCATGAAGGAGCAACAGGCCTCCTCTTGCCTGGCCGCCGAGTGAGTGCCCGCTGTGGGGACTGAAACTGGGGGGGACCGGTCCTCCTCCCGAGCCGATGGACCTTAGTCGGTTTCAACTAACCGATGCTGAGCGCCAGCGAAGGAGGAGGACTGGTGCGTGCTTGTACTGTGCTTCTCTGAAGCATAGTCGGGATGAGTGCCCTCAGCGGCCAAAAGATGTGGCCCGTAAGTAACCTTGGGGGGTCTGGCGGGCGGGACCAAATTAACTCCCCCCAGCAATTTCTCTATTTCGGTCCTCGTGCAATTGCCAGGGGTCGAGAGGAGGGTGATGGGAGTCAGACTCGATCTCTGTTTTTAAGAACAGGGCTAAAACCTACCTTTTTGATATAGCCTACAATTAGGGAGGGATCATGTGTTTCTGAACCCTCCCTTAGTTATGCTGCTAATAGGTTTAGTCAGCCGGGGGACCTCCAGTAATGCACTGGGCCTCACTCCTTTCCTCACTCTCTATGAAATATTTTTTTTTGCTGGTCATTAACATCTGTTTGTTCTCTCCCATAGATTGAGTCCCCATCGTGCTGTTTGCTCTCTACATGTCTGTCCTTTTCTTCTTCTCTATCCCCTCACCCCCCAGCCAGTCGCAGCAGATGACTGCCCCTCCCTGAGCCTGGTTCTGCTGGAGGTTTCTTCCTGTTAAAAGGGAGTTTTTCCTCTCCACCGTCGCCAAGTGCTTGCTCACAGGGGATTGCCTGATTGCTGGGGTCTTTCTGCAACTGTGGGGGTTCCCCCCTACAGTTGATAGTGCTATGAGATGACTGTTGTTGTGAAATGGCGCTATATAAATAAAGTTGAATTGAATTGAATTGAATTGATGGCATTAGTGGATTCAGGGGCTGAGGGCAATTTCGTGTCAGCCTGGTTCATTTGGGACATGGGTATTCCCACACTTAAATTGCCCCAACACCAACATATTACCACTATATCTGGCCATGAGGTTGTGGTAGTCGCTGAACGCACAGTGCCGGTCGCCATCCTTATTTCCAGGAATCATCGGGAGGAACTCACCTTCCTAATTCTCCCAAATTCATCATCCCCGATGATTCTAGGGTATCCTTGCCTCCAGAAGCACAGCCCCATTATAAACTGGGGTCAAAATTCCATCTCCTCCTGGAGCCCATTTTGTTTGGCAAATTGTCTCCATTCAGCTGAATGTTCTCCTTCTCTCCCTGTCTCCCTCCCTCCGGTCGAGCCGCCGGACCTCAGCCTCATCCCCCGGGCATACCACGATTTGGGGGAGGTCTTCAGTAAGTCAAGAGTGCTGTTGCTTCCGCCTCACCGCTCTTATGACTGTGCTGTGGACCTCATCCCAGGGGCAAAGCTGCCGTCCAGCAGGCTCTACAGCATTTCTGGTCCGGAGAGGGAGGCAATGGAGAAGTATATTAAGGAGTCGCTGAACGCCAGCCTTAATCGGCCATCTTCGGCCCCTCTGGGGCCCGGGTTCTTCTTTGTTGAAAAGAAGGATGGTTCGCTGTGCTAGCGTATCGACTACCGGGAGCTCACGCTATAACAGTGAAGGACAAATATCCCTTGCCCTTGATGAACTCTGCGTTTGAACTTCTTCAGTGCTCACAGGTATTCACCAAATTAGACTTACGCAATGCGTACCATCTCATTCGCATTCATGAGGGGGACGAGTGGAAGACAGTGTTTAAGACCCATCAGGGGCAGTTTGAGTATTTGATGATGCCGTTTGGGCTCGCCAACTCCCTCGCTGTCTTCCAATGGTTAATTAACGACGTCCTCCGCAATATGCTTTACCAATTTGTGTTCGTCTGTTTGGATGACATTTTGATTTTCTCCCGCTTGACAGAGGAACATGAAGTCTATGTAAGAGCAGTCCTACAACGGCTCTTGGAGAACCAGCTCTACATTAAGGCCGAGAAGTGTGAGTTCTCCACTACATCTACCACCTCCTTGGGCTTCATAGTGGCTGAAGGGAGACTGATTGCCGACCCAGCCAAGGTGAGGGCAGTGCTCAATTGGCCAACTCCCCATTCCCGTAGGGAGCTTCAACGCTTCCTCGGGTTTGTGAATTCTTATCGCTGGCTCATTCGGAACTATAGTGAGGTCGTACTGCCCTTGACACAGCTGACCTCCTTTAAGGTCCCCTTTCGGTGGACCGAGGCAGCTGAACAAGCCTTTTCCAAATTAAAGGCCTGTTCACTAACACACCTATATTGGCTCAGGTCGACATGCAGCTCCAATTCGTCCTCGAGGTGGGCGCATCTGATTCGGAGGTGGACGCTGTCCTCTCACAGTGCGCATCCTCCAACCAGAAGCTCCACCCGTGCGCGTATTTCTCTTGTCGGCTTACACCGGCAGAGAGGAATTATGACATAGGGGACAGAGAGCTGCTCGCCATTAAGTTGGCGCTGGAGGAGTGGAGGCATTGGTTAGAGGGGGCTATTCACCCGATTGTCGTATGGACCGACCACAAAAACCTTGAGTATTTGCGGTCGGCCTGCCGACTCAATGCCAGGCAGGCTCACTGGTCCCTGTTTTTCCATCGATTTAATTTCACTATCACTTACCGGTCTGGCTCTCGGAATACCAAACCGGATGCGCTATCACACCAGTTTGATTCCAAGGAGATGGCACCCCTTCCCACCCCCATCCCATTCTTTCCCCTTCATGCGTCCTTGGTGCCCTTACATGGGATATTGAGCAGAGGGTCCGTCAGTCCCAGTCTCAGGAGCCTGTGCCAGCAGGGTGCCCCAGGAACCGCCTGTACGTCCCCTCTGCCCTCCGCAGTGATGTCATCCAGTGAGGTCACACCAGTTGCTTCGCCTGTCATCCTGGGATCACCCGGACCATGGACCTTATCTGGCAGGTGTTCTGGTGGCCCACACTTCAGCGGGACATACGGGAGTATGTGCGGACCTGCCAGACCTGTGTCTGGGACAAGTCGGACCCCTCCCCCCCCCCCCCCCCCCCCGGCTGGACTACTCCATCCTTTGCCCATCTCCGGTCGCCCGTGGTCCTACATCGCATTGGACTTTGTGACTGGACTTCCACCCTCCCACGGCAAAACAGGGATTCTGACCATCGTGGACCACTTCACCAAGGCTGTGCACCTGGTGGCTCTTCCCAAACTCCCCTCAGCCTTGGAGATGGCTTCCCTTCTCACTGATCATGTGATCCGCATCCATGGGATCCCTGTGGACATCGTGTCTGATCTGCAGTTTACGTCGCAGGTTTGGAGGGCCTTTTGCCGGACCCTGGGGATGACAGTGAGCCTCTCCTCTGGGAATCACCCCCAGAGCAACAGGCAGGCAAAGCGCGCCAACCAGTACTTGGAGGCCACCCTGCGATGTGTAGCAGCCGAACATCCATCCTCCTGGAGCACGCACTTGACCTGGGTGGAGTATTCCATGAACTCAGCCATCTCCACGGCAACTGGTCTCACTCCGTTTGAGGCGTTGCTAGGTTACACACCTCCGCTACTACCAATGGCCAAGACGGAGGTCGCGGTTCCCTCCATGGGGGCTCATGCTCGCTGCTGCCGGTGTCTCTGGAGATCCACACGCATCGCCCTCACCCGCTCTGTTGAGCACAACCGGGCCACTGACAAGCAACGGGTGTCTGCCCCCAAATACACCGTGGGACAGCAGGTCTGGTTGGCGGCCATTCAGGTTCCGCTGAAGACAACGTCTAAAAAGCTGTCTCCTCGCTTCCTTGGGCCTTTTCTGATCTCCAGAATCATCAACGACACCTCAGTTCGGCTAAAACTTCCACCAGCCCTGCAGGTGAACCCTACCTTTCACATCTCCCACATTAAGCCCCTCTTGGTCAGTCCCCACTGCGCCTCCCCCCCCCCCCCGAGCCGCCTCCTCCTACCCGGATCATCGATGGCCACCCTGCCCACACGGTTCTGGATGTTCACCATCGAGGCCGGGGTCTCCAATATCTGGTTGATTGGGAGGGCTACGGCCCAGAGGAACGATCCTGGGTTCCCACGTCCCAGATCCTGGACAAAGAGATGCTCCGGTCCTATCACTATGCCCATCCCAACAAACCCCATGGACTGCCAGGAGGCGCTCCTAGAAAGGGGGGCCCTGTCATGGGCAGCAAGAGCGCGTCCCCTCCTTCCCGTTCATCTTTCCTCAGCTCATCAGCACACCTGAGTGAGAGGACACACCTGCGCCCTCTCATCAGCCAGCGTACTTAAGGAGGCATCCTTCAGTGATTCAACACTAGCTCATCTGGGTATACTGCCGTAAAGACAGCAAGTTGTGTTCACACCGGTGAAAGAAAATTACAGTATTAACCTGTGTGCTTTCTCTCCCTGTTCAGGTTGCTGCCATTGTGCAGGTGTGTTGCTGGGAATGTGCTCGCTCTCCTGCCACATCTCCATTCACCAACAGCTAACCTCCACCCAGTCAGGCACTACCAGCTCATTCCCCTCACCTTGCTGGTTCGTCTATTCCCTGCTGGAGTCCTGCCGGTGCTCCCTCAGAGCCCACGTAAGTGGTAATTTGGCTTGCCCATTTTCCCTTACGCCATTCCTCCTCTCACAGCTCTCATCTTCTCTCCACAGGCTCTTTCCTCTGGTGAGTGACTGTTTCTGTAGCTGTGTGAGGATTTTTTGCTATTTAATAAAGAACCTCAAAGGTGTACTATTGTTTGATTGTCTCTTTGTTGCTGTATCTCGCATGTGGGCTGAATTACTATATCAGTCATGACATTAACTGTGGTTTATCACATCTTTGGAAAGCTGAGTTCAATTTCTCTAGTCACACCCGGGCCTGATTACTGCCACACCTGTTCTCAATCAAGAAATCACTTAAATAGGACCTGCCTGACAAAGTGAAGTAGACCAAAAGATCTTCAAAAGCTAGACATCATGCTTCGATCCAAACAAATTCAGGAACAAATGAGAAACAAAGTAGTTGAGATCTATCAGTCTGGAAAAGGTTATAAAGCCATTTCTAAAGCTTTGGGAGTCCAGCGAACTACAGTGAGCGCCATTATCCACAAATGGCAAAAACATGGAACCGTGGTGAATCTTCCCAGGAGTGGCCGGCCTACCAAAATTACCCCAAGAGCACAGTGATGACTCATCCAAGAGGTCACAAAAGACCCCACAAAACATCCAAAGAACTGCAGGCCTCACTTGCATCAGTTAAGGTCAGTGTTCATGACTCCACCATAAGAAAGAGGATGGGTAAAAATGGCCTACATGGCAGAGTTCCAAGCCGAAAACCACTGCTGAGCAAAAATAACATAAAGGCTCGTCTCAGTTTTGAGAGAAAACATCTTGATGATCCCCAAGACTTTTGGGAAAATACTCTGTGGACTGACAAGACAAAAGCTGAACTTTTTGGAAGGTGTGTGTCCCATTACATCTGGCGTAAAAGTAACACATCATTTCAGAAAAGGAACATAGACTACAATAGAATAGAATAGGCTTTATTGTCGTACAGTTGTACAGCACAATGAAATTGTGGGTGCTCCACCAGACTACTGCGCAATAAAGTAAGTGAGAAGAATTTGAAATAAAACAGTTACAGAGCACATGATTAACCATACAACTGAAATAAAAATAAAGGAAAAGTAACAAATAGCTCATAGGTATATAAAAAGGTACGGTAGTGACTTTGTGGGTGGAACTATGTAC
Organism: Pholidichthys leucotaenia; assembly: GCA_020510985.1. NCBI lineage: Eukaryota > Metazoa > Chordata > Actinopteri > Cichliformes > Pholidichthyidae > Pholidichthys > Pholidichthys leucotaenia. The sequence goes on along the minus strand of CM035839.1, from coordinate 87,228,288 downwards.
ATAAGAGTGCAGAGTGCAGTACACATATGTCATGACTCAAAGCTAGAAGCTCAAGCGTAAGGCAACTAACACCAGAGAAAGACACTCGGACATGGAGTAAAAGTTTAAACACAGTTTTATTGAAAACCCAGCAAGTGTAGAGAAAGCGGCGCACACTGAAGGAGCACACAGCCTGTAGGGGAAGAGAGATGAGAGCTGGTTAGAATGAGGAGCAAAACGGGAGATAGTGAATCAGAGCAGGGGTTTATCTTACAGCAGATGAGCAGAGAGCCCAGCAGAGGAACCCAGTGAGGAAGTAGAGGAGCCAGCAGGACTGAGCTGGCGGAAGAAGTGGAGAGGAGAGGAGCTTGGGGGGGGGGGGTCTGACTGGGTAGAGAAGGCAGTTCCTGGGTGAAGACGATGAGGAGGCAGGTGAGCGCACTGCAACCCCGGAGACGCACTGCTGAGAAGGCAGCAACCTGGGGAGAGAGCACGAGAAGGAGGATAAGGCTGAGTTCCGAATAACACAATTCTTAACCTTACTTTAAGACAGCAGTACCCAAGGGTCTAGCACAGAAGCATTCACTAACTGATCCTTTAAAGCAATGGCAGAGAAGAGGCAGCAGGTGCGTCCACTCAAGCAGGTGCGTTGATGACCTGCAGAGCCCAGGAAACAGAAGAAGGACCTCTCACAGAAAGAGAGGGGGAGCGCGCTCACCCGATCATCACAATGCCCCCCTCCTCAAGGGGGGCCTCCTGGTGACCCACCAGGCTTGTTGGGATTAGCACGGTGAAAGGCTCAGACTATTCCCTTGTCATGGAAAAAAGAACCATAATCTTTCTTCCGATCCGTAGCCTTCCTAGTGGACCAGGTATTGTAGACCCCAGCCCCAACGGCGAACGTCCAGAATCCTCTGGATGGTATAGGTGGTCTGGCCGTCGAGGATCCGAGGAGGAGGAGGAGGCGGCTTGTGGGGGGGGGGGCAGAGAGGGCTGGCGGAGAGGGGCTTGATCTTAGATACATGGAACGTGGGGTGAATATGGAGTGTCGGCGGAAGCTTCAGATGGATCGTCACGTCATTGATGATGTTCGAGATGGGAAATGGACCAACGAAGTGAGGTGACAGCTTTCTCAATTCCGTCTTCAAAGGAACCTGCTCCGCCGACAGCCACACGCTCTGACCTACCACATACTTGGGTGCCAGGACCCGTTTGCGGTCCGCATATTGACAATTCCGCTCAGCTGAACGGACAAGGGCAGCCCGAGTGGACCTCCACAAGCGGCGGCAGCGGCGAACGTGGGCCCCCATGTATGGTACGGCCATGTCCCTCTCTGTCATAGGCAGCAGGGGGGAAGGGTAGCCCATAGATGCCTCGAATGGCGTTAAGTCCGGTGGCAGAGGAGATAGCAGAGTTATGGGCATACTCCACCCAGGTCAGATGGGAGCTCCAGGTGGACGGGTTGCAGGAAGCCACACATCTCAGGGCGGCCTCCAGGGATTGGTTAGCACGCTCAGCCTGCCCGTTGCTTTGAGGGTGGTAACCTGAGGTGAGACTGACCATGGTGCCCATGGAGCGGCAGAAGGATTTTCAGACCAGAGAGGTAAATTGAGAACCCCGGTCAGACATAATGTTCAGAGGGATGCCATGGAGATGGATAACATGAGTGGTGAGTAGATTGGCCGTTTCAGTGGCAGAGGCCAACTTGCGGAGGGGCACTAAGTGAATGGCTTTGGAAAACCGGTCTACTGTAGTGAGGATGACGGTGTTGCGCTGTGAGGGGGGAGGCCCATGACGAAGTCCATGGCGATGTGCGACTGGGAACAGGCAGGGGGTGCAGGAGAACAGCAGGTGGTGAAGAGTCAAACTTGTTCCTAACACAAACTTGGCAGGCCTTGACGTAATTCCGAATGTCTGTCCACAGCGTAGGCCACCAGAACACCCGCTACACCAGTTTGATAGTCTTGGAGATCCCGGGATGACAGGCAAAGTGACTGGTGTGCCCTCACCAGATGATGTCACTGCGATGATGTCACTGCGAAGGGCAGAGGGAAAACTACTGTTTTGGCCTCCTTGGATTGGCTTCCTGTAAATTATAGAGTTGAGTTTAAATCTTTTGCCCTTACTTACAAAGCCATTCATGATGAAGCACCTTCTTATATCAGTGATCTGCTCCAGCTATACCACCCCAGCAGGTCTCTCAGGTCTTTTAATCAGAACCAACTGGTAGTCCCTCGCACTAGGCTCAGAACCAAAGGCGATAGAGACTTTGCTGCTGTTGCGCCCAGACTTTGGAACTCTACCATTTGATCTTAGATCTACACCTTACATTGATGTGTTTAAGCAAATAAAGACCCACCTTTGTACCCTGGCTTTTTATTAACTATGTGTTGATTGTATTTTTATGTGTTTTTTCTGTTTACTTTGCTTTTTTACTGTTTTATGTGCCTGTATTTTTATTTGGTTTGTTATTGTATTTTACTATCTTTTTTGTTTCTTATCATATTAAGCACTTTGAGACTTTGTCTGTGAAAAGTGCTCTACAAATAAAATTATTATTATTATCGGCAGCCCTCTGACCTCACCGGAAGACATCTCCAGAGCCTCCTGTCTCAGAAGAACCAAAGCCATCACAGGAGACCTCTCACATCCTGCCCACCACCTGTTCAACCTGCTTCCCTCTGGATGACAGTTCAGATCGATCAGGTCCTACACCTCCAGACTGACAAACAGTTTCTTCCCCTGGCCCATCCGAAATGCAAACAGTCAGAGGCCCCACCCCTGTCCCTCTGAATGCTCACATGCATGGAACTGAAGATCTTTAAATTATCACTATAACTCACCTGTCTTTGCACTCCTCACTTTCATGTGTCATGGATGGCACTCATGAGCCATCAATAAAATGCTATATATCGACTGGTGAGTTTGCACAGTTTATTAAAGGAAAAGAAAGATGACAAAATAACGAGCCACGGGGGGCTAAAACACACTATAACTAATAATCTATGACACGGAGGAACAGATACATAATGAAACACACTTACAATAAAGGATGAGGATGAAAAGTAGATGACATCTGACCAGGAAGCTCGGCGAGGGATGCTCGATGATGTCAGGCGAGGGATAGTTTGATGGAGTCTGACGGTGTCAGACGGGGAATATCTGACGAGACTGCAGCGATGCTCAGCCCATAGCTGATCCCTTAAATAGGGCTCAGGATGGGACAGCTGATGGCAATTGCTAATGCAGCCCAGCTGTCAGAGAGCTCCGATCTGACAGCCGGAAGCCCCTCCGAGCGCTGTCACAATAAGAGCTCGGAGAGCCATCGGGAACATACACATCAGCTGGGAGGAAAATACTGCATGGTCCGAGCGTGGACGAAATCGGCGCTCGAACCACGACAGTACTCCCCCCCGAGGCGGCAAACTCCGGACACCGTATGACACCCAAGCCCCCCCCACCCAGGGTGGGAGGATGGGGGAAAGGCCAGGAGGGTGAGAACCAGAAAAGACAAAAAAAAAAAAAAAAAAAAACACCAAGACGATGACACGGGAAAACAGGGAACAAACGAAGCAATTACAGAGCATGGTAAAAAAAAAAAACCCACAATACTCCATAAAGCACAGATGGTACATAGACAGGACAAAAATGCAAATAACAGAAGGAGGCCTATAACTAAAATACACAGGCCCATAAGATACAATGTGGCAGACACAAATCATCCCTCAGACAGGGGAGGGGAGAAAAAAGAAAAGGGCACGCTAAACAGCGGTGAATACATAGATCAACATGGAGCAAATGGCAATACACCCGAGTGACCTTAATATTTAATGGAAATAAGAAACACACAGGGATGATGCCAGGCAGAGTCCAATGAGACAGGAACAGTTCAGGTGGTCTCCCTGCATCCAATGTCCAAATAGTCAATAAGGGGAAAAGGGAGCATTCGGGCTGTCTACCCCAGTCCCAGGCCCGGAGAGACAGAACCTCCGGCGGCCGAACCAGGTCACCCAATAGGAAGCACAGTACGTCGGGTGGCTGACCCAGAATGCCAAACCAGTGAAAAAGCTCACCAGGCGGCTGACCCGCATCACTCAGCCACCAGGACTGCAGGGGAAAAATTGAAGACGGCCTCCCTGGAGAGGGGGAAGATGAGGGAGAGCCGGGCCGAACTTTGAGAACCCCAACTGTCACGCCGCGCCGCTCATCAGCGGCGCCACCTGCTCGCACACCTGCTCATCATCAGCGGCGAGGGATATAAGCCGCCTCGCCCTGAGCTTCGGCCTGAAGCCGTCAGACTTCGTCACTCATCATCGTGAGTGAAACCTATTCTTCAGCGCAACATTTTGGTAAGAAGTCCTTACCTCCTTTCCTTCCCAGTCTGCTACCCTGTGCACAGGTGGATTCCTCGGCGGCGGACGACATCCCTCCCTCGCCCATTCCTCGCTGCTGCACCAAGTCCTGCAGGTGGCTGTCTACCGGGTCCCGTCCTTGTGGTGCCAGTCATCTGTCTCTTCCAAGTAAGCTCCTCTCTCGCTCATTCTCCTCCTGTGTTGGTGTGTGCCCGTCACCCTTTCTCCTTGTGCTCTCTCCCATAGGGTTGCCGGCTGTACGGTCTCCTGCCTCTGTGCCGAAGCAGACGCCGCCACCAATACATTTACATCCCGCAGACACACATCCATTCACTCCTGTTGCTAATAAACTATTTGAACTTCTCTGAGCCTGTGTGTGTGCGTCTCCTGAGCCGTGCGTTATGTCACCAACAGCCCCCGGTGGAGATGAGTTAGGGGAAGGATGATGATGATGATGATGATGATGATGATGAACCAGTTCAGCGTCAGGCGGCAGAGGATCTGCAGCTCCCTCACTAACCTCGAACCAAACCGGCGCTGCGCCCCTGCTGGACCCCAATCGGGTCGGCGTGGTATCCACGACGGACCCCGATTGGGCCGGAGCAGCACCCGCAATGGACCCCGATTGGGTCGCGGCTGCACCCACGTCGGACCCCGATTGGGTCAATGCCGCACCCGCGATGGACCCCAACTGGGTCGGCGCAGCACCAGGAACGCCCTCCAAACCCAAACCCGGAACCTCCAGCACCGCGACCAGGATTGACTCTGCACTGGTGACCCTGGGAGAAGGCTCAAGAGAAAAAGAAGAACCGGGATCAGGATCACCGGCAGCGACAGAGCCCAGTGAGACGAGCTCGGATGCAGCGGACGGCTGCACCTGGCTCGTCTCCCCAAGAGACAAGCAAAAATGCTCTAGAACAGATAGTAGGAAGGAAAAATAGAGCACTTGCCTGCACTCGAGTTCTGTCGCCATCCAGGACTTCAACGATCCGGGTTCCGAAGGCAGAAGGACGTCCTCTGGCTCCCACTCAGCAAAGGCGGGCCCCACAGCCAGCATGATGTTCTTCACAGTCTGTGGACCCTCCAACGCTGACGTCCACGCCGATGACCCGCACGGCATGGTGGCAGGGGATCCTCAACCGGCTGGATCAGACCGCTCTTCCGTGGAAACCCGGGGACGTTTCACAGTCGGCGCAGGCTCCAAACTGCAGTCCACTCTCCTCCTCTGCCCATGACATGGCTGCGGGGCTGGAACCAGGCTATCCAGGGCTGCAGGCTCCCTCCTCGTCCGGCGGCGTAGGCCTGGCGCCGCGGAACGCTCAGGGGAAGGGGACATAAAGGTAGCAGGTCCATTACTAATTACTGCAGCAGGTGGAGGGAGTTCAGGGGACTGTGAACCCCGAACTCCCCCCCCAGGAATCAAGCAAGGCAATTCATCCAATGTGGGAACAGAATGAAAAGTTACTTGCCTGATCCGTAGAGGCCTGATGGAACCCACTGCAGTGGACTTCGTTCCTCCCTTGCCCCGCTGGATGGTGACGGAGGGCCCCCTGGAAGAACGAGGAGGAGCCGCTCGCGATGGACCCACGACGGGCGTCGCTGAAGCAGGACTCATAACACTCACAGCAGCCGAGGAAGACGTCGAGGAGGAGGGGATGACAGCCGAGGCGATCCGGGCACGAGGAGCTGACGGAACAGCAGGGAGAGGTGACCTGGGGAGAGAGGCTGCAGGAATTCCCTCCTGACGAGACGTAGAAGAGGCAGCTGTCAGAGAGGTAGAGTCTTTCTGGCGGCCCGGAACAGGATCCGGACGGGGTTCTTGCTGAGGCTTCCTGTCAGCAGTGTGACGATGGTTACCGGCAGAGGGCAAGGCGAAGGAGAGGTTCGGGAAACGCTGCTCCTGTGCGGAAACAGAAGCGAGCAGGTCGGCATACTCTGGATAGTCACTTAACGCCGGATTCCTCTCCACCAGCCTGACTGCTGCCGTCACATGCTTTATAATCTGCATGGGGTGAAGAGCGGAGCGAGCTGCTGCCACTCGGTCCCGGATGGAAACAGCTGACTGTTGTAGCTTCTCCGGGGGAATCCCGACTGACGTGTCACTTCTTCGGGGATCACCCCTGGGCGGTGCGAACTCCTGGACTGGAACAGGGGCAGGAACAGGATCCCGAAGTGAGGAGCGAGGGTGCCTTCTCTTCGGCTCCCTGCCGGAGTTTCCCTCCAACCCACGGAGTCTCTTCCGGTGTGTAAAGATGTCTGCCCTCCTCGCCATGACTTCTGGGTGATTGGAGTAGCGAGGAAGGTGGTTAATAATTGCCTCAGCAAGGTCAAGGTGCCGGCGTACATCACTGGAAGTGTCGTAGAGGCCAGCAGTGAAAAGGGTTCCATCAATGTAGTCCAGGGCCTCCACGAGCTCGGAGACCAGGCTCCAAGCGCAGCCCCTGAGTGACGACATAATCCTCCCAGCACACGGGTACCCAGACAGGGAAAAACAAGTCCAATTCAGGCAAAACTCACAGCGACAGGCGTCTCAGTCTGGCTGCAGTCTACTGTCATGGATGGCCCTCACGAGCCATCAATAAGACGCTATATATTGACTGGTGAGTTTGCACAGTTTATTAAAGGAAAAGAAAGATGACAAAATAACGAGCCACGGGAGGCTAAAACACACTATAACTAATACTCAGTCTATGACACGGAGGAACAGATACATAATGAAACACACTTACAATAAAGGACGAGGATAAAAGGTAGATGTCTGATCAGGAAGCTCGGCGAGGGATGCTCGACGATGTCAGACGAGGGATAGTTTGACGGAGTCTGACGGTGTCAGATGGGGAATATCTGACGAGACTGCAGCGATGCTCAGCCCATAGCTGACCCCTTAAATAGGGCTCAGGATGGGACAGCTGATGGCAATCGCTAATGCAGCCCAGCTGTCAGAGAGCTTCGATCTGACAGCTGGAAGCCCCTCCGAGCGCTGCCACAATAAGAGCTCGGAGAGCCATCGGGGACATACACATCAGCTGGGAGGAATATACTGCATGGTCCGAGCGCAGACGAAATCGGCGCTCGAACCACAACATCATGTATATTGACCCATCCGTGAAATCACTACTGTACCTATTTTCCATAATCCTTGGGCCATTTTACTCTATTATGTGTTCTGCACTCCGCACTTTTATGTACACAGGTTCCACCCGTGAAACCACTTCCATACCCGTGTATATACCAATGGGCTATTTATTATTTTCACTTTTATTTTTACTTCAGTCAGATGGTTAACTGTGTGTCCTGTAACTGTTTTATTTTCAAATCTTCTCACCTACTTTATTGCACAGTAGCCTGTGGAGCACCCACAATTTTGTTGTGCTGTACAACTGTACAGTGACAATAAAGCCTATTCTATTCTATTCTTAATAAACACATTCATTTAAAAACGGCATTTTGTGTTTACTTGTGTTATCTTTGTTTAATATTTAAATATGTTTGATGATCTGAAACATTTAAGTGTGACAAAAAAATGAGAAATCAGGAAGGGGGCTATAGAACTATTATTCAAGATTCAAGATTCAAAGGCTTTATTGTCATGTGCACAGTTAAGAAATGCTACATTTCCTTAACAATGAAATTGTTACTTTGCTTGCCGAACGAATGCCAAGGTAATAGGTACAGAAACAACAATTCTAAGGTCATGACACACTAACAACAATTCCAAGGTCATGACACAGTAACTTACAGTAACTCAATCCTAATACTAATGGATGCTAATAACACACACACCAACACACAGTTAGGCAGTTAGGACTCCTTAAGCACACCTTAATACTAAATACTAAAACTAATGAGTACTAATAACGCTATGTACAGTGTACAAATAAGCATTGTGCAACCTGATGTGAACTTGAGATGGCACAGACCTATGTACAGTGTGGAAATGAGCACTGTGCAATGAGCAGTGTATAATTACAAATTACAAATTAGTACCCAGTGCTAATTTCTGTAACGGTAGTACCAGTAGATTGTGCATGATAAGTAGCAGCAGAGATGATAATTAGCAGCAGAGACGATATGGACATCAGATGAGTGAGACTATATCTACTGTACAGGTGAGCACTGTGCAAATTTAGCAGCCGGTGTGTGAGTTCCTATATGCAAAGCTGTGTTACGGAGTTTTGGGAGTTGTTATCTGTTTAGGAGTCTGATGGCAGTAGGAAAGAAGGAGTTCTTCAGCCTGGTTGTCTGGCATTTCACACTTTTGTACCTCCGGCCTGAGGGTAGAAGTGTGAACAGTCTGTGCTGGGGGTAGGTGGGGTCCCAGAGGATGGCGTCAGCTCTCCTTTGGACTCTGCAGTGGTAGATGCTCTGCAGAGAGGGGAGTGGAGTCCTGATGATCTTCCTCACTGTCTTCACCACTCTCTGCAGGCATTTGCAGTCCAGGGCAGTGGTGCTGCCGTACCACGCAGTGATGCAGTTGGTCAAGATGCTCTCGATGATGCAGCTGTAGAAATTGTTGAGGATCCTGGAGGACATGCCAAACTTCTTGAGCCTCCTCAGAAAGTACAGTTGCTGTTGAGCTCTCTTAACCAGCTCTGTGGTGTTGTGTGTCCACTTAAGGTCCTCAATGATGTGGATGCCCAGGTATTTAAAGCTGCTCACCCTCTCCACCTTCAGCTTCCGGATGAACAGCGGCCGATGGGGTGTCCTCCTCCCTTTCCTCATGTCCACTATCATCTCCTTTGTCTTGTCCATGTTGAGGGTGAGAGTGTTGTCCTCACACCATGACACCAGGTTGGCCACCTCCATCCTGTAGGATGCTTCACCATCACCAGTGATGCGTCCTATCACTGCTGTATCATCCGCAAACTTTAGGATGATATTGTCCTTGTGGGAGGCAACACAGTCATGGGTGAAGAGGTTGTACAGGATGGGGCTGAGAACAGAACCCTGTGGGACACCTGTGTTTGTGATGATGCTAGCTGAGGCCCTGTTACCCATCCTGACAGACTGGGGCCTGCCAGTTAGAAAGTCTAGTAGCCAGTCACAGAGGGTGGGGTGCAGGCCAGTTTGTCGGTGAGTTTGTGGGGGATGACCATGTTGAAGGCGGAGCTGTAGTCAACAAAGAGCATCCTATTGTAGGAGTCTTTATCTTCCAGGTGGGAGAGAGAATAATGGAGTGCTGCAACGATGGCATCTGAGGTAGACCTATTGGGCCAGTAAGCGTACTGCAGGGGGTCAAGGGTGCCCGGTATGCTGTCCTGAATGAGGAGCAGCACCACTCTCTTGAAGCACTTCATGATGATTGGAGTGAGTGCTACCGGTGTGTAATCATTCAGACTGGTGATTGGAGTGAGTGCTACCGGTGTGTAATCATTCAGACTGGTCGGCAGGCTCCTTTTGGAGAGACGGATGATGGTTGTCATTTTGAAGCTGGAGGGGACTGTGTTCTTGCTGTGAGAGAGGTTGAAGATTGCTGTGAGAATGTCAGTCAGCTCGGCAGCACATGCTCTGAGGGCCCGCCCAGGTATGTTGTCTGGTCCTGCTGCCTTGCGGGGGTTGACATTCCTCAATGCAGGGATGTGATTTTGGGTTGGTGAAATTATCTGAAAATTTTGCAGGGGGTCTGGGGGACCGAGTCCTCCAGTTGGGTTCGGGGCAGAGCCCCGTTGAGGGGGGTTCCGGGGGCAAAGCCCCCCGAAGCTCCTGGGTTTTTATGATTTTTAAGTACCAGAACTGTGCTTAAATGACATAAAACAAACAGCTGAATGCCACTTATTACTGTATAATATTGACTTATGTTCCAAGAAGATAGCATTCCTAAAATATTCCAACAAGCATTATCCATCACATGCTTTAACACTTGATCAAATCAAAATCAGTTAATTTTATATATTCCATAATAGAAATAAAATTCCAACATACCATTACTTTTTATAATTTCAGCATTCATTTCAGATCACCAGTTTCAATCTCCATTGAGTCTTGAGCAGTTCATTTTGCACAATCACTGATGTAGCTAAGTCTTAGAAATATTCAAAAGTTATGAGTCAATGTCCACTGTGCACTGCGTTGAAAATATTTTTTAAATAAAGTCCAAAACATCTTCAGCAGGCAAGATGAAGAAAATATTAACTAGATGACATGTATACATAAATGTATCTTCACATATGTCAAAATTCACTACTCTATCCGCAACTGGCACTGGTTGTTGGGGTGGATCATTCCTTTCAATTTCTGTGTCCGATCGTGTCGTTAACAAAAGGTGGAGTCCGTATTGTTTCGATGGTTTTTCTGAACACCAAAAGTTCCAGCAATTGAATAATTAGTGGACCTCGATTTGACCCCTTGTACATGTTTTTTGCTCCTTCTTGTACATGTTTTCCACGCCTTCCCGGCACGGTCGATTTTCCGTATAAAATCGCTAAACAAATTTGTCACAGTTTTCTTACCAACATCCGTTGCAATCTCCTTTTCTAGCCAATCCCAACGAAATTTGTTTTTCACGATCTTGTCAATTTCTTTAATTCTCGGAGCATCTTTACATTCAATCACCTACATCACTGCAACAGCCGCGTTCATTGGTCACTGCAAGGACGATCAGCCAATCAGGCACGTCGTTTCATTACGGTTAGGGAATTGCTAAAAGTCGGAATCCGGTATAGTGTGGTGGACACACATATTTGACCTGCTTTGTGACTCACATTTTAGACCAGAACAAAGGCAGAGCTGCCTGAGAGATTACAGGAAGCTGCAAGGATGTTAGCTTTGGTATGCAAGGCTTGGGACTGTGGGGGTTATTAAAGGATTAAGGAGTAGATGCATTGTATACTGTGGGGGTTGATATCAGAGAGAGGAGATGCATTGTTCTTGACAATTATAATACAATGTGAATGTGTGATGCAATGACTTGTGAACTGTGAGAGTCCTGGTATTTAAGGACGAGAGTTCCCTGTAATGTTTCTCTTTTCTGCTTTGAGATATTGGTGATGTGAATAAAGCTGACTTGAGAGAGAACTCTGTCTCGTCATTCTCACATACACCACACTGGTGACCCAAGACGTATCATGCAAGAGGAGAATTCCCCCGGGCCAGCCTCGTCAGGAGCCCCCAGCCAAGCGAATGTCGCTACAGTCCAGCTACCGGACTTCTGGCAGAACAATCCGCGCTCCTGGTTCAATGCGGTTGAGGCACAGTTCAACCTCCGGGGGATATCGGTAGAAGCCACAAAATTCTACCACGTAGTCGCAAAACTGGACAACAACACGGCCCAGCATGTGGAGAGCCTGATCGACCAGCCACCGGACAGCGACAAATACGGCACGCTGAAGGCTGCACTTATCCAGCAATTCACCCCCTTGGTGGAGGAGCGAACAGAGAGGCTCCTGGCGCTGACGGAGTTGGAAAATGATATGCCCGCGAACCTGATGGAGAAGTTGCTGAGGTTGAAAGACTCGGACGACGATCACTTCATTTTCACCCACCTTTTCCTCAGGACACTACCGTCAGCAGCGAGAGCGACCCTGGCCAGTTCGCCACTGTTGGCCCAATGGGACTACCGTGCGCTGGGCCGAGAGGTGCAACGAATTGTCAACGCCACCAAGTGGCGCGCGGCCACGGCCGCTGCAGCAGAACTCGGCGCAACAACCGGAGATGATAGGGGGCCAGAGGCAGCGGTACCAGACTCACCGACGACGGCGGCGGCAGGGGCCAGGGAACACAGATCAGACGTCCTTTGTTTCTACCATCGCCGTTTCGCAGAGAGGGCATGCAAATGTGTACCACTGTGCCAGTTCAGGCGTTCAGGAAACGCCAAGACCGGGGGTTGGTAGCAGCCGCGGCCCTCGGGGAGGAGAACAATCTGCTCTACTTGTTGGACGCACGATCGGGGAGACAGTTCCTCGTGGACACAGGCTCCCAGTTGAGTTTCATCACGCCTTCCTACGCAAACAGACTAGCGGGTTCCGGAGGTCCCCGAGTGACAGCAGCGAACGGCTCGGAGATTAAGACCTTTGGTGAGAAGACTCTGCTTCTGTCTCTACACGGCCGTACATTTGAGTGGACTTTTATTGTAGCAGCAGTGAATTTCAATATGCTGGGGGCTGATTTTTTGTGTTCACATGGTTTGTTGTTTGATCTTGCTAACAGGCGCCTGGTTAATGCACTTTCTTTTGATTCTATCCCCTGTACAGCGTGAGTGGCCCCGCCAACAGCACAAGCCATCGTCACAGCTGCAAGCGGTAAGTTCCACACACTGCTCACTCAGTTCCCAGCACTCACGGTCCCCACATTTTCGGCGACAGTCGCTAAACACGGGATGGAACATTTTATTACCACTACCGGACCGCCCGTTTTTGCAAAAGCTCGGCGCTTGGACGCAGTTAAACTGGCCATAGCGCGCGAGGAGTTTGCCAACCTGGAGAGGTTGGGCATTCACGCTCTGAAGACAGTGGAGATGATTGTGGACTTCAGGAAAGTCACAACCCCTCTGCCCCCCCTCACCCTCACAGGCTCTCCCATCACCACTGCTGATTCCTTCCGCTTCCTAGGCACCACCATCACCAGGGACCTCAAGTGGGAGCCGACCATCAGCTCCCTCATCAAAAAGGCCCAGCAGAGGATGTTCTTCCTGCCGCAGCTGAGGATGCTCAAGCTACCCACCAAGATGTTAGTGCAGTTCTACACAGCCATCATCGAGTCCATCCTCACCACCTCCATAACCGTGTGGTACGCAGGAGCCACTGCCAGGGACAGACTAAGGCTGCAGCGCATCGTGCGCGCTGCTGAGAAGGTGATCGGCTGCAAGCTCCCATCCCTCCAGGACCTGTACATCTCCAGGACCCGGAAGCGTGCAGGCCGGATCATAGCCGATCCTTCACACCCTGGTCACATACTGTTTGCCCCTCTCCCCTCAGGTAGAAGACTTCGGTCCATTCAGACTAAAACCTCCCGTCACATGAACAGCTTCTTCCCCTCTGCCATCAGACTGCTGAACACTAAGTGACTTATTGACTCTCATGCACTATGTACAGCAGCTCAACCAGACTCATGTCAATCATCACTGTTTTCTTCTTGCATTACCGACTACACTATATGGTTCTCCACATTATCTGCTGCTCGCTAATATATTTAAACTGCTGACTAGTATTACTCATTCTTATTCTACACTTTATTGCATGTATAGTTTATTTCTTTTATTTTATCATGTTTAATGTTGCAGCATTGCACCGAGACAAATTCCTAGTTTGTGTACTAGATGAACAATGGCAATAAATATGATTCTGATTATCAGGCATTCAAACAGTCCTTGGGCTTCCCCGCTACACATGGTCCTGAAAGCTGATGGATCGTGGCGACCTTGCGGGGATTTCCGCAGGTTAAACAACGCTACAGCGCACGACCGCTACCCAATTCCGCATATCCAAGATTTTTCCGTTCATTTGGCAGGGGCGCGCGTTTTTTCTAAAATAGACTTGGTCCGCGGTTACCACCAAGTCCCAGTGCGCGCTGAGGACATACCCAAAACAGCGGTAATAACTCTGTTTGGCCTATTTGAGTTTTTACGCATGCCATTCGGACTTAAAGGGGCTGCTCAGACGTTCCAACGCATGACGGACGCGGTGCTTCTCGATCTCCCTTTCGTGTTCGTCTACTTGGACGATATTTTGGTAGCCAGCGCGTCCGAAGACGAACACGAAAAACACCTGGCCACAGTTTTCCGAAGGTTGGGAGATCACGGGTTAATAATCAACCCAGCGAAGTGTCAGTTCGGGGTGGTGCAGATCGATTTTTTAGGACACCGTGTCTCCCCCGAAGGAGCAGTTCCCCTTCCTGACAAAGTGCGTGCGGTGGCAGATTTCCCCCGGCCGCAGACGGTCAGGGCGTTACAGGAGTTTTTGGGAATGGTGAATTTCTATACGCATTTCTCCCCCACGCGGCGCAACTCATGCAGCCGCTGTATGCCGCGCTCAAAAAAAAGAAACCCGCGGATAAGGTCGAGTGGTCCCCGGAGCGGGGCCAAGCATTCTCGGAGGTGAAAGCAGCCTTGGCAAAGGCTGCGTTGTTGGCACACCCAGACCCAAAGGCCCGCATAGCGCTCACCACTGACACGTCAGATGTGGCCATAGGGGCGGTCGTGGAGCAACATGTAGCTGGGGTTTGGCAGCCCCTCGCATTTTTCAGCAGGACCTTGTGCGATAGCGAACGTAAATACAGCGCGTTCGACAGGGAGCTGCTGGCTCTCCATTTGGCCATCCGCCACTTTCAGTTCTGGCTAGAAGGACGCTCTTTCACCGCGTTTGTTGACCACAAACCGCTAACATTCGCGATGGCCAAGGTTTCCGAACTGTGGTCAGGCCGGCAACAGAGACAGCTGGCCGCGATATCAGAGTTTACCACTGATATTCAGCATGTGGTGGGCAAACTGAATGTAGTGGCAGATTGCCTCTCGCGTGCTGTGGCGGCCCCAGTCAGCGTAGGAGTAGATTATGCAGCCATGGCCGCGGAGCAGGTTAGTGACGCGGATGTGCGCGCGCTTCAGTCTGGACCAACAGGGTTAAGGCTGGAGAGCAGGGTGCTGCAAGACGGTATGCCCCCCCCCAATCTGCGATGTCTCCACCGGACGGCCGCGTCCAGTAGTACCGGCCGCGTGGCGCTGCCGCGTTTTTGACTCGATTCATTCTTTGGCACACCGGGGAGTGCGCGTGTCGGTCAAAATGGTAGGAGAGAAATTTGTGTGGCCGAGCCTTCGCAAACAGGTTAAGGAGTGGGTAGCAGCCTGCACGGCGTGTCAACGAGCCAAAGTACACAGGCACACGAGGGCTCCTTTGGAGCCGTTTCACATTCCGGCCAAGAGGTTCGATCATGTTCATGTGGACCTCGTGGGCCCCCTCCCGCCGTCACAAGGGTGCACACACCTTCTGACAATGGTGGACCGCACCACGCGCTGGCCTGAAGTGGTCCCGCTGGCATCAACCACGGCCAAGGAGGTGGCGCGCGCATTTTTAACAGCTTGGATGGCGCGCTTCAGCGTTCCGTCGGACATTACGTCCGACAGAGGCCCTCAATTTGTGTCCGAGCTTTGGTCGACAATGGCCCGCAGCCTGGATGTCACAATCCACCGCACAACCGCGTACAAATCCGCAGGCTAACGGGTTATGTGAACGTTTTCATAGGTCATTGAAAGCAGCTCTCAGAGCGTCACTGACGGATGCAAATTGGGTAGACAAGTTACCATGGGTGTTATTGGGGTTGCGTTCTGCGCCTAAAGAGGACTTAGAAGCCTCCCCAGCGGAGCTCGTGTTTGCGCAGCCACTCCGGCTGCCTGGGGAGTTTCTCCCAGATAACCCTGCGCCAGACGCCTCCCCGTCTCAGCTGTTGCAGAGTAACATAGAATCAAGCACGCTGCCCGGCCCCGCGCACCACAGTTTTCCGCACGTTTTTGTGCCTAAAACTTTGAAGAACGCAGAGTTTGTTTTTGTCAGACACGATGCGCATCGAACCCCGCTGCGACCGCCTTATGACGGACCATTCAGAGTGTTAGAAACAGGGGACAAGCAGTTTTTGCTAGATTTGGGGGGTAGGAAAGAGAAAGTTGGCATAAACAGACTCAAACCCGCTTTTGTGGTGGCAGATGAGCAAGTGCTGTTGGCGAGAGCCCCACGGCAAGGTAGACCCCTCTGGGGGGCTTCACTGAGTAATGTTTCCCCAGAACACCCACAGGTGCTGACAAAAGGTTTCCACCCCCAGACGGCAAACCCCCAGCGTGACAGCACTGCAGAGATGTTGAATCCCAGCTACAGCAGATACGGCAGGAGACTGAAGCCTAGACAGCATGTGGACTGATGTGTATTGATACGATCACGGCATGCATGTTGTTATTCTCTTGTTTGTTCTTAAATGTTGGGGGGGCTTTGTGTGGTGGACACACATATCTGACCTGCTTTGTGACTCACATTTTAGACCAGAACAAAGGCAGAGCTGCCTGAGAGATTACAAGCTGCAAGGATGTTAGCTTTGGTATGCAAGGCTTGGGACTGTGGGGGTTATTAAAGGATTAAGGAGTAGATGCATTGTAGACTGTGGGGGTTGATATCAGACAGAAGAGATGCATTGTTCCTGACAATTATAATACAATGTGAATGTGTGATGCAATGACTTGTGAACTGTGAGAGTCCTGGTAGTTAAGGACGAGAGTTCCCTGTAATGTTTCTCTTTTCTGCTTTGAGATGTTGGTGATGTGAATAAAGCTGACTTGAGAGAGAACTCTGTCTCGTCATTCTCACATACACCACAATATACTCATATAATATTTTTTTTTATTTTGGAAGATAAAAAAAGCGGAATTCCGCGAATTAGCGGAAAAATCACATCCCTGTCAATGCTTTGTGTACCTGGCCTGGCGAGACTCTGTGGAGTCTCACCACTCTCTAAGTGGAGGAGGAGGGTGGGGGTACGTGAGTGTGTGTCTCTTCTCTGTGCTGTAGCTAGTGGTCTCAAAGTGGGTGTAAAAGATGTTTAGATCGTCCGACAGGCTGTCTGTAGAGCTAGTGGTGCTGCTGTTGGTCCTCTTGTAGTCTGTGATGTGTTGCAGGCCTTGCTACATGCACCCCGGGTCAGAAGTGGAGTACAGGCTGTCCAGCTTTTTTCTGTACTGTCTCTTGGCTGTTGTTATAGCCTTTCTCAATCCATACTTTGCAGCTTTGTACTTGACCTCACAGCCTGATTTATATGCACAAGAGCGAGCACGCAGCATCTGACATACCTGACTGTTGATCCAGGGCTTCTGGTTGGGGAACGTCCTGACCTGTATGGTGGGTATGATGGTATCAACGCATGTGCTGATGTACCCAGTCACGTATTCAGCATAATCCTGTATGTATACAGAAGAGTCCTCTAGGGTGGCTGCAGCTTTAAACACATCCCATTCTGTGCAGGCAAAACAGTCTTATAGGGTGCTCTCAGTCTCTGGAGTCCAGCACTTAATTTGCTTAATAACTGGGTTTGTTTGTTTCAGCTTTTGTCTGTAGACTGGGTACATAAACAGTGAGATGTGATCTGACTGTCCAAAGTGGGGGTGGGGTGCCGCTCTGTAGGCACCACGTATGTTGCAATAAACATGATCCAATATGCTTTTATCGCAGGTGGGATAAAAGCACCCGGAATGCCAATGGTGGGAATGCCAATTTACAGTCCATAAATTGCACTGGTTAAAGCCACCAGCAACAATAAAAACAGCGTCGGGATGTTTCGTCTCTATTGCGCTGATGACGTCATAAGATAAGATAAGATAAGCCTTTATTAGTCCCACAATGGGGAAATTCCAGGATTGCAACAGCACAGGGATAGCAACACTCAGAGCAATAATTTAGAAGATAAGAAAATAAGAGCAGTGAATATACATATGTACACATAAATACAGTGGGGTAAAAAAGTATTTAGTCAGCCACCAATTGTGCAAGTTCTCCCACTTAAAAGATGAGAGAGGTCTCCAATTTTCATCATAGGTATACCTCAACTATGAGAGACAAAATAAGAAAAAAAAAATTCAGAAAATCACATTGAAGGATTTTTAATGAATTAATTGGTAAATTCCTCGGTAAAATAAGTATTTGGTCAATAACAAAAGTACTTCTCAATACTTTGTTATATACCCTTTGTTGGCAATGACAGAGGTCAAACGTTTTCTGTAAGTCTTCACAAGGTTTTCATACACTGTTGCTGGTATTTTGGCCCATTCCTCCATGCAGATCTCCTCTAGAGCAGTGATGTTTTGGGGCTGTCGCTGAGCAACACAGACTTTCAACTCCCTTCAAAGATTTTTTATGGGGTTGAGATCTGGAGACTGGCTAGGCCACTCCAGGACCTTGAAATGCTTCTTACGAAGCCACTCCTTCGTTGCCCGGGCGGTGTGTTTGGGATCATTGTCATGCTGAAAGACCCAGCCACGTTTCATCTTCAATGCCCTTGCTGATTGAAGGAGGTTTTCACTCAAAATCTCACAATACATGGCCCCATTCATTCTTTCCTTTACATGGATCAGTCGTCCTGGTCCCTTTGCAGAAAAACAGCCCCAAAGTATGATGTTTCCACCCCCATGCTTCACAGTTGGTATGGTGTTCTTTCTCCTCCAAACACGACAAGTTGAGTTTTTACCAAAAAGTTCTATTTTGGTTTCATCTGACCATATGACATTCTCCCAATCCTCTTCTGGATCATCCAAATGCTCTCTAGCAAACTTCAGATGGGCCTGGACATGTACTGGCTTAAGAAGGGGGACACGTCTGGCACTGCAGGATTTGAGTCCCTGGCGGCGTAGTGTGTTTCTGATGTAGCCTTTGTTACTTTGGTCCCAGCTCTCTGCAGGTCATTCACTAGGTGCCCCCATGTGGTTCTGGGATTTTTGCTCACCGTTCTCGTGATCATTTTGATCCCACGGGGTGAGATCTTGCGTAGAGCCCCAGATCGAGGGAGATTATCAGTGGTCTTGTATGTCTTCCATTTTCTAATAATTGCTCCCACAGTTGATTTCTTCACACCAAGCTGCTTACCTATTGCAGATTCAGTCATCCCAGCCTGGTGCAGGTCTACAATTTTGTTTCTGGTGTCCTTTGACAGCTCTTTGGTCTTGGCCATAGTGGAGTTTGGAGTCTGACTGTTTGAGGTTGTGGACAGGTGTCTTTTATACTGATAACGAGTTCAAACAGGTGCCATTAATACAGGTAACGAGTTGAGGACAGAGGAGCCTCTTAAAGAAGAAGTTACAGGTCTGTGAGAGCCAGAAATCTTGCTTGTTTGTAGGTGACCAAATACTTATTTTACTGAGGAATTTACCAATTAATTCATTAAAAATCCTTCAATGTGATTTTCTGGATTTTTTTTTCTCATTTTGTCTCTCATAGTTGAGGTATACCTATGATGAAAATTGGAGACCTCTGTCATCTTTTAAGTGGGAGAACTTGCTCAATTGGTGGCTGACTAAATACTTTTTTGCCCCACTGTATATAAATATATATACACAGTGCGGTGCATTGTAGCTAGATGGACTAAACAGCATAACCGTCTATTTAGTTACCCTTCATGGTATGAATATGTACCCATACATGTTGTCACCCTCCATAGCGACTGATATTGTCCTAGTTGTATACTGGAGGGGACCATTTGTGTAAGTCTGTTTCGTCTTTTGCATTCAATACTATTAGGTTGTCACGTTTGTTTTGCTATCTCTGCGAGCAGCCTTGCATAGGTTATACAGTCTGACAGCCGTAGGTAGGAAGGACCTGCGAAACCTCTCAGTCCCGTATCTAGGATGATGTAGTCTACTGCTAAATGAGCTCCTCAGTGCGTCCAGTATGTCCTGCATAGGGTGGGACTCGGACTCCAGCAGAGATGACAGTTTAGCCACCATCCTTCTCTCTCCTATCTCCTCCACTGGGTCAAGGCGTTGCCCCAGGACAGAGCTAGCTTTCTTGATTAGTTTGTTCAGTCTCTTCCTATCGGCTGCTGTAATGCCGTTGCCCCAGCAGACAACTCCAAAAGTGATGGCTGATGCCACCACCGTGTCGTAGAATGTCTTCAAGAGCACCCCTTGTACACCAAAAGACCTGAGCTTCCTCAGTAGGAACAGCCTGCGCTGTCCCTTCTTGTAGAGTACGTCAGTATTGTGTGACCAGTCTAGTTTATTGTTCAGATGAACACCTAGGTACTTGTAGGATGTCACCATCTCAATGTCTGTTCCCTGGATGTTTACTGGTGCTGTGAGGGGTTGTCCTTGCCTGTGGCTCCTTAGTTTTCCTCACGTTGATCTGGAGGCAGTTCCGATGGCACCAGTCCACGAAGTCCTGGATAAGTCCTCTGTACTCAGCTTCATCTCCGTTGGAGATGAGGCCGACGATCGCAGAGTCATCCGAGAACTTCTGTAGATGGCAGTGTGTTGTGTTGTGTGAGAAGTCCGCAGTATAAAGGGTGAATAGGAAGGGAGCCAAAACCGTTCCCTGGGGGGGCCCCGTGCTGCCGATGATCGTGTCGGACACACAATCCTGGGTTCTCACAAACTGTGGCCAGTTAGTGAGGTAGTCCAGGATCCATGATGACAGGTGCTGGTCCACCCCTGCGCACAGCAGCTTGTCCTTCAGGATCATCGGTTGGATGGTGTTGAAAGCACTGGAGAAGTCAAAGAACATGATCCTCACCGCATTCCCGGGCTTCTCCAGGAAACGGTGAAGGAGGAAGATCACTGCATCCTCCACCCCAATGCCATGCTGGTAGGCGAACTGGAGTGGATCCATCGCTGGTCCCACTAGGGGGCGGAGGTGAGCAAGGAGCAGTCTCTCCAGGGTCTTCATCATGTGAGACGTCAGGGCCACTGGCCTGTAGCTGTTCAGGTCTTTGGGGTGGGAAGTCTTTGGTAAAGGTACCACACAAGATGTTTTCCACAACTGTGGTACCCTCCCCAGCTTCAGGCTCAGGTTGAAGATGTGCTCCACAATCCCACACAGCTGGTCTGCACAGGACTTGAGGAGCTTCGCGCTGATGCCGTCCAGTCCCGAGGCCTTCCTCGCCTTGATCTTCCTCAGCTCCGTCCTCACCTGGGTCTTAGTGAGGGTCAGGTTGGGGGGCTGTGTGCTGGGAGTGGGGGGGTGTTGGTGGAGTGGGGTGTGGACAGCAGGTCTCGATGACTTTAGTCATGGAGTTTGTTTAGCACTACTTTGTAGTTGCTTTGCGGACAGATGTGAACGGCAGCCAAAAACACAGCAATAAATTCCCTCGGTAGATAATAGGGATGGCATTTCAGCAGTAAAAACTCCACGTCAGGCAAAAAGTGCTTGTAGACGGTTTGTACATCTCCACACCACGAGTGGTTTATGAACACACACACACACACACACACCCCTCGTCTTACCAGAGTCTCCTGTTCTGTCTGCCCAGTGTGTTGAGTGTGTCTGTAGCTGAATAGCGCTCTCCGGGACTCTATCTGAAAGCCAGGTCTCGCAGAAAATTAAGGCACAGCACTCTCTTGCCTCCCGCTGGTCTTCAATCTTTGCTCTTAGTTCATCTATCTTATTTTCCAAAGACCACACATTTGCTATTAAGAGACTGGGTAACAGTTGCCGGTTGGAGCGAGCCTTTAGCCTAACATGTAGCCCTCCTTTCTTGCTTTGCCTTTGGCGCCTTTGGCCCCGCCTCCGACGTGATCTCTTGAGGTCAGCATGCTCATGCGGGCTCAGTGCTTTGGGGCCTTCCTGGGGGTGCTGATGGTCACCGCGGGGGCGGACGATGTATTGCAGGTTGGGTGGTATAAAACCAGTAAACTCCGTGTGGGTGCTTGACTTGGCAATATCCAGTAGTGTCTGTTGGTCGTATGTTAGCAGTGCATGGAGGTCATGCACTGTAGAAAGAACAGCAACTATGCAAAAAAAGGACAAAAGTTGGCATTCGGGAGCGGAACGAGCAAAGATGTTTGCCAATGGTGGGCGCCATATTATTGTTGCAAAACTATTTGTAAGCATACACACATTTCCACAAATGTATGGAGGAATCTGATTGGACCTAAATGAAACAGTCATTGTCGCCCCCGACAGACTGCTATGATGATGATGATGATGATGATGTGCACAGATCCACAAATGTGTAAAAAATATTTGCAAATGCATGCAAAGCTCCACAAATTTGTGCATAGATCCACAAATGTGTGCACAGATCTACAAATGCATGCACCGATCTATAAATGCATGCAAAGTTCCACAAATGCGTGCACCGATCCACAAATATGTAAAAAATATTTGCAAATGTGTACACAGATTCACAAATATGTAAAATGATTGAGAAATGTGTAAAAACTTTGTTCTTTTGTACTTAGTTAAAAATGTCTTGAAAAGACCACAGCTGTGTCTCAATTGGCTGTCAAAGTACATGTGACTTTTGCAACACATTTGGCATGTTTGTATGGCCTGGATCTGCAGATGTGTAGACAGATCTATAAATGCCTGTAAGCTGGGTTTTTGTTACCCTGAACTCAGGTTGACAGGCTGCCTGCAGGGCTTCGTTCCTTTCTGCCAGTTTGGCTGCAGCTCTCCTTCTCTACACTCACACTGCAGACACAGAACTTCATATGGATGGAGCTGGACTGTAACGGCTACTAGTGACCTATTTCTTTTTTTTTTTTCCGTGTGTCTCTGAGTTTGCTGTGAGTTAATGACTGTGGCATCCGCAATTAATTATGACCCGCAATCCAGCATCAGACAACAGAAGAGATGTGGGTGTCAGAGCTCTGGAGGTGGAGATGGTACCTGTTGGTGATGGATTTTGACTGTTTTTGTGATTAATACACTAACAGAGGAATTGACTGTTAAAACAAAAATGATGCAGAGAGATATTGCCTTGCAGTTTTTATGGGCTCTTTGACAGTGATGTACAGGCTTTTTTGTTTGTGTTCAGGTTGAAGTGGTTTGCTAGCCTGTCTTTTTAGTTATTTTAGTACCAAATAAAAGTAATTTGTGATTTGTTTTATCCAGTCAGGAACATTAGTTATGTAGAGTTGGAGATGTTAAATGCTGGATTAATTTAATAGAAAATTTATCTTTTTGTTCCTTTTGTTTGACTCTACTCTGCAGTTTTATTCATTTTACCAGTTTCTTAATTGAGTTTGCTGTTTTTTTTTCATTTTGCTTTTTAATCGTTGGTTTGCTGCATGATTTTGTTGTTGCCTGTTTTATTGTGGTGTTTTATTAAAGGACAATTTTCCAGCAATTGTTAATATAACTCCACTCCTGTACAGCTCACTGACTGTGATTTGACTTCAACTTTTTAAAAAGTTATTCTCTGTTTTGCTCTTTGCTGAAGTGCATCACCCAAACAATGACGTCAGCTTTTAGGGAGCTTTTGCTCTGGTCAGTAACATTCTGAGATTATACCAGCCTTTCTCTTTGGCCATGAGGAAATGGCCAAAATACAGGATAAGATCCCAATAGGTTCTAGGAAATATCAAAAACTGATCCGGATCCTGCAAAAAATCCAGATACTGTGATCCAGAACAGGAAATAATATGGGATCTTTGGAATTTTCATCACTGTAAGGTAACAAATTAAGATATAAACATACAACAAACACCAGAATATAGCCAAGACACTGAGGAATCAGTAGTGTGCCAATGGATTTGTTGTATCTTCAAAAGCTATGGAGCTATATCCAGAAGAAAACCGCCATTACCGAAAAAGTGCTTTTTGTCAATAACTACTGAACTAATAAAGATATCAATGTGAATCCAATTGCTAAGGGTATGTTTTGATGGTCAAGGAATCTCAAAATATAGATAAAATAAATGTAGGACTATTATATTTGGGGAAAATCCCAGTATTAGGGGGAACTGAGGTACTTGGCGGAGGTCTGTGCTGTCTGAGTGCTTTTCTAGTTTAACATTTATTTTAGCCATTTTAAGAGGGAATGAATGAATGTGGGGGTGTTCTTTAAAAGATGGGGGGTGTCCTTATTCCTCACTATTTGTTTTGAATTACATTTTACAGAAAAATTTAGAAAAAAAAAGTCTTTAGTTCATTTTTAATAGTTTAGTTGTATTACATGAATCTCCCAGTTTTTTTTAACATTGATATTAAATATCCATATGTCCAAATATGTCAACACACACACACACACACACACACACACACACACACACACACACACACGGGCTTATACAGGGTGTACAAATTTTTGCACATGACTGTATATTAAAATAAATCACACCCAATTTCTGACCACAGCTGGCCTCAACCATCTAAGGAATTATACCCAATATCTGAGTTAATACAGTGATTCAATGTTGCAGATATTTTCATGGGTCTGTCTTTTTTTTTAAGTGTTGTTGTTGATTTCCTACTAGTATTACATTGTGCATCCTGATCTGGGCGAGGGAATGAGAGAGATGACGGGGGAAAAGAAAATCACCAGTTTTTCTGCACCAGATAGCAAAAAAAAAACCCAAACAAATAGCCAATGGTTAGAGGAAAAATACATGGGACACAAAAGCGCTCAAATAATAGTCAGTCATTATCAGAACTGTCAGCTGTCATTTATTCGTGTCATTCCAACATCGTACCATTTAAGTTAAATATTTGCGCATGCACACACACAAGCAGGGTACAGGGGACAACGACCTTTATTAGGTTTGAACACAAGAGCAAAGCAGAGCAGTCAGAAAACACCTGGCCATCAGAATGAAACAAGGCCGTCTCTACATGCACACAAAACGTGAGCCAAGTGAACATAAACATTTCAGAAGCAGCAATTAACTATGAAAAACAGAAACAGATTTTTTTTTTTTAAAAATCTTACAAATTCAGAAAAACATCTTTTTATTTCTTTCTTTGAATTGAACGCAAAACTTAAATATTTCTGCCTCTGTGGATAAACTTGATTACTTGATAATGTTAACCAAGGGCGGGGGGGGGACATGCATTTTCATCAGCTACATATTGTTGTGAAGAATTGTCTGTGATGTGGGATTTAATTTGAATTGACTGTGGAGCTATTTCATAAGAGAAATTAATCTCTGTCATGTGTGGGCATGTGCATATGTGCATGCATGCGCACAAAATATGTTTTTTGAATGACAATGTAAGTTACATAAAATTTTAAGGAAAGTTCACCAATTTTTTTATTTCTGCTTTCAACACCATCCAACCAGTGATCCTGAGGGACAAGCTGCTGTGTGCAGGGGTGAACCAGCACATAACACCGTGGATCCTGGACTATCTCACAGACTGACCACAGTTTGTGAGAACCCAGGACTGTGTGTCTGACACCATCATCTGCAGTACAGAGTCGCCCAGGGAACAGTTCTAGCTCCCTTCCTGTTCACACACTGCTGACTTTTCACACAATACAACACACTACCATCTACAGAAGTTCTCTGATGACTCTGTGATTGTCAGCCTCATCTCCGATGGGGATAATGCAGAGTACAGAGGACTTATCCAGGACTTTGTGGACTGGTGCCTGGGGAACTGCCTTTAGACCAATGTGAGGAAAACCAAGGAACTGCTGGTGGACTGCTGCAGGTGAGGACAACCCCCCACAGCACCGGTAAACATCCAGGGAACAGACATTGAGATGGTAACATCTTACAAGTACCTGGGTGTTCACCTGAACAATAAACTGGACTGGTCACACAACACCACTGCACTCTACAAGAAGGGGCAGCACAGGCTGTTCCTCCTGAGGATACTCAGGTCTTTTGGAGTGTGTGTGTGTGTGTGTGTGGGGGGGGGGGCACTCCTGAAGACCTTCTATAATTCAGTGGTGGCATCAGCCATCACATTTGGAGTGGCCTGCTGGGGCAGTGGCATCACGACAGCCAACAGGAAGAGACTGAACAGGCTGATCAAAAAAGCTAGCTCCATTCTGGGGCGACGCCTCAATCCAGTGGAGGAGATAGGAGAGAGGAAGATGGTGACGAAGCTGTCATCTCTGCTGGAGTCCGAGTCTCACCCCATGCAGGACACACTGAATGCACTGAGGAGCTCATTTAGCGGTAGACTGTGCCATCCTGAGTGCTTGAGGGAGAGGTTCTGCAGGTCTTTCCTACCTATGGCTGTCAGACTTTATAACCTAACCGGTGCTGCTCGTAGAGGTCGTGTTAAACGTAGTAAATATCACAGCTTTGTACAATAGAGATCGTCCCCTCCAATGCACGACTAAGACAATTACAATTATTATTGAGGGTGGCAACAACACTGTTCATAAATGTGAAATATACTGTCTGGGTCTATATTTATATTCTGCTGGTAATTTAATAAATTGTAATGCTGTTGATACCACCTAGCTGCAATGCTCCTGCATTGTTTATGTAACTGTCTACATACTGCTTTGTCAAACCAATTCTTATCTTATTTACTATTGCTATGAGTGCTGCTATCCCTTTGCTGCTGCAATCCTGGAATTTCCCCTTTGTGGGACTAACAAAGGTTTATCTTATCACGATATGTATTGTGACATTTTATCACAATGCATTTTTTTAGATATATCACCCAGCCTTACTGTAACCTAGCATGATTTTTAGATTATATTGTTTTAGAATTTCTTGGCAGCTTAATTTGGTGAGGTTTCTTCCCTCCACTCAGTGGCGCTATATATATAGTCTTGTCCCACATGAGGATTTCACAATTAATTGTGACATAATGTCAGACCCAGGGAACACGTACACACACAGGCTCAAGTTCAATACAATTATCTTTATTGATTTACCAGCAGGTGTGTGAGTGCGTGTATGCGGTATGTGAGTGTATTGTGGGTGAACGAGCTGCAGCCGGGGGCGAGACAGAGCGCCGTACAGCCTGGCAACCCTAGAGACAGAGCCAAACACAGATATTAGATTCAGCCGTGTTATTGTGAATGGGAAACTAGCAGGGCTTACTTGCAGATGTTCTGGTGATGGCGTTGGCTTGAGCTTTGGGCCTCCTGCCAGGGAGACAGCGTCTGCAGAGCGCACCCGGTGAAGCGCTGTGATGCGCGGCATGATGAGGGGAGCAATTCCGCCGCCGTGAGGGAGAGAACTGCCGCCAAAGGGATCCACCTGTGCACAGGGGAGAGCCTGGGAGAAAAGGTAAGTTGGAATGTTGAGCTTACTTGCCAGCAGAGAGTCCAAACGATGATGCGCAGGGCTGAGAGGAATCAGGCGTGCGTAGGACGTGCGCGAGACAAAGAACGTAGCAAAGCAGACGGCTCCGTACCGAAGCTCCAGGCAGAGCGGGCTATATAGCCCAGGGCTGATAAAGTTCTTGTTGAAATTTTTTGAGATGAAGCTTTCTTTTCCCTTCATCGAAATTGCAGTATTCTACTGTAGTACTGTATTTCCTAAATGGCTGGCATAGTGTGAGTTCCCCCCCTACCCACTAAAGACCTTTCAATATCTAGGAATCAGGCGTGCGCGGGACGAAGAACGTAGCAAAGCAGACGGCTCCGTGCCGAAGCTCCAGGCAGAGCTTGCTATATAGCCCGGGGCTGATTACCCACAGGTGTGCGCGCAGCTGAAATAGGTGACGGCCCAGAGTGAGTCATAACAGTACTCCCCCCCCCCCCGAGCAGCGCCTCCTGGCGCTGGCTTACCTGTGTGCACCTGGTGGAAGTCCTCAATGAGGCGTTTGTCCAGCACAAACGACTGGTGCACCCAGGACCTCCACTCGGGGCCATACCCCTCCCAGTCCAC
This sequence comes from Pholidichthys leucotaenia, assembly GCA_020510985.1. Taxonomy (NCBI): domain Eukaryota; kingdom Metazoa; phylum Chordata; class Actinopteri; order Cichliformes; family Pholidichthyidae; genus Pholidichthys; species Pholidichthys leucotaenia. The sequence goes on along the minus strand of CM035839.1, from coordinate 87,200,760 downwards.
CAGGTACTGTAAGCCACGACCCCGGCAGTGGACGTCCAAGATGGAGTTGACCCTCCATGCCGGGTCGCTGTCGATCAACACTGGTGGGGGTAGAGCCCTAGGAGGGGGGCAGAGCGGGTTGGAGACCACGGGCTTGACCTGGGAGACGTGAAACGTGGGACAAGCATGGAAAGGGAGATGGGGGAAGCCAGACGCACAGCCACAGGATTCACCACTTTAACAATCGGGAAGGGCCCAATAAAGCGCTTGGCCAGCTTCCTCTTCTCAGCCTTCAGGTTAATGCTGCGTGGATAGCCATACCTGCTGACCCACCTGATACTGGGGAGCAGGCCTCCTGCGCTGGTTCGCCATCCTGGTGTTGCGCTCCACTGTGCGTAAAAGGGCCTGGCGTGTAGCAGCCCAAAGCCAACGACAGCGCCTCAGGTGCGCGTGAACTGAAGGTACGTCCACCTCCCCCTCCTCTTCAGGGAACAGCAGGGGATCGTAGCCCAGCGACGCCCTGAAAGATGACATACCAGTTGCAGAAGAAAGAGTCAGGTTATGAGCATACTCAATCCACAGCAGACGGCTGCTCCAAGATGACGGGCTGGAGGTGATGACGCAGCGCAGAGCGGCCTCCAGCTCCTGATTGGCCCGCTCGCACTGCCCGTTGCTCTGGGGGTGATGGCCAGAGGACAGGCTTACCGTAGCCCCCAAGGCATTGCAGAAATTCTTCCACACACTGGACACAAACTGAGGACCCCGGTCAAAGACAATGTCCGTGGGGATCCCATGCAGACGCACGACATGCTGCACCAAAAGGTCCGCCGTCTCTCGTGTCGTTGGGAGCCCACGTAGAGGGACAAAGTGGGTGGCCTTCGAAAAACGGTCCACAATGGTCAGCACGGTGTCACAGCTGTTGGATACTGGAAGACCGGTTACACGGTGGTGCAGTGGTTAGCACTGTTGCCTTACAGCTAGAAGGTTCCTGGTTCAAATCCCCAGGCTGGCAGGGGTTGGAACCTTTCTGTGTGGAGTTTGCATGTTCTCCCTGTGCTGCGTGGGTTTACTCCGGGGGCTCCGGTTTCCTCCCACAATCCAAAGACATGCATGTTAGGTTAATTGGCTGTTCTAAATTGTCCCTAGATATCTGTTTCCTATAGGCCCTTAGAATAGAGGGTTAGTATTAGTGAAAGCGCTTTGAGTGGTCTTTGTGACTAGAAAAGCGCTATATAAGTGTAGGTTAGTTAGTTAGTAGTTAGAAGTCCAGGGCGATGTGGGACCACGGCCTCCCAGGGACCGGCAATGGGTGGAGAAGGCCCGCCGGCGGAGATGAAGATGTCTTCCCGGTGGCGCACTGGGGACAGGCACGAACGTAGCCGATGATGTCATTCTGGAGACCTGGCCACCAACGATCTCTGGAGCAGCTCCACCAGATGGGAGATCCCAGGGTGGCAGGCGAGCTTTGATGAATGGGCCCAATGGATCGCGTCGCCCCCAACAGATGATGGTACGAACAGTCTCCCGGTAAGGCCTCCGCCCGGATCCAGCTCAGTTTCTTGGGCCTTCAGGACCTTGTCCCTGATAGCCCATGAGAGGGCGCCCATGACACACGAGGCCGGGAAGATGGTGTGCTCCTGCTTCTCCGAGACCTCCGAGGAGAACTGCCTGGACAGGGCATCCGGTTTTGTGTTCTTTGACTCCGGGCGGTAGGTGATGGTGAACCTGAAGTGCCTGAAGAACAGGGACCAACGCGCCTGGCGAGCATTCAGGCGCTTAGCCGTCCTCAGGTACTCCAAGTTTTTGTGATCAGTCCATACCACAAAGGGTAGCGTGGCCCCCTCCAGCCAGTGCCGCCATTCTTCCAGCGCGAGCTTCACCACCAGGAGTTCCCTGTCGCTGACGTCATAATTCCTCTCAGCGGGTGACAGTCGCCGAGAGAAGAAGGCACAGGGACGAATCACCCCGTCCACCGGGAATCGCTGCGATAACTCTGCCCCCACCCCCAAGTCAGAGGCATCCACCTCAACCAGGCACTGCAGCGCGGGGTCGACCTGCGTCAGAACCCGGGAGGAAGAGAATTCCGTCTTCAGAGCCGCAAAGGCTGATGCTGCCTCCTCCGTCCACCGGAACAGCACCTTGGGGGAGGTGAGGCGGGTCAGGGGGAGAGCGATCGAGCTATACCTGGGCACGAATTGCTGGTAGAAATTGGCAAACCCCAGAAATTGTTGCAGCTGTTTCCTAGATGACGGGGGGGGGGGGGGGGGGTGTCAATCCACCACCGCCCTCACCTTCTCTGGGTCCGGGATGACCTGGTTGTGTGAAATGATGAAGCCCAGGAAGGAGGTCTTCTCGGTGTAAAATTCACACTTTTCAGCCTTCACAAATAGCTTGTTTTCAAGCAGCCGTTGAAGGACCCACCTCACGTGGACCTGATACTCCTCCTGGGATTGAGAGAAGATCAGGATGTCGTCCAGGTAGACGAAAATGAAGGACCCAAGGAAATCCCGTAGGATGTCATTGATGAGTTGCTGGAAGACGGCCGGAGCGTTGGTGAGCCCAAACGGCATGACGAGGTACTCAAAGTGGCCGCTGGGGGTCTGGAATCCTGTCTTCCACTCGTCGCCCTCCCGGATCCGCACGAGGTGGTAAACGCTGCGGAGGTCCAGCTTCGTGAACCAGGAGGTCCCCTGGAGGGAGTCGAAGGCAGAGTCCATCAGAGGCAGAGTATACTTGTCCTTGATCGTGATATCGTTCAGGGCCCGGAAGTCAATGCAAGGGCGAAGGGAACCATCCTTCTTCCCCACGAAGAAGAAGCCCGCCCCCACTGGCAATGACGACGGCCGGATGATGCCCGAGCTGAGCGATTCCTTGATGTACGCCTCCATAGCCTCCCGTTCTGGAGCCGATAGGCTGTAAAGGCGGCTCGACGGCAGGGGAGCCCCCAGGCGGCGGTTAATGGCACAGTCACACGGGCGGTGGGGGGAAGGGACAGCGCCTGGGATTTGCTAAACACCGCTCTAAGGTCATGAAACTCAGGAGGCACCTTGGACAAATCGGGGGGCGGGGGGCGGGGGAGGAGAGGGGCACCGATGGAGAACAAGCTGCTGACTGGAGGCACGCACTCAGGCAGAAAGGACTCCAGACGAGAACACTCCCGGTTCGCCAGTCAAAGGTCGGGTTGTGCAAGCGCAGCCAGGGGTAACCCAGGATGACAGGGGCAGCCAAGGAGGAGAGCACGAACAGCCGGAGGTCCTCTTGATGGTTCCCGGAAATGATGGCAGGGACCGGGGCAGTCCAGTGCGTCACCTTTTCCAACGGGGCTTTTGACAGTGTGACGAGGTTAAGGGGAGTCGGCAGAGCTTGGCAGGGAAGCCCCAATCAGGTTGCCAGTTTTCCAGAGATAAAGCTCTGCTCGGCCCCTGAGTCCACCAGTGCGTGTGAGGAACTCTGTGCGATTGTGACAAAACCTAATCGGCAGGAGACATTTAGATAGGGGATTAGGCCGGGATGAGTCCGCGAGACCCCCTACAGTGACTCGCGGACCCCCCCTTCTTGGCCGAACTGGGCAGGACTCGATTTCATGCTGGTCATCCCCACAGTACATGCAGAGACCTAGGTCCCTGCGACGCAGTCTCTCTGCCTGCAAGATTTTAGTCCATCCCATTATCATAGCCTCAGGTTCGTCTGGGCCCTCTAGCGTGGGCAGCGCCAAGGTTGTGGACTGAGAAGAGCGTTGTGACGGTCTGCTCGAGCGGCAGGAAGACCTCCGCTCTGCAGCTCGCTCTCTCAGCCTGTTGTCAAGACTTATGGTCAGTGAAATTAGCTCAGTGAGACGTTCAGGCTTATCTAAGCGGGCCAGCTCGTCCCGTAGGCTAGGGCTCAGGCTACGGATGAAGATGCTGCAAAGCGAGGCATCTTCCCACCCAACTTCCACCGCTACCACCCGGAAGTCGACAGCGTAATCGGCCACAGACCGACTACCCTGGCGAAGATTTAGTAACCGTGTGGTTAGCACACAATCACGATCAGAATGGTCAAAAACTTCGTTGAAATCATGGACAAACTGGGCGTAGGTGAGATTGGCATAGCTGGGTTTCGCCATTATGGCGTAAGCCCATGCTAACGCTCGCCCTTCCAATAGATTCTTTTGCACTGTGTGTGTTTATATATTTACATATTTATTCCATCTAGCTACAATGCTCAGCACTGGGTGTGTTTATATTTATATATCTATATATTTATTCCATCTAGCTACAATGCTCCGCACTGTGTTTTTATATATCTACATATTATTCCATCTAGCTACATTGCTCCGCACTGTGTGTGTTTATATACTTGCATATTTATTCCACCTAGCTGCAATGCTCCGTACTGTGGGTGTTTATATATTTACATATTTATTCCATCTAGCTACAATGCTCTGCACTGTGTGTTCATATATTCATATATTTATTCCATCCAGCTACAATGCTCTGCACTGTGTGTCTGTGTGTGTGTGTGTATATATATATTTTATAGTAATATGTACATATGTATATTAGCTGCTCTTGCTTGCTTGTTTTTTTTCTTGCCTTCTGATTGTTGCTCTGAGTGTTGCTATCCCTGTGCTGTTGCAATCCTGGAATTTCCCCGTTGTGGGACTAATAAAGGCTTATCTTATCTTATCTTATCTTATCTTATCTTAGATTAGCCACGTACCCGATTCGGCTGTGATCGGAGGGGAAGTCCCCGGGAACCCGCTGAAACACCGTCTCACACTGGAGGATGAAACCCCGAGCCTCCCCCAGCTTCCCACTGAAGCGCGTGGGCGTGGGGATCGGCGTGAGATGCATGAGCGAGCCCGGGCTAGCCTGGCTAGGTGGAGAGCTAATGGGAGCTGGCCTGCTGCTCGGAGCCGGAGGGAACGCCCGCTGTCCTTCCAGACGATCCAACCGGCTGTTTATCTGAACTAATTGGTTCAAAATGACCTGCTGCTGGTGAGTTATTTGATCAACTCGAGCCTCTAAGATGTTTAACTGGTGTGCGAGCCCGCTGTTCGCTGGGTCACTTTGACGGAGCCGTACTGACATAATGTCGGACCCAGGGAACACACACACACAGGCTCAAGTTCAATACAATTATCTTCATTGATTTACCAGCAGGTGTGTGGGTGCGTGTATGCGGTATGTGAGTGTATTGTGGGTGAACAAGCTGCAGCCGGGGGCGAGACAGAGCGCTGTACAGCCTGGCAACCCTAGAGACAGAGCCAAACACAGATATTAGATTCAGCCGTGTTATTATGAATGGGAAACTAACAGGGCTTACTGTACTTGCAGATGTTCTGGTGATGGCGTCGGCTTGGGCTTTGGGCCTCCTGCCAGGGAGACAGCGTCTGCAGAGCGCACTCGGTGAAGCGCTGTGATGTGCGGCGTGGTGAGGGGAGCGATTCCGCCACCGCGAGGGAGAGAACCGCCGCCAAAGGGATCCACCTGTGCACAGGGGAGAGCCTGGGAGAAAAGGTAAGTTGGAATGTTGAGCTTACTTGCCAGCAGAGAGTCCAAACGATGATGCGCAGGGCTAAGAGGAATCAGGCGTGCGTGGGACAAAGAACGTAGCAAAGCAGACGGCTCCGTGCCGAAGCTCCAGGCAGAGCGGGCTATATAGCCCGGGGCTGATAAAGTTCTTGTTGAAATTTTTTGAGATGCAGCTTTCTTTTCCCTTCATCGAAATTGCAGTATTCTACTGTAGTACTGTATTTCCTAAATGGCTGGCATAGTGTGAGTTACCCCCCTACCCACTAAAGACCTTTCAATATCTAAATATTGTTCTTTAACAAAATCATACAACTTGGCTACTAAATTAGTTACAGATTATTGTTCCCAGTTAATCAACCTCTTTAAAGCAGCATTAACACTTTCACAGTTATTACTTCATTGCATCACATTATTCAAACTAGAAAAGCACTCGGAGAACGCAGACCTCCGCCAAGCGCCACAGTTCCCCCCATACAGTGTTTGTGTGTACGTTGTCAGATTCCTTGACCATGAAAACATCTGAGTAGCAATTGAATTCACAATGATAGGATTAGTGGTTCAGTAGTAAAAGCATTACCTCCTTGGCGGAGGTAATAAACTGAAGTGTTGGTGTTGTGTCCATGTCCTGCATCTGCAAACTGCCAGGCTGGGGGTGTTGCAATTGAATGAACGAATGAATTAATCTTTATTTCGAATAGATTAAGAGTACAGGTTAAAAGAAAGTGAATAATATAACAAAGGGGGTAATAAAATCCAACAAGGTCAAATTAGACAATAGCTCCTCTGATTATACAGTTCAACATAAGTTATCCGAAATATGTGATGGCTGAATCCGCAGCTTATATTGCCCACCCATGTTCCATCCAAGAATTCAAAAGAAAAAACAAAAGAAGTCATGACACAACTGCGTACAACCCACAGGCCAATGGGTTATGTGAGCGTTTTAGATCACTGAAAGCAGCACTGAGGGCTTCACTGACGGATGCCAATTAGGTAGACGGGTTGGCGTGGGTTTTATTCAAAAATCAAGCGTTTATTTCAAAGTCAGGGTTCATATTAAATGCAGAACTAAAAGGAGTAGAAAATAAATAAATAAATAAATAAAAGTATTGTGGCGGTTCGTTTTAACCCCACAACAGACTAAGGACACTCAGCCCTCTTTTCTCTGTTTTCCTGCTGCACTACTGAGATGCAATGTGCCATTCATGTATTTGTGATGCAAACATGCATGTATTGTGATGTAATGCGCCATTCTGTATAGTGTGCATATGGCTCGTCCTTACTGTGCTTTTTCTGAGCATCTTACACATGTGGATGTGCTTCGGTGTATTAATGTCTACAGGTAGACGCGTTTCTTCTAGTTCACCTCTGTGATGTTAATTATTGCCTTTCATCCATTGTACTCATGCATCCTGTCCTTACTGTGACCTAGAGACTCAGATCAGTATGTAGATGTGCCTGTTGGCCTCTTTGTCCTATACTTGGAGCGAGGTCTAGCTAATCTGCCCATTGTGATGTATGTCTTACAAATGCAAATACCTCCTGCCTGTTCGGGTATCTCTTTGATCATTCTAACTGTGGGGTATGTCCCTTTGATGTATTGTTATGGTCAAGTATTTAAGGTGCAACTCTGTAACGCACTCTCTCTCTCTCACTCTGATCCTGCAACTGGTAGACACACACGTGTCCCCTCTCCTTCTCTGAGAGCCGAGGGATCCCGCTCCGGACTGCTCACACTATGCACCGGAGAGGGGATCCCGTGACGGCGGTATGATTAATAAAACTTCCTTAAAACCACAGCATCGCTGCTTATTTTTTCATGCCGCCGCACTGGTGACCCCGAAGACGCACACGCTTTGTGCGACGCAGCCTTCTGGTCTGGACATCCACACTGAACCGGCCGAGGGACACAAGACTAACTAACTAACTAACTAACCTGCACTTATATAGCGCTTTTCTAGTCACAAAGACCACTCAAAGCGCTTTCATTAATACTAACCCTCTATTCTAAGGGCCTATAGGAAACAGATATCTAGGGACAATTTAGAACAGCCAATTAACCTAACATGCATGTTTTTGGCATGTGGGAGGAAACCGGAGAAATCCCGGAGTAAACCCACGCAACACGGGGAGAACATGCAAACTCCACACAGATCACTGTTGGTCGGGGGCTGGGATCGAACCCACGATCCCACGATCCCCACAATCCCCCGGACAAGGGTAAACTGTGCTGCCGCAGTGCTAACCACTGCGCCACCGTGTCTCCTCCCTCTCGCCGCCCCAACGCACCATGACCTGAAGGCAGAAAAGAATACGCTGCCAGTGAACGCTTCACTGGTGACCCCGCCTGAAAGCACACGCTTTGTGCAAAGTAACTTCTGGTCTGGACCGCGACACTGGTGGCCGCTTCACGCTTCATGGTGAGATCTGCACGCCTGAGATCTGCACATCCACGCTGGACCGGCCGCTCTCACTGAGAGCGCACGCACCTCGTCCTCTCTCCACGACGGCAACCTCCAGGGCCGACGGAGAGCGCAGCGCGTGGAACTGAACGCACCATGGCCGCACGAGCGACAACGATCGTCTCCTCCCTCACACCACTCCAACGCAGCTGCACGAGCCCGGGGCACAAAGATCGTCTATTGCCCCGCACCGCTCCAACGCATCTCCACGAGCCCGAGGCACAAAGATCGTCTATTGCCTCGCACCGCTCCAACGCACCACGACCGAATGATGCACAGCTCAACCTGGATTTTATCGGCGCCGTCTGCACCGACCTCCACCAAGTTTCTGCACCCTGACTCGCCACTCCAGCGGCCCACCCACGCACGAACCCCCGCGCACGCATCGGGGAGTTACGAGGACGGCGCATCACGCACGGGACAAGTAACGGCTCCAGAGACCGCCATCGTCCTCCGCCGCTGCTCACAGGACCTTCAGGGCTGCTCGTTCACCTGAAGCAAGCACGCAGCTCGCCACTGGATTTTTTTAATGGTCTCAGCCACGGCACAAAGGGATTTCAGCCGTCAGCTGTTCCCGGGGGGTTTTGGGGCTGCTTCTGCACCTAAAACCAACACGCCAGTCCCTCTGCTTTTATGTTTTTATTACAGCCGCTCCTGCTTTTCTTCATGGCCACGAGAGGAGTCAGAGACTAATTTTTCTTCTTGTGATCTCCGCACGCGCAACGGCACAGCCCCTCGACGTCGCGGAGCAGCAAGCAATTTTTGCGCGGCCCAGGACGATTTCACAGCTCCTGCCGGCACTTACTACCCCTCCCCTCCCTCCCCCTCCGCCTGCAGCGAGCTTCTCCCACAGCTCGCTCACACAGATGGATTATCGAGGTCGCGGCCCCCTGCCGCGTCCTCTGGGGGGGAGCGTGTGTGGCGGTTCGTTTTAACCCCACAACAGACTAAGGACACTCAGCCCTCTTTTCTCTGTTTTCCTGCTGCACTACTGAGATGCAATGTGCCATTCATGTATTTGTGATGCAAACATGCATGTATTGTGATGTAATGCGCCATTCTGTATAGTGTGCATATGGCTCGTCCTTACTGTGCTTTTTCTGAGCATCTTACACATGTGGATGTGCTTCGGTGTATTAATGTCTACAGGTAGACGCGTTTCTTCTAGTTCCCCTCTGTGATGTTAATTATTGCCTTTCATCCATTGTAGTAGTAGTAGATTAGTTTATTTGACAGGGACAGTGCAATAAACATAGACAATTAATCAAAGACAATCAATCTGATGTGTTGCACATAGAGTGTATAGCTATTAGCTAATTTGCAACTCTTGTCCCTGGATGGGCTTTAGAAAAAAGAATCAAGATAAAAAATATACACAATAACCACATACATCAATGCAGAAAAATTATAAATACACAATTATAAATATTATAAATATTATAAATACACAAATATAACAGCCTGACTCACATTTAACATAAATATTATAAATATTATAAATACACAAATATAACAGCCTGACTCACATTTAACACATATAACATAACTCACATTTGCCTATTTCAGGCCTTCCTCCCTCCGTCACTCACTATAAACAAACACATTTATTCCTTCCCTTCATTCACTCTCACTTTGCAGACAATTAATTCATACATGAGTACATTCTTGTTTATTTTTCAGCCAGTTTTTAACATTTTTAGTGAATGTTTTAAAGTCCGTTATTATTTTAATTTCATTTGGCATTGTGTTCCAGATGTGACTGCCCTTTATAGAGAAAGCTGTTTGTCCAAATGTGGTTCTGCGGTGGAATATTTTACAGTTATTGTTAACAGAACTCCTGGTGGCTCTGCTGCTGTCCTGTCTTTGGACAAAACCAGCAAGTGGCTCGGGTGCTGATTTATGAAAACATTTGAACGTTAATTTCAGAAGACAGAGGTCAATGAAGCTCTCAAAACTCAATAGGTTGTATTTTTTTAAAACATTACAGTGATGCCACCTAATGGGCTTTTTGTCCAAGATTTTTAGGGTTTGATTATATAATGAACCTATATGTCTTATTGTGGAAGGGGCTGCTTGAGCCCAGACTGTCAAACAGTATGATATATGAGAAAAAACCATAGAATGCATATACAGTGCAGCTGCTTCGTAAGGTATGTAATATCTAATTAATTTAAAGCAGTTCAGATTTTTTTTTACTGTTTTTGAAATTTTCTTTATATGAAGATTAAATTTGAGTTGAGGATCTAGTACAATGCCAAGGTATTTGAATTCTGTAACTAAACTGATGTCATGATCATGTATATTAACTTTAAAATGTTGCAGGTTACATTTTTTGATTGAAAAGCACATTGAGACTGTTTTCTGAAGGTTCAGCAATAGATGGTTCTTGAGGAGCCACTCTTGGACATCAACCATACTTGTAGACAGTACATCTGCAGCCTGTGCTGGAGTCTTGGCAGCTGTGTAAATAACTGCATCATCTGCATAAAGTTGGCATGTTGCAGCTGAGCAGTGTAACGGCAGGTCATTAATAAAAATGCTGAAAAGTAAAGGACCAAGAATGGACCCTTGTGGGATACCCATGCGGTTGTTTAAAAATGAGGATTTATCCTGGTGAACTTTTACACACTGTTCTCTATTCTGGAGATAAGATGCAAACCATTCTAATGTATTTGGGGAGAAGTTAAAAGATACCATTTTGGATAAAAGCAAACTGTGGTTTACAGTATCGAAAGCCTTTTTGAGATCTAGAAAAACAGCTCCTACCACATTACCCCTGTCCAAGGACTGTTTGACGTTTTCAATAAGGCAACAATTTGCTGTTTCTGTTGAGTATCCTGGTCTAAAACCAAATTGATGTGGATGAAGAAGTTGATTGTCTTGTAAGTAGTCTATCAGCTGTGTAGCTACAACTTTTTCAAGAACCTTAGATAGGACTGGTAAGATAGAGATTGGGCGGTAATTGCATATATCGTCTTTACTGCCTGATTTATGAACTGGTATGACGACAGCTTTTTTCCAGCCAGATGGAAATGTACTAGACCTAATGGAGAGATTAATGAGATGAGTCAGTGGTTTGATTAATATTTTGCTGTGCATTTTGAGAAAGGAGGTGCTCATTTTGTAGATATCATTAGTTTTTGAGTTTGACAGTGTTTTAACAATACCAGCAATTAACTTCTCATTTACCTCATCGATGTGAAAAGTATCTGTTGGAAGTATGGAATTTGTGTTGTTGAGCACATTTGGCAGCACAAAAATTTTTGTTAAGTCTTCCACAGAGCCCACAAAGTGTGAATTAAATTCATTTGCCAAAGTAGCCTTGTCACTGACGGTCTTGCCATTGATTCTAAGTTCCTTTACCCCCTTCTGATCGTTTTTTTTATTAGTTAAGTTATTTAAATGCCTCCATAGGGAACTGTTGTTACCCTTTGCATGATCTATCAGTTTATTGTAATAAGATATTTTTGATTTTCGCAGCTCATGTACCACTTTATTTCTTAAACTTTTGTACACAAGGTGATCATTTTGTAGTTTGGAGGTTAGTGATGTTTTCAGTGCATAGTCTCGCCTCTTCATAAGTTTTCTTATTTCATTATTTAACCATGGTAGGCTAATCTTCTGTTGTCTACTTTTAATTTGCTTTGAAAATTTTTCTATAGACTTTGTGATTGTTGCAGTTATAAAATTACAACAATCATCTACTTCACATGTTGACATGAGCTGCTCCCAATTTTGATTCTCTAAGTAATGTTCAAACTCCTCATTTTTTGATTTGGGGATAATAAAATTTGATTTGTCAATATCGACTCCCCCAAAATACTGTAGTCGCTTTTTAGTAAGTTTCCTGACAGCAAGAACCATGTTATGATCTGAGAGACCAGTTACAAGATTATAGGTTCTGGTTATTCGTTCTGGTTTATTAGTAAATACCATGTCAATAAGTGTTCTGGATTGTTTGGTTATCCTGGTGGGTCCTTTGATGATTTGCTGGTAATTAAATTTAGTCATGAGGCTTTTCAGTTTTTGTTTGTCTTTTTTATCAGACCAGTTGATATTAAAGTCACCATGAATTATTGTTTCTCTGTTCTTCTCAAGTTGTTTAACCAGATCACTTAATTCATTATAAAAGGAAGAATTGTGTGATGGTGGGTTGTACAATACTGCAATGTTGAAATTCATTACCGGAGAGAGACATACATTAACAGCTAAACATTCAAGTGAAGTATTCAAATCAACCAGTTGACATTTATATTTGTCTTTGATGTAAATTAAAACACCTCCTCCCCTCCCTACCTGCCTGTCTTTTCTAAAACACTGGTAGCCCACAATATCGATCATATTAGTGTCTATGTTCCTGTGTAGCCAGCTTTCTGAGAGACAAAGGTAGTCCAGATTTGAGTCCAACAGCAACACCGAAATCTCATCTCTTTTGGGGATTATGCTCCGTATGTTTAAATGACCGCCGAGGATCCCCTTTGGTTAAGCCTTGGTGTCCCAAAGAACTCGTGCATGATTAACAGTTTGGAAAAATAAATGTTGTTTTTGCTTTTGTACAGCTCGGTTTTGTGCTAACCCAGTGGTCTGCTGTTTAATAGTGGCAGGTCCAGGGTTAAGGTGAATATCTCCTGCCAGAAGTAGCAGAACTAACAGAACTTTAATTGTATATCCTCTGCCATATTGTGATTTTTGCTTAACAGCCATGTTTGCCTTAATTTGGAAGTTTTTGCTCAGGCCTTTTAAAGACCACATAGAGTGTAGGGTGAGATGTCCAAGCCCAAATCCATACAGATAAAACTTTTTAACTTCACCTTTGGTTGAGTTTGTCGGAAAATCCTTCTTGTTGCAGGTCCAGACACACAAAGACAAAACGAAGAGGAAGTAGAGAAGTAGAGAAGGCTTATTAGTGGTGCCCATCAGCCCACTTTTTAATCCGGTGGCCGCCATCTTCAGTCTTTCTTGGAAAGAAGGAAAAAGAAAATCTGTGGATAGTAAAATAAATTCTGCTTATATCGCCAGAATCTGATCCGATCGTCCTCGAATCCAGCTGGGCCTCAGCTAGCCAACTAGCCCCTTCCGTTGCTGGTCTCGTTGCTCATAGTCGCCGTAACTGGTCTCCCGTCCCGCTCCTCCAACCGAGTCTCGTCACACACCGCCGCTGCCACCGAGCTCCGCTGAGGTCACGGTAAGTCCTCCGCTAGGCACCGCCACCTACCGTTGTCTGCCTGGGTGAAATCTCTGCTGAGCCCCGTCAACAAATAGCCGCTTGCCTGGTAGTATCTCCGCTGGGCCTCGCAGCTGGGCTTCGATTCAGGCTGGTGTAAGGTGGAATGACTGGCGCCAGCATTAAGCTAACTAGCGTTAGCTTAGCAATCGCTTCGGGTAGTCTCGTCGCACACCGCCGCTGCAGTCACGGTAAGTCCTTCGCTGGGCACCGCCGCCTACCGCCGTCTGCCTGGGTGAAATCTCTGCTGAGCCCCGTCAAACAAATAGCCGCCTGCCTGGTAGTATCTCCGCTGGGCCTCGCAGCTGGGCTTTGATTCAGGCTGGTGTTAGGTGGAATGGCTGGCGCCAGCATTAAGCTAACTAGCGTTAGCTTAGCAATCGCTTCAGGTAGGGCACATCAGTGAATCACAAGGAAGCGCTGGAATCGCTGGTCAGTTTACTCACAGTGGCCGGATAAAAGCGATCAAAGGGGTAATCCACCGGAGGTATATCCGATCGCTGTAGGTTAGATTTTTAGAGACTGGCGCCAGCATTAAGCTAACTAGCGTTAGCTTAGCAATCGCTTCAGGTAGCATTAAGCTAACTAGTGTTAGCTTAGCAATCGCTTCAGGAAGGCGCAGGAAGTCGCTGGAGAAAGGCGATTAAAGGGCAATTCAGCCCGTGCGTGTTCGCCACGAGCGCCGATCGCTGCAGGCCAGCCACTTTTAATGGCAAAATCAGTGACTTTGTCTCAGCACTGAAAAAGTGTGACCATCCCGGTCGCCATCTTGAGGCTTTTCAACTCATGTTGTACTCATGCATCCTGTCCTTACTGTGACCTAGAGACTCAGATCAATATGTAGATGTGCCTGTTGGCCTCTTTGTCCTATACTTGGAGCGAGGTCTAGCTAATCTGCCCATTGTGATGTATGTCTTACAAATGCAAATACCTCCTGCCTGTTCGGGTATCTCTTTGATCATTCTAACTGTGGGGTATGTCCCTTTGATGTATTGTTATGGTCAAGTATTTAAGGTGCAACTCTGTAACGCACTCTCTCTCTCTCACTCTGATCCTGCAACTGGTAGACACACACGTGTCCCCTCTCCTTCTCTGAGAGCCGAGGGATCCCGCTCCGGGCTGCTCACACTATGCACCAGAGAGGGGATCCCGTGACGGCGGTATGATTAATAAAACTTCCTTAAAACCACAGCATCGCTGCTTATTTTTTCATGCCGCCGCAGTATATACAGATCAGCAGACAGTCGGCGGTCTTGTAACAACAATAACATACAATACTGGACTCAGTATAAAATGGAACGCCACCACTTCCAAATGCTGAAGTGTGAGTGACGAGTTGACAATTGGTGATATAAGATGATTGTTACATGGCAGCAACCTTGTCATCAAACTGTAAACATCGTTACGTATCAACTCGCCAAAAGACGGAATGTTCACAGACACAAACATCTTGCTTGCAGTCGACCTTCGTGGTACATCTAATCTTTATCTTTATTGGGGTTGCGCTCCGCGTCCAAAGATGATTTGGAAAATTCTCCGGCAGAGAGCTTCTTTTTGCGGAGCTACTATGGCTGACCGGGGAATTTCTGCCAAATAATCCAGCGGCGGACAGCTGGCTGTCTGAGCTTTTGCAGCGTTGCGCAAACACAGGCACACAGCACGCTGCCGAGCAGCTGGTTTTTGCGCAGCGCCTATGGCTGCCCGAGGAATTTCTGCCAAATAATCCGGCGGCGGACAGCTGCCCGTCTCAGCTTTTGCAGCGTCGCGCAAACACAGGCATGGTGTTTTCCGCGTGCTTTTGTGCCTAAAACGTTGAAGAAGGCGGAGTTTATGTTGGTCAGACACGATGAGCAGCGCCCTCCATTGCGCCTGCGCACATGTTGAAAATAGCCGTATGTCACAGTGTTAAAGAATGTTTTAAAAAATTCCTGTATCCAGACGGTGATCCGGATCATCCCCAAAATTTAATCAGTTCTTCCTTGTACCATTTCCAACAACGCCTGAAAGTTTCATGGAAATCCGTCCAAGACTTTTTGAGTTATCTTGCTAACCAACAGACAGACAGACAGACAGACAAACAAACAGACAAACCCCGGCAAAAACATAACCTCCTCCTGGCCTTTTCGGCCTGGCGGAGGTAATTATTATCTATTGCACATTTCATATTCCCTTTAAGGTAAGGAAATATTTGTTTTTCCAAGTAACTATTTAATGAAGGAACAATAGAATTACATAGAGACTTCACTTGTTCCCGTCTGTAATCAAATAAAACGGTGTTGATTGCCTGACTCAGTGACATAATTATAGACCCAGGGGACAAAACACAGACTCGAGTGAAGTACAATTATCCTTTTATTGCTAACCGTGTCTGTGTGTGAGTGCGTGTATGTACAGTGTATGTTGTGTGCAGAGCAGGACTCGTGCTGAGGAAAGAGCAGGACGCCGTTCAGCCTGGCAACCCTATAACGACAAAACAGAGATGTTAGCTCAGTCCTCAGGCAAAGAGCGTGATAGTAACGGCAGCTTACTTTGCAGGTGGTCATGGTCGAGCTCAGGTTGGCCTTGAGGGCTGCAGCCAGGGAGACAGCGTCTGGCTCTGTGCGGGGAAGAGAGTGTGAAGCCCTGTAGCGGTGATGGAGGCTGGACCGCCACCGGGAAGAGAGGAATCCGCCGCCGGGGAAATCCACCTGTGCACAGGGGAAGACGACTGACAAAGGTGAGTCAATTGTTAGCTTACGTGAAGCGAGGAAAAGGTCTGGAATTCAGACGATGAGCCAGGACTTGGATGTTGACGCGAGACGTGTCTATGGAGATTGACAGACAGCTCCGTGTTGAGTCCTGGGCAGGCCTGGCTTTAAAGCCCACTGGCGATTGGCAGCAGGTGTGCGTGCAGCTGTGGTTGATGATGGCCCTGAGGGAGCCATGACAGTACTCTCCCCCCCCCCCCCGAGAGGTGCCTCCTGGCACCTGACCCAGCCCACCCGGGTGCATCCCGTGGAAGTCCCTGATGAGTTGCTTATCGAGCACGAATGACGGACGTACCCAGGACCTCTACTCGGGGCCATACCCCTCCCAGTCCACCAAGTACTGCAAGCCGCGACCCCAGCGGCGAACGTCCAGGATGGTATTGACTCTCCAAGCCGGGTCGCCATCTATCACTACTGGTGGAGGTGGAGTCTTGGGAGGAGGGCAGAGAGGGCTGGAGCAGACGGGCTTCACCTGGGAGACATGAAATGTCGGACAGATGTGGAGAGGGGGGGGAGAACTAGGCATACAGCCACAGGGTTAACAATGCGTGTGATGGGGAAGGGGCCAATGAAGCGCTGGGCCAACTTCCGCTTTTCCGCCTTCAAATTAATATTCTGTGTCAATAGCCATACCTGTTGACCCACCTGGTACTGGGGAGTCGGTCTCCTGCGGCGGTTAGCCATCTTGGTGTTGCATTCTGTGGTGCGAAGGAGAGCTCTTCGGGTGGCAATCCAGAGCCAGTGGCAGCGCCTCACGTGAGCGTGGACAGAAGGCACTGCCGCCTCCTGCTCCTCTTCCGGGAACAGTGGGGGGTCGTACCCTAAGGAGGCCCTGAAGGAGGACATGCCGATTGCTGAGGAAACCATCGAGTTATGGGCATACTCGATCCAAGGGAGGTGGCTACTCCACAATGATGGACTGGAGGGGATGACACAGCGCAGAGCGGCCTCCAGCTCCTGATTGGCCCGCTCGCACTGCCCGTTGCTTTGCGGGTGGTATCCGGACGACAGGCTCACAGTTGACCCCAGTGCGTTGCAGAACGCCCTCCAGATCTGGGACACGAATTGGGGCCCACAATCAGAGACGACATCGGTGGGGATCCCGTGGAGGTGTATGACGTGCTGCACTAGCAGATCCGCTGTCTCCCGTGCCGTAGGCAGCCCCTGGAGAGGGATGAAGTGGGCAGCCTTAGAAAACCGGTCCACAATGGTGAGGACTGTGGTGAAGTGGTTGGAGGGTGGGAGGCCAGTCACAAAATCCAGAGCAATATGGGACCAGGGACAGCTGGGAACCGGCAGCGGGTGAAGGAGCCCAGCCGGCGGAGAAGAGGACGACTTCCCGGTGGTTCAATTCAATTCAATTCAATTCAACTTTATTTATATAGCGCCATTTCACAACAACAGTCATCTCATAGCACTATCAACTGTAGGGGGGAACCCCCACAGTTGCAGAAAGACCCCAGCAATCAGGTGGTGCACTGAGCACAGGCATGGACGTAGGCGGTGACATCCCTCCGAAGCCCCGGCCACCAAAATGACCTCTGGAGAAGCTCTACCGTGCGGGACACCCCTAGATGGCATGAAAATTTCGAGGCACGAGCCCACTGAATCACCTCACCCCGAGTCGATGTAGGGACGAACAGCTGCTCCGCAGGTCCACCTCCAGGATCGGGATCAGCCTCCTGCGCCTTCACGACCTTCTCCCTGATGCCCCACGAGAGGGCGCCGATGACACAGGAAGCTGGAAGGATGGTCTGCTCATGGTCTTCAGTCACCTCTGCCACGAACTGCCTGGCGAGGGCGTCTGGCTTAGCATTCTTAACCCCGGGGCGATAGGTGATTGTGAAGTTAAAACGCCCAAAAAACAGAGACCAACGGGCCTGCCGGGAATTCAACCGCTTGGCGGTCCTCAGGTATTCTAAGTTCTTGTGGTCGGTCCACACCACGAAAGGTTGGGCAGCCCCCTCCAACCAGTGGCGCCATTCCTCCAGGGCAAGCTTCACCACCAAGAGCTCCCTGTCGCTGATGTTATAGTTCCTCTCAGCCGGGGATAGGCGGTGTGAGAAGAAAGCACAGGGGCAGACCACCCCGTCAACTGGAGAGCGCTGGGAGAGCACCGCCCCCACCCCAGAATCAGATGTGTCCACCTCGACCAAGCACTGGAGGGATGGATCCACCTGCGTGAGAATGCGGGACGACGAGAACTCCCCCTTGAGGGTGCCGAACGCTGCTGCAGCCTCCTTCGTCCAACGGAAAACCACCTTGGGGGATGTGAGACGGGTCAAGGGGAGAGCAATCATGCTGTACTTGGGCACAAAGCGGCGATAAAAATTGGCGAACCTCAGGAACTGCTGGAGTTGCTTCCTTGATGGGGGGGGGATTCCACCTCCACCTTGACCTTTGACGGGTCCGGGAGAACCTGGTTATGGGAAATGACGAAACCGAGAAATGAAGTCTTGTTGGTGTGGAACTCACACTTCTTGGCTTTAACAAACAGCTTGTTCTCCAGGAGTCGTTGGAGGACCCGTCTCACGTGTACCCGATGCTCATCCAGTGACCGTGAGAAGATGAGGATGTCATCCAAGTAGACGAAGACGAAGGCACCTGGGAAGTCCCGGAGAACGTCGTTTATGAGGCGTTGGAAGACGGCTGGCGCATTGGTCAACCCAAACGGCATCACGAGATATTCAAAATGGCCGCTTGGGGTCCAAAAACCCGTCTTCCATTCGTCTCCCTCCTTGATCCGCACGAGATGGTAAGCGTTGCGAAGGTCGAGCTTGGTGAACCAAGAAGCCCCCTGGAGGGAGTCGAAGGCCGTGTCCCTCGAGATTAGATTATTGTAATTCTTTATTATCAGGCTGTCCTAAAACATCTTTAAAAAGTCTTCAGCTGATCCAAAATGCTGCAGCAAGAGTTTTAACAGGTACTAGAAAGAGAGATCATATCTCTCCGGTTCTGGCCTCCCTTCATTGGCTTCCCATAGAGTTTAGAATTAAGTTTAAAATCATTCTTCTTACTTACAAAGCTCTAAAGAATCAGGCTCCTTTTTATTTAAAAGATCTGATACTACCGTATTATCCTAACAGAGCACTACGCTCCCAAAATGCAGGATTACTTGTAATACCTAGAATCTCCAAAAGTACAATGGGAGGCAGAGCCTTCAGTTATCAAGCTCCTCTCCTGTGGAATCAGCTGCCAATCTGGATTCGGCAGTCAGACTCGATCTCTGTTTTTAAGAATAGGGCTAAAACCTACCTTTTTGATATAGCCTACAATTAGGGAGGGATCATGTGTTTCTGAACCCTCCCTTAGTTATGCTGCTAATAGGTTTAGTCAGCCGGGGGACCTCCAGTAATGCACTGGGCCTCACTCCTTTCCTCACTCTCTATGAAATATTTTTTTTTTGCTGGTCATTAACATCTGTTTGTTCTCTCCCATAGATTGAGTCCCCATCATGCTGTTTGCTCTCTACATGTCTGTTCTTTTCTTCTTCTCTATCCCCTCACCCCCCAGCCAGTCGCAGCAGATGACTGCCCCTCCCTGAGCCTGGTTCTGCTGGAGGTTTCTTCCTGTTAAAAGGGAGTTTTTCCTCTCCACCGTCGCCAAGTGCTTGCTCACAGGGGATCGCCTGATTGCTGAGGTCTTTCTGCAACTGTGGGGGTTCCCCCCTACAGTTGATAGTGCTATGAGATGACTGTTGTTGTGAAATGGCGCTATATAAATAAAGTTGAATTGAACTGAATTGAATTGAATGAGAGGCAGGGTGTATTTGTCCTTCACCGCTATGTTGTTAAGCCCCCTGAAATCAATACATGGCTGCAGGGAGCCATCCTTCTTGCCTATGAAGAAGAACCCCGCCCCCACTGCCGAAGACGATGGACGAATAATGCCCAAGCTGAGCGACTCCTTAATATAGGCATCCATCGCCTCCCGCTCCGGATCTGACAGGCTGTAGAGACGGCTCGACAGCAGCGGGGCACCAGCCCGGAGATTGATGGCACAGTCATAGGGTCGGTGGGGGGGAAGTGACAGCACCTGCGACTTACTAAATACCGCCCCCAGGTCATGGTATTCAAGCGGCATCTTGGACAAATCTGGAGATGGAGGGGCATGGGGGGCTAAGGACTCCAAAGGGGCGTGTGCTGCGGACTGCAGACACGCGCTGAGGCAAAACGAGCTCCATGATGTTATACTCCCAGTCCGCCAATCGAATGATGGATTATGGAGTCGGAGCCAGGGGTAGCCCAAGATGACAGGGGACGTCGAAGAGGGCAGCACCAGCAGGCGTAGGTTCTCCCGATGGTTTCCTGAGACGATCACTGATACTGGGGCGGTCTGTTGAGAGACTGTCGCCAGGGGGGTCTTAGACAGGGCAATGAGCTTAAGAGGTGACTGGCAGGGAAGCCCTAACCGGGTTGCCAGGTTCCCCAATGTGAAACTCTGCTCAGCCCCTGAGTCAATCAGTGCATGTGTGGCATATTCTGTTTGTTTGTAGATGAATCTAATGGGCACGATGCACTTGGTGAGGGGATTAGGCTGAGACGCGTCTGTGAGTCCCCCTACTGCGACGCACGGACCCCCTCTTTTGGCCGAACTGGGCAACTCTCTACCTCATGCTCTTTGCTACCACAGTACATGCACAGCCCTAACTCCCTATGGTGCTGCCTCTCGGCTAGAGAAATTTTGGAGCGCCCGACTACCATATCCTCCTGCCCGTCTAGAGCTTCAGGCAGAGGCAGGGCCGATTGAGATGACTGGGAGGAGAGGAAAAACTGTGCGCCCGAGCGACCGGAAGCTCTTCGCTTGGCTGCCCGCTCCCTCAGCCTATTATCCAAATTAATGGTTAGGGAGATCAGCTCAGTGAGTCTCTCCGGTTTGTCTAACCTGCCTAGCTCATCCTGTAGGCTAGGGCGTAAGCTCCGAATGAAAATACTACAAAGCGAGGCATCCTCCCACCTGACCTCAACAGCCACCACCCGGAAATCGACAGCGTAGTCCGCCACAGACCTACCCCCCTGTCGGAGATTTTAACAACCGGGTGGTGAGCACACTATCCCGGTCAGAGTGGTCAAACACCTCGTGGAAGTCGGCAATGAACCGCTGGTAAGTTAGACTAGCATAGCTAGGCTTAGCCATAATGCCGTAGGCCCAAGCTAGCGCCCTACCCTCTAGCAGATTAGCCACGTAGCCTATCCTACTATGGTCTGTGGGAAAATCCCCCGGTACCCGCTGGAAAACTGTCTCACACTGCAAAATAAACCCACGGGCCTCACCAAGCTTGCTGCTAAAGCGAGCGGGTGTGGGGACCAGTGTGAGCCGGGCCGATGGGACCTAACTAGCCTGGCTAGGAGGGGAGCTAGTGGAAGCCGACGGACTCCGGGAGGCCGGAGGAAACGTCCACTGTCCATCCAGACGATCCAACCGACTGTTAATTTGTGTTAGCTGGCTAAGGATAGTGCTTTGTTGGTAAGCTAGCTGCTCCACTTGAACCTTAAGGTTGTTCAAACGGCGTGCTAGCACGCTGTCCACTGGGTCGCTCTGATGGAGCCGTACTGACATAATTATAGACCCAGGGGACAAAACACAGACTCGAGTGAAGTACAATTATCCTTTTATTGCTAACCGTGTCTGTGTGTGAGTGCGTGTATGTACAGTGTATGTTGTGTGCAGAGCAGGACTCGTGCTGGGGAAAGAGCAGGACGCCGTTCAGCCTGGCAACCCTATAACGACAAAACAGAGATGTTAGCTCAGTCCTCAGGCAAAGAGTGTAATAGTAACGGCAGCTTACTTTGCAGGTGGTCGTGGTTGAGCTCAGGTTGGCCTTGAGGGCTGCAGCCAGGGAGACAGCATCTGGCTCTGTGCAGGGAAGAGAGTGTGAAGCCCTGTACTGGTGATGGAGGCTGGACCGCCACCGGGAAGAGAGGAATCCGCCGCCGGGGAGATCCACCTGTGCACAGGGGAAGACGACTGACAAAGGTGAGTCAATTGTTAGCTTACGTGAAGCGAGGAGAAGGTCTGGAATTCAAACGATAAGCCAGGACGTGGATGTTGACGCGAGACGTGTCTATGGAGATTGACAGACAGCTCCGTGCTGAGTCCTGGGCAGGCCTGGCTTTAAAGCCCGCTGGCAATTGGCAGCAGGTGTGCGTGCATCTATGGTTGATGATGGCCCTGAGGGAGCCATGACAGTACTCCCCACCCCCCACCCCCCACCCCCCCGAGAGGTGCTTCCTGGCACCTGACCCAGTCCACCCGGGTGCGTCCGGTGGAAGTCCCTGATGAGTTGCTTACCGAGCACGAATGACGGACATACCCAGGACCTCCACTCGGGGCTATACCCCTCCCAGTCCACCAAGTACTGCAGGCCGCGACCCCAGCGGCGAACGTCCAGGATGGTATTGACACTCAGTCCATTATGTCCCAAAATAGAATTATGAATTGCTTGTCTGTCACTTGAGTTAAGTTCTATCTTGTCTTTCAAATAAGCAGACACATTTTGACTTAAGTGCCTAGTGCATGTTAATTTATATGAATTGGGAAATGTTAATGCTATTGCATTGACCATGCCTTGCTCATAGTCAGTACCAACAATGGGTGGCTCACAATCACTCAAAACTCCTGCAAGGTGGGAAAAAAATGTCTGATAAGTAGTGTTGGGCAAGTTACTAAAAAATAGTAACTAGTTACAGATACTAGTTACTTCTTTTCAAAAGTAACTGAGTTACTTTTGAGTTACTGCATGATTAAAGTAACTAGTTTCTTGGAAAAGTAACTTTCACGTTACTTTTAAATGCATACTTAAATCATCTTGCACACACCACAAGATCAAGGGCACTTTGTTCTCATCAGAAAAAAAGAAGAAAAAGAAAACTGATTAGAAAAAAGTCTCATCTTAAAGACAAAAAATGTCTCAGATTTACAGAAACTATTATAATCAGTAGAAACTCAGAAATTTACTCAAAATAAAGCTGTAAATTCACAGAGAAAATTTTGGACCCCCTGGAGGGGTGTTTTTGGCCCACGAACCATATGTTTGACACCCCTGGGCCAATCCATTAAAAATGCACATTTAGAGGATTTACTTCCATGAAATAGTTGCATACCACAACAGCATGTAAATCAATAAGATAAAATAAAACAGAAAGCACAGATAAATGAAAGTTCACCGCTTACTGCAACAAATAACAGTCACTTTTTCTCTGTGCATAAGAAAACTTTAAATGCACTTAATGCAGACATTAATGCATGCTTCGTGCTCAAAAAATACTCATGTTTAATCACAGAGGTAGGAGCTGGTAGGGGCAACTCATCGCTCAGACGACAGGTGATCAGGGCTCGATATGAGAAGTCACCACCACCACGGCATTTCTCCCCACCAGGTTGTGATGTGAACTGGGACAGGACTAGGAAATGGACCCGCGGACGAGACTGTGTGACGGCTGCGTCAGTTACAGTAGGGTCAGTTTATATTTATTTGCTTGCCTTTGCCTTTGGCATGACAACCTCCAGTGACTTGAGGCCGGTGGTGGCGCTGGGGATGGCAGTCCTGCCAATTGCCACCAAAGCTGTGTATTCATCCCCAGTTTGCAGCTGATGAGGAGGGTGTCTAGCAACTGCAAGTTGTATGATCATCTATTTGCGCTAAAATATCTATCCATATTAATAAAACAAGTAATGCGAGTAATGCATCTGATCAAATTTCAGTAACTGTAACACATTACTGAATTTTTAAAAAGTAATTTCGTTACATAGCACATTACTGCAAAAGTAGTGGAATGACAGTAACGCATCACTCCCAACACTGCTGATAAGTGAGTGAATCAGAATTTCCATGTAAAAAAAAAATGGGTCAAGAATAACAGGGTGCCCTTCATTTGACCTTTTTGTAACAGCAAAATGTTTACAAACTGAGGATAATGCATAATCTCAGAATGTTACTGACGAGGACAAAAGCTCCCTAAAAACTGACCTCATTGTTTGGGAGATGCACTTCAGCAAAGAGCAAAACAGAATAACTTTGTAAAAAGTTTAATTCAAATCACAGTCAGTGACTGTACAGGAGTGGAGTTATATTAACAATTGCTGGAAAATTGTCTTTTCATAAAACACCACAATCAAACAGGCAACAACAAAATCATGCAGCAAACGAATGATTAAAAAGCAAATTGAAAAAAAACTGCAAACTCAATTTAGAAACTGGTAAAATGAATAAAACTCCAGAGTAGAGTCAAATAAAAGGAAAAAAAAGGATAAATTTTCTGTTAAATTAATCCAGCATTCAACATCTCCAACTCTACATAACTAATTACTAAGCATGTTTGTTACTTCCATCACTGCTAAATTTTCAGATGAGTCTCGAAAACATCATGTTCATTGACTGTTTGTCACCAATTTTATTCACTCTGAATTCAACTAGTAGAGGAAATGACACATCCAGTGACCTTAAACACTCCCCCACAGATTCCTTCATAACCTCAAATTGCTTTGTGGTTGAACCAACATTCGTTTTTGTCTGTGTACCAAACTTGCTTCAGCCTTTATGTCTGTTCGACTGCTATTGTAAAAGTGATTCTTATATTTGGTACAACATTTCTTTTGTACAATTACCCCTGCAAGGGTTTGTACCATTTACTGCTATTGCTTTTACAATGAAGGCTTTGTGACATACACAGAGCTGGGGCTACTCTGCAATAAAAAGACATTTTGTGAGAGTGAAGTTGTTGACATAAAATTAGAATCTAGACATAAATATTTGCAAAAAAAAAATCAGGTTCTCTATCTCATAAATGTCAGTAAAAGTGACATGGGTTTTCAAAATAGGAAAAAAGAAAAGAAAATCTTACTGCTTGGCTCTTTCTTAAAAAGATTAGGGTTTAAAATCAGAAATGCAATACTTGTTTAATAGGAACAAAAATAATTATAAATTTAGCTGAATTTAGATTGCGTAGGAGTAATTCTGCTCAGAAACACTTGGCTTGGCACCATGTTTTTGCTTACGTACACAGTGATGCAAATGCATTCATTTGGTTGTGTTAAAACTATACTGAATCTAACTGAGTCATGTGCCACACAGAGCACACTCCCACATACACACTCACACAGAACGGACAAAAGCTGTGAAGCACTGAGAGGTTCCCTTCCACTAATTCTAACTCCATCCCTCCCCAAAGGTTAAAACACCATTTTATAGGCTTTAACACCTGCTTGCAGAGACAGCCGGCACACAAAGTGATATCGACGCACAGATGTAAACACATTCTTCAACTTACGCCAGCATGAACTCAATGCTGTGCTGCAGGGTCCAGTTTCTCAGAGTGTGACGTAGTTTCAGTCTGTTTCACTGGAGGCCTCTGACAGAAAAGCTCTTACCTGTTCAAAGAAGCAGAACAGGAGTGACCATGAATCACTGCCTTACTGTTATTGGTTTGGATTGTCTTAAGCAAAGGAGAAGTGGATGATTACTTTTATCTTCTTGGGTTGACATTTCGACCAAACTCTTGTCAGAATATTATAAATATGCTGTACAAAAATTACTACCATTTACATCATTAGAGGGTTGTAATGAATAGTTAAGTACAGTATATAGGAGATATAAATACACTTTCTTTCTCTACCTCCATTAAAGACA
Organism: Pholidichthys leucotaenia; assembly: GCA_020510985.1. Classification (NCBI taxonomy): domain Eukaryota; kingdom Metazoa; phylum Chordata; class Actinopteri; order Cichliformes; family Pholidichthyidae; genus Pholidichthys; species Pholidichthys leucotaenia. The sequence continues at coordinate 87,175,204 of CM035839.1, read as the reverse complement.
AAAGTCTATTTTAAGGTCTATTCATGTAGACACAGGATTAAGTTCTCGGAGTATAACCATTCTCTCCATCAGAGAATTTAAAGAGTGATCATTTATATTACTATTGTTATTATTACTAGTACATACCCGTGCATACCCGTCCATGCCCATAGAAACCAAGTATAAGCAAGTATTTCTGCATGCCCGTTGCTGAAGGGTCTCTCCCTGTCTGAGACGGTTGTGTTGTTCACAGTCATGGCTGTGGCGTACTGCTCGAACCTGAGGTGTTTCATCTTCACGGCATCTTTTCTGACGTGTAGCAGTTCTCCTCACTCTATTGGTCTCCATCTGGTGGGTCCCTTCTTCTTCTTTCTTCTTCTTCGTTCAGACCACTGGTTGAGGGATAGGTGCATTGATAAGATAAGATAAGATAAACTTTATTGTCCCTCAAGGGGAAATTTGTCTTGGGCTTGTCACTCGTGCTGCAACCACACAATCCACACATACACAATGGATGTAGTACATAATAAATGAAATAAAACCCAATAAATAATACAAGTACATACATACATAAATATATAACAGCAGTCATTAATAACAGGAGTTATAAGTGTCCCTGACCTATTTATCTGAGTTTAAAAGTTTTACTGACGTCGGGATAAATGAGTTCTTGTATCTATTGAACCTGCACTTGGGGACTCTGTATCTCCTCCCTGAGGGCAGCCGCACATATTCATTGTTTAGTACATGGCTCATGTCACTGATTATATTTTTAGCTTGTCTACAGGCTGCCTGGTCGTGTAAGATCTGCATGGGTAAATACTCTTTAACGCCAATAACTTTCCATGCTGTATGAATTAAACGCAACACTCTGTTCTTTAGTTTCACAGAGAGGTTGCCAAACCAAGCTGTAATGCTGTATCTGATACAGTTCTCCAACACAGCCTGGTAAAATATTAACATAATCCTTTTATCAACGCCATGTATTCTTAATCTACGCAAGAAATGCAGCCGCTGTTGTAGTCTACTACAGAGGTAATCAATATGTGTGCTCCAGGTTAATGAATTGTCAATAAATACTGCCAAATATTTATAGGAACTAACCTGTGTTATAGTGTGGTCGTGGATGACCACAGGCCTGTGGTCACCAACTCCCCAGTTGTAATTCCAGTTCATGGACAGGATCATGAAAATAGATCTGAGCAAAAAGTGGCTTTTGACCCTGTTCAGGAAGACCTGTGCATGCCCGTCGAAACCCAGAAACCGGAGCATCCAAAGAAAATCAGCGCTTTGCTTGGCATTTTACACATTTATAGTGTAGACTGCCATTCTTCATGGGTACTGCTTCAAATGTGTGTGGTTTAAAGTACTGTGTCCTATTCTTAACGGGGTGACAGACTGACACACTGACAGAGAGTTCTTGACTTTATAGAGTGCCTTCTGCCTTACTGAGTGAGAGTTCCAGATTTACTGCTTTGAATGGGTGTGGTTTAAAGTAGTGTGTCCTATTCGGTCTCAGCGTCTCTGTGCTTTGCTTGGCGTGCAGCGTTGGCGGCCAGCCGACTAGTCCACATCTCCTCGGTCTCAGCTTGTATGTGCCTTGCCTGGCACGCAGCGTTGCTCGCTTTGCAGGCATTTCGGGCTTCAAGAGACTCAGCACGTGTATGGTGCACTGCCACACGTTTCCTGTCTGTCTGTGCATCCCTTGTCTGTCATACCCTATGACGTGCTCAAATCTCAGCTGTGTTATCTTCACAGGATCTTTCCTGACATGCAGTAGTTCTCCTCACCCTATTGCTCTCCATTTATGTAGCGTCTGGTTGGTCTATATGACATCATAAAGACATCGAGGCAGGCATCATAGGACACTACATCTTCTTCTTCTTCTTCTCTCAGTTACTGGCGGATAGCAAACAACTGAAAGGTGCATACCGCATTGGTAGCCAATCATAAAATACATCAAGGCAGGCATCATGAATGATAGTCTATATGACATCATAAAGGCATCAAGGCAGGCATCATAGGACATTACATCATAGGCAGCCAGTCCTATTGCCTATGTGACGGCATCGTGAGCCCTATGTAGCCTGAGATCATAGGATCATCATAGGACATCATGCAGACATCATACGCCATCCTACAGACGTGGACAAAATTGTTGGTACCCATCTGTTAATGAAAGAAAAACCCACAATGGTCACAGAAATAACTTGAATCTGACAAAAATGGTAATAAATAAAAATACTATGAAAATTAACCAATGAAAATCAGACAGTGCTTTTGAATTGTGGTTCAACAGAATTATTTTAAAAAACAAACTCGTGAAACAGGCCTGGACAAAAATGATGGTACCCCTAGAAAAGATTGAAAATAATGTGACCATAGGGACATGTTCAACCAAGATGTGTCCTCTAATTAACATCACAGGTGTCTACAAACTTCTAATCAGTCAGCCGGCCTATTTAAAGGGTGACAAGTAGCCATTGTGCTGTTTGGTGACATGGTGTGTACCACACTAAACATGGACCAGAGGAAGCAAAGGAGAGAGTTTTCTCAGGAGATTAGAAAGAAAATTATAGACAAGCATGTTAAATGTAAAGGCTATAAGACCATCTCCAAGCAGCTTGATGATCCTGTGACTACAGTTGCCCATATTATTCAGAAATTTAAGATCCACGGGACAGTGGCCAACCTCCCTGGACGTGGCTGCAGGAGGAGATGGATCAGAATCAGAATCAGAATCAGGTTTATTGCCATTGTTCATGTAGTACACAAACTAGGAATTTGTCTCGGTACAATGCTGCAACATTAAACATGATAGGATAAGAGAAATAAACTATACATGTAATAAAGTGTAGGATAAGATTAAGTGATACTGGTCAACAGTTAAAATATATATTAGCCAGCAGCAGATACTGTGGAGAACTATATAGTGCAGTCGGTAATGCAGGAAGAAAACAGTGATGATTGACATGAGTCTGGTTGAGCTGCTGTACATGGTGCACGAGAGTCAATAAGTCACTTAGTGTTCAGCAGTCTAATGGCAGAGGGGAAGAAGCTGTTCATGTGACGGGAGGTTTTAGTCTGGATGGACCGAAGTCTTCTACCAGAGGGGAGGGGGGCAAACAGTACGTGACCAGGGTGTGAGGGATCGGCTATGATCCGGCCAGCACGCCTCCGGGTCCTGGAGATGTACAGATCCTGGAGAGATGGGAGCTTGCAGCCGATCACCTTCTCAGCAGTGCGCACGACGCGCTGCAGCCTTAGTCTGTCCCTGGCAGTGGCTCCTGCGTACCACACGGTTATGGAGGTGGTGAGGATGGACTCGATGATGGCTGTGTAGAACTGCACTAACATCTTGGTGGGTAGCTTGAGCTTCCTCAGCTGCCGCAGGAAGAACATCCTCTGCTGGGCTTTTTTGATGAGTGAGCTGATGGTCAGCTCCCATTTGAGGTCCCTGGTGATGGTAGTGCCTAGGAAGCGGAAGGAATCAGCAGTGGTGATGGGAGAGCCTGAGAGGGTGAGGGGGGGCAGAGGAGTAGTGACTTTCCTGAAGTCTACAATCATCTCCACTGTCTTCAGAGCGTTCAGCTGCAGGTAATACGAATGGTAACAAAAGAGCCCAGAACAACCTCTAAACACATTCATGGTGAACTCCAAGGTCAAGGTACATCAGTGTCAGATCGCACCATCCGTCGTTGTTTGAGCCAAAGTGGACTTCATGGGAGATGACCAAGGAGGACACCACTGTTGAAAACAAATCATAAAAAAGCCAGACTGGAATTTGCCAAACTGCATGTTGACAAGCCACAAAGCTACTGGGAGAATGTCCTATGGACAGACGAGACAAAACTGGAACTTTTTGGCAAGGCACATCAGCGCTATGTTCACAGACACAAAAATGAAGCATACCAAGAAAAGAACACTGTCCCTACTGTGAAACATGGAGGAGGTTCTGTTATGTTCTGGGGCTGCTTTGCTGCATCTGGCACAGGGTGTCTTGAATCTGTGCAGGGTACAATGAAATCTCAAGACTATCAAGGTATTCTAGAGAGAAATGTGCCGCCCAGTGTCAGACAGCTTGGTCTCAGTCGTAGGTCATGGGTCTTGCAATAGGATAATGACCCAAAACACAGCTAAAAACACCCAATAATGGCTAAGAGTGAAACACTAGACTATTCTAAAGTGGCCTTCTATGAGCCCTGATCTAAATTCTATTGAACATCTGTGGAAGGAGCTGAAACATGCCATCTGGAGAAGGCACCCTTCAAACCTGAGACAACTGGAGCAGTTTGGTCATGAGGAGTGGGCCAAAATACCTGCTGAGAGGTGCAGAGGTCTCACTGACAGTTACAGAAATTGTTTGATTGCAGTGATTGCCTCAGAAGGTTGTGCAACAAAATATTAAGTTAAGGGTACCATCATTTTTGTCCAGGCCTATTTCATGAGTTTGTTTTTTTAAAATAATTCTGTTGAATCACAATTCAAAAGCATTGTCTGATTTTCAATGGTTAATTTTCATAGAATTTTTATTTATTACCACTTTTGTCAGATTCAAGTTATTTCTGTGGCTATTGTGGGATTTTCTTTCATTAACAGAGGGGTACCAACAATTTTGTCCACGTCTGTATGATGCCCTATGATCGTGACATATAGACACACAGAGATTTAGGCAGGCATCATAGGACACTACATCATAGGTAGCCAGTCCTATTGCCTATATGACGGCATCGCCTGTATGACATCATCACAAGTCCTATGTAGCCTGAGATCATAGGATCATCATAGGACATCATGCAGACATCATAGGCTGTCCTATGATGTCCTATGATCATGACACACAGACACACCGATTTCTTGAATTTATAGAGTGATTCGTTTTCAGTGTTTAATTTCTTATTTTTAGACACTGCAGCCTGGTGCTTTTTTAAATTAGATATGCATACTGAAAGAACTGGAGAGTGCCAAATGTCTAAGTATACGACAGAATAAAACACGAGTATCGCACACAGCACATTGTATTCATGGATATAGTGAAGGAGGACATGGGGAGGGTTGGTATTACAGAGGAAGATGCAAAGGATAGGGTGAGATGGAGGCAGATGATCCACTGTGGTGACCCTTAAAGGAAGCAAACGAATAACTATGCAATTGCAAGGAGTTTAAGCAAAGCAAACAATCTACAATTCAAAGTCAATAAATTGAGAGAAACTAGTACATACCCCTGCATACCCGTCCATGCCCGTAGAAACCCAGTCTACACAAGTATTTCTGCATGCCCGTTGCTGAAGGGTCTCCTCCTGTCTCAGATGGCTGTGTTGTTCACAGTCATGCCTGCGACGTACTGCTCGAACCTGAAGTGTTTCATCTTCACGGCATCTTTTCTGATGTGTAGCAGTTCTCCTCACTCTATTGCTCTCCATCTGGTGGGTCTTCTTCTTCTTTTTCTTCTTCTTCTCTTCTTCTTCTTCGTTCAGACCACTGGTTGAAGGATTGGTGCGTCGTAATTATAGTTCACGGACAGGATCACGAAAATCGATCTGAGGAAAAAGTGGCCTTTGACCCTGTTCAGGAAGACCCGTGCATGCCCATAGAAACCAAGAAACCGTAGCAACCTGAGAAAATTAGCGTTTTGCTTGGCATTTTACACATTTGTAGTGTAGACTGCCATTCTTCAAGGTTACACATTTTTACTGTGTCAGCACCTCTTTAAAAACAACATTGCTCAGAAAGCAACGCTTTTGCTTAGTTTCTTCATCTTGATCAAGAATACAAAGAATGCTTGATCTGCAAACTCTGCTCATGGCAATGTAGAATTGGCCATGGCTGAAGAAGTCTCTTCTGCAGAAAACCGCAACACGCTGTAAAGACTGGCCCTGTGACTTATTCACAGTAATGGGAAAGCAGGGTGTTACTGGAAACTGTTTACGTCACAAGGTGAATGGAAACATGTTGTCAGATGGTGTGAGTGTGATTCGTGGAATCAGGAGAGTGCGTCCAGCATTGACACCAATCACAGATGCTGCAACCAACAGGTGAAACTGTATTTGTTCAATGATGTATCTTGACACATTGCAATGTCCATTTTGTTAGTCAAATGTACTGCTTCGAATGGGTGTGGTTTAACATAGTGTGTCCTCTTGTTAATCAGGTGATGAGTGACATGTTTGCTGGACCCAGGGGACAGAAGACAGACTTGAGGAGATATAATTAACCTTTTATTGCCCAGTGGAAGGTGTATGTGTGTGTGAATGTGTAGTGTGTGGTGTAGTGCTGGACTCGTACTGGAACTGAGCAGGTCTTAGCTTCGCCTGGCAACCCTATGAACACAGAGCAGAAGTATTAGCGCTGCACCAGTGTGGGAGATGTAACAAGAAACTGCTGCTTACTTTGCAGGAGGGGATGCAGGGCTTCTACTTGCCTGACTGGCGGCTGCCAGGGAGTGAGCGTCCTGCTCGGTGTCGTGAAGCGGGGAGGTGGCTCTGATGCCAGGGAGATGCTGAGCTGTCACCGAGGAGAGAGGGTCCGCCGCCTGGGGGGTCCACCTGTGCACAGGGGAGACAAACTTGACAAGGTAAAGGTGAGGAGCGCTTACGTGCGTTGCCGTGTTGCTCTTCCGTGGCTGTAGGTACAGGACGAGACTGAGGATGGGCAATGTGCCTTCCTGAGTGTGGCAGACGTCTCCGTGATGAGTTGCAGGCGAAGCTGGCTTTTAAAGGCCGCTGATGATCAGCAACAGGTGTGCGCACAGCTGAAACAGGTGCAGGCCCTACGGGCGCCATAACAGTACTCCCCCCTCTAGAGGTGCCTCCTGGCACCTGTCCTATCCTACCTGGGTGCGTCCGGTGAAAGTCGCTGATGAGTTGTTTATCCAAAATCAGCGACGGATGCGCCCAGGATCTATCTTCAGGGCCGAAACCTTCCCAATCCACCAAGTACTGAAGACCCCGACCCCGCCGATGGTAGTGACCCTCCACGCCGGGTGGCCGTCGATCATCCTCGGGGGGGGGGGGGGGCGCGGGAGGCGGGCAGAGGGGACTGGAGACGAAGGGCTTGACCTGGGAAACATGAAAGGTGGGACAGATGCGGAGGGAGGGGGGGAGCGCTAGGCAAACAGCAGCAGGGTTAATAATACGGTCAATGGTATACGGCCCAATGAAGTGCTTGGACAACTTGCGTTTCTCAGCCTTCAGATTAATATTGCGGGTAGAGAACCATACCTGTTGACCCACCTCGTACCTGGGGGGCGGTCTCCTATGACGGTTTGCAGTCTTCATATTACGTTCCATGGTCCGGAGGAGGGCCCGGCGGGTGATGGTCCAGAGCCGGCGGCAGCGCCTGACATGAGTGAGGACAGAAGGCACCGCCACCTCCCTCTCCTCTTCCGGAAACAGGGGGGGTGGGGTCATACCCCAAAGACGCCCTGAAAGGGGACATCCCAATCGCCGATGAGACCGTGCAATTATGGGCGTACAGTGATCCCTCACTTATCGCGGTTAATGGGTTCCAGAACCGACCGCGAAAAGTGAAAAACCGCGAAGTAGCGTCACCCCTAATGACGTCATCCATAAATAATACGTACGTTCATTCTCTCACTCTCTCTCTCTCATATGATACATGTGTGTGTGTGTGTACGTGTACATACATACGTAGATGTAAATAAAGTGTACATAAATATGTTTTTAGAACTCTTTTATTCTTATAACAAGATACGTAACTCAAGATGAAAATGATTTACTGCACAGGTTAATGAGAGCTTTACTGCTCCTCAGGTGACGCCTCATCGTCAGGTGCTAGAAGCGCAGGATCATCGAGGGCAGCTTCCGATAGAGCTGGAGAAGCTGCAGGAGGCGGCGTAGTGGCTCGACGGGAAGACTATTTCGCACAAAATGGCACAAGAGAACAGCAAAAAGTTCCACGCGGCGAGACTAAAAGTAACATGAGCGATAAAGAGCAATGAATGCGGTCTTCCTTGCGGCGCTCGGCAGGGAGAGGAGGTGGGTGAAACGTCTCGGCCAATCAGCTTGCGGGGTGAAACGTCTCAGCCAATCAGCTTGCGAGATTTCCGAGCTGAGCCAACACGAGAACAGCGAACAGAGAGGGGGATTTTTTGAGTTGTGCGGCTCTCCGTGTTGATAACTGATAGTCTAATGTAGTCTCCCTGCCTTCTGCTAGCGCCCGGCCATTATTTCTCAATTTTGAATTTTTGATGATTTTTGAAAAATCCGCGATGCACTGAGGGCGCGAAAGGTGAAGCGCGAAGTAGCGAGGGATCACTGTATTCAATCCAGGGCAGGTGGTTACTCCATGAAGCAGGACTGGACGAAATGACGCACCGCAGGGCAGCTTCCAGCTCCTGGTTCATCCGCTCACACTGCCCATTACTTTGCGGGTGGTAACCAGAGGATAGGCTCACCGTCGTCCCTAACGCCTGGCAGAACGCCCTCCACATCTGAGAAACGAACTGCAGCCCCTGATCCGAGACGATGTCTGCGGGGATTCCATGGAGGCGAATAACGTGCTGGACCAGCAAGTCTGCTGTCTCACGCGCCATCGGCACCCCCCGGAGAGGAACAAAATGGGCGGCTTTGGAGAAACGATTGACCACGGTTAGGATCGTAGTGCACTGGTTAGATGGTGGGAGGCCAGTTACAAAGTCCAGCGCGATGTGCGACCAGGGATGACCCGGAACTGGGAGGGGGTGGAGCAGTCCAGCCGGAGGAGAGGAGGAAGACTTCCCGGTGGCGCACTGAGTGCAGGCACGGACGTAATCACCGACATCCTTCTGCAGACCCAGCCACCAAAACGCCCTTTGGAGGAGCCCAACTGTGCGCGAAATCCCTGGGTGGCATGCCAACTTTGAGGCGTGAGCCCAGTGGATGACCTCACCCCGGACCGACGTGGGGACGAACAACCGACCCGGGGGGCCATCTCCTGGATCGGGCTCAGCCTCCTGCGCCTTCACCACTTTCTCCTGAATGTCCCATCGGAGGGCGCCCACGACGCAGGATGGGGGAGGATTATCTGCTCCTGATCCTCGGAGGTCCCCGCCGAGAACTGCCTGGAGAGGGCGTCTGGTTTGGTGTTCTTCTCTCCGGGGTGGTAGGTGATGGTGAAATTGAACCAGCCAAAGAAGAGAGACCAGCGGGCCTGACGCGAGTTCAACCGCTTCACTGTTCTCAAGTACTCCAGATTCTTGTGGTTGGTCCAAACCACGAACGGCTGGGCAGCACCCTCCAGCCAATGGCGCCATTCCTCCAGCGCAAGCTTCACCGCCAACAGCTCCCTGTCACCAATGCTATAATTCCTCTCAGCTGGAGACAGGCGGAGTGAAAAGAAAGCGCAGGGGCAGATCACCCCGTCCGTTGGGGAGCGCTGGGAAAGTACTGCCCCCACCCCGGAGTCCGATGCGTCCACCTCGACCAGACATTGGAGAGCCGGATCCACCTGCGTCAGGTCGCGGGAAGACACGAATTCCTTCTTGAGGGTGTCGAATACCGCCGCAGCCTCCTCCGTCCAGCGGAAAGGGGTCTTCGGGGATGTGAGATCGGTCAGCAGGCAGACCACCGAGCTGTATTTAGGCACGAAGCGGCGGTAGAAATTGGCAAACCCTATGAATTGCTGCACTTGCTTCCTGGACGAGGGGGTGGGCCACTCCACCACCGCCTTGACCTTGGCTGGGTCGGGGAGAATCTGGTTGTGAGCAAATATGAACCCGAGGAAAGACATCGTCTGGGTATGGAACTCACATTTTTCCGCCTTCACGAACAACTGATTCTCCAGAAGCCGCTGGAGGACCCGCCTCACGTGCACCCGGTGCTCCTCAAGTGAGCGGGAGAAGATGAGGATGTCATCTAGATACACAAACACCAAGGCCCCCAGGAAGTCCTGGAGAACGTCGTTGATCAGACGTTGGAAGACGGCTGAAGTGTCGGTCAGCCCAAACGGCATTACCAGGTATTCAAAGTGGCCGCTTGGGGTCCAGAAGCCCGTCTTCCACTCATCTCCTTCCCTGATCCGCACGAGATGGTATGCATTGCGAAGGTCCAGTTTGGTGAACCACGAGGCCCCCTGGAGGGAGTCGAAGGCTGTGTCCATAAGGGGTAGAGTATATTTGTCTTTGATAGTAATGTCATTAAGCCCCCTGAAGTCGATGCAGGGTCGCAGGGAGCCGTCCTTCTTTCCCACGAAGAAGAATCCCGCCCCCACTGCCGAAGACGATGGACGGATGATCCCTGAGCTGAGCAACTCCTTGATGTAAGTGTCCATCGCTTCCCGCTCCGGGGCCGACAGGCTATATAAACGGCTCGTCAGGAGCGGAGCACCAGCCCGGAGATCAATTGCACAGTCGTAGGGGCGGTGGGGGGTGGGGGGAGACAGGGCCCGTGACTTACTAAAAACCCTCCCTAGGTCATGATGCTCCACTGGTACCTTGGACAGATCTGGGAGCGGGGACGTGGGTGGGGCCAAAGGCACAGATGGAGCGCAGGCTGCAGACTGCAGACACGCACTGAGACAGAACGTACTCCACGAAACAATGCTCCCTGTCTGCCAATCAAAAGATGGGTTGTGCAGCCGTAACCATGGGTAACCCAGGATGATCGGGGAAGTGGACGAAGGTAGCACCAGGAAACACAGGTCCTCCCGATGATTCCCAGAAACGATCACTGATACCGGCACCGTCTGTTGGGAGATGGCAGTCAGAGGGGCTTTGGATAAGGCGATGAGCTTGAGCGGGGGCTGGAGAGCTTGGCATGGGAGCCCCAGCTGGGTTGGTTGCCAGGTCTCTTGATATGAAGCTCTGCTCAGCTCCCGAGTCAACCAGTGCTTGCGTGGAATGTTCAGTGTGCTTATAGATCAGGCGAATAGGCACAAGACAACAAGTGAGGGGTTTTGACTGAGAAGCGTCCACGAGTCTCCCTACTGTGACCTACGGACCTCCTCTTTTAACAGACTCGTGCAATCAGCCAATTCATGTGAGCTGCTACCGCAGTAATAGCATAATCTCAGTTCCTTGTGGCGCTGTTTCTCGGCAGGAGGAATCTTTGAGCGCCCTATCACCATATCCTCTTGCCCCGGAAGTTGTTCTGGGGGAGGCAGGGCCAGCTGCGAGGACTGAGGGACGCGGAAGGACTGTGCGCCCGAGCGGCTGGAAGCCCTCTGCTCGGCGGCTCGTTCCCTCAGTCTGTTGTCTAAGCTGATGGTGAGTGAAATAAGTTCATGCATCCTCTCAGGCTTATCCCGTGTGGCTAACTCATCTCTCAGAGTAGGGCTTAAGCTACGGAGGAATATGCTGCATAAAGCGGTATCTTCCCACCCGACCTCAGCGGCTATGACCCGAAAGTCAACTGCATAATCCGCAGCGGACCTCCCACCCTGGCGAAGATTAAGCAGCCGGGTAATTATACCGTGTCCCGGTCAGTGTGGTCAAAAACCTCCGTGAAATCAGCTAGGAATTGTTGGTAAGATAGCGTGGCGTAGCTGGGCTTCGCCATAACGGCGTAGGCCCAGGCTAACGCCCTACCCTCTAGCAAGTTAGCGATATAGCCAATTTTACTGTGGTCTGTGGGGAAGTCCCCTGGGACCCGCTGAAAAAACGTCTCGCACTGAGGGATAAACCCCCGGGCCTTCCCGAGCTTCCCACTGAAGTGAGCGGGCGTAGGCACCGGGGTAAGACGGGACGACAGGGTTGGGCCCGTTTGGCTAAGTGGGGAGCGAGCGGTGCCTGGAGGTGCCCCGGAAGCCGGTGGAAAAGCCTGCTGCCCTTTCAGGCGATCCAACCGGCTGTTAATTTGAGATAACTGGGCTAGAATAACATTTTGCTGGTAAATAATTTGCTCTACTCGAGCGTCTAAGGCAGGGGTGTCCAACCATGTGCCATGGAGAGCCAAGACCCTGCAGGTTTTACCTCCAACCAGTGTCTTCAACAGCAGATTTCAGTGAACTTCTTCCCACTGATTGCTGATAAGTGAAAACACCTGCTGAAGAGACTGGGTAGAAGAGAAAACCTGCAGGGTCTTGGCTCTCCATGGCACATGGTTGGACACCCCTGGTCTAAGGTATTGAGTCGGCGTGCTAGCACGCTGTCCGCTGGGTCATTTTGACGGAGACGTACTGACATGTTTGCTGGACCAGGGGACAGAAGACAGACTCGAGGAGATATAATTAACCTTTTATTGCCCAGTGGAAGGTGTATGTGTGTGTGAATGTGTAGTGTGTGGTGTAGTGCTGGACTCGTACTGGAACTGAGCAGGTCTTAGCTTCGCCTGGCAACCCTATGAACACAGAGCAGAAGTATTAGCGCTGCACCAGTGTGGGAGATGTAACAAGAAACTGCTGCTTACTTTGCAGGAGGGGATGCAGGGCTTCTGCTTGTCTGACTGGTGGCTGCCAGGGAGTGAGCGTCCTGCTCGGTGTCGTGAAGCGGGGAGGTAGCTCTGATGCCAGGGAGATGCTGAGCTGCCGCCGGGGAGAGAGGGTCCACCGCCTGGGGGGTCCACCTGTGCACAGGGGAGACAAGCTTGACAAGGTAAACGTGAGGAGCGCTTACGTGCGTTGCCGTGTTGCTCTTCCGTGGCTGTAGGTACAGGATGAGACTGAGGACGGGCGATGTGCCTTCCTGAGTGTGGCAGACGTCTCCGTGCTGAGTCGCAGGCAAAGCTGGCTTTTAAAGGCCGCTGATGATCAGCAACAGATGTGTGCACAGCTGAAACAGGTGCAGGCCCTACGGGCGCCATAACAATGAGTAAGATTTCTAGATTTACTGCTTCAAATGGGTGTGGTTTAAAGTGCTGTGTCCTATTTGTAATTGGGTGATGAGTATCTCTTCTTTGGTGAGTGATGGTCTATATGACATTATAAAGACATCAAGGCAGGTATCACAGGACATCATGCCTACATCATAGGTAGGCAGTCCTATTGTCTATATGACATCATAGGTAGCCAGTCCTATTGTCTATATGATGGCATGGCGAGTCCTATGTTGGCTGATATCATAGGATGATCATAGGACATCATGCAGACACCACATGTCCTCTGATGTCCTATGATTGTGAGTGGCCGTCCTCTGATGTCCTATGATCATGACACACAGACAGACACACACACACACACAAACTGACAGAGATTTCTTGAATTTACAGTGATTCTGTCTTGCATATTTATTTCTTCATTGGTCTTCCTCTTCGTTTAAGTTTATCAGCATTATTATTATTATTATCGTCATTATCATTCTCATTATTGCCTTGGTCTTGTCTCCCCATGACATCGTGACAGACAGATTTCTTGAATTATATATAGAGTGACATTCCTTGTCTGCAGGGCATGGGTCCCAGCCCATATTATTATCGTCATCATTATTATCATTATTGCCTTGGTCTTGTCTGCCCTCTGGTCCCCTGTGTGTGATTATCTGTGCAGCCCTGGCCATGCCATTTTCTGTAACCATGCCCTGCCGTCTCTGTTTGCCCCTGCTTGTTATGTCTTCTCTTGCTTGTTACTGTTCTGTGTTCTGTTGCTTACCTGTGTCTATGTGTATGTCTTTTAGTAAGTCCTGTGGTCTGTATGACATCATATAGACATCCTTCTGAGATCATAGGAACAGAAGCCTTACGGTTTATCTGACGTCATATAGAGTACGGTTTATGTGATGCCATTTAGACATCAAGTAGCCAGTCCTATGATCGCCGACATCATAGGAATAGGCCATCCTATGATGTCCTATGATCGTGACACACAGACAGACAGACAGAGATTTAGGCAGGCATCATAGGACACTACATCATAGGTAGCTAGTCCTATTGCCTATATGACGGCATTGCCTATATGGCATCATCGCGAGTCCTATGTAGCCTGAGATCATAGGATCATCATAGAACATCATGCAGACATCATAGGCTGTCCTATGATGTCCTATGATCGTGACACACAGACACACAGAGATTTCTTGAATTTATAGAGTGATTCGTTTTCAGAGTGTTTAATTTCTTATTTTTAGACACTGCAGCCTGGTGCTTTTTTAAATTATATATGCATACTGAAAGAACTGGAGAGTGCCAAATGTTGTAAGTATAAGACAGAATAAAACACGAGTATCGCACACGGCACATTCTATTCATGGATATAGTGAAGGAGGACATGGGGAGGGTTGGTGTTACAGAGGAAGATGCAAGGGATAGGGTGAGATGGAGGCAGATGATCCGCTGTGGCGACCTTTAAAGGAAGCAGCTGAAAGGAATGGTGGCGTGGAGAGTCGAACTGTGGAGAGCCTTGGAGGACTGGAAGGCATCAAAAAGAAGAAGAAGAAGATTGGGACCGCATTTACATCTGTGTTCGGCTGGCGGTAGGATTGATTTGTTTGTGGTGGATAGCAAAAACTGTACGCTGTCTGTAACATTATGGCATCTAGCTCTGACGGGTATGATAAAGATGAGGTGGGCTGGACACTATCCAGGCCTGGGGGCCGGAAAACAGCAGCTAGGGGGCCAACAAGACCTAGAAGCGGGTCAGATGAAAGTGATGCGGGAGGAAGTAACAATGCGAGGAAAACACAAACTGGCCAAAATGGATGGCAGTTTGAGGATGTAGGGAATGACTGGAAGGTTGTCATTGAGTTCAGTCAGGGTGGGGGGCACTATCACCTGGTTACGCTAACAAAAGCAACTGAGAAAGAAATTGGGAGAGTTAAGTTTGCAAAGTTCTTGAAGAATAACCGGCTGTTAATTCATGCCACAAGTAAACAACAGCAACAGAAAATACTGACAATGATATGTCTAAATGGAGAACAAATGAAGACACATCCTCCTGGCACGACAACTAACTTGAGGGGAGCTATATCAGGTGTCCCTTTGTGCATGTCTATGGAAGAAGTGAAAAACGAGATCCAAGGAGGAAAGGTGAAGGATGTGAAAAGGCTACAGAGTAAAAAAGAAGGTTCGCTGAAGGACACACAGTCTGTCATGATTCAGTTTGAGGAAACACTCCCTAAATCAGTCCTAACAGGATACACGTATTTCAGTGTCAGAGAATACGTCCCAAAGCCACTCAGGTGCTACAAATGTCAAAGGATGGGTCACACTGCTCAGCAATGTAGGGGAAAGCTAAGATGTGCTAGATGTGGAGGGGAGCATGAATATGGTAACTGTGACAAGGACGCCAAAGTAAAGTGTTGCAACTGCGGGGGTGAGCACAGTGCTGCATATGGAGGATGTGTTGTGCAGAGGGAAGCTAGACAAGCCCAGGGAATCAGAATAACTAAGAAAATCTCGTATGTGGAAGCTCTAAAGACAGTTAGAGAGGCAGGAATAGTCAGAAACACAGCAGGCCTTCCTCAAAGAAGCTCAGTTCAAATGGAAGCCCAGCAATCAACGGGTTCCATGCAAGCACAGGATCATGCAACTGCAAGAAATGTTTATGTTCACAAATGCAAAATGGATGATGACACATTGATAGTTAAGAGGACAAACTTTGTAGATTTTATCTGCCACACCATGAATGTTGCTGCACAGCTAAAGAAGAAAAGTGACAGAGTCAAAACCATTGTGGAAGCAGCAGGAAGCTTCCTAGATGTGAAAGATATCACAGCTGACCAGATTCGTGCTTTATTAAAAGCTGAAACTGGGGAGACTGCACATGCTGAAACAAGACCTTAATTATGGTACTACACATACTACAGTGGAATGCAACAAGTCTTATAGCAAACGGACAAGAACTCAAGAAGTATCTTTACGAACTAGAAGTTGTTCCACAGGTAGTGTGTGTACAGGAGACATGGCTTCAACCTCACTTAGATTTTCTTATTCCAGGATACAGTTCAATCAGACAGGATAGAATTGACACTGTAAATGTAGGAGGATGTGCTACTTTCATTAAAGATGGCCTGGCGTATAGGGTGATTCCTTCCCCTGAGAATATAGAGTGTAATATTATTGAAATATGTAGGCCAAATGGACAAGGAAATATTAAGCTGATTAATTATTACAACCCATGTAGGAAGTTAACAGTAGATATTTTCAGTGTTATGGCAGGGGAAGGACATATGAAAGAGGTATGGTGTGGAGACTTTAATGCCCATAATTGCTTGTAGGGAAGCACACATACAGATAACAATGGAAATGTTGTGGAAGAGATATTAGATGGAAAGATCGTTAATTTGTCTAAACAGTGGTGAAGATACCAGGCTGAATGTGCATAGGGGCACATTATCATGTACTGACCTGACTCTGGTATCTGATTCTTTAGTGAGCACCTGTGAATGGACGGTTATGAACAGGACAACTATGGGAAGTGATCACTTCCCAATACTTACAGTCATTAAAACTGAAGAATGTATACAAGAGGGAAGATGTTTTACAAGATGGTGTCTTGACAAGGCAGATTGGGGAAAATTTAGGCAATACTGTGTTCAGTCGTGTCATTTGGTAACATTAGAAGGTGGTATAGAAGAGTGTTCAAGTCAGATAACCAATCATATTCTGAATGCTGCAATAGCAAGTATACCCAAGAAAACAACACAGGGTAGGAAGAAGGTTGTACCCTGGTGGAATGACGAATGTAGTATTGCAGTAAAAGAGTGAAACAAAGCATTCAGAGAGCTGAGGAAGAAAATGACTAGTGACTAATGGATGGAGAAGGTGTTAGTTTACAGACTCTCATATGTACAGTATTAGAGCAAAAACAATTAATAAACGACTATCAGAATGGTTTTGTCCGTCCGTCTGCTAACAGACGGACGGACAAACAGACAAACCACCCCAATTACATTACCTCCTTGGCGGAGGCAGTCAATGAAAATTTCATCATACATGCACATTGTTTTCCTGGTCTGTAAAGTTACTGAGACACATTTATCATGGTGAAATGTATTCCTCTGCAACAGCAAATGGATAACAAAGCTTGAACACTGGTGGGCCAAGCACACAGAGATTAATGGAGACTTGGTGGGCTCTAAAACGTGCAAAGGCGATAAAAATCAACAAAACTGATCGACTAAGGTAGTAAAATGAGTCAGAGCAGCAAAATGGCACACCATGTGGACTATGTAACTTTGCATTCATAAATATACAAAGTGGGGGGTGACTGTCTGAATGTGCAAAATGCATGGCAGGGCAAATGCTAATGCTTTCACTGAGCAAATACAATGTGATTTACTACAGCTGAAACAAATTGGATATTCTGTGATTGGGTTTATTTTTGGAGTTTTGTGAAGCTGCACGAGTGTGCAGTCAACAGTTCCTAGGAGGCTGTCACCTAGTCGATTGATTTTCTCACTAGCATCTTTCTAAAGTCTTACATATTATTAAGCTTTCACTGTAGCTCATCAAAGTGATTATTAGTTTGTTACATTTAAAATATATATAATTCCTTGGGATCAGTCTCCAAACTCTCCGTGGATGAAACATGAAGTGAGACAAGCTAAATCCTCATTTACAGGTACATCTCAAAAAATTAGAATATCATGAAAACGTTCAATATTTTTTGTCAATCATTTCAGAAAGTGAAACCCATATATTAAATTGCTTTGATTTCATTATCTGTAAGCCATAATCATCAAAATTTCAAGAAATAAAGGCTTGAAATATTTCACTCTATGTGCAATGAATCTATATAATATATGGGTTTCACTTTCTGAAATGAGTGACAAAAAATATTGAACTTTTACATGATATTCTAATTTTTTGAGATGCACCTGTATATAGACTATAAGACTATACGGGGGACAGAGACGTGAAAAACAGCAGGAAAAAGAGAGGAGGAGGAGGAGTGGCACTTCTTGTTAATGAACGGTGGTGTAATCAATTCAATTTCAATTCAATTCAACTTTATTTATATAGTGCCATTTCACAACAACAGTCATCTCATAGCACTATCAACTGTAGGGGGGGGACCCCCACAGTTGCAGAAAGACCCCAGCAATCAGGCGATCCCCTGTGAGCAAGCACTTGGCGACGGTGGAGAGGAAAAACTCCCTTTTAACAGGAAGAAACCTCCAGCAGAACCAGGCTCAGGGAGGGACAGTCATCTGCTGCGACTGGCTGGGGGGGTGAGGGGATAGAGAAGAAGAAAAGAACAGACATGTAGAGAGCAAACAGCACGATGGGGACTCAATCTATGGGAGAGAACAAACAAATGTTAATGACCAGCAAAAAAAAAATGTTTCATAGAGAGTGAGGAAAGGAGTGAGGCCCAGTGCATTACTGGAGGTCCCCCGGCTGACTAAACCTATTAGCAGCATAACTAAGGGAGGGTTCAGAAACACATGATCCCTCCCTAATTGTAGGCTATATCAAAAAGGTAGGTTTTAGCCCTATTCTTAAAAACAGAGATCGAGTCTGACTCCCGAATCCTAAACACATTTATATGAAGGAAAAGTGCTGCAGCTCGGACATTGAACTGCTGGCTGTTAGTATGAGACCTTATTATATGCCGCAAGAAATGAAGTGCACTTTAATTGTTATTGTCTACATCCCTCTGTCAGCTGACGCAGTGGTGGCCTGTGACGTCATCAGCTCCACTGCGGCCACATTACTGTAGAAACACCCGGATGCATTCATGGCCATCACAGGTGATTTTAACCATGTCTCAGTGGGAAAAACTTTACCAAACTTTCACCAGTTTGTTGACTGTCCCACCAGAGAGAACAAAACACTGGATTTACTGTATGCCAACGTCAGAGATGCATATAGTGCCACAGCTCTACCCCCCATTGGTAAATCAGATCACTGCATGGTCATGTTAACACCCAAGTACGTCCCCCTTGTGCAAAGGCAGCCTGCTTATACACGGACTGTGAGGAGGTGGACACAGGAGGCTGCTGATGCACTGCAGGACTGCTTCGAGACGACAGACTGGAGCGTACTCCGTGAACCACATGGGGTGGACATAGACAATATGACCGACGGCATCACAGAATACATTAGATTCTGTGAAGACATGACCATGCCAGCTCAGACTGTACACTGCTTCTCCAACAACAGACCATGGGTCACCAGTGACCTGAAAGCACTTCTGAACAAAAAGAAGAGAGCTTTTAGGGCTGGAAACAAGGAAAAGCTGAGGGGAGTGCAGCATGAGCTGAGAGAGATGCTGAGGAGGTGCAAGGACAATTATAGGAGGAAGTTGGAAGAGAAACTCAGGCAAAACAACACTAAAGATGTGTGGGAGGGAATGAAACAAATAACTGGGTGCAAGGGGAGAGTCGGGCAGCCATCTGGGAGCCAGGAGAGAGCTGAGGAACTGAATCTGTTTTTTAATAGGTTCAACTCACAGTCTGTCACCCAAGCAACACAACCAGACCCCCACGCACCCCTCCCCACCCACCCTCCTGTGCAGAACCTCTCTCCATCTCCCCCCTCCTCCTCCTCAGGGGGCACCAGGACCCTCCCTCACTTCACGATGACTACAAATCAGGTGGAGAAACAGCTGGAGAGACTCCGTCAGTGGAAGGCTTCGGGCCCTGATGGCATCTCCGCAAGGACCCTGAGGACCTGTGCCAACCAACTAGCTCCGGTACTGAAACACCTGTACAACCTGAGCCTGAGTCTGGAGAGAGTACCGGTGCTGTGGAAGACATCCTGCCTGGTTCCTGTCCCCAAGAAGTCATGTCCAACGGATCTGAATGACTACTGACCAGTTGCCCTCACATCTCCTGTGATGAAGGTCCTGGAGAGACTGGTCTTAGCCCACCTGAGGCTGCAGGTGAAGACGTGGCTGGACCCTTTGCAGTTTGCATATCAGCCCCATTTAGGAGTTGAAGATGCTGTCATCTACTTTCTGCAACGAGCCCATCTGCACCTGAATGGTGGAGGAGATACTGTGAGAATCACTTTTTTTGATTTCTCCAGTGCCTTTAACACCATCCAGCCACTGCTGCTGGGTGAGAAGCCGCAGGTGATGGGGGTTGACAGCTCTGTGATATCCTGGATTACTGACTACCTGACAGGCAGGCCACAGTTTGTCCAGCTGGGCAGTGTCTTGTCTGGAGTGGTGGCTAGTGATACGGGAGCTCCACAGGGGACTGTGCTCTCTCCTTTTCTTTTTACCTTATACACCACTGACTTTCAGTACAACACTGAGTCATGCCACCTGCAAAAATTCTCTGATGACTCAGCTGTTGTGGGGTGTATAAGAGGAGGAGAGGAGAGGAAGTACAGGGCACTGGTGAACAGATTTGTGAAGTGGACGGAGCAGAATCACCTGAGGTTGAATCTCAGCAAGACCAGAGAGATGGTGATTGACTTCAGGAAGAGGAAGGCTCCTTCTCAGCCACTGCAGATTAGGGAGGAGGATGTGGGAGTGGTTGAGGACTACAAATATCTGGGTGTCAGGATCAGCAGTGGGTTGGACTGGAGATCCAACACCGATGCTGCGCACAAGAAGGGGATGAGCAGACTCTACTTCCTGAGAAAGCTGAGATCCTTCAACGTGTGCAGCAGGATGCTGGAGCTTTTCTACCAGACTGTTGTCGCCAGCGCCAGCTTCTTTGCTGCTGTCTGTTGGGGTAGCAGTATCAGAGCCAGCGACGCCAACAGACTTGACAAGATTATCAAGAGGGCTGGCTCTGTAATTGACTCAGACCAGAGACCTTTGAGACAGTGATGGAGAGGAGAACACTAAATAAACTGTGATCCATCATGGACAATCCTGATCACCCCTCCACCACACACTGGATAGACAGCAAAGCACTTTCTCCAGTAGACTACTACAGCTTTGTTGTCGAACAGCCAGGTACAGGAAATCTTTCCTGCCACATGCAATTTCACTGTACAATAACTCACTATGATGTTGTATTCTGGTCATAGCTATGCTGCCACACTGCACCTTATAGACTAACTGGTACCTCACCTTTTCACTCTGCTCCTGATAGTCCTTCTTTGTGCAATGGGATGATTCATGTGTTTATACGGGTCATCATATATTAAGATATGATGTATATAGGTTTTATAGTCGTGTTAGTTTTTACTTTCCATGGGTAATCCCTTTGTCTGTCATGTGTGTGTTTCTTTTCTGTTGTTTGGTTGTTAACTGTCATGCTGCTGTTACACTGTAATTTCCCAGTTTGGGATCAATAAAGTACATCTATCTATCTATCTATCTATATAAGGCCACGTCTACCTGCCTACACCTGTTGTCAGTGGTGCAATCTTCTTTACTATTACATGCAAACAACTGTGGTAGAAAAATGTGTTACTGAAGTGTGAAATAGAGGCAACTGTCTTTTGAAAGTTTAATTATTCCTTTGCACAGGAGGACCAGGCTGTTGCCATGTGCAGAAGTGCACATGGCAACCTCTGTAAGAGTTATAAGTAGAGAAACAGAGCCAAGCTACATAAGTATAACATACGAACAGACACGAGGGGACAGAGAGAAGCAGAAGTGCTTGGCATTATGTTGGCATCTGGCATTCTGGAGGTAGCACAGTAAATAAACCACTGCATAGTGAACTGTTCCTAAGACAGAGATACAGAAAGTATAGACACATTTTGATAAACCAAGTCATACTTTCCCAATTAGGTATCCAAGATTGTATTAAGCTGTGTTCTTCCATCACGTCACCCACTAAGGAAATGTTCAATTTTCAAGACTGAACCCACAATTTAGTACCCATAATATAGTATCTTAGTAATCAAGTTCTCTGTTGAAAAACAATGGAAGAAGGTCAAGAGGGGAGCAGCCGGAAGCTAATGCACATTAGTTTAACAACTGACAATGCAAAAAAACTGTATTATATAACTTCATGGGCTTTGATGACAATCAGTACTGTATTGAATATTAAATTACAGTAGATGCCCAGAACATGGTGTCATTGATGACTATTATGAAGATTGTTACTTTCTGATGTGCCTCCTCTTTTATTTACTGTGAGTGTGAACATCATCAATGTAATAAGTGATTTCTCTGAAATGTTGTATTTAATATTCATACAGCTGCAATCAAAATCGTTCAACCCCCCGCTGCAAATTAGGTTTACTGGCAAAATGTGCAAACTAGCAGCTGTTTACAATAAACAAATGATACAAGAACAATTTAAATAGCTCAACACAAATAATATTACAAGTGGCTTCTCCACATTTAACACAAAATGTCTGCCACATGCTGCAGGTTTCCAGTTTCACTCAGAGAGCACATACGTCTGCCAAAACACCTTCCGGTCATCAGAATCAGAATCAGAATCAGAATCAGCTTTATTGGCCAAGTATGCACAACACATACAAGGAATTTGACTTTGGCTAAAAACTTGCTCTCGTTGTTCAGGTGAAGGATTTAAATAAGGATTCAATGACAACCAGAGTATGTACAGTAAATTACAGTCTGTCCACGTTTCTATAAAAGGATGCAAATATATACAGGAATATATGCAGTTATTTACTCGGACTAACCACACTTTGCAGAAATATATGAAAAAATATACAATCACACAGTATTTCAATGTGGACTCAGATTCAGTGATATAATGTGAATGAAGTAAAAAGCAGTGTGAGAGTTATGTGCAATGTAATAATGGATGAAAAGTCATGAGTACAGCAACAGGTAGGACTAGGTGAATGTTAGGAGTTCATCAGAGTGATGGCTTGAGGAAAGAAACTGTTCCTGTGACGGGTGGTTTTGACCTCAACCATAATCAGATCTTTCAACTTGAGAGTTTTTTGTTTAAGAAAAAGTGGGTTTGTTGGGTCCCTGTAAGCTGCTTTGTTGATTATTCTAATAGCTCTCTTTTGAAGCATAAAGAGTGGATATATGTTTGTTTTATATGTATTTCCCCATACTTCATTACAATATGTCATGTATGGGAGTATTAATGAATGATACAAGGTGTATAGTGTGGGTTGATTCAGCAAATTTTTCACTCTGTGTAATATTGCAATTGATTTGGATACTTTACCTTTTATATAATTAATATGTGGCTTCCAACACAGTTTGTTATCAATTATTACTCCAAGGAATTTAGTTTCGGATACCCTTTCAATCTCTACACCATTTACACTGAGTTTGGGTACTGGGTAGTTGTGATGGTTGTTAAAGACTATAAATTTTGTCTTGCTTAAATGAGCGTTAATTTGTTTGAATCAAACCACAGTTTCAGCTTTCCTAATTCCTTTCCGAGTGTATCCAGAAGTTGTTCCAAGTTGTTTCCACTGCATAGCAGGTTAGTGTCATCAGCAAACAATATTAAGTCCATTTTTTCTGAAACTTTACATATATCATTTATATACATATTGAATAATAATGGTCCCAAAACTGAACCCTGTGGGACTCCACAGGTGACCTTCAGTAGCTCTGAGTTTTTGTTGTTAACACATACAAACTGATATCTATTCTTTAAGTAACTTCTTAACCAGGACAGTGCTACCCCTCTGATACCACAATTTTGTAGTTTCTTTAATAATAGATTGTGATCTACTGTATCAAATGCTTTTTTAAGATCCAGGAATACTCCAACTGAATACTCTTTATTTTCAATGGCTGTTGATATTTTTTCTGTAAATTCCATTAAGGCATATGCTGTTGTCCTTTGTGTCTGAACCCATATTGCTGCTCACACAATAAATCATTCTTCAGTATGAAGTTGTCAATTCTCTCATAGAATATTTTTTCAAGTATCTTGGAAAATTGCGGTAATAGTGAAATTGGGTCTGTAGTTGGAGAGTTCCCCTCTGTCGCCTGTCTTGTAAATCGGAAATTACTTTAGCTATTTCATTGCATTGGAAATATACCTTGATTGGAGAGACAGGTTACAGATATACGTCAGTGGTTTTCACTATGCATTCGATAACAGTTTTGACTAGTAGCATATCAATACCATCGCAGTCAGTAGATGTTTTACTTTTGAACGATTTAACAATTTCAATGACCTCTCTTTCGTCTGTGTTCTTTTATGAAGATGGTGTCTTTTACAGCAGTGTTATTGCATATTGAATCACCTGTTGGCACCGTAGTGGGTATTTCTCGGGCCAGTTTAGGTCCAATGTAACAAAAAAATTATTAAATTCATCTGCAGGTCAAGCTATATTCACATTCGGAGTCGATTTATTATTTTTTGGAGTGTTAGTTGGGTAGCTGGTATTTCTGCTTTATTTCCAAGGATACTGTTGATTATTGTCCATGTATTTTTAATATTGTCTTTGTTTTTTTCCAGTTCTTTACTGTAATAGTCTCTTTTACTACATCTATTATATATGTTAACTTATTTTTGTATGTTTTATACCGCTGCTCTGCTTCTTTTGTCCTTCTCTTTATGAAAGCTTTATATAATAAATTTTTCTTTTTACACGCCTTTTGTAGTCCTTTGGTTAGCCATGGTTTGTCAGTAAATTTGTGTTTAAGCTTTTTTTTAACTAATGGGCAGTTTTTTTCATAAAGAGTGGTTACAATGTTTGTAAATGTGTCATAGGCCTTCATTTACATCTGATACATAGACTTCTGTCCAGTCTTGCTTCAGCAAGTCCTCTTTAAAAGAACTGATTGCGTTTGGTGATTTGTGTCTGAACGATTTTGAGATTTTTTCTGGGTTGGGCCCGTGTGGCCATGGATAAGTGCAAAGATTGTGCAAGTGTCGCTTATATCATTTATCAATAATCCACTTTCTATTTTCTTGTCGAGAAATTGACAAAAGGTTGTCAATAAGTGTAGCAGAGTGAGCTGTGATTTCTACTGGATGTGTTATTGTGGGATATAGACTCATGCTGTACATAGAGTTCATGAACTCTGTAACTACATTTTGTTGATGTGGATTAAGTAGATTCAATATTGAAATCTCCACAAATTGCTACCATTTTCTTACTAGTAATATTATTGTACAGCTCGGACTAATTTATCTCTGAATGTCTCAATGCAAGTTCCCGGCGTTTCTGTATATGCAGCTTATGATTAGATTTTTTGTTTGTCTAGGTCAATCTCAACAGTAACACATTCCAGAATCCATGGTAGTGCTGAGGACATTTCATTTACAAGCTTACATCTATATAGGTCATCAATATACAGTGCAACACCCACCACCCTTTTTTGAGATCTGTTAATGTTAAACATCTGATATCCCTCTATTGCCATCAGGGGAGCCTGGTCTGCATTAAGCCCAGGTTTCAGAGACTGCTATAGCTGTGAATTTTCTGTTTAGCTGTTTTAAATAGTCCTGAATCTGTGAGAAGTTTTTTGTTAAGACTTCTGCTATTGAAGTGTATTATTGACAGTTTACCATCTAATTGCACTTGACTGTTTGAATTGCTTTTCAGTGTAATATTCACAGTGGTGATGAATATTATTGAAAAGTGGTTATCAGGATCAATATCATTCTCCATCTCTTGTGGTTTATGTTCAGCATAGTGGGCATATTTTTAGAAGTTTGAGTTTCCTCACTCTGTGTTTCATAGTCAGTGTTCATTTGTATTTATCTAAGTCAGTAGCATCTCTGATCATTATACTTTTTGCTTGCTCAGGTGTTCCATTTAGTTTAATCCAAATTCTACAATTTATTGTCCAGGTTGACTGTATCCAGGTTTATTATAATAAACAAGACTGTCATAATTGTATTGACCATACTGTCACGAGCTGAGCTCTGGAAGTTCTGCCAGACTCAGTCTTGTGGCTTTTTCTTTGTATTTATATACATTTGTTGCATTTTGTGCCTTTGGGTTTTTGTATTGCTTTCTATTTTCTGTTTAGGCCTCAGTTTTGTTTCATTTCAATTTGTAAGTATTTATTAGTCTGCAATTGATTATGTTTATTCCTTATATTTATACTGTGGTGTCCTTCTCTGGGTTGACAACTGTCAGGCGGCATTTCCGGTTTGGTGCTCTGTGTGGGCGTTATCCTGTCAGCTGTCAAGTCCAGCCGCTCCTCCCTCATCTCTTCCAGCTGATCCCAATTTTCACTGATTGTTACCTTTTTCCCCCCTCATGTGAACCCACACCTGTCACCTCTTATGTATTTGGTTTTGATTCTATTTAAGGGGAGTCATTTTCTTTCCTTTTGCAGCTGCCTTGATTCACTAAGTGCATCTACACATCTCTCTTCATCTCCACCAGAGCCTATTTCTGCTCTGGCGTGCTGTCCTTGTAAGTTACCTCCGTCGTTGTTATTTTGTATTTTTAGCATCTTGTTGAACTTTATGTTTGTTGTTTGTTTCTTTCAATAAATTGCCCAAACTCACAGTTGGCACGTGGGTCTCTCTCTCTCTGCCCCAAAGGCCATTCATGACACATACATTGGGGCTGGGCAATTCCACCTTAAATCAACATCATGGTTTATTGAATTTTTTTAGGTCAGTTTTCACTTTTTTTCTCTCCTCTCTTCTCCCTTACAGTTTACTGACAAGGTTCATAATTATTAAAGGGCCTATATCATGCTATTTTAAGCCTTTCAGAGTAAACTATATGCATGTATGTGATAGTATATTACCTTTGGTACACTGGAGAATGAATTTCTTATGAAATATGAGTTATTTTCACAAGCTACTTTTCCAACCCGAAAGTAAGATGCCTCGATCTCTGAGGCTCAGCCTCTGCTTCTTGTGGCTGCCGCCCATTTTATGACGTAACCCCTGAGCCGGCTGCTGCAACATGTCGCTGGGTTCCGCCCACGAAAACTTAGAAGACATTGTCTTACGTAAAAAAGCAAACAGTTGTTGTCACTGAGCAGATTAGGTGCAAGAGGAACTATTTCTTCACAGCGTCAATGTTAAAGTGAAAGAGTTTTGCCGATCACTGCTCCGTTAGCTGTGCGGAGAAAGTGGGTGTGTGTTAGCCTGGGGGCGGTGCTGGCAGCACAGGCACTTCCTGTAGTGGGCGGCTCACCCACGTTCATACGTATGAACGTGGGGATCCAGTCATTATCAGGGACAGGGCGGAGCAGCAGCTCAGAGAGCAGGGTTGAGGAGGAATACTCAGAGATGTGTGATTGGAGCAAAATACCACTTTAGGGGTGTTTTTGGTGAGGAATTAACATTATAACATGCTTAAAAGCTAAAAAAAGTCGATTTTGCATGATATAGGCCCTTTAAGCAATATAACCAACAGTGCGGCATCATATCACTGTGGTGCGTAGTAAATGAGTATAATAGAACAGGCCTATTGTGATTTCACAAACAAAAAAAATTAAACATTGCCCAGTGCAGAAGTTTACTGTGTTTACATACCATGTGGGTCATGTGGTTGCAACGACATCCTTGTCTCAGTGGACATGTCTTAAAGGGGCAGTACATGAAAAGTGCCATATTAATATAATAAAATAATTTTCAACAAATTCCTGGATCCAGGTCGTGATCCAGATCACCACCAACATCTAATCACCTGTTCCCTGTGCCATTACACACTGTTCCTGAAAATTTCATTAAAATCCATTCAGATCTTTTTGAGTAATGTTGCTAACAAACAGACAGACAAACCAACAACTCAACATAACCGGCAAAAACATAATCTCCTCCCTTAGCGGAGGTAATGATATCAACCATCACATGCTATGGGGATGGAGACCACATTTCTTTTCGTTCCAAGCCATTTTACTTGAGTGCACTGCTTCCGGGGTGTGGAGGTGTGTGGCCAAGCATGCAACTCCGCGGACATGTCTTAAAAGGGAAGTACATGAAAAGCTCCATATTAACCACTTGCGCTCCGTCGTTCCGCGGGCGGGCAAGTCTCTGCGTCCTATGACGCACGAGGTGGCGCCGCGAAGCGTCGCTCGTGCGCCCTCGTGCGCATGACGCATGATGGTGTGATGGTGATGTAGTAGCGTCCAGCGCCACTCAAAAAAAAAACTGCAGAGACAGCCGCGAAACAGATTAGTTCATCTGATTGACCTCTCATTCGACTAATAAGAGCCTTGAATTGGGTTTCTGAAACCTTGAAGAACCAATGAATGAAAATCTAGGAAGGAGGACCCGCCTACTGTGAACGCAGGAGCCAATTGAAGCACAGAAATTCTGGCTGGGTGAAGAGAGATTTACTGTTGCAACAGATGAAAACAAAGGACGCTGGACAAATCTCCTACAGACCCAAGCTCACCCAGCAGCATGGAGAACACCCACAAGTGGGACCTGCACTCATTCCAGCAGAATAGACGGAGGCCGACGACAAAAGTCGTAAATCATTCGCCAAAACGGCAATAATGGAATTATGTTTTGATCGGGATCCACGAGCGGAAGCAGCGTCGCGTTCGTCTGACGCGTGGGAAGAGCTGTTCGCCACGACTCTGCTGCTTTGAAGAGGTAAGGTGTTATAGCTAAATTATTATTTATCCTGGAAAACTGTAATCCAAAATGACTTTTGACCGATCGATAAATTACAACTGTACTGCGCACGAAATACGAAGTGCGTGCGCCGCGATAAACGGTTCATTTGCCGTGTTCGGACCATGAACGCCCCCCCCCCCCCCCCCCCGCTGCAGAGAGGAGAGGGGGGGGGCACGGTCCGAACGCTCCCCCGGTCGGCGGGGGGGGAAGCATATCAGTCTATTCCATCATGTAGCGATGGCCCATCTTCTGTACCGAGGGGGGGGGGGCCGTTCACGGTCCGTTCACGGTTCCCCCCCACACACACACACACAGTAGTGAGGGGGGGGGGGAGCCGCTGTGAAAACATGCAAGGAAAAAAAAAAGAGTGTATTCCGTCATGTAGCGAGGGCCGAATTTGGTCCTTGGTAGCGGGGGGGGGGGGGAACGACCCCCCCCCCCACACACACACACACAGACACAGCCCTGAGTGTGACCTTTCATTAGAGCTAAAGATTCTACATTGAATTATTCAAAAGTTACAGACGTTTTTCCAAACTGTGCCATTTGGCACAAATTTGGCACAGTTCCAAAACGCCTGGGAACAGCCTGAGAACAAAGCTGTGTAAAATATTCATTTTTTGTGGTATTGTTACCAAATTTGGATCTCAGCTGGATAAACACTTGGTTCTACATTTCTGTTGCATTTTCCAGCCGGATCGGACAAGCTGTGTGTTATTTACAAGCATTTGTATCCAAAAAAACACTGTGTCCAATTTTTTTTTCTTCAAGTTCAGTATGTTTATATGACTGTCACTCTGTGGCCGGAGCACGTAGAGAGATTATGTTTGTTTTTGCCAAAAAATTATAAATAGTGTTTTCCTTCTTAAATGAGACAACCCCATGAAGATGCTGGCAAAGGGTTGAATAACAGCTTTCGATTTTACTTTGGGCACGTTTTTTTTGGCATTTTTACGAAAATTGCCCGAGAGTGCAAGTGGTTAAGGTATAATAAAATCGTCGTCGGCCTCTCCGTCGGTCTATGATGACCATGAAGAGAATCCCTAAACGTATACTCTGCTGGAATAGCACCGCCTGTGGCCTGAACAGGCCAATGCGCGAAAGACAGTCCCTGTCACACTCAGGTCGCATTAGTGGGGTGGTCTTCGTGCTGCTGGGTCTGTGGCGGTTCTTCCTGCTGGTCCTTTTTTCATCTGCTGCAGCAGTCAGTCTCTCTTCACCCGCCTTGAGCTGTAGATTAGTTTATTTGACAGGGACAGTGCAATAAACATAGACAATTAATCAAAGACAATCAATCTGATGTGTTGCACATAGAGTGTATAGCTATTAGCTAATTTGCAACTCTTGTCCCTGGATGGGCTTTAGAAAAAAGAATCAAGATAAAAAATATACACAATAACCACATACATCAATGCAGAAAAATTATAAATACACAATTATAAATATTATAAATATTATAAATACACAAATATAACAGCCTGACTCACATTTAACATAAATATTATAAATATTATAAATACACAAATATATCAGCCTGACTCACATTTAACACATATAACATAACTCACATTTGCCTATTTCAGGCCTTCCTCCCTCCGTCACTCACTATAAACAAACACATTTATTCCTTCCCTTCATTCACTCTCACTTTGCGACATATAATACATACATGAGAACATTCTTGTTTATTTTTCAGCAGTTTTTTAAATTTTTAGTGAATGTTTTAAAGTCCGTTATTTATTTTAATTTCATTTGGCATTGTGTTTCCAGATGTGACTGCCCTTTATAGAGAAAGCTGTTTGTCAAATGTTGGTTCTGCGGTGGAATATTTTACAGTTATTGTTAAAAGGACTCCCTGGTGGCTCTGCTGCGTCCTGTCTTTGGACGAAACCAGCAAGTGGCTCGGGTGCTGATTTATGGAAACATTTGAACGTTAATTTCAGAAGACAGAGGTCAATGAAGCTCTCAAAACTCAATAGGTTGTATTTTTTTAAAACATTACAGTGATGCCACCTAATGGGCTTTTTGTCCAAGATTTTTAGGGTTTGATTATATAATGAACCTACTGTATATGTCTTATTGTGGAAGGGGCTGCTTGAGCCCAGACTGTCAAACAGTATGATATATGAGAAAAAACCATAGAATGCATATACAGTGCAGCTGCTTCGTAAGGTATGTAATATCTAATTAATTTAAAGCAGTTCAGATTTTTTTTTACTGTTTTTGAAATTTTCTTTATATGAAGATTAAATTTGAGTTGAGGATCTAGTACAATGCCAAGGTATTTGAATTCTGTAGCTAAACTGATGTCATGATCATGTATATTAACTTTAAAATGTTGCAGGTTACATTTTTTGATTGAAAAGCACATTGAGACTGTTTTCTGAAGGTTCAGCAATAGATGGTTCTGGAGGAGCCACTCTTGGACATCAACCATACTTGTAGACAGTACATCTGCAGCCTGTGCTGGAGTCTTGGCAGCTGTGTAAATAACTGCATCATCTGCATAAAGTTGGCATGTTGCAGCTGAGCAGTGTAACGGCAAGTCATTAATAAAAATGCTGAAAAGTAAAGGACCAAGAATGGACCCTTGTGGGATACCCATGCGGTTGTTTAAAAATGAGGATTTATCCTGGTGAACTTTTACACACTGTTCTCTATTCTGGAGATAAGATGCAAACCATTCTAATGTATTTGGGGAGAAGTTAAAAGATACCATTTTGGATAAAAGCAAACTGTGGTTTACAGTATCGAAAGCCTTTTTGAGATCTAGAAAAACAGCTCCTACCACATTACACCTGTCCAAGGACTGTTTGACGTTTTCAATAAGGCAACAATTTGCTGTTTCTGTTGAGTATCCTGGTCTAAAACCAAATTGATGTGGATGAAGAAGTTGACTGTCTTGTAAGTAGTCTATCAGCTGTGTAGCTACAACTTTTTCAAGAACCTTAGATAGGACTGGTAAGATAGAGATTGGGCGGTAATTGCATATATCGTCTTTACTGCCTGATTTATGAACTGGTATGACGACAGCTTTTTTCCAGCCAGATGGAAATGTACTAGACCTAATGGAGAGATTAATGAGATGAGTCAGTGGTTTGATTAATATTTTGCTGTGCATTTTGAGAAAGGAGGTGCTCATATTGTAGATATCATTAGTTTTTGAGTTTGACAGTGTTTTAACAATACCAGAAATTAACTTCTCATTTACCTCATCGATGTGAAAAGTATCTGTTGGAAGTATGGAATTTGTGTTGTTGAGCACATTTGGCAGCACAAAAATTTTTGTTAAGTCTTCCACAGAGCCCACAAAGTGTGAATTAAATTCATTTGCCAAAGTAGCCTTGTCACTGACGGTCTTGCCATTGATTCTAAGTTCCTTTACCCCCTTCTGATCGTTTTTTTTATTAGTTAAGTTATTTAAATGCCTCCATAGGGAACTGTTGTTACCCTTTGCATGATCTATCAGTTTATTGTAATAAGATATTTTTGATTTTCGCAGCTCATGTACCACTTTATTTCTTAAACTTTTGTACACAAGGTGATCATTTTGTAGTTTGGAGGTTAGTGATGTTTTCAGTGCATAGTCTCGCCTCTTCATAAGTTTTCTTATTTCATTATTTAACCATGGTAGGCTAATCTTCTGTTGTCTACTTTTAATATGCTTTGAAAATTTTTCTATAGACTTTGTGATTGTTGCAGTTATAAAATTACAACAATCATCTACTTCACATGTTGCCATGAGCTGCTCCCAATTTTGATTCTCTAAGTAATGTTCAAACTCCTCATTTTTTGATTTGGGGATAATAAAATTTGATTTGTCAATATCGACTCCCCCAAAATACTGTAGTCGCTTTTTAGTAAGTTTCCTGACAGCAAGAACCATGTTATGATCTGAGAGACCAGTTACAAGATTATAGGTTCTGGTTATTCGTTCTGGTTTATTAGTAAATACCATGTCAATAAGTGTTCTGGATTGTTTGGTTATCCTGGTGGGTCCTTTGATGATTTGCTGGTAATTAAATTTAGTCATGAGGCTTTTCAGTTTTTGTTTGTCTTTTTTATCAGACCAGTTGATATTAAAGTCACCATGAATTATTGTTTCTCTGTTCTTCTCAAGTTGTTTAACCAGATCACTTAATTCATTATAAAAGGAAGAGTTGTGTGAAGGTGGGTTGTACACTACTGCAATGTTGAAATTCATTACCGGAGAGAGACATACATTAACAGCTAAACATTCAAGTGAAGTATTCAAATCAACCAGTTGACATTTATATTTCTCTTTGATGTAAATTAAAACACCTCCTCCCCTCCCTACCTGCCTGTCTTTTCTAAAACACTGGTAGCCCACAATATCGATCATATTAGTGTCTATGTTACTGTGTAGCCAGCTTTCTGAGAGACAAAGGTAGTCCAGATTTGAGTCCAACAGCAACACCGAAATCTCATCTCTTTTGGGGATTATGCTCCGTATGTTTAAATGACCGCCGAGGATCCCCTTTGGTTTAGCCTTGGTGTCCCAAAGAACTCGTGCATGATTAACAGTTTGGAAAAATAAATGTTGTTTTTGCTTTTGTACAGCTCGGTTTTGTGCTAACCCAGTGGTCTGCTGTTTAATAGTGGCAGGTCCAGGGTTAAGGTGAATATCTCCTGCCAGAAGTAGCAGAACTAACAGAACTTTAATTGTATATCCTCTGCCATATTGTGATTTTTGCTTAACAGCCATGTTTGCCTTAATTTGGAAGTTTTTGCTCAGGGCTTTTAAAGACCACATAGAGTGTAGGGTGAGATGTCCAAGCCCAAATCCATACAGATAAAACTTTTTAACTTCACCTTTGGTTGAGTTTGTCGGAAAATCCTTCTTGTTGCAGGTCAGACACACAAGACAAAACGAAGAGGAAGTAGAGAAGTAGAGAAGGCTATTAGTGGTGCCCATCAGCCCACTTTTTAATCGGTGGCAGCCATCTTCAGTCTTTCTTGGAAAGAAGGAATAGGAAAATCTGTGGATAGTACAATAAATTCTGCTTAATCGCCAGAATCTGATCCGATCGTCCTCGAATCCAGCTGGGCCTCAGCTAGCCAACAGCCCCTTCCGTTGCTGGTCTCGTTGCTCATAGTCGCCGTAACTGGTCTCGTCACACACCGCCGCTGCCACCGAGCTCCGCTGAGGTCACGGTAAATCCTCCGCTAGGCACCGCCACCTACCGTCGTCTGCCTGGGTGAAATCTCTGCTGAGCCCCGTCAACAAATAGCCGCTTGCCTGGTAGTATCTCCGCTGGGCCTCGCAGCTGGGCTTCGATTCAGGCTGGTGTAAGGTGGAATGACTGGCGCCAGCATTAAGCTAACTAGCGTTAGCTTAGCAATCGCTTCGGGTAGTCTCGTCGCACACCGCCGCTGCAGTCACGGTAAGTCCTCCGCTGGGCACCGCCGCCTACCTCCGTCTGCCTGGGTGAAATCTCTGCTGAGCCCCGTCAAACAAATAGCCGCCTGCCTGGTAGTATCTCCGCTGGGCCTCGCAGCTGGGCTTTGATTCAGGCTGGTGTTAGGTGGAATGGCTGGCGCCAGCATTAAGCTAACTAGCGTTAGCTTAGCAATCGCTTCAGGTAGGGCACATCAGTGAATCACAAGGAAGCGCTGAATCGCTGGTCAGTTTACTCACAGTGGCCGGATTAAAGCGATCAAAGGGGTAATCCACCGGAGGGTATATCCGATCGCTGTAGGTAGTAATTTAGAGACTGGCGCCAGCCATCCAGGGTGCCTCTCCATTTGGAGCGGTCCGTTGCAAGGTCCTCCCAGCGCTCTGTGTTGATATCCAGGGACTTTCCATGTCTCTCTTGCAGACGTACTCTAAAGCACAGCTGTGGGCGGCCAACGTCTCTCCTGCCAGTTGCAAGTTTCCGTAGAGGACGTCTTTGGGGATTCTGCCATCCTCCATACGGTGAAAGTGCCTAGCCAGCCGGAGCCTGCGCTGCCTGAGTACAGTGAACATGGAGGGAAGGCCAGCCGCGGGACAGAACTTCTGTGTTGGGCACTTTGTCCCTGTCAGGATATGTCCAGGATGTGGCGAATGCAGCGCAAGTGGAAGGAGTTCAGTCCTTTTCCTGCCCGGGCCGTATGTTGTCCACGTCTTCACTCCCATAGAGCAGTGTGCTGATGACGCAGGCGTTGTACACTGCCATCTTCGTCTTGACAGAGAGTTTGGGATTCTCCCACACTCGTGTGGTGAGGCGAGCGGGTGTGAAGGCTGATTTTCCAATCCTCTTGTTGATCTCTGTATCAAGGGAGAGGTTGTTGCTGATCGTGGACCCCAGGTATGTGAACTGATTCACGACCTCCAGCTTGTAGTCGTCGATGGTGATGGTTGGTGGTGCTTCCGTGCCTTGCGCCAAGACGTTAGTCTTCTTCAGGCTGATGGTAAGCCCGAAGTCCTTGCGTGCCTGGGAGAAGCAGTCCATCAGGGTCTGAAGCTCCTGCTGTGTGTGGGTTACAACTGCAGCGTCGTCTGCGAACAGCATGTCTCTGATTAGAGCCTCGTGTACTTTGGTTCTGGCTTTCAGGCGGGCAAGGTTGAAAAGCCTGCCGTCAGATCTTGGGTGCAGGTAGATTCCCTCTGTTGCTGTGCTGAAGGCATGCCTCAGGAGCATAGCAAAGAAAATCCCAAAGAGGGTTGACGCAAGTACACAGCCCTGTTTCACTCCGCTGCGTATGTTGAATGGCTCTGAGACGTTGCCATCGTGCTGCACTATCCCCTGCATGTTGGTGTGAAACGATTCGATGAGGCTTTGCAACTTTGGTGGGCATCCTATCTTTGGCAGGATCTTGAAAAGGCCCTCTCTGCTGACCAGATCGAACGCTTTGGTGAGGTCGATGAAGGCAATGTACAGAGGCATGTTCTGTTCTCTGCATTTCTCCTGGAGTTGGCGGAT
Organism: Pholidichthys leucotaenia; assembly: GCA_020510985.1. NCBI lineage: Eukaryota > Metazoa > Chordata > Actinopteri > Cichliformes > Pholidichthyidae > Pholidichthys > Pholidichthys leucotaenia. The sequence continues at coordinate 87,140,080 of CM035839.1, read as the reverse complement.
GGAGAATATCATGTCTACCGTCGATCGATCAGCGCGGAAGCCACACTGAGACTCGGGGTAGACACGTTCGGCAAGCTTCTGTAGACGGACAAGAACAACTCGTGCGTAGACTTTGCCAACAACGCTGAGGAGGGAGATTCCCCTGTAGTTGTTGCAGTGGCTTCTCTCCCCTTTGTTTTTGTAGAGGGTGATGATCTTGGCGTCCCTCATGTCCTGTGGTACGGCACCTTCCTTCCAGCACTGGCAGAGTACGTCATGCAATGGCAGCATTAGGGCGGTCTTGCAGTGCTTGATCAGGTCAGGGGGTATGCCGTCGTTGCCGGGTGCCTTGCTAGCGGCCAAGCTATCAATGGCCTTGCTGAGTTCGTCGATGGTTGGCTCGGCGTCAAGTTCGTCCATGGATGGCAGGCAGTCGATGGCATCAAGGGCTGACGGTGTCACGGTGTTCTGTTTAGAGTAGAGGTCGGAGTAGTGTTCCACCCATCTCTCCATCTGCTTGTTCTTTTCTGTGATCATCTCCCCAGTGGAAGATTTGAGGGGGGCCGTCTTGCTCTGAGCCGGACCAAGTGCTTTCTTGATGCCATCGTACATACCACGGATGTTCCCTGTTATGGCAGCGGTTTGAATGTCTTGGCTGAGCTGAGTCCAGTACTCGTTTGGCACAGCGCCGAGCAGTCTGCTGAACTTTGCTTCTCGCAGCCCTGAGAATCTGGAGATTCTTCTCGTTTTGGGTACTTCTTTGTACTCTGCAAGTGCTGAGCGCTTGGCTTCAATGACGGGGGTCATCTTCGGTCAACTTGGCATCAAACCAGTCCTGTGACTTCGAGGTCTTCCTCCCAAAGGTAGGCCAAGGCTGTGTGGTGGATGTGTTTCGCAGGCTCTTCCCACTACTGCTTTGCAGATTCTCCTTCTTGTGGTACACCAAGTTCCTTCTCAAAGGTGGAGGCAAACTGCTCAACAAGTTCTGGTTGGGCCATCTTGCTGGTGCTCAATCTGTGCCTTTCCAGGTTGTCTAGCACGATGGAATTTCTTCAGCTGCAGCTTGACCTTGCAATACACCAATGAATGGTCTGTGTCGCAATCTGCACTCTGGAATGAACGGGTGATTAGCACGTTCTTCAGTGAGGTGCGCCTGGTCAGGATCAAGTCCAGCTGGTGCCAGTGCTTTGAGCGCGGATGTTGCCAAGAAACCTTGTGTTGGGGCTTGGTCTTGAAGAACAAGTTTATGATGCACAGATCGTGATATGTGCAGAACTCGAGCAGCCGCTGTCCGTTGTCGTTCATTCTGCCCACGCCAAAAGGTCCAAGACAGGAGGGCCAGGAGTCGTGGTCAGCACCCCTCTGGCATTGAAGTCTCCAAGGAGACTGAGTTGTTCAGAGTTGGGATGATCCTGACAGTTGTTGCGAGATTCTCTTAGAACTCGTCTTTTGCCTCTGGTGTGGCTGTACAGAGTTGGGGCATACACACTGACGAGGGTGACTGGGCCTTGAGTGGTGTTTCAGGCGGAGGGTGAGGAGTCGTGCAGAGCCAGTGATGCCCGGTTCCACCCATCTTCAGCAAGGTGTTCTTCACTGCGAAGCCACTCCGTGTTCCTGTGTTCATCACTGCCCTTTCCCTGCCAGTAGAACGTGTAGTCCTTCTCTCTCAGTGTGCCTGCGTCAGCCAACCGTGTTTCCTGGAGAGTGGCGATATCCACTCCCAGTCTCTTCAGCTCATTATTGATGATGGCAGTCTTCCTGGTGTCATTGATGTCCTTGAGGTAACATAGGTAAAATAATATTCAAAAAATTCCTGGATCCAGATCGTGATCCGGATTACCACCAAAAATTAATCATCCATTCCCCATGCCATTACACACCTTTCCTGAAAATTTCATTGAAATCTGTTCATTACTTTCAGAGTAATGTTGCTAACAGACAGACAGACAAACCAACAAACAAACCAACCAACGCTAGCAAAAACATTACCTCCTCCCTTGGCAGAGATAATAAGTCAAAGAGGTTTTGGGATTCTGTTCTGTGGAGCGATGAAACAAAGCTGCAACTTTTTGAGCCTATGGATAAGCGGTATGTCTGGGGGAGAAAGAATGACACATGCGCTGAAAAGAAGACCATGCTCGAAGTGAAGCATGGTGGTGGCTCAGTGATGCTCTGACGCTGCTTCACTTCCTCTGACACTGGAAATCTGCAGCATGTAGCGGGCAAGATGGATTCAATCAAGCATCAGGAAATCTGAGAGAAAATGTCATGTCGTCTGTGAGGAACAGGACAATAATCCAAGAATACCTCAAAGTCCCACCAAGGTTTGGTTTCAGAAGAAGCCCTGGGAGATATTAAAGCGGCCATCACAGTCGCATGACTTGAACCTCATTGAAAATCTCTGCTGGGGTTTCAAAAAGGTGTTTGCAGTATGCAAACCAAAGAATATTAGGGAACTAGAGCTCGCTGCCCATGAGGAATGGGCTAAGATTCCTCAGAACGTTGCCAGAAGTCTGGCTATGCATCACGTTTGCAGCAGGTCATAACAGCAAAAGGGTGCTCTACTAAGTTCTAAAGATGCTTGTCATGAAGGGGTTGAATAATGTTGAAACTGCAGTAGTCATTTAACATGGCATTTTGTGTTGAATTTGGAGAAACCACTTGTAATGTTAGTTGTGTTGAGCTATTTAAATTGTTCTTGTTTGAGTTGTCTATTGCAAAAAGCTGCTAGTTTGTACATTTTGCCAATAAACCTAATTTTACAGTGGGGGTTGAATAATTTTGATTGCAACTGTATATTATTAATGATCTGAGCCTGATGTTGCATAAAATCAGACTAATTACTCAGCAGTTAATGTGTTTGCACTTTTGAGGCACAGCTCGTTAGTGACCAATTCAGAAATGGCTATTGCCATCAACCCTGGACCCAACATGTTAAAAGCACTTCCACAACTGCTGAAGCCATTAGGATTTCATGATTAAAAACATCTCTTTTTTCATATTAATGTGGGCTTTTCACTTTTGTTCATAAGGTCTTTTTCATTAGACACTTCATCCATTTAATGCACTTCCAACACTAGACAGAACTTGGCTGAATTTGCACTCTCAACAATACTGGGTGTGTAAAGGGAATTCAATTAACCTCCATTACAGACTACTAATACGTAGAATAATATGTAGAACTGGCTGTCAGGCATGCACTGCACCATGAGTGGAGTTAACTCTAATAAACCCTTAATAACAGAACACAACTTCATTAAATGTAACCCACTACTGTTTGAGAATTCAGTGGATGTTGTGCTCTGTGTCAATCAACATGGCAGGTCCTTATGCAAGTACATTTCCTCATCTGAAGTCAGCAAACAGTTTCTGGAAAGACTGCGGAAATCATAAAATCATGTCAGTTACAAACCAAACACCCAAAGGCTTGGACAATTACACTCACAGAAGTAAAATTTCCTTTTACATTTCTTATGCATTTAATCTAATTGTCTGGGATATTACAAAATATATAGTAAAGGACCAGCAGGTTAACATTTCTGATGTGGTAACAAATGCAATCATTGTGATTTTTTGAAATAATTAACTGAAAAATGTAAAATACAAAAGAAATATCTAGGGCAGTTACCCCAGAAAGAATGTAGCATCACATAGCCTATAAGCAGAAGTGGGTAGTAACTTGTTACATTTACTTAGGTATACAGTGGGGCAAAAAAGTATTTAGTCAGCCACCAATTGTGCTAGTTCTCCCACTTAAAAGATGAGAGAGGTCTCCAATTTTCATCATGGGTATACCTCAACTATGAGAGATAAAATGAGAAAAAAAAATCCTGAAAATCGCATTGAAGGATTTTTAATGAATTAATTGGTAAATTCCTCGGTAAAATAAGTATTTGGTCAATAACAAAAGTTCATCTCAATACTTTGTTATATACCCTTTGTTGGCAATGACAGAGGTCAAACATTTTCTGTAAGTTTTCACAAGGTTTTCACACACTGTTGCTGGTATTTTGGCCCATTCCTCCATGCAGATCTCCTCTAGAGCAGTGATGTTTTGGGGCTGTCGCTGGGCAACATGGACTTTCAACTCCCTCCAAAGATTTTCTATGGGGTTGAGATCTGGAGACTGGCTAGGCCACTCCAGGACCTTGAAATGCTTCTTATGAAGTCACTCCTTCGTTGCCCGGGCGGTGTGTTTGGGATCATTGTCATGCTGAAAGACCCAGCCACGTTTCATCTTCAATGCCCTTGCTGATGGAAGGAGGTTTTCACTCAAAATCTCAAGAAGCATGGCCCCATTCATTCTTTCCTTTACACCGATCAGTCGTCCTGGTCTCTTTGCAGAAAAACAGCCCCAAAGCATGATGTTTCCACCCCCATGCTTCACAGTAGGTATGGTGTTCTTTCTCCTCCAAACACGACAAGTTGAGATTTTACAATAAATTTCTATTTTGGTTTCATCTGACCATATGACATTCTCCCAATCCTCTTCTGGATCATCCAAATGCTCTCTAGCAAACTTCAGACGGGCCTGGACATATACTGGCTTAAGCAGGGGGACACGTCTGGCACTGCAGGATTTGAGTCCCTGGCGGCGTAGTGTGTTACTGATGGTAGCCTTTGTTACTTTGGTCCCAGCTCTCTGCAGGTCATTCACTAGGTCCCCCCTGTGTGGTTCTGGGATTTTTGCTAACCGTTCTCATGATCATTTTGACCCCACGGGGTTGTATGTCTTCAATTTTCTAATAATTGCTCCCACAGTTGATTTCTTCACGCCAAGCTGCTTACCTATTGCAGATTAAGATAAGATAAGATAAGCCTTTATTAGTCCCACAATGGGGAAATTCCAGGATTGCAACAGCACAGGGATAGCAACACTCAGAGCAACAATCAGAAGGCAAGAAAAAAAACAAGAACAGCTAGTATACATATGTACATATTACTATAAATATATACATATATATACACACACACACACATATATATATATATATATATATATATATATATATATATATATATATATATATATATATATAGACACACAGTGCGGAGCATTGTGGTTGGTGAATGTGCAGCAGAAAGTCTAAGCTCTCTCTCCCTCCGCAGGTGCGGCGGGCCAGCTGGATGTCTTTGGGCATGATGGTGGTGACCCTCTTGGCGTGGATGGCGCACAGGCTGACATCCTCGAACAGACCCACCAGGTAGGCCTTGCTGGCCTCCTGCAGAGCCATGACGGCGGAGCTCTGGAAGCGCAGGTCGGTCTTGAAGTCCTGAGCGATCTCCCTCACCAGGCGCTGGAAGGGCAGCCTACGGATGAGTAGCTCCATGGATTTCTGGTAGCGACGGATCTCTCTCAGAGCCACGGTACCGGGCCTGTAACGGTGAGGCTTCTTCACTCCGCCAGTGGCCGGAGCGCTTTTCCGAGCAGCCTTGGTGGCTAGCTGCTTCCTGGGGGGCTTTTTCCTCCAGTAGATCCACGGGCGGTCTGCTTGGCTCTTGCCATCGCTCTTTACTATTCCGTCTTACACCTCTTGCACGCCGCCCAAACTCCAGCCCGGCACCCACGTCGTTTTCGCCACAGTTCCTCGGCATGTCGAGCTTCTCCGTTAGCACCGGGTGGCGGTTGGAGCTAGCTAGCCAGCTAGCTAGCTCTTCCCTGCTGTATCGTCCCCCGCTGCAAACAGTGGCTCCGTCCGCCGACTCGGGAGACCCTTGGGGCGATCTGTGTGTCCGTGATATATATATAGAGTGAAAGGTGTAGAAAGAAGAAGGAAGATAAGAAAAAGGCAGTAGCAAAAGGCAGCCAAACTCGTGTGGCGCCGCCGGTCCGGCGGAACCGGAACCGGAACTGGAAAAAAAAAAGATTCAGTTTTCCCAGCCTGGTGCAGTTCTACAATTTTGTTTCTGGTGTCCTTTGACAACTCTTTGGTCTTGGCCATAGTGGAGTTTGGAGTCTGACCGTTTGAGGTTGTGGACAGGTGTCTTTTATACTGATAAAGAGTTCAAACAGGTGCCATTAATACAGGTAACGAGTGGAGGACAGAGGAGCCTCTTAAAGATGAAGTTACAGGTCTGTGAGAGCCAGAAATCTTGTTTGTTTGTAGGTGACCAAATACTTATTTTACCAAGGAATTTACCAAATAATTCATTAAAAATCCTTCAATGTGATTTTCTGGATTTTTTTTTTCTCATTTTGTCTCTCATATATCACTGAATCTGAGTTCACATTGAAATACTGTATGACTGCATATTTTTTTCATATATTTCTGCAAAGTGTGGATAGTCTGAGTAAATAACTGCATATATTCCTGTATATATTTGCATCCTTTTATAGAAACGTGGACAGACTGTAATTTACTGTACATACTCTGTTGTCATTGAATCCTTATTTAAATCTTATTTAAATCCTCCACCTGAACAACGAGAGCAAGTTTTTAGCCAAAGTCAAATTCATTGTATGTGTTGTGCATACTTGGCCAATAAAGCTGATTCTGATTCTGATTCTGATTCATAGTTGAGGTATACCTGTGATGAAAATTGGAGACCTCTCTCATCTTTTAAGTGGAAGAACTTGCACAATTGGTGGCTGACTAAATACTTTTTTTCCCCACTGTATGTACTCACTTACCCCTTGGTGGGTCGTCACCTTATCATGGTGAAGGGGTTTGGGTGCCAGAATGATCTCAGGATGTGTCAGAGGCAGCTTGCCCCTGGCAGGGTCTCCCAAGGCAAACTGGTCGTGGGTGAATGCCAGACTAAGAGCGGTCCAGTGAATCTCCATGAAAAACGATGGATCAAGGACCCAGTGTACCCAAAAGAGCCACATGGGTCCACCCTCCAGTTGGGCTCACCACCTGCAGGAGGGATCATGGGCATCATGGTGCTGTGTAAACTGGATGGAGGTTTGGGCTGCTCTGCTTAGACTGATGCCCCCATGACCCAGATTTCCGAATGAGCAGTAGAAGATGGATGGATGGCTATGTATTCACATACAGTATCTTTTTCACTAAATTGTGTCATAAAGCCCCTTTTCAGGGCTGAATAGAAGAACCAAACGCCGGTTGTGAGTTTGCAGATTTAATAGTGAAACAACACAAAGGTTGTTGAGTTAGGTGTAAACATACACTAGGATAACAAGTGAAACAAATGAAGAGACACTTATGTCCTTTTGATGTGAAGGGTGCTGCGCCGGAGAATCGAGCACAGCCCCTTAAATAAGGCAAAGGAAATATCAACAAATGGGGACAGGTATGGAACAGGTGTGGAACAGGAGCGAGGAATAATTAAACGGAATGATGACAGCTGTGTTATACCGTGAACTTAAACCAAAACAGGAAGTCAACAAAACACACTGTCAAAACAAAAGCATAGACTGGAAATGGCAAAATCAAACACATGATACAACCAACCACATAAAATCAAATAATTGAGAGGAAATACAGAGGAAATACAGGAAGTGGCCAGGAATAAACTAACAACATGAGCATGCTCGATGTCATGACAAATTGTACTTCAGCAAATAGTTTAACTGCAGGAAACATTTTATTGAGTAAATTTTTAAGAAAAAAAATCTAATTAACTCAAATGTGACCACAGTCATATTCATGTTTTCCTCATGGTTGACCCATTCTCTCTTTAACAGTTTGTACAGATGAATAGATGCCGTGTTAAAAGATGTTATATTACACACAATTATGAAAAAGACGTTAATGCAACTATACTATTAGTATACTTATTTTAAATTAATTGTACTCTGTAAATTTACCTTTTATGTACTTATTATAGCAGTATACTATAGAGGGGATGCATTGGAACAGAATTCTTGGCAGTTATAGGACAGTTACCATAGCAACACAACACTGAGTGGCAATCACGTGATAGCTTTATTTTGTATGCAGAAAAACATAAAAATCACACAAAATATTTAGTCACAGCAGTGTACATAGTACTTTTTTACTTTAGATGTTAATACCACAAAATTTACTTAACTGTAGTGATGTGTGGGTGAAGACCAAGAAGCATATGGTAAGTGAAGAACTGATTCAGAGTCTGTATTTATTTATTTATTTTGCCAATTAATCAAGATAGAATGATAAGATTAGCTCTCCCCAATACAAGCAGGTACTCTGTGTACTGCTGTGACTGAATATTATGTGTATTTTTTGTGTTTTACTTCATCCATTCATCCATCCATCTTCTACCGCTTAATCCTTTTTGGGTCGCGGGGGGAGCTGGAGCCTATCCCAGCATCTTTGGGCGAGAGGCAGGGTACACCATGGACAGATCGCCAGTCCATCACAGGGCCAACACAGAGAGACAGACAACCATTCACTCTCACAGTCATACCTAAGGACAATTTAGAATCCCCAGTTGATGCCAATTAACCTCACCTGCATGTCTCTGGTATGTGGGAGGAAACCGGAGTGCCCGGAGTAAACCCATGCAGACACGGGGAGAACATGCAAACTCCACACAGAAGGGTCACCGATGGTCTGGGGGTGGGATCAAACCCACGATGGTCAAGGGTGGAATCGATCCTATGACCTTCTTGCTGTGCTGCCACTGTGCTAACCACTGCGCCACCGTGCTGCCCGTGTGTTTTACTTCATACACCCTAATGCTGCCACTCATTTTTGCCACTCAATGTTTAACTGACATGAGTTCCATTCAGTGATATCATACGCAAACCCTCTACACTTGAGTTATACTGACAAATACGCACAAAGTTTAGATATATTTGGCCTATAAATGTACCTAGTCTTCTGATTGTGCCATACTTCAGAAAAATAGAAATTAGTATTCTTGCCATGTACTTAGTTTATTGTGATTTTCCATTAAGACCTTTGTCTTGTTCCACTCCCAGCTAGAGTTCAGGAGTCACTCCTTTGCTATGTTAACCTAACCAGAGAGTGAGCATTTAGCACCACCTAACTGACTGAAAAGTCATGTTCTTTTATTACTCTAGTTATTAAATAGGTTTGTGTTTGCAGCATTTATTATTAATTTTTAATAAAGTATCACAGTACTGGTGTCTCTGAATCAATACAGTTATCACCACCATGGTATCATGGTATTACATTGTATCTTTTCCCTCTAGTGGAGAGGTGGAGATGATTTCTCTAATATAGAAGAGCAAGTGCCAGGTACTTTGGCGATTGATTCGCTAATAGCAGAACAATAACAGCACAATGGTGCAGTTTATTTTATTCCATTTACCAAGCAAAATTGTTATTGCCTAAAAATTGTTGCGATAACAAAGAATGCAAGTATGCAACTATTAAAGATGGATTATTTAATTATTCACGCATTGTCTTAAATGTTTAATCTTTATGAGTCGTGAAGGGACTGGAACCCTTTCATGCTTCTTTGGGTGACAGGCGGGATACACCCTGGACAGTTCACTGGTCCATGGCAGGACCATCACACTGTCCCCCTATGTGATCCACAGTTAATTCCAGGTAATCTTACATGCACATCTTTAGACTGTGGGAGAAAGCTGGAGTACCTGCAGTACCCATTTTTTCAGATGGGTTAGTAAGTACATTTTGGTATGTGGTAGCTTTGTCCTGTCATACTGAAAACATCAAACCTGAGCTCAACTTTAAATTCTTAAAAGTAAAGAAAGAAAGCATTCAAAAGCGTTAAAGTGCTCCAGAGCTGGTTTTGATATCAAACTGACTCACCTCAGTATCTGCTACAGTAGCACGAAATGTGCAGCATCAATCAGCATAAGATCAATCATCAATCAGCATTAATAACTAGCAGGAATATAATTGCCCTTTTCAAATGAGTATATCCCAGCTCGTACGCTAACAAATGAGTCAGTAATGCTTGATGTGTGCCTATGTGCATGACATTGTGTGTACAACGTGTGTAGGAGGCAGCTGTCAGGTGGGCGCAGGTGTCAGTGCTCAAATCTGTATGGTGAAAGTAGTTGCACTCTCACAGGTCCTCGGTCTAACCCAAACAAAAATCAGGAAGATAATGACGCACAGGCCTTCCCTGACATCACCTCCTCCATATTCGTAATGAGATCTAGCAATCCATAATCACAGTTTTTTAATGGGTACATGCAAGGAAACAGGAAGGGTCATATTAGCACGCTAATATAAAGTAATCAGGTAGAAAACTATGATGCATTTCAGTTTTTGTAGATACAGTAAATTACAAGACAAAAATGGAACAACATAAAACTTGTAATATGCTTTAACAGATTTATTTTTGCCTGCTAAATACATTTTTGCATCTATATTTCTATGACTCAAGCTAAGCATGATTTTGTGGAATTTTCCTTTACTTGTGCTTGTTTCCTTTTCACAGGAAGTGAGGGCAAACAGGCTGCAGAGAGTGACATACTGTATATCAGTCCCACTGAAACCCAAAAAGAAATCCAATAAGAGCGCTGACGTCAATGTCCACTTTCACAAGCCACAGCTATGATTGAATCAGTGAGGTTGAACGGTAAAAATGAACACAAGTAGCATCTCGGTTTAGCTGTGAACTTTTTGTTGTAACAATGACTGGCTTCAGGCTTAACCTCTGATGTGGAGTCTTCAGAATGAGAATTCATATGCAGCAGGGTGAGCTGAATTTGCCAGGAAAGATCCTCACAACAAATCACTATTTTAGTTTCTCGCTATTTCAGGAAAAGCATTACTGATGTCAGAAAAACTGAGTTTTATTGTAGTGTGAGCAATCTGTCTTCCCCTAATTCAATAATATAATTGGGTTTTGTTGTAGCATTAAAGTGCCTCAGTGGGTTTTTTTTTTATTCGTTTTTGATTCAGCAGAAAAAAAAAAAAAAATTAAATGAGTTTCATTTTAGTGTTCCATGTCGAAATCTGCCATGATGACTTCAATTCTGCTGATTATAGAGTAGTTTGGTGCAATTGGCAAAACAATCATAACGCGATTAAAATATTGAAGTATTTACTATTTAGTGTTTATTTCAGTTCTTAATGCTGGATCATTTTATGGAAAATCATCCAGAAAATAAATTTCCTTCTTATCATTTGTTTAACTCCACTTGTCAGTTTAGTTTGATTTGATTTTAAGAAACAACAATGCAGAATTACATATATGTTTTAACAGATGACTGACCTTTGGAGAAAATTTGCAGCAGTTTATTTGTTTACATGGCAATTCAAAGATTAACGCCACAAAAAACATATAAATGTTAATAAATAAAACAGAAATCTGAAAAATCATCCTCTATCAAAAGTCCACAAATCTATTACAGATGTGACCAGGCAGGGTAGGTCCACTGGCAGTACTTAACAAGGAGTGAACTCACTCTTTGCGGTACCAGAGTCCAACACTCTGCCAATACTGGCAGTATTGTGAATACTTTTTATACATCACACAAAGAACATGTAGAGGATCTCTAGAGCCTTGTTTTTCAACCGGGGGTCCAAGAGAGAATGTTCAGGGGTCTGCAGGAAATTGTCTAATTTCACTTCTTAATTGGTTCAAAAATGACAAAAAAAACTTGCTATTGTGCATTGGTGCCTACAGTGGCTCCTCCATATTAGTGGGCAGCAGCACAAACACAATCCCTCCTCTTCTTTCTTCTTCCTCTTCTGAGCCTGAGTTGGGAATTACTTCAAAGCCAGAGGAAGCAGTTTCTGGGCTACAGTAGTTTCAAGACCCCCAGATTTACTACAGTGCATCTGGAAAGTATTCACAGCGCTTCACTTTTTTCCACATTTTGTTATGTTACAGCCTTATTTCAAAATGGATTAAATTCATTTTTCCCTCAAAATTCTATACACAATACCCCATAATGACAATGTGAAAAAAGATTTTTTGATATTTTTGCAAATTTATTAAAAATAAAAAACTAAGAAATCACATGTACATAGGTATTCACAGCCTTTGCCATAAAGCTCATAACTGAGCTCATGTGCATCTTGTTTCCACTGATCCTCCTTGAGATGTTTCTACAGCTTAACTGGAGTCCACCTGTGGTAAATTCAGTTGATTGGACATGATTTGGAAAGGCACACACCTGTCTATATCACTGACAGTGCATGTCAGAGCACAAACCAAGCATGAAGTCAAAAGAATTGTCTGTAGACCTCTAAGACAGGATTGTCTTGAGGCACAAATCTGGGGAAGGGTATGGAAAAATTTCTGCTGCTTTGAAGGTCCCAATGAGCACAGTGGCCTCCATCATCCATAAATGGAAAGTTCAGAACCACCAGGACTCTTCCTAGAGCTGGCCGGCGGTCTAAACTGAGCGACTGGGGGAGAAGGGCTTTAGTCAGGGAGGTGACCAAGAACCTGATGGTCACTCTGTCAGAGCTCCAGCATTCCTCTGTGGAGAGAGGAGAACCTCCCAGAAGGACAACCATCTATGTAGCAACCCACCAATCAGGCCTATATGGTAGAGTGGCCAGACGGAAGCCACTCCTGAGTAAAAGGCACATGGCAGTCTGCTTGGAGTTTGCCAGAAGGCACCTGAAGGACTCTCAGACAATGAGAAACAAAATTCTCTGGTCTGGTGAGACAAAGATTGAACTCTTTGGCATGAATGCCAGGTATCATGTTTGGAGGAAACCAGGCACCACTCATCACGAGGCCAATACCATCCCTACGGTGAAGCATGGTGGTGGCAGCACCATGCTGTGGGGATGTTTTTCAGCGGCAGGAACTGAAAGACTAGTCAGGATAGAGGGAAAGATGAATGCAGCAATGTACTGAGACATCCTGGATGAAAACCTGCTCCAGAGCGCTCTTGACCTTAGACTGGGGCGACAGTTCATCTTTTAGCAAGACAACGACCCTCAGCACACAGCCAAAAAGGAGTGGCTTCAGGACAACTCTGTGAATGTCGTTGAGTGGTCCAGCCAGAGCTCAGACTTGAATCCAATTGAAATCTCTGGAGAGATCTGAAAATGGCTGTGCACCGACGCTTCCCATCCAACCTGATGGAGCTTGAGAGGGGCTGCAAAGAGAATGGGCGAAACTGCCCAAAGATACAGTGGATATAAAAAGTCTACACACCCCTGTTCAAATGCCAGGTTTTTGTGATGTAAAAAAAATGAGACCAAAATAAACTTTGTCCACCATTAATGTGACATATAACCTGTACAACGTAATTGAAAAACAAACTGAAATCTTTTAAGGGTAACAATAAAAAATAAAAAAACTTACAATAACCTGGTTGCATAAATATGCACACCCTTAAACTAATACTTTGTTGCAGCACCTTTGGCTTTTATTACAGCACTTGGTCCTTTTGGATAGGAGTCTATCAGTGTGGCACATCTTGATGTGGCAATATTTCCCCACTTTTCTTTGCAAAAACGCTCCAAATCTGTCAGATTGTGAGGGCATCTCCTGTGCACAGCCCTCTTCAGATCACCCCACAGATGTGTGATTGGATTCAGGTCTGGACTCTTGCTGGGCCATTCCAAAACCTTAATCTTCTTCTGGTGAAGCCATTCTTTTGTTGATTTGGATGTGTGCGTTGGGTCATTGTTGTGCTGAAAGATGAAGTTCCTCTTCATCTTCAGCTTTCTAGCAGAAGCCTGAAGGTTTTGTGGCAACACTGACTGGAATTTGGAACTGTTCATAATTCCCTCCACCTTGACTAAGGCCCCAGTTCCAGCTGAAGAAAAACAGCCCCAAAGCATGATGCTGCCATCACCATGCTTCACTGTAGGTATGGTGTTCTTTTAGTGATGAGCAGTGCTGTTTGCGCCAAATATACCTTTTGGAATTATGGCCAAAAAGTTCAAACTTGGTTTCATTGGACCATAACACATTTCCCCACATGTGTTTGGGAGATTTCAAATATGTTTTTGCAAAATGTAGGCGGGCTTGAATGTTTTTCTTCGTAAGATAAGGCTTCCACCCTACCCCATAGCCCAGACATATGAGGAAGACGGGAGATTGTTGTCACATGTACTAAACAGCCAGTACTTGCCAGAAATTCCTGCAGCTCCCTCAGTGTTGCTGTCGGCCTCTTGGCAGCCTCCCTGACCAGTTTTCTTCTCATCTTTTCATCAATTTTGGAGGGACGTCCAGTTCTTGGTATTGTCACTGTTGTGCCATATTTTCTCCACTTGATGATGACTGTCTTCACTGTGTTCTATGGTATATTTAATGCCTTGGAAATTCTTTTGTACCCTTCTCCTGACTGATAACCTTGAACAATGAGATCCCTCTGATGCTTTGGAAGCTCTCTGCGGACCATGGCTTGTGCTGCAAGATGTGACTACAAAAATGTCAGGAAAAGCCTACTAGAACAGCTGAACTTTATTTGGGGTTAATCAGAGGCACTTTAAATGGTGGCTGGTGTGTGCTGACTCCCATTTAACATGAGTTTGAATGTGATTGGTTAATTCTGAACACATCCCCAGTTATAACAGGGTGTGCATATTTATGCAAACAGGTTATTGTAGGTTTTTTATTATTTATTTCTCCCCTTAAAAGACTTGAGTTTGTTTTTCAATTGGGTTGTACAGGTTATAGGTCACATTAATGGTGGAAAAAGTTTTGAAATGATTTATCTTGGTCTCATTTTTTTACAGCACAAAATCTTCACATTTGAACAGGGGTGTGTAGACTTTTTATATGCACTGTAGATGTGCCAAGCTTGTGGCATCATATTTAAAAAGACTTGAGGCTGTAATTGCTGCCAAAGGTGCATCAACAAAGTACTGAGCAAAGGCTGTGAATACTGATGTGCATGTGATTTCTTAGTTTTTTATTTTTAATAAATTTGCAAAAAAATATCCAAAAAAAAAACCTTTTTTCATGTTGTCACTATGGGGTATTGTGTGTAGAATTTTCAGGGAAAAAAAAAAGAATTTATTCCATTTTGGAATAAGGCTGTAACATAACAAAATGCGGAAAAAGTGAAGTGCTGTGAATACTTTCCGGATGCACTGTATGTTTGTTACACATTATCAATCCCAGAGGGAAATTCAAGGGCATCCACCTGGATGAGGCAGCCACAGCTTAGCGCCAAACCCTTCACAACTCACGCCAAGGCAACTTTAGAGTCCTCAATTAATCTAACTTGCACACTTTTGGAATGTGGGAGGAAACAGGAGTACCTGGAGTAAACCCAACCAAGCATGGGGAGAACATGCAAACTCCTCACAGATAGGCCCTGCTGACTGGTGGATTTAAACTCTCGATACTCTTACTGTGAGGTCATAGTGCTAACCACTACACCACTATTACTGAGTCCACAACACTATCTGCACAGGGATAATGTCATCAGCTGCTCCCAGCACCAAACGAGCGGTGGATATGGAGGTCCAGTGGGTGTTGAGCCAAGAAAAGCACATTTGCCATGAAAACAACCTGATCATTCAAAGATCGTTGAGAGATCATCAAGAGATCATTTAGAGATATGACTAATTTTAGGTCTCTCAATAATCTCTCAGTGATCTCCACCTCTGTGTAAAGGGGGCATAAGCAGTTCTTTGTTACCATGAGAAAGCCTGTGTAATTATTTTAAAGGACACAATATTTATGGATTAACATGAAAAATAGAAAAAGCACTTATGCCTCTGTGTGGTCATTGTATTTCTAAATAATGGTAATTATATTCCCAGCCTGTTTATTTAGTTCAATTACCTAGAGTACAGACTCCTGACAAATGAAAGGACTAACCTGAAACCTCTACATTGACAGGAACCACTCATTCTTTATGTTGTGGGGGATGTTTTACTTGATTGTTTAGGGTCTGCTTGGTTGCAAATCAGCATAAAAGTGCCTAAGTGATCACCTTGATGAAACATGTCTTCCCTGATGGGAGTGGTCTCCTCAGGAGTAAACATAACATAACATAACATAACATAAGAGGAGTCAGGAAATGCATTAATGGGGTCTGAAAAAATGAAAATTTTATGCTGTGTGCCCTCCATGGCACCTGATTGGACATCCCTGAGCTACAGAATAAAACGTGTTCCATCCATGCATCTGTCTGTTCATCCATCTGTCCATTCATCCATTTTCTGACTAGGGCTGCAATGACTGCTACTGAGCAAGAAGTGACGTAAACCTCATCCTGGCTTGCTTGTCATTCATAGTAAAACGCACCCTAACCATCTGATGATGCACTATTTATTAACTTATTAATTTAATAAGCAATAAATATGCTGTACTGCAGTAAAAGGTGATCATGAAATTTGACATTCACCAATTAATTGTACAGATTTCAGTCAATATGTGGTGTTTCTCCTATTCTGAAGGACTCACTGTTCAGCTGTCTGCTGGGTGTATTTGAGCATGGACTTACTCTAACAGTGCAGGCTTCTTATGAACCAAGGACACTCTTTAGCCTCTGGCTAAATGTTAGATGCTGCCATTCATGCTGTCTTCTGCTGCTTATTTTTTCAACTTCCTACATTCTATCAGCCCATGTAATGGCTTCAATCGCAACTACCCTGGCAGCAACTCCTGCTAAGCAAGAAAGAGTGATGACAGAAGCGTTCATCCGTACAAGTGTGCTCTTTTTCTTTTACACATAAAACAGCTCTCACTTTGCCAAGCTGTCTTTCAGCGTTTGTTTGGATGTGTCCTTTGTGGCCAGATCAGTACAAGTGTTATTGTATCTTCCTGCTTGAGCAAATCCATATGCCTGTTTTTTTTTCCCACATGTGACTTCCATTTTTATCTCTATATAGTGCAATCAAGCACCTCTACTGCCACCTACAGTCCACATCCCATGCAACACAAGAAGGTCAAAACTATCCGACGAGTGGATGTGACATAAAATGCCACTTTATCTGTTTTCTGGTATGTCAAAATATGAAAAATAAGACAAGATGCTATCATGAAGAAGCTGTGAATGTCACTCAAGTTCAGATACTCCATGTATCTGTGCTTCACTCTGTTTCACACATTGATAAGTTGATAACCTGTTGCTTCAAAAGATTCAACAAATCCATTCAGGATGACTGTAGTCGTCTGAGCAAATCTGATGTGACCTCACTTGCTTTATGTGCAACCTACAGGATGTGACTGATTCTCTGTTGTTAAACAAGTTCAGGATGATGTAGTCAGAACCTCTAATGGTCACTTCCTCTCTTAAAAAGCCTTTTAATGATAGTCTGCATAACTCCCTCATTTCACCCTGGAGAGTTTCTCTGACATCTGTTTGATTTTTTTTTTCCCCAAACATTTAAAGGTTGTAATGCCAAGATTACTGTACAATGGGGTGATATAAAGACTTCCGTTGGGTTTTTATGTTCACTCTGTGTTTCTGGAGTACAACGATATGCGAGGCAAATAACAGGAGCTCCTAGACAGCTCAGATTTCCTGTAAAGCCCTAGGCTTTTGCTTTTCACCTGCTGTATGAAATGCATGGATTAGCTTAAAACTAGAATTGATGGCACATCTCGTAGCTGATAAAACAGATGTAGGGAAATCACTGCTTATATAAACATTTTTAATTCAATTAAAAAAACTTTGCACTTACCATAATCATGCTTATTTTCAACAACAGTATTTTAACAAGCATATTGTGCCAAGATATCAAAAAGTGTGCAGAAAAAAATTGGTTAAACTCCAAGGTACGGATTATGAATTCACACACTTGGCATGGGTGGATTGCCTTTTCATTTACTTAAGACAAATGCACATCAAGCTGAGGGAAATGGTTAAACTGCCAAGGTGCTGGTTGTGGGAAAGAGGATGTTTCCCTGCTTTTTTTTTTTTTTTTGGATTAGCTAATTTAGTGGTGTGGTGTGCATACACAGGGCAGATCAATGGAGAGAGGAGCAGAGGCTTACAGAGGAAGACTTCTCTCACCATCATCAGTGAATAGCTGCAACAAAATCCCTGCAGAATTATATAATTTGGGCGGTGCAGTGGCGCAGTGGTTAGCACTGTGGCAGCACAGCAACTCACCCTTGGCCATGGGATCCTGGGTTCGATCCCAGCCCCTGACCAACGGTGATCTGTGTGGAGTTTGCATGTTCTCCCCGTGTCTGCGTGGGTTTACTCTGGGATTTCTCCGATTTCCTCCCACAGGCCAAAAACATGCAGGTTAGGTTAATTGGAGACTCTAAAGTGGTCCTAGGTGTGAATGTGTGTGTGAATGGTGAAGGCATAGCACCGTACCGTGGCTGCTTCATCCATCCAGGTGGATGCCTTGAATTTCTCCTCTGGGGATCAATAAAGTACGCAAAATCATCAAAAATCAAAAACTTGCTAGAGACAGATGTCTGCGGAAGAGCATGTACGCCAATGTCCAAAACGGATAAGGCACTGAAAGAGAGAGCTAATTTAGAACCTGCAGCAGATCACTGATCAGAATCACACAGATGTTTCCAATTGTACTATTACTGCACCTGAGAAAGGTGGAAAAAAGGAGGATTTGGAACTTTGCTAATTGTTGGGGATGGAGCATCGTCTTGGAGTGTAGGTGAGGAGAGAGAGCATATCAACTAATAAACTGTCCACTAGAGGAGGCCTTTTTCACGCAGACCCAACAGCAGACAAACTGTGACTGAAGAACCAGGACATCTGTGTCATCAAGTGCTCCACATACTGTTTGCCCCTACTGCACTGCGAGTTGGCCCACCGGCTCCACATGGAGGGTTCAATGCACAGTGCTCCCCGTGCCAAGCAGTTGGCCCACCGCTTGGTGCTACTGGCCTGAAGCTTGCCCCTCACTAGAGGTATCTCAAAAGCCAGGACCACTGCTGCTGAGCAAAATCTATACAGGCAACACACTGGAGCTGATATGACCAGTACACTTCCAGGTGACTGGTACGGGAACGTGGATTTATGAGTATGTGGACTTCCTCATAAATTTGCATTATGTTAAAGGAAATGGAGGTCATTTATTTTCAAAGTAAATAATCAGAAATGCACAATAAATTTGTTAGAAAGTTGGACTAATAATGTCAAGAACAAAGAATTAACAGTATTAACTCTGCCCCCCCCCCCAGTATAATGGTAGGGGAAACACTGCATATTGTGTACAAGGGATACATGGAAAACAATTCTAAAGACAAAGTACACACACTCTCAATTTCCATCCCATATAAGAATAAAAATTATGGTGCAGTTCACTGTATTCTGATTTTCTGTTTAAAAATCCTTCAATGTGATTTTCTGGATTTTTTTTTTCTCATTTTGTCTCTCATGGTTGAGGTATACCTATGATGAAAATTGGAGACCTCTCTCATCTTTTAAGTGGGAGAACTTGCACAATTGGTGGCTGACTAAATACTTTTTTACCCCACCGTATGTGTTGCAGTACATCTTGGGTTTTTTTGTTTGGTTGAAAAACAGTTTGCTATTAATCAATTAGACCTACACAAGCGTGGATAAACCTCTCATCTACACAGCCAACACAAAGGGGTTTGCTTGCAGTCAGGAAATCCTCTTACAAAAGGAAAGTCACCAAAGGCTCCGGAAAAGCCTCGTGATTATTTCATAGTTGGCCAAAGCACTCGACATTTCATTCTAATTGCCTCTGTGAGCTGGTGCTTAGAAGTAAGTGATTGCTGTAGGTGTTAATTTTCTATAGCTGCTGTCTCCCATAAAATGCCATTGACGTCACTGGAGTAAAAAAAAAAAAAAAAAGAAAGAAAGAAAGAAAAGAAAACAGCTAGCCTCAACTTTAAACCAGACCCTTTTCATTTCTGTTCAGACACAAATTAACCAGGCACAGTCATGCATACACACGTATGCAGCACACTCAGACACAGCCCAAGTGAGTGGGGGCTGCTAGCAGCTACTGAACACAATCACAAGTTGAATGACAGCACTTCAAAAGCCCCAGCTGAAACAGACGTCATTGGACACTGGCTGTGGAAGTAAGTGGAATGTGGAAGAGAAAGGCTGTGAGATCAGGTGAAAAGGAAACATTTAGTAATTCTGAAATACAGGGAGGAGATTCTGCATTATAATGTGTAACGCACACAGAGGGGTAAGAGTAAAAGTGTGGCTTTGGTGCAGAAGAACAAGGTGTTGAAAAGAAAATAATCTACAGACACAGTTGCACTGATCCGTCAAAGATCTGAAAAAACAACTTGAGAAAAATGGTGTTTACAAAGAGAGTGTGTCTGTTCAAATGGGAAAAGTCCCCAGAGGGTGAGGATGTGCCGGGCACTCTGCCCAGCTGTGCGTGCATCATTTGCTTGAGGCAACGGATGGATTTTCAGTTCCCAGTTAGAGATGGCACCTTTGCACAGCACAGAGAAGCATGTGGTGTGCAGAATATGACTTATTTTCATCGCTGTCATTGCCACCTGTATCTTCTCAAAGAAAGCAAGTAAGCATTCATTTTTAGTGTTCCCAGTGTTTTAAAGACTCAGTAGATGTCATACATATTGTATTGTTGTGAATGGACTATTGCATTGGTTCGGACTTGCTAAATTGCTCTAACTCATTCATAAAACAGCAGCTAGAGTTTTAGCTAAATGGAAGCTTTGCACATCATGCCATTGTGGATGTCATCTATTGCTGGTCTGACACATTGTTTCCTACCTTATAGCAATCTTTACAGGCCTTTGTGACAAACAAAAGCCAAAGTTCATTATGCAGTTAAATTGTTAAGGTGATTGACTCCAGTGACACAGAAGTAATTTGTTCTAATAAGCTGACAAGAAGTTTTCAAAATCATAAAATGATACTGGATGGCCTGTTTCAAAACTACCACTTTTGTGAAGTGGACAACTTGGTGAATACTGGTGAGAAGAGCTAGGTAGGTAACAGTATACTGCTGAAGACTGATGATGAACCTCAGCTGTGTGCAGAAGGTGTGGAGAGCAATACTGGCCATGCTCAGACAGAGACAGGTGACCAATGAGACACAACGATGGGGTAAACGAGCAGAACCAGGGGGGATATGTGTGTAAAAAGTATACATTTGTAGGGCTTTTGTCTGCATTTCTGGACTCCGATGTAAAAAATACATTAAGGTGATGTCAAATTTTGGGACTAGCACCTGTGGCTATGCTTTCGGAGTCAAAAGGTCACGGTCAAAGAGTCTTATTTTCTGGACTCTGAATAAAGATATCAGATATCAACCATGAATGTGCAGGAGTGGTATAAGCAAAGTTCTATACATGCATTTATTTTGATTACAAAAGGTTAAAGGTCACAAAATCAGCACGGGTCTGCACCATAGACTGTCAGTAAAGATGGACGCCATGAGAGCTCTCCAAAAGTTACACCCGTCTCTTCTGATCCCAGCCAGGCTCTGACGGCTGACTGCACTAAGACAATAAGTCCCGTCTTTCCTCATTAATAGTGTATCTCAAAAAATAAAAATAAAAAAGTCATCACACAATTTTGTCCAACATTCTGCCAAACTGCAAACTAAAACTACCCCTCAAATGCCACCCCCCACCCCCACCAAAAAAAAAAAAATGGTTTCTATCTTTGTAGATATGTTATTCTGATGCATATTCAAGTGTTAATTTTTTGGATCAGTCTAGGGTTAATTAGCTGTTTTATACTATAAAATGGGAATGTGATTGGGATTGAGCAGGGCTGTGATTGGTCGTGATTGAGGGAGACTGCTGCACCGACTGCAGTGGGCAGCTGAAAGGGTGACAAATCGATGCAACGGCTCCCTTTGACTCTGGCTGCAAATGATGTCAAAAGTGCAAGACGGCAGGAACTAAACCTTTGTTTATACTTGACGCAGGGGTCACTTTGACCACAACCTTTTCTGCTGGCATGTGGGGCCCCTCAACTTTTCACCATAAAGGATGATTATTTTGCATGACCAAACTGAAAACAATTATATGATTGACTTGTTTTCCATTTAGAAAACACATTTAGTACTTTTTCATGTATTACAAAATGGAAATGTTTTTTCTAACATCTATGCAAATAGATGTTAGAAAAACAGAGGGGAAGCATTCTTCCCCCACTTTTTTTTAAAATGTGCTGGTTGCATTGCACAGTTGTGAAGTCAGTTTTGCCATTCGCCATTCACAAGGTCTGGAGTGTCAAGTATCAACAAGGCTTAACTCTAGGAAGCAGAGCATCAGTTTTCTATAGCAGAAGTAAGTGGTTATATGCTGTACACCTCAGCTGAGTGCCTTGTAGCTGGTAAACGTCGTAGCAAACTAAAAAATGCAGCCATAAATCTTCAATATTAATGCTAAATGAGACCCAGAGAAATTACCCAGCCCCTGAGGTAAATCAATTCAATGTTGTAAATCAGTTTAAATATTTAGGAATCCAAATTGTGCCTAAGCTAGAATCAGTCGCCAGTGTCAACTATGAAGCCTTAATGTCAGATATCAATGAGTTAACTCAGAGATGGATGTCACTACCAATGTCGATGATCGGGAGAATCAATATACTTAAAAGTAATATTTTACCTAAAATACTTTATTTATTTCAATACATTCCCTTATCACCACCTTTAGATCTATTCTCAAGAATAAAAAAAAAGTTAGTGGAATTTATATGGAACAACAGGAGGGCTAGATTACGTTTGTCTTTATTATATTTACCATTTGATCATGGAGGTCTGAAATGTCCAAATTTTATGTTGTATTATTGGTCGGCACAACTGAGGTCTATGACATATTATTTTTCATCAAATGATCTCCCTCACTGGACTGAAATGGAATCATACAATTTACCTTTACCTCTTCCCATATTCATATACTCAGATTCGGCAAAAAAATTACAAAAACAAGTTAAAAATCCATTTGTAAAGCATATGATCAAAATATGGTGTGAAGCTAAAAACTATTTAAAAGAACCACAGTTATTGTCACAATTTAGTCCAATATGGGGTAATCAATATTTTAAACCAGGGAGAGCGGACGCTGTATTTAAAGTATGGAATTTAAAAGGGATACAAAAGATTCAGGATTTATATTTGCCATGTGCAGATAACATAATGTCTTTTGAAGAGCTGAGGATCAAATTTAATCTCAATAGAACACATTTTTTTAAATATCTTCAACTTAGAAACTTTATTCGATCAAATCAAAATAAAGCTCTCACTCGACCTATTTATTCATCCTTGGAAAAAATGATGATGAAAGATAGTAAAAGAAAGGGTATTATTTCAGAGTTTTATAACTCATTGACACTATCTTCAAGTGAAAATTCACTGAAAAGATTAAACTACTGGAAAGAAGATCTGCAAATTGAAATTTCAGAGGAACAATGGGAATTGGCTTGTACAGAAGCTCAAACCAAATCAATAAATGCACGCCTTAAATTGATACATTTCAAATGGTTAATGCGGATGTATGTTACACCGGAGGAGTTAAATAGATATAACAAAAATATACCAGATACATGCACAAAATGCATGGAAAGTAAAGGAACCCTATTTCATTGTTTATGGGAATGTAGATTAATAAGAATGTTTTGGGAGGAGGTGAGGGTAACAATTGAAAAAATAATCTCAAAACAAATCATATTGAATCCTAAACTGTTTTTGTTGGGTCTGTACCCAGAAAAGCATAATTTTAATAAAAGTGAAAGAACATTCATAGACCTCAGTTTGCTTAATGCCAAAAAATGTATTGCACTATTATGGAAAAAGACTCATAGACCAGATGTGACTCAGTGGTTAAGACAGATGTTAACAAACCTTCCATTAGAAAGAATAACATATATACTGAAATCAAAGGAAATTGTGTTTGAGAATATATGGAGACCTTTTATTGATTATGTAAAAAATTTAAACATAACTCTTGAAGAAGAAGGTGAATGATGTGTGTGGACCTTGTAAATTCCAAACTGGTGAACATAATATGTATACTTATGTATTGGATTGTTTAGACTAAACAGAGGAGCATTGTTGAAGACTTGATTTTGTTGGTGGTTGTTGGTGTTTTTAGTGCATTTTTTTTTTGTAGTACTTTAGTGTTAGTGTTTGATTGTTTGTATCATGTTTGTTAAAAAAAAAAAAGGTTCAATAAAGATATTGTGGAAAAAAAAAAATGCAGCCATGTTTTATGTGATTTGTATTACAATGGTGTATATTTTAAACGTGAAACCAGTCTCTTCCAAGCAGGTTAATCCTAGCCAAGTACGTCCAGATCCCCAAACAGCTTGTTAAAAATGGTTGAGTTGGAATACAAATTTGGAAATTAGACACAAGGAATACAATCTCAAAAAGGGAGTGCTCGGTAGTAATATGAGCATGATGATCAGCACTGAACAAAAGGAAGCGTGGAGTACGCAGAGCTGAGACACTGACTAGTGGAACACAGACTCGTGGGTGAATCCAGTGCAGAAATAAATCCAGGATTAAATCTGACAAGACAGAAACACACACAGTAACAAACCGTGTGCGCTAGATAAGGCAGGCCAGATTGTCAGGCTCTACACAATCCCAGCAGATGAGATCATCTCACTGCCTGCCAGCAGGCATCAGTTGATGACATAACCAAGTGTCTAATTCACATCTCACTGGTAAATCTGTAGAAATCATATTTAGCCTCCCCACTGTCACTGTGCATTGTTACAACCAGTTTTGCAATAAAACTCAGAATTGCAGTCTTTTTATTGCAAAAATGGTTGGGATGACAAAACTGATGAAACTCTTCTCGCAGTTAGTTGCCAACAAGTTTTGTAATTAAAGGAAATTGCTTAAAAATAAAATAAATAAAAACAGACCCAGGACACGATGGAGAGAATATGTCTCGGAACTGGCCTGAGAACGTCTTGGTGTCCCCTCTGAAGAGTTGGAGCAGATGGCTGGGGAGAAGGAAGTCTGGGCTTCTCTGCTTGAGCTGCTGCCTCCGCAACCCGGACCTCTGGAAAAGTCATAGAAGATGGATGGATGGATGGATGGATGGATGGATGGATGGATTATTGCAATTCCAGTTTCACTGGAAAAGTGGTTGGCAACTAATTGCAAGAAGAGTTTTGTCAATTTAATCACCGCCCCGCCAGTTTTGCAATAAAATTATTCCAATTCAGGGCTTCATTGCAAAATTGGTTGTAACGGTGCATTGCTACTTTGCAATCCCCCTCCATACCAGCTACTCTTCATCATATTGTTCATAATAACTGTCTAATATAACTTATTGTCCTTGCTACAGAAACCCCAGAATGTAGCTGACTCCATGCTATGAAATCAAAATGACAGCAGACAGGACTCGAACACGGGTGATGAGGATGCATTATTTGGAGCAGGAGGCTACTACTGACAATACTGTAGACAGTGGACAGATAATCATTGATAAGTTGAAGTGAATGGGCTGATAACAATGATCATTTGTTGCTAATGATCATTTGTTGCTTTCTGTTCCATTTGCCCGTACTGAGCTGGGAAAGAGAGCTTTCATGTTCTCAGCCCCCTCTACATGGAACATGTTGCAAAAAGACTGGAAACTAACGGAACTTGTTTCATTGAACGACTTTAAATCCAGATTGAGAACACTTGAGACGGCCTCACTAATTTGTAACTGTTTTATATGATTTGTATGTCATTGTAAGCGTATTTGTGATTTTTTTGCTGCCTCTTGGCCAGGACTCCCTTGAAAAAGAGGTTTTTAATCTCAACGGGGTTTTTTTTCCTGGTTAAATAAAGGTAAAATAAATAAAAATAAATAAATGGGGAAAGAGACGATTATTATTAGCTACAGTTATTATCATAACATTTGTATTGCGCTCATGTTTTACATACCAGAACTTTTTTTTTTTCTTAACTGCCTGGTACAGATAGTTTGTGTCTGCACGACTAAATACACCACAGAGACGCTGCTCATATTTTTCTTTATATGAATGAATGAATCAATAGAATTTTATTTACTAAATAGGGATGGTAGAGTTTAACATAGTTCCAATACAAAAAAAATGTAACTGATGTGCTGTACAGAGAGTTTATAGCTATTGCTAATTTTCAACTCTTGTATTGCTGTCCAGCTGTTACAATGATTCCTAAACTAATTCTCTTTCATCTCAGTTGAAAACAATATACAGTATAATGCAATGCAAATATTCAACATCAATTAAAGTTTCTTGGCAGCTTGTTTGCTGCTAACCTGGAGAAGGAGAGAATGGTTCTGCAGTGAGATTCCGCTCACGTTGCTCTAATGACGCACATCAGCCTGAAAAAAGCATATGCTTGGTGAGGTAGGAAGTCAGGCAAACAGCAAGAATTTGACTTGTGTTCCACTCCGGATTAGGGGAGTTTCTGCACTTTGCATCCTTGCATAAACATGGTCTGCACACAGAATGGTTAAAAGGGAAACATTTTCAGATTTGCCCCACAGCACTTATATATTCTTTGCAGAAGTGCAAAAAAATAAGCCTTGTTCCTATGTGAAATGAAACCTTATTGTTAGAATAATACAAATCAACCCTCTGGCCAGGTCAGGCATAAAAGAGCGTCTGTGTCACTGCAAAAGCATCGAAATATTACTGCACATTCATGTGCACAGGACACCCTCCCATCAGCCCATGTACTGTGTATCAGTGCAAACGCAAACTTTGCATACGCACACGTATGTCCTGCGTGACACAGCAGATTTTCAGCCGGAAGGAAACACCATATCAGGAATACTTTTCAAACGTAAAGTAATTGCTCTTTTCATTTTTTCTTTTTTCAAGATGCAGGGAGCTCCTCTGTGCTGGAACTTTGCCACTAAACATGTTGTCAGGGTAACTGAGCCCAGCATAAGGAGGAGCCCTGAGCTGTGCTAGCCGTGTTGCTGTGGTGATATCTATCCTCAGAATAAATTTATTGAATTTGACAAGGGGAGTGTGAACTGTGAGAGCCGCAGGGTGTTCAAATTAAAACCTATTACCACAAGAAAGATAATTTCTTCACTTCCTATAAACACATAAAACTCTTCACAGGAACAATTTTTGGTTTTACATGATAAAATGCAAATGAGAGTTTGTTGACAGATGATTGTGTTGATGCCACTGAATCACAGAACAAATGTCTGCTCTCCTATTGCATGCTGCACACACTACGCCTGCGTTTAATGCAACTGAACATCTGATATAAGAAACCAGGCAAGCAGAGTGAATGCAGTAAAAACGGAAGTTGTGTGTGTGTTCCAGCAATTCAGATAAACAGTGCAAAAGGTCTGTGTAGTTTTGTAATTACAAAGCCTTGCACTGGCCATCGGTGTCTGGTGAAGCCTCAGCTTCCGGAAACAGCTCGACGCAGAATACTAATACTGCAGTTATTGTAACCCAGCAACAGGAAGTTGGCTGCCCTTGAGGGGAGACAAGAGACTGGAGCTGAATACTTGGCTGTGATGCTGACAGACTCTAGTGGCTGCTGTCAGGTGGCTTCTGCTCTCTGCCCAGACCTGGGAGGAAGTCTGCAGCAGCAGTGCCCTGCAGAGGTCCACACCAACCCACGTGGCTGTTATGAAGGACACTTTTATGGGGCCAGGGTCAAGGTCAAGTGCTTCGGGATTATTAGAGGTGTGCCTTTTGACAATACAGAAAACAGTCACTTTTAAATGTTCCCACTTCTGTTAAAAAGCTATCCAAATAGGCCATGTCCTTGTCTTTAATAAGAATGTTCTGACAAAGAAAAGTTAATAAACTTTCACTGCAGGCTGCAAATTGTGCAAATAGGACCTGCACAAACTTACAGGCCTGTAAATGACTTCTACTTTTATATCAATGATTTTTTTTTTTTTTTTTAAAGGCAAACTTCAGTAAAGGTGTGTTTAGATTCTGAGCAGTGATGTATTTGGCAACCAAACATGATATGCCGAATGCATTGAAATATGTGAATCATATTATTTACTTAATCTCTTCATGTGTCCAGTGAATTTTTGCAGTTAAGTTAGAGCATGTAGCTGAGCTTATTCCACAGGAATATTTCAAAAGGGTCAAAGTGCAGTCAGTTCTTTTTGACTGACAGTCACAAAGACAGTGGAGATGAAGACAGTGGAGATGATTGTAGACTTCAGAAAAGTCACTACCCCTCTGCCCCCCCCTCACCCTCTTAGGCTCTCCCATCACCACTGCTGATTCCTTCCGCTTCCTAGGCACTACCATCACCAGGGACCTCAAATGGGAGCCGACCATCAGCTCACTCATCAAAAAAGCCCAGCAGAGGATGTTCTTCCTGCGGCAGCTGAGGAAGCTCAAGCTACCCACCAAGATGTTAGTGCAGTTCTACACGGCCATCATCGAGTCCATCCTCACCACCTCCATAACCGTGTGGTACGCAGGAGCCACTGCCAGGGACAGACTAAGGCTGCAGCGCGTCGTGCGCACTGCTGAGAAGGTGATCGGCTGCAAGCTCCCATCTCTCCAGGATCTGTACATCTCCAGGACCCGGAGGCGTGCTGGCCGGATCATAGCCGATCCCTCACACCCTGGTCACGTACTGTTTGCCCCCCTCCCCTCTGGTAGAAGACTTCGGTCCATCCAGACTAAAACCTCCCGTCACATGAACAGCTTCTTCCCCTCTGCCATCAGACTGCTGAACACTAAGTGACTTATTGACTCTCGTGCACTATGTACAGCAGCTCAACCAGACTCATGTCAATCATCACTGTTTTCTTCCTGCATTACCGACTGCACTATATAGTTCTCCACAGTATCTGCTGCTCGCTAATATATTTTAACTGCTGACCAGTATCACTTACTCTTATTCTACACTTTATTGCATGTATAGTTTATTTCTTTTATCTTATCATGTTTAATGTTGCAGCATTGCACCGAGACAAATTCCTAGTTTGTGTACTACATGAACAATGGCAATAAACCTGATTCTGATTCTGAAAGGGAGTGTTTGATTTTTTATCTCTCAAGCAGCAGCGGACACTTTGATCACCAGTTTTAAAAAGCTATTAATCAGCAAACAGACTGAGTGGTAATTATTTTATGTAAGATTTTCCAGCTAACTTCCAGGGGAAAATGAGTTTTATTCCATTAATTTCCTTGCATTTATTTATTGGTAAAGAACTCGTCATCTATTTCTGAAGCATTTCCCTCATGCATTCATATACATTTGCACACAGTGTTTAAATTTCACACACTTGTGACACATATTTCATCCACTGGTGCAGACTTACATACAGACTAACCTTTATTCTGAGTCGAATGTGGGCTGGAGCCACAGACTTGGATCACAAACAGCCCACGGACTGTTTCAGTTTCCACCAAATCAATAAGCTGCAGCATAATGCTTGACACAGATGACGGCTCTCCTATACACTGCAATGTTTCATCAGTGCCCGATGCACTACATGGCAGAAAATTTGTAATATTTAGGCCAGATTAAATGCTGACTTAAATGTTTTAATGTTGGCAATATTTTTACTGTAACCTGAAGCTTTTACTAGATTGTGTTATAATGATTGTGGCTGTATTTTATCCCTTACATGGGTCTGCCCTTCAGTGGGCTCACCACCTGCAGGAGGGATCATGAAGATCATGGTGCTATGTGAACCGGGAGGCAGTCTGAGCTACTCTGGCTGCACTGCTGCTCTCATGATCCGGACCTCTGGATAAGTGGTAGAAGATGGATGGATGGATGGATGGATGGATGGATGGTATTTTTTTCAAGTTAAAAAAGCTTTTAAAATGTTTACTTTAGGGCAAAGTCAGCAACAACTGATTTGACTTGGGACAACTGTGGCATGACTTGCTTCTGGAAGGACTTATGAGAATTAAATCTGAGCTATAAATCAAACCTTTATCTGTATACAGTTTGGTCATCTGTCCCTTGGAGTTGCTGAGTCTTAAATTGGATTCACACTACAACGTATTTACTGGCGTTTGGAGAAAAAAAAAAAAAAACCTTGGTGAAAGTTGTGCTCAGTTTGTAAAAGTTCCTGAGTGCTGGGCTAATTGTGCAGAGCTAGCCTAAGCGGGCTTAAGTTGAGCTCCATTGGCGAACGCTGAAACACTAGCGGAAGCAAACGTTTTTAGACAAAACTCGCTTTTTATATGTGCATGGGCACAGATGAACAAACAGCGAATGTGTCAAAATGCAGGAGAAATGCTGAAGCAGTGTTGCTGTCCATGGTGCTAGAATGCCAAAAGCCCAGAGAAGCAAAAGGGGAATAAAAAAAATCAAAAATATATACACACACCCCCATCCAATAATAATAATAAAAAAAAAAGAATTTCCTCACTGTGAGATTTAGTGTTTTAATTTTCTGCTCCATGCGTAATCCTCCAGGATTTATTGGTTTGGCTTTTTTATTGCGGGGATCAAAAAGCACTGATGTGATGTCAAAAAGTAAAGGACATTTAACACAATTTAAAAAAAAAAAAAAACCTGTGTCATGTTATATTTCCTTGAGGCATTGTTTTGTATAAACTTTTTCTTGTTTCAGTGAAAATGTAGGACTAACACCACATAGGCTGTTCAGTCTCTCTCTCTCTCCCTCTCTCTCTCTCTCTCTCAAAAAAAAAAGTCTGAGCAGTCTCAACTTCAGTCCAAGCAAGAAAACTAAAAGCTTAAAATTATCCAATGAAACTGACAAAGTGTATGCTCAAGAAGGGAGAGGGGGAGATGTGTACAATCATAAAGCAGATCTAGAATGCCAGGAAGCCTCCACAAATGCTGACTTTTATATGAGCGTCACCTGACGCTGACCTCAGCTGACCTATGCTGAGCATCCGTTTAAGTTGAGCTAAGTTGGCAACCGCTGCACATACGCTAGCCGAAGATGGCAAAAGTTTGTTTCTGCTAATAGAAAATGAATGCAATGCTGTTAAATGCTAGCAAACGGTTGCAAACTGTGGTGACTCAAGTGCTGAGCTGATCTGCGCCCGGGTCACTCAGTATTTTCCCTTTTCTCCCTTTTTATTTCTGCTCTGATTATTGTTGGTCCTCCCGGGGCTTTTATTGTGACAGCACCGCAGCCGGACTTCCGGCTGTCAAGTCTAGCCGGCACTGTCACAGCTGATCATGATTTTGGCAATTACATTTGCTCCCCTCCTGCATGGTTCATTGCTTTTTGTCCTGAGTATTTAAGGGAGCAGCTGAGGCTCACTCCTCGCTGCGACCTACATGGATCTTGACTGGAGTCCCCATGTCTGGCTCCAGTCTCCATTCTGTGTTTGGATCGTCCTCGCTCGCCTATTGTAAGTGTTTATTCTTTAGCGTCAGGTTCCGCCCTTGCTATTCCCTGGTTTGGGTCTTTGTGTTCTTTATTTGTGTTCTACGTTTAGTGTATGTGTTTTGCCCCACGTGGCTCATTATTTTGTGTTTTCTATAATAAACAAGCAAACTCTCTGTTGGCATCTGGAGCCGCATTTATGCCCCAAAAAGGGGCAAACGTGACAGTAGGTCACAGCCAAGCGAGGTGCCAGCTGCAGAAACTTTGTTTTTTGGGCTTGAGTTTTTCCCCTTTTCCGGGTGCCAGTTTTATTTGGAGAGATGGCGTCATCTGAGACTGGGTATTGTATCAAGTATCTGATGGAGATTGATGACCTCTTGTCCAATGCTTGTCTGTTCACCCTCTCCGAAACTGCACACTGGTACCTGGACCTCGCGCAAATGGTTTTAAAGGGCTATCACCTGACCTCATATCCAGAGGGCAGGGAGAGGTTGGCAGTGTTGATGGTTCTGCATCAGAGGAACTGGGAACTGATGGAGAATCCAGCCAAGAAGCCTCCATCTCCTCCTCAGGACACGGTCGAGGGGGAAGCCTCTTGATCGGGCCGGTCCTCCGCGAGGTTCCCATCCGGATCCTGTCACCAAAGGAACTCCGCCCCCCAGCCAGCTGTTTCCTCCGCGCCACAATGAAAGGTGAAGACAGCAGCCTCAGCCTCCGGGTCATCTTTTCCCTCTGTTCCATCAGCTCCTCATCCCCGGACTACCTCGGCTGCTCCTCCCTCCTCCTCGGCACGGCCTTCAGCTGCGGCAAGCCCAGCGAGTCCTTATCTGGCTCCGCCCGTCACTGATCCTCCACGAGGTTCCCGTCCAGATCCTGTCCCGGGCCGCCAAAGGAACTCAGCTGCTTTCCCTGTGCCATGACGGAAGGTGAAAATAGCAGCCTCAGCCTCCGGGTCATCTTTTCCAGCTGTTCCGTCAGCTCTACGTCCCCGAACTGTGTTGGCGCTCCCTTCAGCTGCTGTGAGCCCTATGGTTCCTTGTCTGGCTCCACCCATCACCAATCCTGTTGGGGCGGCTCCTCCTTGTCTTCCCGAGGGGCCCTCCGTCACCATCCCTAGGGGAAAGGGAAGAATCAAGCCCGCTGCAGCAGTCACCATCGTTCCCCGGGAAAGCAGGCAAGTGTTTTTTCATTCTAAATCTCTGTTTGATGAATTACCTTGTCTGATTCCTGGGGGTGGAGCTCAGGGTTCACAGTCCACTGAGCTCCTATCACCTGCTGCAGCCATTAAAATTGTACCTGCTACCTCTGTGTTTCCTCCCCTTCTCTCTGAGCGTCCCCTGGTGCCAGGAGTAGACGGGGAAGGCGGAGGAGGAGCCTGCGGCCCTGGAGAGCCAGGTTCCAGCCCCACAGCCACGTCATGGGCAGAGGAGGAGGGCTGACTGTCATTTGGAGCCTGCGCCAACGATAAAGTGTCCCCGGGTCTCCGTAGAGCAGCAGTCAGCTCCAGCAGGCAATGGATCCCCTGCCACCACACCAAGTGGGCCATCGGAGTAAGTTTCAGTGCCAGGGGGTTCTTGGACTGTGGAGACCATCATGCCGGCTGCGGAAGCCACCGCAGTCAAGTGAGAACTGAAAGTGGTCCTCCTGATCGTTGAGCCTGGATCGTCGGAGTCCTGGACGGCGGTAGAGCTTGAGATCAGGCAAGTGCTCTATTTTGTCTTCTTACTTTCTGTGTTGAAGCATTCTTGCCTGTCTCTTGGGAAGAAGAGCCGGGTGCAGCCGGCCACTACATCCGAGCTCGTCTCCCCGGGCTCTGCCGCTGCCGGTGACCCTGAACCCTGTTCTCCCTCTCTGTCCGAGCCTTCTTCCAGGGTCACTGGAGATGAGTCAGCTCCGGTCGTTTTCATCAAGGTTCTGGGTTTGTGTTTGGAGGTCATCCCAGGTGCTGCGCTGGCCCAATCGGGGTCCACCATGGGTGCTGCACTGGCCCAACTGGGGTCCACCGAGAGTGCTGCACTGGCCCGGTTCAAGATCGGTGAGGGATCTGCAGATCCCCTTCTGCCTGACACCGGACTGGTTACTCGTTTCCCCCCTTCCCCCCCATTCTCCACCACCGGATGCCGCTGGGGTCCCTCTCATTCGGTCCGGCTTCCCTTTGTTGTGCCTCTCAGTAGGGAAGCCACCTCCGAGCTCCCCTCTCCGGTTCTGGTGGTCTAAGGACGCGGGCCGGACACCCGAAGGACTGTTCCGCCGGTTCTGTGACCTGGGTCGGCCGCCTGAAGGACTGCTTTGCTGGTTCTCCGACCTGGGTCAGCCGCCTGAGGTACTGTTTTGCCGGTTCTGGGACTTGGGTAGGCCCCCTGAACTGCCCTTTTTCACTTTTTTCCTTATGTGGAGTCTAGATGCCGGTAGGCCACCTGAACTGCTTTTCTCTCTCTCTCTCTCTCTCTCTCTCTTCCTGCCGGTATCCCCCATACTTGTGTTTTCGTGGTGGGTTTTGTTTTCTTCCTCTCTCGTATATTGTTAAAAATAGATTTTTTTTCCTTGCCTTGATTTCTGAGTAGTAATGTACTTATATATTTTTGTGTTGGCCTATTTATCTGGACTTGAACATTTTCTGAGTTGTAGGGTACTTATATATTTTTTTTTCACCTATTTGTCTGGTTTTGGATATTTCTGTGACGACATTCGTGTTTGCTATGCAAGTATTAGACACTCCATTTCGTGTTTGAGCCTTGTTGTTATTATCTGATCTTTGTGGGGGTTTTCTGTCTGTATGTTCCTGTTAGACATTTTTGTGCCTGTTATCTTTCGGGTTTCTCTCCCTCCTAGCCTGTTTCCCCCTCTGCCCACACAAGTTCGGTCTTGTTAGCTTTCTAGTTGGGGGGGAGCCTCTCTGGATGTCACTTTGAATGCCTGGAATGCGTCCCTTGAACGGGGGATACTGTGGTGATCCGAGTGCTGAGCTGATCCGCGCCCGGGTCACTCAGTATTTTCCCTTTTCTCCTTTTTTATTTCTGCTCTGATTATTATTGGTTCTCCCGGGGCTTTTACTGTGACAGCGCTGAGGCTGGACTTCCAGCTGTCAAGTCTAGCCGGCACTGTCACAGCTGATCATGATTTTGGCAATTACGTTTGCACCTCTCCTGTTTGATTCATTGCTTTTTGTCCTGAGTATTTAAAAGGAACTCTGATTATATTGGCATGTTAGCTATAACTATAATATAATTTTTTTGAAAATAATTCCCAGTTTTATATATTTTTAAAAAACTTTATTACGATGTAAATCGCCATTATTGTTTACGTCGCAATGCATTCTGGGTAGTGACGTAGAAGGGTTGCAGCCGTTTTTTCTGTCTTATACAAGCCAAGAAGCGAAGCTACGAACTACTGCCATTTGTCAGTGAAAATGACACATTGCGCGGCTTTTGGATGTAATTTCCAATCAAAGGGAAATAAAGCCTCCATAGCTTTCCTAAAGAGGGAAAGTTGAGGAAAAAGTGGGGCGGCAGCGGCTCAGCAGGTAGAGCAGGTCGTCTAATAACCCGATGGTTGGCGGTTCGCATCACACTCTCCCCAGATATCCTGCCGTTGTGTCCCTGGGCAAGACACTTCACCCGCATTGCCTCCAGTGCCCATAACACTGGGTATGAATGTGTAAAAATGTTTAAATGCTCGGTGGTGGCTGGAGAGGCTGTTGGCGTGGATTGGCAGCCACATTTCCCTCACTCTGAGTCTGTGATCACGCGCTGTAGCGCATGCCTGATAAAGCTGACATATGTATTAATCACGCTGTAATAAAGCACAATATCGCTCAAAGCGCACAAGCGTGCGCTTTGCGCACCAGTGTGGCGGATGAAATAAGGGAACCCAGTGTGGAGGCATGGAATAATTGCAGGCAGGACACTGCGAACTGAAGTTTAAAAGGGTGTTTATTTCATCCAGCACAAAGCTCACTCCAGCGCTGTGGAGCAAGCCTTTTTTTTATTACTTATTTTGTACTAACCACAGTGCGCAGTGGTTAGCACTGTGGCAGCACAGTTTACCCTCGGCCGGGGGATCGCGGAAATCGTGGGTTCGATCCCTGCCCCCGGCCAACAGTGATCTGTGTGGAGTTTGCATGTTCTCCCCGTGTTTGCGTGGGTTTACTCCGGGATTTCTCCAGTTTCCTCCCACATGTCAAAAACATGCAGGTTAGGGAGTTAAGGGGCGCTTGCGCATGCAGCGACTGGCAGCTGGTGGCTTGTTACCAGACTGCAAAACAAATCTACCTATGGGTACAAAATAAGTAATAAAAAAAAGGGGGCTCGCTCCACAGCTCTGGAGTGAGCTTCGTGCTGGAGGATGAAATAAACACCCTTTTAAACTTCAGTTCGCAGTGTCCTGCCTGCACTTATTCCATGCCTCAACACTGGGTTCCCTTATTTCATCCGCCACACTGGTGCGCAAAGCGCACGCTCGTGCACTTTGCGTGATATTGTGCTTTATCATAGCATGATTAATACATATGTCAGCTCTATCAAGTGTTGTGGGATGTGTCTGGTGCGTGTGTTTGGATGGGCAGCTCGGTGCGTGGACGTGAGTGAGTGATGGCGTTTGCGCAGCAGAGGCGCCCCCCCCCCCTCCCCGGTGTGTGTGGCGAACGGTGTGTGATTTGGTGAGGATAAGTAGAAAGAGCGAGGCAACCAGAGCAGGTAGAATTTGTTGCTGACAACAGTGCGGTATATAAATAAAGCCCCAACGCTTCAGCAAAACGGCCTGTGCTTCTGTGTACCACAAGAGTGAGGTTTACTCGGGAATTAAACCGCGGAGGAAGATACATCTCCCCTGCGTCCCAAAACCATGGTTAGGAGACGAAAGGCAGGAACGGTCAACACAAGCGTGCGATCACAGACATGTCTCATGCGCGCGCTTTGAGCGATTAATACATATGTCAGTTTTATCAGGCATGTGCTACAGCACGTGATCACAGACTCAGAGTGAGGGAAATGTGGCTGCCAATCCACGCCAGCAGCCTCTCCGGCCACCACCGAGCATTTAAACATTTTTACACGTTCATACCCAGTGTTATGGGCACTGGAGGCAATGCGGGTGAAGTGTCTTGCCCAGGGACACAACAGCAGGATATCTGGGGAGAGCGTGATGCGAACCGCCAACCATCGGGTTATTAGACGACCTGCTGAGCCGCTGCCGCCCCACTTTTTCCTCCACTTTCCCTCTTTAGGAAAGCTGTGGAGGCTCACCCCGCTCTCTTTATTTCCCTTTGATTGGAAATTACATCCAAAAGCCGCGCAATGTGGCATTTTCACTGATAAATGGCAGTAGTTAGGAGCTTCGCTTCTTGGCTTGTATAAGACAGAAAAAAACGCCTGCAACCATTCTACGTCACTACCCAGAATGCATTGTGACATAAACAAAAATCGTAATAAAGTTTTTTAAAAATATATAAAACTGGGAATTATTTTCAAAAAAATTATATTATAGTTATGTTACTAACATAAAAATAAAGCATATAGAGCTAACATGCCAATATAATCAGAGTTCCTTTTAAGGGAGCAGCTGAGGCTCACTCCTCACTGCGACCTACGTCAACCTTGACTGGAGTCCCTATGTCTGGCTCCAGTCTCCTTTCTGTGTTTGGATCATCCTCGCTCATCTGTTGTAAGTGTTTATTCTTTAGTGTCAGGTTCCACCCTCGCTGTTCCCTGGTTTGGGTCTTTGTGTTCTTTATTTGTGTTCTCCGTTTAGTGTAGGTGTTTTTCCCCACATGGCTCATTATTTGTGTTTTCTATAATAAACAAGCAAACTTTCTGTTGGCATCTGGTGCTTCATTTATGCCCCGAAAAGGGGCAAACGTGACACAAACATTTATAAAAGTTGGTGTGCACTGGATTTTAAAAAATCCTGCTTGCAAACATAATTTCACTTACATTTGGACTCATTTCTCTGATTTTCAAAACGTCTGTAAACGTCGGTCCAAGCGTTGTTGTGTGAATCCACCATTACTAACAGTGCATCTGAAACACATTCACAGTGCTTCACTTTTTCCACATTTTATGTCACAGCCTTATTCCAAAATGGATTAAATTATATTTTTTCCTCAAAATTCTACACACAATACCCCATAGTGACAATGTGAAAAAAGTTTTTTTGATATTTTTGCAAATTTATTTAAAATAAAAAACTAAGAAATCACTCATACATAAGTATTCACAGACTTTGCTCAATACTTTGTTGATACACCTTTGGCAGCATTTACAGCCTCAGGTCTTTTTGAATATGATGCCACAAGCTTGGCACACCTATCTTTGGGCAGTTTCGCCCATTCCTCTTTGCAGCACCTCTTAAGCTCCATCAGGTTGGATGGGATGCATCGGTGCACAGCCATTTTCAGGTCTCTCCAGAGATGTTCGATTGGATTCTTCTTCTTCTTCTTCTTCTTCTTCTTCTTCTTGTTCGTCAGATGGATACTCCGGCCTCTTCAATGAAGGCAACAGTATGCTGCAGGTCCCCCAACTCGCCGTAGAGCTTCCGGGCCACTGGGATTGGGGTGGGCCAGGTCCTCTCTCTGAGCGCTCCGTGCAGTGGGCAGGACTGTAGCAAATGTTCTGCCGTCTGACTGCCTGATCTACAAGGACACTGCTCTCTGTAACCGATATGGAACTTTGTGTATAGATAATATTTCAAACGGTTGTGGCCTGTCCTTAGTGTGGTGATCTGCGCTGTATGTTTTCCTGCCTACTAATTATCATCCTCAGCTGCGCTTTCACTCACACCTGCTCTTCCCAATTAGGTGGCCTTTATTAGGAGTGGATTCCTGCACTCCGACACAGAGACGTCAACGCTCCTTGGGTGAAGCCACTCACCTCCTGACTCGCCCTTCTCTACTACTGGGAGTTTCACTTCCCTTCCTCTCGTCATTCCAGCACCTCTTCATCTGGGAGCTTCGCCTCCCCAACTCTGCAGTAAGTTTTCATCAGTGGATGTTTGATCTACTCCTGCTTTTCTCCTCCTCGCTCCCCTGTGCACAGGTGGACCATCCTCCAGGCGGTGGACCTACCTCTGCTCCAGGCGGCGGACCAGATTCCTACCCGTGAGCTAGACGCCATGCTCTTCCCCCTGCTCAGTAAGTGCCTCCACTCTCCGGATTCACTCTTTCCTCTCATCCCCTCAGCAGAGGCTGCTCCTGCTCTATCATCATCATCACGGACACTGCACCACCCGAGCGGGACTCTAGTAACTTGGATTGGACTAAGCTACTCTTTGGCGCATCTACTACTCTCTTGCTCCTTAAGATTATTTATTACTCAGTCCTTTCAGCCCACTGTTGTCGAACTGTTACTAATTCCCTCTCTCCTCTCTCCCCGCAGGATTGCCAGATCTCTCCCGCTCTGCACTCACATACACACACACACACACACACACACATTCCCTTCATTAATAAAGATCATTGTTAATTCTAATCAAGTCTGTGTCTGCATTTGGGTTTTCATGCAAACATGTCACTAAGCCTGACTAACATTGCTTGCTCATGCCGGGTCAGCAAAAAGAATGGATCTTCTCCATTATGGCTTGGATGCTGCTGCCTCGACTCAGTCTGCTGCTTGGCCCTGATGATACTTTCAACTTCTGCGTAACTAGTAGACCTGTCCACCTGTACCCACGTTGATCCCTCTTTTGCTAGGGAGTTAGCGGTCTCATTACTAAACACATCGCAATGGGAAGGAATTCACTGTAAGACAACCGTACGACTCCCACAGAGGGAGACAAGAGAGGAGGACAGGTCGTTCAGGTCAGTGTCTCTATTGTATTGCAAGGCCTGTAGGATAGACAGGGCGTCAGTCAAGAAAACGACATTCTGAATGGCATGGAGGCTGACTCCGATGTGATTTGCGCCTATTTTCAGGGCTTCTGCCTCAGCTTTGTAGTTGGTGGAGTACAGGCCAGTAGCGAGGCAGATTCTATCTTCGCTGCCTCCTGGATATTGTATGTAGACTCCTGCCACTCCATTCCGAACTGCATCCTCTGCAGAGCCATCTATATATACAGTACATGAGTGCAAGAATCTTTGGGGTAGTGGGTGTGTAGGTATTCAAGCGTGACGGACTTTCTTACAGGGTCACTTTGGAAGTCTTTGGGGCCAACTCCGGGAACGCTGCATTGGATGAGGGGGACGGTTCCCTCACTCCAAGAAACCATTTTCAGATCTCTCCAGAGATGCTCAATTGGATTCAAGTCTCGGCTCTTGGTGGGTCACTCAAGGACATTCACAGAGTCGTCCTGAAGTCGCTCCTTTGATATCTTGACTTGTTCTGCTAAAAGATGAACCGTCGCTCTGGAGCGCTCGGGAGCAGGTTTTCACTCAGGATGTCTCTGTACATAGCTGCATTCATCTTTCCCTCTATCCTGACTAGTCTTCCAGTTCCTACCAATGAAAAACAGCCTTACAGCATGATGCTGCCACCACCATGCTTCACTGTAGGGATGGTATTGACCTGGTGATGAGCGGTGCCTGGTTTCCTCCAAACATGACGCCTGGCATTCATGCCAAAGAGTTCAATCTTTGTCTCATCAGACCAGAGAATTTTGTTTTTCATGGTCTGAGAGTCCTTCAGGTGCCTTTTGGCAAACTCCAGGTGGGCTGCCATGTGCCTTTTACTAAGGAGTGGCTTTCGTCTGGCCACTCTACCATACAGGCCTAATTAGTGGATTGCTGCAGAGGTGGTTGTCCTTCAGGAAGGTTCTCCTCTCTCCACAGAGGAATGCTGGAGCTCTGACAGAGTGACCATCGGGTTCTTGGTCACCTCCCTGACTAAGGCCCTTCTCCCCTGATCACTCAGTTTAGACGGCCAGCCAGCTCTAGGAAGAGTCCTGGTGGTTCCGAGCTTCTTCCATTTACGGATGATGGAGGCCACTGTGCTCATTAGGACCTTCAAAGCCGCAGAAATTTTTATGTACCCTTCCCCAGATTTGTGCCTCAAGACAATCCTGTCTTGGTCACAGACAATTCTTTGACTCCATGCTTGGTTTGTGCTCTGACATGCACTGTCAACTGTGGGGCCTTATACAGGTGTGTACCTTTCAAAATCATGTCTAACAACTGAATTTACCACAGGTGGACTCCAACTGAGCTGGAGAAACATCTCAAGGACGATCAGTGGAAACAGGATGCACCTGAGCTCCATTTTGAGCTTCATGGCAAGCGCTGTGAATACTTATGTACATCCATCCATCCATCTTCTTCCGCTTAATCCTTTTCGGGTCGCGGGGGGGGCTGGAGCCTATCTCAGCATCTTTGGGTGAGAGGCAGGGTACACCCTGGACAGATCGCCAGTCCATCACAGGGCCAGCACAAAGAGACAGACAACCATTCACTCTCACATTCATACCTAAGGACAATTTAGAATCCCCAGTTTGATGCCAATTAACCAAACTTGCATGTTTTTGGCATGTGGGAGGAAACCGGAGGAATCCCGGAGTAAACCCACGCAGACACGGGGAGAACATGCAAACTCCACACAGATCACTGTTGGCCAGGGGCTGGGATCAAACCCAGGATCCCCCGGCCAAGGGTGAGTTGCTGTACTGCCGCAGTGCTAACCACTCCGCTACCGCACTGCCCACTTCTTATGTACATGTGATTTCTTTTTTTTCTTTTTTTTTAATAAATTTTCAAAAATCTAAAAAAAAAAAACTTTTTTCATATTGTCATTATGAGGTATTGTGTGTAGAATTTTGAGGAAATTTTTTTGGAATAAGGCTGTAACATAAAAAAGTGTGGAAAAAGTGAAGCACTGTGAATACTTTCTGGATGCACTATAGGTGTGGGAGCAACCAGGCAACCTCCAAACTATTGACGCA
Organism: Pholidichthys leucotaenia; assembly: GCA_020510985.1. Classification (NCBI taxonomy): domain Eukaryota; kingdom Metazoa; phylum Chordata; class Actinopteri; order Cichliformes; family Pholidichthyidae; genus Pholidichthys; species Pholidichthys leucotaenia. The sequence goes on along the minus strand of CM035839.1, from coordinate 87,099,277 downwards.
TGTGTGCCAGTTGCAATAACCCCTACAGCTAAACAATGATCATTAGTTCCCCACCTCAGAATACAGTCATATGTACATCTAAAAGATGGTGACATCACCTCCTTTCACAGCATTTCCCTGTAGCAAAAATACTTACAGTACACCCACATAAAGGAAGAAGGTTGGAGATGGGGCACTATACTAAAAAATGTGCCCTACCATGAAGTCATGAATTCTTTTTCTCTTCTTGACCTTTAGGGTAGTATCTCATGCAGCGGTGAACTGCGGAGGAATGTTCACAAATGCTGCAATTATTCGGGTTTCGTCAGAGTTCATAAAAGGTTACACAACAGTTTTTAACATTTAAAAAAACTTTTGTGACAAAAATCTGGCCACAACCATAAAAAAACAGTTGGCGAACTGTTGTGCAACCTTTTATGGACCCTAACGAAACCCCAACAACCGCAACATTCGAGAACAGTCCTACCCTTAGTGATTTTAGTCTGTGTTTACTTTCACTTCTTTCCCAGATAGCAAATGGCATCTGGCTCTGTTGTGGCCCCCACCTGATCCAGATGTGCCATATTTGACCCAGATGAGCCCAAGATGTGCTTGCTATCTGGTTTCAAACTCATTCTGAGTTGATAATTTAGTAACATTAGGCATTAAAGGGGGTGGCTGTGATGGAGGATCAGTGGCTCGATTCCCACTCTGTCTGCAGTCTGCATGTCAAAGTGTCCTTGAGCAAGACACTGAACCCCCACTTGCTCCTGGTGGGTCAGGCCAGCGCCAGTGCATGGCAGCTCTGCCGCCATCAGTGAAATGAATGGGTGAATAGCAGGATCTGTAAAGTGCTTTGGCCATCCTGAGATGAGAAAAAGCGCTATATAAGTGAACGCTATTTACCATTAAATACATACTTTTCCATAGGGTTAAGGGTAGGGTAATATGTTGAGTCCGAGACTCAGAATATTTTAACCTTGGGTAATAGTTAGGCTAAGGGTTTGAAAAAGGTGAAGGTTTAACTGAGACAGATCACAACTGTTTGTTCATGTCATTATTTCCACAACCAGTAATAGTTAGCTATGCCAAGGAGGTAGTGTTTTCATGGGGGTTGGTTTGTCTTCTGTTAGCAGGATTACACAAAAACTACTGAATGGATTTTGAAGAATCTTTCACCAGAGGTGGCCCTTGGGCTACGGATGAACCCATTACATTTGGAGGTGATTAAGGTCATGATGCAGATTCTGGCGAGACAGGGCCATGGCAGAGGTATGCACTTTCTGAGTGCCCTCTAGTTGCTTAATGTTGACTTAATGTCAAAATTTTGTTATAAGCCATGACACCTGCTGGTAAAATCATATGGAGCATTTTCTGTTGAAGGACATACTGTATATAACATGCAATAAATGTTAAGATACACAGTCGTACTGGTGTGTTGTTAGATATAAAGACCCTTAGGAGTAACTATCTACAGCAAGCCAGCGGTGTTGACCATATTAATTCAGCATAATGGTACCATTTGAGAGTATTCAAAGTGCATCAATTCAACCCTGTATCCTTTCATACATCTCAAGTATAGTCAGACTATACATGGCCTGCATTATGATGAATCTGTAGCTATGGAAACTCATCCTCGAGAGTTAACTTGTTCAATAAAACACACTTTGAGCACTACACAGCACTTTCACTTAAGTGCAGTTTTCCGCTTGAGTCGCTTATTTCAGTGGCGTAGCACCTATTATTGAAATGTTGATCGACAACAAAATGACAGACACAGTTTTCTGAATGAGTCGTCAAGCCCACTGACAAAGCTGACATGTTCCAGTCTGTTCTCCCATTCATGATTTAATCTTTCCTTTTTGTCATTCTTCCTTGAAGAAAGGAGGAGTACAAACAAAAAAGATGGAGGTTTTCGAGCTGTCATGTCCCAACCAACGCACTAATTGCTTAATTTATTTTCGCCCTTTAGTGGGAGGATAGTAAAAATATTTATCGGTTTATTATTTTTTCCTATGAATTTAAAAAATAAAGCTGGATCACTTGAAAAGGATGTAAACAGGCCAAAATTACCCAAAACTGCATTTCATGATTGACAGCCAAAAGACTTTTATTTTTAAATGTGTACAGAAAGTTGACCACTGGTCATCTGCTCTTTGATTAAAAATGTGTAAATGTACATGTTTTAAATTAAGAAATGCAATAAAAAAGTAGAGCTCCAGAATGTTATTAAATTGTCCAGTTATGATCTTAACTTGTACTTTAACATGTTTCTGTGATGATTGGGTAAGCGCACTCCCCCTCCCTTTCTGAGGGAGGTTCTTCATTCAGCTCCCGGCTCCGATCATCATCATTACACCTGTGTGAGTGGACGCACCTGCTGCCTCTTCACTGCCAGCCCTTTAAAGGACCTGCGTGTGAACACTTCGGTGCGGGCTCATTGGGTTGCTGTCATCTCTGCGGTGCATCTTTGGGATTGCTGTGCACTCACCTGCCACTTCATCATCATCTCTCCGGACTGTTTCCTCCACCTGGTCAGACTCCACCCTGCTCCAACCGCTCCACATTCCCGGCCAGCTCAGTCCTGCTGGCTCGTCTCCCCTGTGCTGAGTTCCTCTGCCAGGCTCTCTGTTCATACGCAGTAAGAATAACCCCGTTCAGTTGCATTCACCCCTGTATTACTCTCTCCTCTAACCAGATCTTGTCTCTCCCTTTCCACAGGCTGTGTGTCTTCCTGCGTGCGCTGCTTTTCCCTACTTTTGCCAGCTGTTCAATAAAGTTGTGTTTAACATTTGCAATTCGGTGTCCAAGTGTCTTCTTTGATGTAGTTGCTTTGCACGTGAGCTTCCCCTTATGACAGTCATGACAGAACGCGCCAGCCATGACTGAAGCTCAGCAGGTGCTGTAGCAGCAGAACACTACACTCTTTATCGGTTAGATGCTATTGAGTGGCAGGTGGCCATTTTAACCGAGCAGCTGCAAACCATTGCTCAGCAGCTGACCACGGTCACTGACCACCTTTGTCAGATGTCTCACCCGGGCCCTTCATCTCCTCCTGTTGCCCCAGCAGCTGCTACCATTCGCCACACCACTTCTGTGTCTTCACCTGTCCCATATGCGGGGGAGGTGGGGGATGCAAGGGGTTTTTGCTTCATGTTCGCATCTATCTGCGACAGGTGGGTGGGGAGTACCCGGACAACACTTCAAAAATCAATTTTATGACCCTCCTGCTCCGAGATCGGGCCCGTAATTGGGCTCAGTCTGTTCTCGACAGCGCGGAGGGCCCCAATTATACCTTTGATTGGTTTGTTCAGGAATTTTCTCGGGCCTTTGACCATTCGGAGCATGAAGGGTATTATGAACCACCTAATGTTGCTCCAGCAGGAGAATCGGTCAGTAGACGATTTCTCTGTGGAGTTCCGGGTCGCCGCGGCAGACTCCGGGTGGAACGATGTTGCCTTACGCAGCGCCTTCCTCCTTGGTCTTAATACCAACCTTTGTGATGATCTGGCGGTTCATGCAACCCCATCCTCTCTGGATGAGCATATAGATCATGCTGTGAGTTTGGACAACCGGTACCGCGAGCGTGTGCAGGAGCAAAAGGCCTTCTCCGGTCCGCTCGTCTCACGTACACCCCCTCCAGCTACCAGCACAGCAAAGCCCGACACTTCCTCTGAAGCTATGCATACTCATGCAGGAGATAGGCATACCCACTATCAAATTGCCAGCTACATTAAATGTGGCGGCATTATCTGGTTGTAGCCTAGCCTCCGTCACCGAGCGCACGGAGCTGGTCTCCGTTCTTCTTTCCGGGAACGACCGGGAGTCACTCTCGTTCTTTATTCTCCCTAGTTCATCCTCCCCGGTGGTTCTGGGGTTCACCTGGCTCCAGACGCATAATCCTATTATCAATTGGGCGTAAGATTCAACTTCCTCTTGGAGCCCCTTTTGCTTAGCCTCCTGCCCCAGTTCGGCCACGTGTTCACGACCCTTCCCATCTCCTCTTCCCCGGCAGAGCCGCCGGACCTCAGTCTCGTACCCGAGGTCTATTATGACCTTGGGGAGGTTTTTAGCAAGTCAAGAGCTCTCTCTTTGCCTCCACACCGCTCCTATGACTGTGCTATCGACCTCCTCCTGGGTGCGCGGCTGCTGTCCAGTCGGCTCTACAGTCTTTCAGGGCCAGAGAGGGAGGCGATGGAAGGTTATATTAAAGATTCTCTGAACACCAGCCTCATTCGGCCTTCTTCGGCTACTCTTGGGGTGGGGTTTTTCTTTGTTGGAAAGGGGGATGGATCTCTGCGTCCATGCGTTGACTACCACGAGCTCAAAGCAATAGCTGTCAAAGATAAATATCACTGCCCCTAATCAATTCCACATTCAAGCTCCTTCAGCACGCGCGGGTGTTCTCTAAACTCGACCTACATAATGCGTATCATTTGTTCCGCATACGCAAAGGGGACGAGTAAAAGACGGCCTTCAAAGCACACTTGGGGCATTTTGAATATCTCGTGATTGCGTTTGGCCTCACTAATGCTCCAGTCGTCTTCCAACGCATGATCAATGACGTTCTCCGCAACATGATCAACCAATTCGTGTTCGTGCATCTAGACTATATTTTGATTTTTTCGCACACGCAGGAGGAACACACATTCCATGTCCGGGCTGTGTTACAGCGGCTTCTGGAGAACTAGCTCTTTGTGAAGGCCGAAAAGTGTGAGTTTTCCAACCGCTCCACTTCTTTCCTGGGCTTTATTATTGCTGAGGGGGAGCAGAAGGCCGATCCGGCCAAGGTGAAGTCTGTGCTTGATTGGCCTACCTCACACACCCGTAAACATCTTGGAGATGTTTACAGGCTTCACTAACTTTTACCGCAGGTTCATCAGAAATTACAACAGGGTGACGCAGCCTCTCACTCAGCTGACCTCGTCCAAAGTGTCCTTTAAGTGGTCCGAGGCAACTGAGCAGGCTTTCTCTGAACTGAAAGAACTTTTTCCAACACACCTATCTTGGCCCAGGTCGACCCTCAGCTTCAGTTCATGGTTGAGGTGGCTCACCTCAACCGTGACGTAACTTTGTTACGGGACTTCCTTCTTCTCAGGGCAACACCGTCATCCTCACCATAGTTGATCACTTTTCAAAGACTATTCATCTGGTGTCCCTTCCCAAGCTGCCCTCTGCCACCAAGACTGCCAACCTGCTCACCATTCATGTCATCCACCTTCATGGTATTCCCTTGGACACTGTGTCTGACCAGGTCCCCAATTCACCTCACAAGTTTGGAAATCCTTCTGTCATTCCCTCAGCACTGCAGTCAGTCTCACCTCTGGCTATCACCCCCAGAGTAACAGGCAGGCTGAGTGGGCTAACCAATCCTTGGAGGCCACCCTCAGATGTATGGCTTCCTGCAACCCTACCACCTGGAGCTCCCATCTGACTTGGGTGGAGTATGCCCATAATTTGGCCATTTCCTCCACCACCGGGTTGACGCCATTCGAGGCCTCGATGGGCTATACCCCACCCTCACCCCCACCCATGGCGGAGAGAGATGTTGCTGTGCCATCTGTGGGGGTCCACGCTCGCTGCTGCCACTGGTTATGGAGGTCCACCCGGGTGGCCCTTCTCCGTTAGGCTGAACGGAATCGCCGGTGTGCGGACCGCAGACTGATCCCGGCGCCAAAATATGTGGTCGGTCAAGAGGTGTGGCTGTCAGCGGAGCAGGTTCCTCTGAAGACAGAGTCCAGGAAGCTGTCATCCTGCTTACTTGGTCCCTTTCCCATCTCCAGGATCATTAATGATGTGACGGTTCGTCTGAAACTACCGCCAACGCTTCAAATCCACCCCACATTCCATATCTCCAAGATCAAGCCCCTCTCCGCCAGTCCTCTCTGCCCCCCCCCCCCCGAAGCCACCTCCTCCTCCCCGGACCCTCGACAGCCAGACCACCTACACCGTACAGAGGATTCTGGATGTTCGCCATCGGGGCCGGGGCTTGCAGTACCTGGTCCACTGGAAAGGCTACAGGCCAGAAGAAAGGTCATGGATTTCTGGTTCCAACTTCCACAACAAAGGGATGGTCCGTGCCTTTAACCGGGCCCAACCCAATAAGCCCGGTGGGTTGCCAGGAGGTGCCCCTTGGGGGGGGGGGGCACTGTGATGATCAGGTGAGTGCACTCCCCCTCCCTTTCTGTGGGAGGTTCTTCATTCAGCTCCCGGCTCCGATCATCATCATTACACCTGCGTGAGTGGACGCTCCTGCTGCCTCTTCACTGCCAGCGCTTAAAAGGACCTGCTTGTGAACACTTCGGCGCGGGCTCGTTGGGTCACTGTCATCTCTGCGGTGCATCTCCGGGATTGCTGTGTGCTCACCTGCCGCTTCATCATCATCTCTCCAGACTGTTTCCTCCACCCAATCAGACTCCATCACGCACCAACTTCTCCACATTCCCAGCTAGCTCAGTCCTGCTGGCTCGTCTCCCCCGTACTGAGTTCCTCTGCCAGGCTCTCTGTTTGCACTCAGTAAGAATAACCCCGTTCAGTTGCATTCTCCCCTGTATTACTCTCTCCTCTAACCAGCTCTCGTCTCTCCCTTTCCACGGGCTGCGTGTCTTCCTGCGTGCGCTGCCTTTCCCTACTTTTGCTGGCTGTTCAATAAAGTTGTGTTTAACGTTTGCAATTTGGTGTCTGAGTGTCTTCTCTGGTGTAGTTGCTTTGCATGTGAGCTTACCGTTATGACAGTCATGACAGTTTCTCTGTCTTTCTTAATTTAATTCATAATGTTTCTTAATTTCTGCATAATATAGTGCACTTATATTTACTGCAACTCTATTTTACAAAACATTGTTTTATTGAAAGCTAAAAGGTAAAAAATGAGGGACGCACTTCTTTTTTTCCAGCACATGTGGCTAGTTTAGATTTTTACACTGAATAACGCATCTAAGGAAAAAAAAGCCTCTGAAGTTGCCAGACATTTACAAGAAAGGGGTTGCAAATTTACAATTAACAAAACTTACAAATGTACAAGAAAAAAGCTGAAAAGTTATGCATTAAAAGTTGAAAAAAGGGGCAAGAAGTTGTATGAAAAAGATCAAATCTATCACAAAAAGTCACAAATCTGAGAAAAAAAATGCAAAATTATAGGAAAAATCTCTTTAAATTATCCTAGACAGTAGTGTTGTTACTCACTACTCAAAAAAAAATTTTAGTTGATACTTTCTTACTCTTACTCGTGAAATTTTGGGGGGACAACTCTTACTTTGCTTACAGAGAAATCTTTTTTGGTCTGTTCAAGTCATACATACAGTATGTCCACAACAAGAAAAAAAAATACAAAAACTGTGACCTGGAGAATACTGAATATGAAACTTTTAAACATGGTATTTGCATATATCTGGGTCTATATCTTTTTCCATAGGCACAATTAATGCAGAATTGATGGAAGGGAATTTCCCAGTCTTAGTGGATATACTGTATGTTGTCTTAGTCTCAGCTCAGTGTGTTTTTGCTTTTCATACTTAATGCTAATTATATTCCATCTCATGTGCTTGAGGACTTGTTTTTCTTGCTGAGAACTAATCAGTTCTAACAACAAAAACATGTTTTACACTCACCCCGCCAGTGGCCATGATTTCGACTGAGATCTTAGACACTGAGATTTTACTAATATCACTTTAAAGGGAAATAGTGCTGACAAATTACACTGCTGATGAACAGATTCATATATAGCAGGGTATGCATGCAAATCCGCAGAACCAAAAAGAAAAAAATAAACTACCTATGACCTCTTGGCAAACAGTTTAGATGCACAACCATATGCACAGCTGCTTTAATTGTTCACATTATCTCATGCCTTGGGAGCAACTGAAAAGGCAGGTATAAAATAATGATTTATTGAAGTGGCTAAAGAGTTAAATAATCTACCATGTGCTCCCAAAATAACTGCAAAACTAGTTTCAGGCCATAATCACTGCTTCAGGCTGTGCTTTAAAAATGGGCGATCAAACAAGTGCTCGTCATTATTGTTGTCTTGTGGGCTGAGCTGTCAAACGTCCCCTCAGTTAATGTCTTTAAAAGCATCCCAGGCTATTATTGAGATTTCTATACATGTGTACTGAAATACAATTTTATTTTAAAAGTTCTTGTGTCATTTTGATGGATTGGGTCACAATGGGCTGTCATTTTCTTATGCATATTTGATAGTATTTTTCAAAAACAACTAGTTCACATGAATAACTAAAATGTTGCATATTGTACATATTTATAGATACGTATGTATGTCCCATTTTCCCATCAAGTTCTATAATTCTTCATGGCACTTATAATGAAGATTTAACGATTTAAAGATTGTTATTTGTCAATACTTCTATACGTACAGGACATACAGGAGAATCAAAATGCCGTTTTTCTCTCTCTTAGTAGTGTGCGTAATATACCCGTAGTGCAAGTTCAATGGTGCAAACAGTGACAGTTTGGAATGCACATGATCAGTATTGCAATAACAGACAGCAGCAGGTGTGGTATCGGTGCAAATGGTTGTAGTAAGGTGGAAAGACATACAGCAGCAGATGTGGTACTGTTGGTGTGCCAAGTCTTTCTGTGCAAACAGCTTAGGTAAAGTGGATGAGTGTGTTAGAGTCCAGGGGCTGGGGATGGGGATGGGGAGGAGGAGGTGGACAGAGTTCAGGGTCCTGATGGCCTGGTGAACAAAGCTATTTACCAGTCTTGTGGAGCAGGTCCGGAGGCTCCGGTACCTTCTCCCTGAGTGCAGGAGCCTAAAGAGGGAGTGTGAGAGGTGGGAGGTGTCACCTGTGATGTTGATGGCTCTGCGGGTGAGGCAGGTGTGGTAGATGTCCAAGTGGGAGGACAGAGGGGCACCGGTGATCTTGCTGGCTGCATTCACTATGCATTGTAGAGTCTTCCGGCAGGAGGCGGTACAGCTTCCGTACCACACCGTGATGCAGCTAGAGAGGACGCTCTCAATGGTGACCCAGTAGAATGAGCACATGATGGGGGGTGGGACTGAGGCTCTCCTCAGTTTGTGGAGGAAATGGAGACGAGTTTTAGCCTTCTTGGCCAGTAATGTGGTGTTGTTGGGCCAGGAGAGGTACTTGGAGATGTGCATCCCCAGGAACTTGGCGCTGCTCACCCTCTCCACAACTGCTCCATCGATGATCAGAGGGGGGGGATGCTGTATGTGTCCGCTCTTGAAGTCGACCACAATCTCCTTGCTCTTTTCCATGTTCAGGAAGAGATTATTGTCTTTACACCACTGGAGCAGTTGGCTGACCTCATCTCTGTAGTTGGCCTCTTCATTGTTGGTGATGAGGCCCACCACCGTTGTGTTGTCTGCTAATTTGATGATGTGGTTGGGGCTGTAGGCTGGTACGCAGTCATGGGTCAGCAGGGTGAAGAGCAGCGGGCTGATTTTCACCGGACGAGCTGAAAACCTGTTAACAGGCTGCCCCCTCCCCCCCCCCACACACACACACACACAAGTCACCTTAACTTGCAGTTAGGCCCTGGGGCTGACAGGTTTTGTAGCAACACACACACACACACACAGAATCTCAGTTTAAAAATGTGTAATAGCTATGTTTTTAATAATGGGTTGCAGTTACATAGCACTTTTCATGATACCTAAAGACATTTTACAATGAGTCCATTATTCATTCATTCCACAGACAACGATGTGGCTACAGAGGTGGCTTACCACAGCTGCCCTGGTGTAGACTGACGGAAACATGGCTACCAATCCATGCCAACGGCCTCTCCGACCACTACCGAACATTTATTCACATTCATACACCAGTGTCATGAACCATGGAGACAAGGTGGGAAAAGTGTCTTGCCCAAGAACAGAAATGCAAGGTGGGGGGAGTGGGATTCGAACCACCAGCCTTCCAGTTAATGAGCAACCTTCTCTACCTCCTGAGCCACTACGGCCTCATTTTTGGTTCTCTTGGAGAAATAATGCAACTTTGAGCTAGAAAACACAACTACACTGCAAAAAGTCAAATATAAGTAAAATTAAATAATTTAAGGTTGTTTATGCTTGTTTTGTTTGGGTTTTTTTGTCTGATAAGATATTTATTCTTGCTGCGCAGTTTATGTGTAAGAAAATTTTATATGCTTTCATATAGTTTTAACTTGTTTTATGCAATTTGATGTCAAATTTTCATGCTCTGTTGGCAGATAATTTTACTTAAAATAAACAAAAAAATTCTGGCAATAGATAATTCTCATTAAAATTAGAAAAAAATATCTGCCAACAAAGTAAGATTAAATTGCTTAAAACAAGTAAAAACTTTTGTAAAGCAAGTAAAATCTTACAGAATACTGCACAACAAAAAGAAATTCTTGTCTTGTCAAAATTATCTTGTAAGAGAAAAACAAGCATGAAGCCTTGATTTAGGATATTTTATCTTATTGAGATTTCTATTTTTACTGTGTGACAGATCCTAGTTTGTGACTTCAGCATAAAGTTAGATCATTGAAGTATTCCTGATTCAAACAACAGCAGCAATCAAAAACCTGCACAGGTGACTGGAAACAACACTGCAAATACCATGTCTTACCTTTTTAGAAGTTCTTTATTCTGGCCTTCTTTTAAAGAAAAATCCTTCATTATGTCCTTTAAGTCCAGCTCACAAATATCTTCATACTCTATGGATGCATCCTTGATCCAGTCTAGTTTTTACCAAGTTAGGAGTCCAATGTCCCATGCACAGCTGTCTGATGTAAGCAATCATGGCCTTTCTTCTCCCTTCGCCCTTTTCCTCCAGGTGAGTGCTTTAACGGCCCACCTTTCTTCTGGGTGCAGTAATTAGCAGCTCTGCCTCCACTCGATGCTCAAGTTTATAAAAATGCTTTACGCTTCGGGATTTGGGGGGCAATTTGTTTTCCCTAAGCTATTTTCCTTTCAATAATTTTATGAGTGCCACTCTCAAACTTTTTTCCAGACATTTTAACCAAGCTAATTACTTCTTATCTTTCTCACCTTTCACTGGTGCTTGCATAGTCACATGTCAAAACAATTCCTCTGATTGGCTATTGTTAGGTGGTACCCACATCAGGCACTTATAAGTTAGACCAATCAGCAGCCACACATGAATATCAAGTGATGGTCATAGAATTTGGCCATTTAACAACAATGTGATCTTTTTCATTGGCTCATGATAGGCCCTGATCTTTGTGGGCCCCCTGGGCTTCAGCCCAGCCTAGGCCCTTCATTAAGGCGGCCTTACACACACACACACACACACACACACACACACACACACACACACACACACACACACACACAATCTTGCAATTCTTTCATTCATTCTCCTTCTTATTTTCCTTTACAGCACTGATTGTCATATCAAATAGCTTTCCATATAGTGATTGTTCTGAGAATGCTGAGATTTCATCGTTGCCTTTCATTAAAGTAGTTATTTGCTTGTTTCACTAACTCCATTAATTCCACTGGATTTATTTCCTCTTGTGTTTACGGGTCAGCTTCTGAACTCAGAAGGTAGAAACACAAAATAAGACATGCAAAATATTTTTACTCAGTGAATCAACTACAAAACACCCATGAAGGATTCATAGTGTTCCATACTGCTTGTGTAATTTAGCACCACTATTTGGGATCTTAGTCAACCAGGCAATTAATGTGGGCAGCACTTAAGCACATTTTCACTTTTTGAAGGAGCACATCAGTCTCTCCTGTGCAGAACTAATTTGTCCTCACAGGTAAACAATCCACCATGGCCCATAGGTCCTGCCTGTGAAAGGTAGTGAGAGGAGTCAAGCTGATTGGGTTATTGCTTGTTATGCCCAAAACACACCTCTAAATAATTAAGAGAGTTTGGACAACCCTTTTGTTCTTTTAGTCAACACAAAGTCTGCTTTTTCCACTGCTGTAATGGTAATAGGGCAGTGGTGACCTAATGGTTAGGGATGTGGACTTGTGAGGAATGTGGACTGGTGGGCAGAGGGTCGCCAGTTCAATCCCTGGCCAGGCAGGATAAGATCTGGGTGGGACAGATAATGTGGCATAGGGCTGGGCGATAAATCGAATTAATTCGATTAATTCGCCTTTTTAAAAGTTGACGATTTGAAAATTTGCTAAATCGTAAAATCGAGGTGACCTTAAATAAATAAATTACGGGTTCTTCTTCTGCCTTTTATGACTTGAGCATTGGCGTATGCTTCCGCCTCTCCTTCCGCCTAAGCACACATGCTCCGGCCATGGCGGACACAGCACAACCCGAAGAGTTGGTAGCGAGAAAAGGGACTCATATTACCTCGATTATATGGAAGTGGTTCGGCTTTGACAAGACCGACGCAGAGCAAACTGCAGTCCTGTGCAAGGTTTGCAGAAAAACTGTGAAAACGAAGAGCAGCAGCACAACTAACCTCTATCAGCACCTCCGGCAGAGGCACCCTAAAGAATGGGAGGAGTGCTCGCAGCTACGGGAGTGCAGCATGGCTAGCACTAGCCAAAGCAAACAAGGTCACGCCGCGAAGAAACAACAAACTTTAGCCGCATCATTTTCTAGTGTCGTGCCATACGATAAGTCAGGGGCACGGTGGAAGCAGATGACTGAAGCCGTTGCTGTTCATTTAGGGATGGATATGGCGCCTATTTACACCGTAGAGAAGCCTGGCTTTCTCCACATGCTAAAAGTTTGGGATCCAAAATACCAACCACCGAGTCGTAAATACTTTGCGGAGGTTGCACTACCAAAACTGTACAACGAAACACGACAAGCACTTTATGAAAAGCTGGACACGGTTTTATTTTTTTCTGCTACTACAGACCTTTGGTCCAGTCGATCTCTTCAACCGTACTTGAGTTTAACAGTGCATTATATCGACGAGAACTGGAGTCTGAACAGCTGCTGTTTACAAACCACCTACTTTCCTGAAGATCACACTGGAGAGCTCATTGCACAGGGGCTCAAAGACTCCTTGGCACTGTGGAAGCTGGATGAGGAGAAAATGGTGTGTATGACTACTGACAGTGGCACAAATATGATGAAGGCCCTGAAGCTAAACCAGTGGACCCACCTCAGCTGCTTTGGACACAGGCTCCACAACGCAATAGGCAAGTAAAATGCAATGTGCACCATCATTTAAAATACAACATAAATCTATACTATTAAAATTTAAAGCAACACCTACTAAACATTATCAGGCATAATATTACTTGTTTAATTTACAGGGTTTTTTTAAAATTTATTTTCTCCTATAATACCACTTTTTTTTAAGCGGTGGTATATTCTTGATTCATTTACTACAACCACATACAAATTTATGTAATATTGCATTAATAACAATATTTTTATTGACATTACGATACATCAGCAAGGAGTTGTTGATATTTTGTATACTCTAGTAATGCTAAGTGTATTAATCATTCTTTTTCTTTACAGAGAATGCTTGTAAGGATGCTCGCATCGAACGTGCCGTAGGAGTCTGCAAGAAAGTCATCAGTGCCTTCTCCTTTAGTTGGAAGAAGCGGAGAGACATGGCAGTGGTGCAAGCAGAACTTGGCCTCCCTGAACATCAGCTCATCTCAGAATCACCTACAAGATGGGGGTCACGTCAGCAGATGATCGAGCGTATACTGGAGCAGGAGAAGGCAATTGGACAAATCTTGGGTGCAGATAAGAAAACAAGGCACCTAGTGCCAACCTGGCAGGACATTGATGTTTTAGAGTCAGTAAATAAAGCCATAAAGCCATTACATGACTTTACTGATGCATTGTCTGGTGAGACATATGTGAGCATCTCTTTCATAAAACCAACCCTTCATCTGTTTAACAACAGTTTGCTGAAGTCGGATGATGATGATACTGAGCTCACAAAACAAATCAAAACAGATGTGCTGAAATATCTTAACCAAAAATACAGTGATCAAACCACACAAGACCTCATTGACCTTGCCTCACTACTAGATCCCAGGTTCCGCACAACTTACATTGAGCCAGACAAGATTGCAAAACTAAGAGAGAGAACCATTGCAGAACTCTGTTCCACCATGCATTACAGAGGCATACCAGTTACTCATGCTGCAGATAGAGACAAATTTGAGAGTCAGGTTGTTGAACCCCCAATAAAGATGAAGAAATCCCTCAGCAGCTTCTTTAAAAAGACTCCAGTTGAGGCTGAAACAAAGACCTATGAAGCTAAAGTTAAGGGTGAGCTGTCAGCATACTTGCTGGCACCTGAAACTGATGCAGATTCAGACCCACTTACATGGTGGAAACAGCACGAAACACATTTTCCCAGACTTAGTAAACTGGCAAAAAAGTACCTCTCAATACCTGCAACAAGTGCCCCATCTGAAAGGGTATTTAGTACAGGGGGAAACATTGTAACGTGCACTAGAGCTTGTCTTAAGCCAGAGTCAGTTGACAGGCTTGTTTTTCTTGCAAGAAATCTAAGAGTTTAAAGCAATCAAAGCTGATGCAGTGTATATGCACAGTATAAATAAGTTTATGAAGTTGGTGCTGCTTAAGTTCCTTTTTTTGCACAAGAGGCAGTATTTCACATGTTTACAAGAACTAGTTTCATTGTAGTTTTAAGATATTAGTTTTTGACTTTGACAGTTGATTGTGACCTTCCAGCAAATTATGCACTTTTTTGCACATGGTTCATGTTATTAATGTTTAAGTTTACATTTTTTCTTTTTATTCTAAAATATGTATAACATATTTATTTGCAGAATTGTAGCAAAAGTTGAGCCGTCATTTGTGTGACATATGAAGTGTTTGAGCTTTCGCCTATAATCCAAACAAGCTTTGTCAGCAACACTGACATGTTTGTAGAATATTTTTGTTTGCACAAGATTTATTTTTTAATAAATCAAGCTCCTTTTGAAATACATGTGTGTTGAGTTAATTGATTAAAATCGATTAATATCGTAATTGTCCAAGATGGCCAAAAAAATCGAGATTTTATTTTTTGGCCACATCGCCCAGCCCTAATGTGGCAGTGTTTGCTCCACCCACCTAAACCACACTGTGGTGCCCTTGAGCAAGGCCCTTAATCCCAACTGCTCCAGTGGAGCTGCTCAGTGGCCTGAGGTCAATCTGTGGTTGTACTGGGCAGCTTCCAGGTGTGAATGTGAACAGGGTGTCCTTGAAAAAGAGAGGTTGCCTCTCAGTGGAACTTCCCTGTATAAATAAAATGAGCTTGGACATGTCCATACCAGTTTTATAGCACTGACAATACACTTTTGACAAAATGCTTGTAAGATAGCCCAAGATCTATCTCAAAACTTGCAGCATGGTGTTGCTTGAAAAGACACTGTATAAATTTGCAACCTTTTCTCAAAGATGTCTTAATGTTTCTTGTAGATTTGGCATTATAAGATAAGATAAGATAAGATAAGATAAGCCTTTATTAGTCCCACAACGGGGAAATTCCAGGATTGCAACAGCACAGGGATAGCAACACTCAGAGCAACAATCAGAAGGCAAGAAAAAAAAACAAGCAAGCAAGAGCAGCTAATATACATATGTACATATTACTATAAAATATATATATACACACACACAGACACACAGTGCAGAGCATTGTAGCTGGATGGAATAAATATATGAATATATAAACACACAGTGCAGAGCATTGTAGCTAGATGGAATAAATATGTAAATATATAAACACCCACAGTACGGAGCATTGCAGCTAGGTGGAATAAATATGTAAGTATATAAACACACACAGTGCGGAGCATTGTAGCTAGATGGAATAAATATATAGATATATAAAAACACAGTGCGGAGCATTGTAGCTAGATGGAATAAATATATAGATATATAAATATGAACACACCCAGTGCTGAGCATTGTAGCTAGATGGAATAAATATGTAAATATATAAACACACACAGTGCAGAGCATTGTTGCTAGATGGGATGAAACAGCATAACCCTCTACTTAGTTATCCTACATGGTATGATTATGTGCCCATACATATTCTCACCCTCCATAGCGACCGGTATTTTCCTAGTTGTATGCCGGAGGGGACCACTGTGTAAGTCTATTGCATCTTTTGCATTTAAAAACTATTAGTTTGTTACGTCTTTTTGCTATCTCTGCGAGCAGCCCTGCTTAGGTTGTACAGTCTGACAGCCGTTGGTAGGAAGGACCTACGAAACCTCTCGGTTGTGCACCTGGGATGATGTAGTCTGCTGCTAAATGAGCTCCTCAGTGCATTCAGTACGTCCTGCATAGGGTGGAACTCGGACTCCAGCAGAGATGACAGTTTAGCCACCGTCCTTCTCTCTCCTATCTCCTCCACCGGATCAAGGCGCTGCCCCAGGACAGAGCTAGCTTTCTCTTGTCATTTTCCTCATTAAACAACCACTTTTCAATTCAATTTGCCACTAATATCTTGTAAATTTTCCAGTTTTTTCTAACAAATTTGCCACCCTTTTCTCATAAATGACTCACAATCTAGCTTTATTTATATTTTATCTCTATTAATTTATATTTTTAAATGTTCTGGTTGCCTTGATATGCCAGTGTAGGCATATCCAAGACAGACATACAGTAAGTTGCAGATATTATAGGTAGATTTTGACTTGGAAACTGGATTTCACATAAACAGAGCATCTTTGAAAATATGTTCTAGTAGCCTGAGCCACGTACGAGGATACCACTCCTCAGCTCAACTTATTGTGCAGCATTGTTTTGAAATTCCTAGTTAAGGGTTATGGGATTTGTTATGAACTGGGTCGTGCCAAAAACCATGTAAAAGTGGAATGTCCTGCTGTTCATCTTGATGCTCAGCAAAAATGGAACAGAGGAGGGAAATGTGGGCAACAATGGCTTAGGAAGTAGAGTGGGTCATCCAATAACCAGAGAGTTGGCGGTTCAAATCCCGCTCTCCCCTGCCTTTGTGTCCTTGGGCAAGACACTTTACCCACCTTGCCTCCAGTGTCCATGACACTGGGTATGAATGTGTATAAAAATGTTCAGTAGTGGTCGGAGAGGCTGTTGGCGCAGATTGGCAGCCATGTTTCTGTCAGTCTTCCCCAGGGCAGCTGCGGCTACAACAGTAGCTTACCACTGTCTGTCTGTAGAGTGAATGGATTTTCATTGTAAAGTGCTTTGGATTTCTTGAAAGGGGCTATATAAATGCAAACCATTATTATTGGGATCATGTCCACGCTTTGTTTATTTTCATTCTCTCTGTGATGATTTTTGATTATTATTTGTATTTATTGTCTCCTGTGTTTGATTATTATTATCTCAATCACTACTATGTTTGGGTTTAATTTATATTCTTGTCTTAGTCTTAAGTTTTGTTCCTAGTCTCCCTGTTTATGAGTAGTATTAGTGTCATTTTGATGTCTGTGTTTTTCCCGCTTTGATGATTATTATTTCCCTCTGTGTATTATTATTATTATAGTTCTTGTCTTCAGTGCCTCCCTGGTATGTTATGTCATCCTTTGTTTGTCCTTTGTCTAGTTTTTGGTCTTGTGTGCATGTTGGTTTACCTATTGTTTCCAGCTACTCATGTTTTTCCATACCTGTAGACGCCTCCCCTCATGTGTGCTCCTGTTTAGCTCCTGATTGTCATCCCAGTTGTCCCATGTTCCTCTGATTAGTTTCCCCCCATATATGTTGCTTCTTTGGTTTCAGTCATTGGTGGCTCATTAACGTGGACTGCTGTGGATTGCTGAGTTTATGTTGTTTTCTCCCACCGTGTTCCCGTGTGTTCCAGTTATTCTACATGAATTTTGTTATCTATTAGCCTACACCTGAGTTTATTTCCAGCCCCCGTGCTGTGCCTTTTGTTTGTTCTTTTGAGTTTTCTGTAGTGATGGCCAGATGAGGCTTTCTAGAGGACTTGAGGCCTTTCATCAAAATGGCTCATATAGATGAGGCCTCATGTGAAACTTCATTTTCTCTACTAGGCTATCTAGTGGACAAAACATATACAACATGCATATTTTTGCAAGGGCATTATTAGTTTAATGTGTATTTTTTCCATTTTAATAAATGCTTTTAAGAAATATCAGTGATCATAGGGGAAAAAAGAAATAAACTCAGGTGACTACAGTGAATGTGCTTGTGGTACTTATCCATTTTTATTAAGGAATAATAACTTTTCAACAGTCTTTGGATTAAGGCGATTTCTTTTTTTTTTTTTAGATTATTTCTCCAGCTTTGACGAATACACTCTCAGAGTACAGAGGATGCAGGTGTGCAAAGGAAGGCTAATGCAAGTTTGTACAGTGTAGGATAGACAAGTTTCTGTCTCTCTCAGTACATTCAACTCTGTCCTTATTGTCATGCAGAGCACAATAGTGCCTCAGCATAATGATGCTTTATTGTTGTATCCAAGCTCTTTGAAACACAACAGGCACTTCACCGTGCAAATACAAAATAAATTATAAGAATGGTACAGCTGAGACTTGACCTCTAGCTTTCCAGTTGCAGGACAGATATTTTGCCCCTAAGCTACTTAGTCATGGCTAGTTGAGGCTTTTTTTTTAAGACTTGAGGCCTTTCATCAAAATTGTTCATATAGACAAGGCCTCGTGAAACTTCATTTGCTCTACTAGGCCATGTAGTCAACAAAACGTATACAGCATGCAGATTTTTGCAAAGGCATTATTGGTTTAATGTATATTTTTTCCATTCAATAAATGTGCTGTCTTTTAAGAAATATCAATGATAATAAGGGAAAAAAAGAAATAAAACTGGGGTGACTCCAGTGAATGTGCCTGTTTACTTAGTGTGCTTGTACTACTTATCCATTTTTATTAAGAAATAATAACTTTTCAACAGTCTTATACTGTCTTTCCCAGTATATTCACCTCTGTCCTTATTCTCATGCAGGGCACAACAGTGCCTCAGCATAATGATCCAAGCTCTTTGAAACACAACAGACACTTCACCTTGCAAATAATAATAAAATTACAAGAATGACCTAGCTGGGATTTGAACCCATTATTACACAGCACAATTAATGTTTAAAGTTAGTTAAATTAATGTTTAAAGTTAGTAAAAACCTCTTGCCACACAATATACAAAATCTTTTCAGGGAGAGAGAAGGGAAATATAATTTACGGGGGAATACAAAATTTAAAATGCACTTAGTAAGATCTACACGGAAGAGTTTTTGTGTGTCTGTGTGTGGGGCAAAATTGTGGAATGGGTTGGGGGAGAAACACAGGCAATGTCCAAACATCCACATATTTAAATCAACATATAAAGAAATGATTTTTGAGCAGTATGAGAATGAAGGGCAGTGATGTTACATTGTGTCTTCAGTGAGGGAAGGTTGTTGTTGTGTTATGATGATTGTGAAGGTGATAGTGTTGTCTGTGTTTGTATTGAACATGCCAGAAGTGTATGTTTATTGTTGTTGTAATATTGTTGGATGTTGGTATTGTTGTCAATATGGACTGTCATTGTTGTGTCATTTTTGTTGAATAATTTGACTATGGGTGTATTATGGTGAATGTGGTTGTGGGATAATGATGATTATGAGTAATATTGTAATTTGTTGGGTGTGGAGAAGGGGTGGGACTGTATAAGCATTGGCTTCTTCCCACTCCTTTTGAACATTTTATTTTGGTTTGGTTTTTTTTGTTGTGTTTTGAACTCTCTTCTTTCTTTTTTTTTAAGAATGTTCAAATAAAAATCAATGTCAATGTCAATGTCAACCCGAGCCTCCCAGTTGCAGGGGCAAATGTTTTATTGCTAGGACATCACTTCAGTTACAATAAACATCCACTATTTGTGAAAAATATATCAATGGGAGAAATGAGCTCAAACTGTTCCCAAATGGGAGAAGTCCGTGTTTTTGGTGCTGGCTCCATCTGAAAATTGGCTGTGACAAATCCCTTACACAGTCAAACAGCGACAACACAAAACGTGAGGGACAGGGATTTCCATTGTGTATCACTGCTCACTCTGTTTCATGTTGCAAGCAAAATCAGGAATGACTTCCTGACCCAGTCACATGGTATAACATCAGCAAAACATGCCTTGAAACGCGCTTCGCCAAATATTTCCTGGACAAGCTCAGAGCACCCTCGAAACTCCGGAGCCTGCCGTCCCTTTCACTAGTTTTTTGTTATTAAATTATTGTTTCAACCGAAGTCCTGCCTGCGCCCTGGGTCCATCATTAAAACTGCATCTGCCTTCCAAGCAGATCACAAGAGGAGTAGTAATCACTGTTACAGCTTATGATGTGTATCCATTCCAAATTGTGCAAGATCCTCAAAATAGATTAAATAATGTTAAATTTAGATAGGAAGTAGTGGGGTGAACAATCGCAACATCTTCTGATGCAAGCAATTCTTTTTTTAAAATGCTGATCTCCAAAAGTACTATTTCCAACTATAGCAGGCTCTCTTTTAGATCACCATGTCTTCAGAATAAGCTACTGGTTGAACACCACTTATTATCATCCCTAATGCCTGGGAGTAAATTCCAGGATCTATTTATATTTGAAGCAACTACCAATTTACCCATGTAAGGAAGGAACCATTTGGATCACAATGCTCCTGTCAAGATGTTCTTGCCTGAACACTGTACGCCAGTGATGAATAAGCTATTCTTGAGTCTGGGGACCATTAGAAGCTTGCCAAAAATAAATCGACCACCAAGTCAGCTTTGGGCCTAAATACGGCACACACTCCAATAAGAAGCTCATGACTGGAGACATGGAGTATGCGGTCATCCAATGATGCAGCCTAATGATGGACCAGAAGATGATGATTCAGAAGACAAATAGTACCACCACTGTGAAATGCACTTAAGGGGCAATTTAACCTCCCTTCTTCAGCCATTATGCCAATTTTCACCACCAGAGAAAGGATATTTTTAGTCAAATGGTACGGAATTGACCTTGCCCAATTTGCATATCTTTCAATTCCTGTTGGCAGAGCACTTTCATGCAGAGAAAAACAGCTGCTTCATTTGTATTACCCCTACTTTTAGCCTTGCACCCTCTGTCCATGTTGAAGTGCAAACAAAACTTAAGACTGAAGTGCACCAAAAGTAAATTCTTGAACTACGTCAAGTTAGCAGGTTAGTCATAAACACAACCAGGTGAAGCCTGAATTGAATGGATGAACCCATATAGATGTTTCAGACTCAGCTTTTGAATCCATTTTCATCTCTCACTCCATCTCTCTCAACTACCCTTTTTTTTTTATCAGGAAATCTGTTTATGGAGCTCCTGCAGATAGGAAACCTGTTTCCATGGGGACTGTCTTTCAGTCTGGTTAGACGTGTGTGTGTGCAACACAGTCAATGCAGTTTAAAAAGAAAAGTTTTCACTCTGATATGCTTAGCTGTTGACGTAAGATAAAATTGCTGGAAGTAATCTTCAGATTGCACAGCAGTTAATCAATTACCCATTACAGTATTGTATTGTAAGACTAATTTGAGGCGGGCTGTAAAGTGGATCAAAGTGCCCCAGATTTAATATGACATCAGATACTTGCAATGTGTTAGGAAGAACTTCCATTCAGAAATATATATTTTTACCTTTCTTTAAGCAACCTGTTACAAAAATGTGGTTAGGGCTTTTACGTCTACACGTATATGCAACACTTCATTGCCACTTCATAGTTTTCTGAGCAAGCTATGCACTGAATGCTATGCTGTAGGTTTCAAATATTGCAAACCAAAAATTTGTTTTTGCCTAAATTTTGTCTGGCCATCATGTCTGTTAACATTTCGGAAATTGATAATAGCAGTCCTCATTTTGCAGGTTTACTGGGTTGCTTGGCTTCAGTATAAAATGATTTAATACTGCCACCCTGTGCAAGCAACAAGCTCTGACAATGTGTTGGGGATGACTCATAAGTGGCTCCTCTTGTAGAATTTCAATGAGATGTTCATTAAATCAGAAGTGAAACATGAAGTGGAATGGCCTCTACAGTTGTCTCTCATTTCATTTATCCATTTTGTTGAATTTGTAAAACAATGTGAAAAGCCATATAGGGTAAACATCAAATAAAGCTAATTATGATCAAAGTGGGAGTTCAGTCTAAATACTACATAACTAAATCTTGAGAAATTGTTTTCTTATTCTGTGACACAAAATCTTAAACACTGTAACAATATGGGCCCTATTTCGATGGTCTGCGACATGCTTTCGCACCACGCTTCCCGTTTTGCAGCAAAAAACAGTCTGTTTTTTTAAACTTTGTGTCATGCTATCTAAGTACTTAGTGTAGATGGTGCATCCACTTTATACTGCAAGATGAAGACTTATTTAAAAGAGGTGTAGCACCAGCATAATCGTGGCACATTGCTGTTTTAGTGCATTTCATGTCAATGTGCTTTTGATCTCCAAAAAGCAGGTCTGTTATCAGAAGAACCTTGTTAATGCTGTTTCAGTTGCACGTTTTATAACCGTGGGCATGCTCCTACTGACAGGGTCACACAAGGAAATACAGCATATGCTGCGATATTCTAGTCAGAGTTGTAACAGTTATAATCTAATCAAAGTATTACCCGTCAGTTTAATTATAATATGATAAGACACTGAATAGTTTTTTTCATTCCATCCACATTGTCATTTCCAACACAAATTTACAGTACAGGAGTATTACCTATAGATTAGACATTAATTTATTTATTTTCAGGTGAATGAATGAATTAACAGGAAGTGGTTGTTTTGTTTTGTTTTGTTTTTACCACAGACTGTAAAGGAGAAGTAGGAGGGCGCTTTCCACTGAGCCTCGACTATACGGCCTCTGTGACTGGTTTTGACAGATTAGTACTGGAGACTCTTTGGCTGTAGTGGCCAGTGCTGATCTGGTAAACAGGGTATGTGATGTCTAAAACCCACATGATTCTGTCAGTTTGAAGATTTCAAACTACAAACCTCTCCACTGTGACAAATTATTCTGTCCACATACATCATGTCTCGATCTTGAGTCCATTCATGTGTGTCCTGTCCTAGTTAATGAAAAACACACACTCAGCTGTTGTTTTTCTGTCAAAGGTATTAATCTGAGGACAATAAAATACAAACTATCCACTGCACAGAGGGAAAGAAACAGTGGCTGGAATGTAACGAGGCATGCATCCTTGAGTACTACATTAAACCTAGAATAAATTCAGCTTGGTTGGTCATATCATGCGCTTCCTTCTAAAATAAGTGATTGGGCATCAAGTACATAATTAGTACCTGGCTTAATGCCAAGTAGTGTACTACTGCATTTTCACTCACATGCACATCCTTTGGACAGCCTAAAACCCGTCTTCTAAACAAGCTATTATGATCACAGTTCACTTTGGATCATGCACCGCTGTTCATTAATTTTTTATTTTATTTAATCTTTATTTATACAGGGTAGTTCCATTGAGAGGAAACCTCTCTATTTCAAGGATGCCCTGTGCACACTCACACAGTTACACATTCACACCTGGAAGCTGCCCAGTACAACCACAGACTGACCTGTCGCCACTGAACAACTCCACTGGAGCCACTGTTGCCAACTCCTCAGTAAGGAAAGTAGCTATTGGCTGTCCTAAAAGTCGCTGGAAGTCGCTAAATGGCATCATTGCCTAATTTACATAATTGGTTATTTGCATGTATTTGTAATAGGCACTGTAGGACAGAAGAATAATGTCGTGGGAGAGACAAAAAGTGAGTAAAACCCACCCTAAATATGTTTAGAACTACAAATTAACTTTCTTCTATTGATTCTTGGTTTGTTTGTTTCAATCTGGCATTTAAATAGGCCATCACTTTTCATCTCCAATAAATGGCTTCAACCAGCCTTTGAATTCAGGGTTTGATTCCCATTCCTTTCTGTATTTTTGAGCATGACAAGCTAGCTGCTAGATGTTTAGCTTATGTCACACACACACACACACACACACACACACACACCCTTGGTGAGCCGGTTTTGGCCAATGGGCCATATGTTTGACACCCCTGGACCAGCCCATTAAAAATACATATTTAGAGGATTTACTTCTATGAAATAGTTGCATATCACAACAGCATGTTATAAGATAAAATAAAATAGAAAGCACAAATGAATGAAAGTTCACCTTAGAAGAAGGTTGATTTGTTGTTTACAGCAACAAATCACAGTCACTTTTTCTGTGTGGTAAGAAAACTTACATTTGCACAACTGTGGATATTAAATGTGAGCTTCTTGCTCTAAAAATGTACATGTTTAACCACAGAGGTAGGAGTTGATGTTGGGGGCTACTCACCGCTTGGACACAGCATTTCTTCCCACCGGGTTGCGGTGTGAACTGGGGCAGGACAGGAGACCGACCCGCGAAGCCGCCTGTCTGCTTTACGCTGACAGGGGTCCAGGTGACAGTGGACCAATGAGCACACACTATGTGCAGATAGTGCTTCTGGGAGTTGTAGTTTCGTAGTCTCACATTACAGATACGTTTTATTACTTCCGCCAAGGAGGTTATGTTTTTACCGGGGTTTGTCTGTTTGTCTGTTTGTCTGTCTGTCTGTTACCAACATAACTCAAAAAGTTATGAACGGATTTGGACAACATTTTCAGGACAAGTCTGAAATGGGACAAGGAAGAAATGATTAGATTTTGGTGATGATCTGAGAGTGCATACCTCCACCAAGGGCTTTGTTTGTATTTGTGCAGCAGGATTACACAAAAACTACTGGATGGATTTGGATGAAATTTTCACCAGAGGTGGTTCTTGGCCTAGAGAGGAACCCATTATACTTTGGTGATAATCTCAGAATGCATACCTCAGCCAAGGCTCTTATCTTCTCACAGTGTGTTAGCAACAATACCCCAAAACTCATCGACAGACTTTGATGCAATTTTCACAAGTGGCTATAGGCCTATACACAAGCCCATTACATTTTGGAAGTGATCTATGACAAACGAAAGGAGCCTTGGCGGAGGTATGCACTCTATGAGTGCTTTTCTAATTTTAGATGCTGTCTAAGGAAACTACAACCCGCCGAGCCCTACACGTCAGAGTCTACAAAACACCAGAAAAGTCTCTGATAAGACCAGAAAAAGTCTCTAGACTTATCGCTAGTCACTTTTGAAAAAAAAGTCACCAAGAGGGTTTGAAAAGTCATCAGATTTAGCGAGACAGTCGCCAAGTTGGCAACACTGACTGGAGTAGTTGAGGTTGAGGGTCTTGCTCAAGGACACCACAGTGGGGTTAGGGAGGGTGCTCTGTTATGTTATCTGTCCCAGCCAGATCTAATCCTGCCGGTCCAGGGATCAAACCCGCGACCCTCTGCTCACCAGTCCACATGCCCAACCATTAGGCCACCACTGCCTAATGGAGTGGCAAGAGTGCTTTGGAATGGATTACCACAGGGGATCGACAGATTGCTGGGGTCCTTCTGCAATTGTGGGGGCTTCCCCTACAGTTGAAAGTGCTATGAGATGACTATTGTTGTGAAATGGTGCTATATAAATAAATAAAGTTGAAGTTACCCCAAAACACACCTCTGAATAATTAAATCAGCCTATTACCACTTTTCACCAGGTGCAAAGCTTGTTTTTGCACTGTCGTGATAACAAAATGGACTTGTACACACCCATAAATGCACTCTGCTCCTTAGACAATAGACTGTTGACTAGATCATCGTAATAGGACCCTATGTCAATTAGGCAAATTTGTCATGTGTGTGCGTAAATGCGCATACACAATGAATTAATGTGAGCCCAGAGTGCTGTAAACGTGTTTATTGACAAAAGGGAGAAAACACAAAATGTCCATGTAACAGTCCAAAACTGAGTAATAATGATGAGACAGCCGGCTACAAACTTCGTTGGCTAGGGACAGATGCCCCACAGTCTCCAGGCAGAAAGGAAATGGAGAGGAAGGGCAGTAATTAATTAAGAGGATGACTTCCTGAATGTCGAAGTGGAAAAGCTCTGGAATAAGCAACACCATACAGTCTGAAGGGAAGGGAACCAACAAAAAGCGAGCCTGGATGTCCAATGCTGACTAAGCCGCCACACTGACTGATCACACTGCCCCACATAAGTACACAGAGTGCTAATGAGGGCAAGTGGATACAGGAGTGTGGCTGAGCAGGTGCATGAGTGACTGCATGTGTGTGTGTGTGTGTGTGTGTGTGTGTGTGTGTGTGTGTGTGTGTGTGTGTGTGTGTGTGTGTGTGTGTGTGTGTGTGAAAGGGTGTGCTGAGTGCGTGTGTGCATGTGTGTAAATATGTGTGGTGATGACACACAGCCAGTGAATGTCTGGCAAGGGGTGAGAGTGATGGGAGGAGGCATGGCCATAGAACTGAACTGGTGATTCTCATCCCAACCGCTTCACACTCAGCAGCAAACCGTCCCAGTAAGACCTGTAGGTCATTGCTGGATGAAGCCAACAGGACAACATCATCTGCAAACAACAGAGATGAGATCCTGTGGTCACCTAGCATGACACCTAGCTCGATGGATAGCGTCTGGTGGCTGGGTTTCCATCCATGGGACCCGGCCAGGCTCAGGCCAAAAGAGTTACATGGGTCCGCCCTCCAGTGGGCTCACCACCTGCAGGAGGGACCATGGGGGTCCAGTGCTATGTGGATCAGGTGGCGGTCGAAGGCAGAGACCTTGGCGGTCTGATCCCAAGCTTCCTAAACTGGCTTTTGGGATGTGGAATGTCACCTCTCCTGTGGGGAAGGAGCCTGAGCTGGTGCATGAGGTTGAGAGATACCGGCTAGATATAGTCGGCCTCACTTCAACACACAGCTCCGGTTCTGGAACCAGTCTCTTGGAGAGAAGCTGGAGCTTAGCCTACTCTGGACTTGCCCCGGGCGAGAGGCAATGAGCAAGGGTGGGTATTCTTGTATCCCCCCACCTTGTTGCCTCTACATTGGAGTTTTCCCTGGTGGATGAAAAGGTTGTTTCCCTGCGCCTTCGGGTTGGGAAACAGGTCCTGACCATTATTTGTGTCTATGCACCAAATGATGGTTCAGAGTACCCACTTTTTTTGGAGTCTCTGATTGGGGTGCTGGAGAGTGCTCCTCTTGGAGACTCCATTGTCCTACTGGGGGACTTCAATTCACATGTAGGCAACGACAGTGAAATCTGGAGTTGGGTGATCGGAAGGAATGGCCTGCCCGATCTGTACCTGAGTGGTGTTCAGTTATTGGACTTCTATGCTAACCACAGTTTGTCCATAACAAACACCATGTTCAAGCATAAGGGTGTTCATATGTGCACTTGGCACAACAACACCCTAGGTCGCAGGTCGGTGACTGATTTTGTTATCGTGTCATCAGACCTGCAACCGTATGTCTTGGACACTTGGGTAAAGAGAGGTGCAGAGCTGTCAATTGATCACCACCTGGTGGTGAGTTGGATCTGATGACATGGGAGGATGCCATTCAGACCTGGTAGACTCAAACATATAGTGACGGTGTGCTGGGAACGTCTGGCTGAGGCCCCTGTCCGGGAGGCCTTCAACACCCACCTCCGGAAGAACTTTGACTACATTCCGAGGGAGTCTGGAGACATGGAGTCTGAATGGGCCATGTTCTCCACCTCCATTGTTGAAGCAGCTGCCCAGAGCTGCAGCCACAAGGCCATCGGTGCATCTCATGGTGGCAACCCCCGAACCAAGTGGTGGACACCAGTGGTGAGGGGAGCCATTAAGCTGAAGAAGGAGTCCTATCAAGCTTGGTTGGATTGTGGGACTCCCGAAGCAGCTGAGGTGTACTGGCAGGCCAAGCATAGTGCAGCTCGGGTGGTTGCTGAAGCAAAAACTTGGGTGTGTGAGGAGTTCGGTGGAAGAAGACTTCCGATGGGCGTTGAAGAGATTCTGGCAAACTGTCCGGCGGCTCAGGATGGGGAAGCAGCTCCCTATCCACACTGTGTGTGGTGCGGATGAGGTGCTGCTGACTTTGACTGGTGTTATCGTCGGGCGGTGGAAGGAATACTTCGAGGATCTCCTCAATTCCACTGACATGCCTTCCACAGAGGAAACAGGGCTTGTGGACGAGGAGGACGATTCGCCAATCACAGGGGCTGAGGTCACCAAGGTGGTTCAAAATCTGTTTGGAGATTCACCCTGAGTACCTCAAGGCTTTGGATGTTGTAGGGCTCTCATGGTTGACACGCCTCTGCAACATTGTGTGGAGGATGGGGACAGTGCCTTTGGCATGGCAAACTGGGGTGGTGGTTCCTCTCTTTAAAAAAGGGGAACAGAGGGTGTGCTCCAACTTCAGAGGGATCACCCTCCTCATCCTCCCTGGGAAGGTCTATGCCAAGGTATTGGAGAGGAGAGTCCGGCCGTTGGTCGAACCTCAGATTCAGGAGGAGCAATGTGGTTTTCGTTCTGGCCGTGGCACATTGGACCAGCTCTTTACCCTCTCGAGAATCCTCGAGGGTTCGTGGGAGTTTGCCCAACCAGTTTACATGTATTTTGTGGACTTGGAGAAGGCATTCAACCGTGCCCCTCGTGTTTTTTTGTGGGGGGTGCTTCAGGAGTATGGGGTATCAGGCTTGTTTACGAGCTATTCGGTCTCTATACGGCCGTTGTGAGAGTTTGGTTCGTATTGCCAACACTCGGTTAGACTCATTCCCAGTGAGAATTGGATTCTTACCAGGGCTGCCCTTTGTCACCGATCCTGTTCATAATTTTTATGGACAGGATTTCTAGGCAAAGCCAGGGAACAGAAGGTGTCATGCTAGGTGACAACAGGATCTCATCTCTGTTGTTTGCAGATGATGTTGTCCTGTTGGCTTCATCCAGCAATGACCTACAGGTCTTACTGGGACGGTTTGCTGCTGAGTGTGAAGCAGTTGGGATGAGAATCAGCACCTCCAAGTCCAAGTCCATGGTCCTCAGCCAGAAAAAGGTGAATTGTCCCCTCCAGGTTGGGGACAAGCTCCTGCCCCAAGTGGAGGAGTTTAAGTATCTCGGGGTCTTATTCACAAGTGAAGAGAGAATGGAGCGAGAGATTGACAGACAGATCAGAGCAGCATCTACAGTGATGCGAATGTTGTACCGGTCTGTTGTGGTGAAGAGGGAGCTGAGCTGTAAGGCAAAGCTGTTGATTTACCGGTCAGTCTACATTCCTACCCTCATCTATGGTCATGAGCTTTGGGTAATGACCGAAAGAATGAGATTGCAGATACAAGTGGCTGAAATGAGCTTTGTTCGTAGGATTGCTGGACTCACCGTTAGAGATAGGGTGAGGAGCTCAGTCATCCAGGAGAGGCTCAGAGTAGAACCGTTGCTCGTCCACATTGAAAGGAACCAGTTGAGGTGGTATGGGCATCTGATCAGGATGCCTCCTGGACGCCTCCCACTTGAGGTGTTTCGGGCATGTCCCACTGGGAGGAGACCCCGGGGCAGACCCAGCTGGAGAGACTATGTCTCCCAGCTGGTCTGGGAATGCCTTGATATCCTCTCTGAAGAGCTGGAGCAGGTGGCTGGGGAGAGGAAAGTCTGGGCTTCTCTGCTCGAACTGCTGCCTCCGGGACCCCGACCTCTGGAAAAGTGGTAGAAGATGGATGGATGGATGGATGGATGCTTTGTGTTCATGTTTGGGAGTATAATAATGGTCGTAAATCCTTTACAATCGTTCTACCTGTAGACCACGCAGGCCTAAGGGTGGATTCATACTACAAGCTTTGGACTAACGTTTTACCAACATTTTGAAAATCAGAAAAATGAGTCCAAATGTTGGAGAAATTACAGTAGCGTGCAGGATTTTTTAAATTCAGCACACTCCAACTTTTACAAATGTTTCCAAGCATTTGCTAGCATTTACCAGCATTGCATTCATTTTCTACTAGCGGAAGCAAACTTTTGCCAACTTAAGCTAGCGTATGTGCAGTGGTTGCCAACTTAGGTCAACTTAAGCAAATGAATACTCAGCGCCAGGTGACGTTCATATAAAAGGTCAGTGTTTGTGGAGGCTTCCTGGCATTTTGGACTTGCTTTTTGACAGTTTCATTGGATAATTTTAAGTCTGTTATTTTTCTTGCTTGGACTGAAGTTGAGACTGCTCCGACTTTTTTGTTTTCGAGAGAGAGAGACTGAACGGCCTATATGGGGTAAGTTGTACATTTTCACTGAAGCAAGAAAAAGTTTATACAAAATGATGCCTCAAGGAAAAATAACATGACAGTTTGTTTTTTTTTTAGATTGTGTTAAATGTTCTTTACTTTTTGACATCACAATGATCCCCACAGTGGAAGCCGAACCAATAAATCCTGGAGGATGATGCTCGGAGCAGAAAATGAAAACAGTAAATTTCACAATGACATTTTTTTGTCTTTTAGGCTGTCACATTTTGGGGGGATTATATATATATATTCTTTTTTTTTTATTCCCCCCTTTGCTTCTCTGGGCTTTTGGCATTCCAGCACTATGGACAGCGACATTGTTTCAGCATTTCTCCTGAATTTCTGACACGTTCTCTGTGCATTTATCTGTCTCTGTGCATGTATGGAAAAGGGTAATTTAATTTGTTAACATATACAAAATCAAGTTGTATTCACAAAATAATGTCTGTGTAGCAGCCCTTCCTACCTGCAGTGAACATAGGCCTACTAGAAGATGTCTCAGCAGACTGATCTTTTTTTCTCGGAGGTTCAGACTCAAAGTCTATTCAGAGTTTTTTCTCTATCCATATTGGTTTATTACTATTTGGTGAATAAAATGAAGGTTCCACTCCCTCTTCTCTCTCGTTCTCTGTCCCTGATTAATCATAATGCAATATTAGGAGGAAAATAACAACAAAACAAAAAAAGCATAGACCACAAAAACATCCCTGAAATTGAAACACTTCTTAGGTGGAGCATGAACACGCAAAGGCCTCCCTTCTCTCTTCATGTTTTGTGCCGTTTAGTGTCATTTAAATTACGCCTAAGTGTTTATTCATGTGTTTAATGTCCGTATACGATGCTGCGCACAAGTTACAGTTGCCACAGCCTTCTGGAGACGAGGAATATGACCAAAGATTACATCTTGGACCAGAGCGTTACAGAGGAACTCCGTGGCCTAGGTCTTCTCCGCCAGACCTCCACACTCCCAGACTCGACTGCTGTGTCCCATCCCAAATGGAGATGCTGCAGATGGTGTGAGCAGAGATGAAAGAGAGGTAAACATGGAAGTATCCGAACACTAGCCCACACAGACTCCCGATTCCTTCCCTCATTCTGGCCAACGTACACTCACGAGACAACAAAATAGACCACATACAGCTCCTGAGAACTATGCAACGTGATGCGCGGAACTGCTGTGTTTTTATCTTT
This sequence comes from Pholidichthys leucotaenia, assembly GCA_020510985.1. Lineage (NCBI taxonomy): Eukaryota > Metazoa > Chordata > Actinopteri > Cichliformes > Pholidichthyidae > Pholidichthys > Pholidichthys leucotaenia. The sequence goes on along the minus strand of CM035839.1, from coordinate 87,068,085 downwards.
ACAGAAACATGGCTAAATGACAATATCCCGGACTCTGCTATTCAGTTAGCGGGGTTAACGTGCTATCGTGTGGCTCACGTGTTTATGGAAGAAGGGAAGACCCGCAGAGGAGGGGTGTGTGTCTTGACGCTTTGTGCCGAGATGTGACTGTTGTGCACAAACACTGCTCTCCGCTAGTGGAATTTATGATCATCAAGTGCCGACCCTTCTACTTACCAAGGGATATTACATCTATCCTGCTAGTTGCCATGTATGTCCTACCCACCGCCATCGGCGAGAGGAGTAAAGCACTAAATGAACTCTATCAGGCCATCAGTGAGATACAAACAGCGCATCCAGAAGGATTCCTCATCACAGCAGGAGACTTCAACCATGCAGATTTAAAGGCCCTCCTACCAAAACTACACCAACATGTGGACTTTCCAACAAGAGGAGACAACTTGCTGGACGTGGTGTACACATTTTTTTACTGCTGTATGTCTCTGCACCTTACTGCAACCATTTGCACAAACGCCATACTTGCTGTTGTCAGTCTGTTATTGCATTATTGATCATGTGCAGTCCAATCTGTCACTGTCCGCACCTACACTACCGCGCTAAACTTGCAGTTATGGGTGTTACGGCTCCACTTTTTCTGTATATAGGATTGCTGGGTTTTATCTTTTATCTTTATTTGCACTGCGAGTAGCATTATTGTACATAGACTGCTGTTGTTGTTTTTCATCCTTACTCCTTCTTTTCTTATGTATTGCGTACACCACTAAGAGAGAGAGAAACAGCATTTCAATTCTCCTGTATGTCCTGTATGAACAGAAGTATTAACAAATAAAAATCTTTGAATCTTTGATATGGACGTAATTCCTTATATGGTTATAGCCGTGACCAGCTGTGGTCTAAATGACAGCGGATGGCAGTCCAAGGAGTAAATGCTCTGAAATTGTGTGTGTTTTAATACATTTCAGACTTTAGAAAACATAAAACACATATTTAGGAAAAGTCATGCAATGGGACCCATGTAGATTATTCAAAAATAAAATAAATAAATAAAACCCCAAACTATCAGTCAGACCGTCTAGTGATTCGTGTTCAGTACTTGGTGAACCAAAAAGAACTATAGCGACATGTGTTACAACCATTTGCAAATGTTTACAACTATTTTGCAAATGTTTGCAGAAAAATACATTCGCCAAAAAAAATTCAAACATGTTCAAATTCTTTTGGCGACAAAAAAAAAAACTGTTTGCTAACTGTTTGGTAACCTTTACCAAACCCTGACAAAGCCCCCAAACTGCCACGTTCCTCAGCATTCACAGCTCCGTTAGATGGGATGGGGGGGATCATTAAGAGTTTGTTGGGTGACCAAAGATATATATATATATATACGTATATACAGTATATATATATATAGATATGCTGCTATGCTGCTAGATATGCTGATATGCAAGAGCAGCATATAGATATGCTGCTCTTGCTTGCTTGTTTTTTTTTTCTTGCCTTCTGATTGTTGCTCTGAGTGTTGCTATCCCTGTGCTGTTGCAATCCTGGAATTTCCCCGTTGTGGGACTAATAAAGGCTTATCTTATCTTATCTTATCTTATATAGATATATATATAGAGATATAGATATATAGATATATATATATACACATACATACATACACAGTATATACGACTCACAAAAAGTTAGGGATATTCAACTTTCGGGTGAAATTTCAGAATGCACCTCCTAAAATGCACTATAACCTTTACAGGTGAACTTAATTTGACCTTCTCTAACCTTTTGAATGCACATGTCCAACTGTTCAATTGTTCAGTACTTTTTGCATAACTTGCTGTTCTTTAACAAAGTGCTTAACGGCAAAATTCACAACAGATGCTTGATCCATGAATTGACCAATAAATTTTCTGGTCCAATTGGAATTGGTATTTAAACAGTCCTGCTCATCATGCTGTTCACATTTTGACATCATGCAACCAAGATGACACCCAACAACTGATCAACTGTACCTCACCATTGCGAGGCTTCAAACAGGACGTTCTCTGGGGGAAGTGGCCACTGAGCTTAGAGTGTCACAGAGCGTCATCAGGAGGTTGCAACAGAGATACAGAGAGAATAAAAGAGTCACAGAAAGGCATAGAAGTGGATGTCCTTTGTCCACATCCCACGCTGATGACCGCTTCATTGTGAACTGTGGCCAGCAGAACCGAATGATGAATGCTACTCAACTCCAGACACATTTAAGGGAGGTGAGAGGCACTCAAGTGTCACATCAGACCATTCAAAACCATTTACATCAGCATGGTCTGCGTGCTAGACGACCTGCAAGGGTACCGAACCACAACATCAGGCACAGGCGTCATCATTTGCAAGGGCCAGGGAGCTTTTATCCTGGACAAGGGATCAGCGGGCCTCAGTGCTATTCTCTGATGAAAGTCGATTCACGTTGAGCAAAAAAGATGGCTGCCAATGATGTTGGAGACATCAAGGAGAGCATATTGCATCAGTCACTGTTGTCACCATGTTACACTCTGTGCAGGTGTGTCTAGTCCATACAGAACTGCCCTACACCTTGTGAATGGTACAGTGACAAGCCAATACTACCTGAATAACATCATTAATCCAGTCATTGTGCCCCTGAATGAACAACACAGGCCTAATTTCATCTTCGTGGACGACAATGCTCCAGCTCATCGAGGTCGCATCATTAGGGAACGGCTGCTGGAGGCTGGGGTACCTCAAATGGAGTGGTCTGCACTTTCTCCAGACCTGAATCCCATAGAAAACCTATGGGATCAGTTGAGTCGCCATGTAGAGGCTCGTAGCCCTGCACCCCACAACCTCAAATACCTGAGGGCCATCCTTCTAGAAGAGTAGAATGCCATGCCTCAGTAGACAATAAGTCTACTTGTGAACAGCATGAGACATTGTTGTCAAGCTGTAATTGATGCTCAAGGGCACATGACAAGTTATTGAGACACATTTTTTTATTGTGGTACACCCACCACTGTTGTTGGCTTTTGTTTCAATAAATTGTTTGAGATGAAGAAATGACCATTGCATGCTTCTACTTAAATGCCCTACTTTCATGATATTATATCATTGTAACATGAAATTTTTACATTTTCCATAAATTTCACCCGAAAGCCAAATATTCCTAACTTTTTGTGAGTAGCGAGCCACCGGTCCCCTGGCCAAGGTGGTGCGCCGCTTTCTGGATGTGCATGGTGGCGCTGAACCTTGGGAAGCTGGAGAAGTTGAGGGCATGTGAGTTGTTGGTGCACAATCTTGTAGTGAAGGAACAGCGTGTTCCGAGCACTCTGGGTGACTGTGATAGTTTTGACGAAGTGGTTGGACTAATGGCGCACTATTTTCGCACCCTGGAAAACATCGTGGTTCGAAAGATTCAGTTTCGACAGCACTACCAATGGGTGGGTAAGTCTATTCAGTGGTTAGCTCAACTGCTGGAAGCTACAAATTGTCACGGGAGCTGAGTGAGAGCTTGTCACACTGACATCTGGGATCACCGTTGACCGCGCCTGCAGTGGACCCAGTCAGCGTTGGAAGCGTGGAGAATGATGTGTATGACGCCAACACTGGGAATGTGAGGTCCGCCCTGGGAAAGCCCAAATATATGGGTTGTGGGTCCACGAAGCACTGTTTCAAGGCCAGAGATTGTTCGGCAGGAGCAAAGTGCTGTGGCAAGTGTGGCCACTTGCTTCATGTCACCAGGGCATGCCACAGATCCGAGCGAGGAAGTTTGTGGTGCAAAGAGGACTCTCTCGCCCCCACGGTTGTCCATGCTGTGTCCCCGAGCACCAACGGACACACTTACTGTATGGTGGAATTGAATGGGGTGGAGGTGCCGTTATGGCTCAACACAGGAGCGGTGGGCTCCGTGCTGGATTGGATGACTGTGAAATGTTTTTCCCCACACTTCAGGATTGGGAGTGACCTGGCGCCGCTTTGTGGTTGTGGAGGAGGACGGCTGGCCACGGTGAGAATGTTGGAACTGACGGCTCGATACAAACTGGCCGAGATGTGGGGCCGTCCGATCCTGAGAGTGGTAGACGGCGCAGTGTGGGATGAGGAACTGCCTGGCACCCTGGAGAGTGAGCAAGACCAATATCGCTCAGGGTCATCACAGGAGGGTCCCTGTGTCAGAGCTCAAGTCACCCTGAATGAGGGTACTGGGTGGCACAGCGGGATGCCTGTGACGACGGGTGACATCGAGAGGTTGGTTCCACCTGTTCCTGGATTTCAGCTGAAGTGGGCCGGTGAACAGGGGGCCACAACGGTGGTGGCGGTGGCGAAGTTAAAACAGGTCGGGACCGGACCATCAGGCATGGTAGAACAGCATGCCAAGCAGAGACTTTGCAGGCCAAGCAGGACCCCTCTAGGGGTCAAGGACTGGATTTGGGAGAAGAGGTGACCACGGCAGGTATGGGCCGGTCGGCGGTCGGAGGAGCACCAGGGACGGTCACGTGTTGCGGCCAGACGGGAGGACACTCATCTCCAGCTGCTAGCCAGTTCATGGGGACACCCGAACAAGTTGCGGCGTGCCCGGGAGGGAACTGAGGGATGTGGGCCTGGATGAGCGGAGCGGCCGGTGGTGATAAAGAGGAGGCACACCGATGCTGAAACTGACCTGCTGCGGCCCTGATGGCAAGGCGGTCCAGGGAGAACCACGGACTTGTTTCCTCCAGCCATATGTAGTATATAGGTTGATTTATGTGTGTGTAGTTGGAATGTTTTATTGTGTGTATATTATAAGTTGATGGTCATGGTGGTGTTCTGATTGTTTTGTTATTTCTATATACAGTTTTGCGGATTAATTTATGTTTTTTAATTTAGGAAACATGGCAGTGTTTTAGTTTCACATGGACTCATTTAGTTTAAGCGGCAGAATAACCCACTTCGCCATGTGGGGGAGGTGGCAGTCTACCCATCGCCCCTAGTTTTAGTTACAGTGAGAAAAAAAGTATTTAGTCAGCCACCAATTGTGCAAGTTCTCCCACTTAAAAGAAGAGAGAGGTCTCCAATTTTCATCATAGGTATACCTCAACTATGAGAAACAAAATGAGAAAAAAAAAATCCAGAAAATCACATTGAAGGATTTTTAAGGAATTAATTGGTAAATTCCTCGGTAAAATAAGTATTTGGTCAATAACAAAAGTTCATCTCAATACTTTGTTATATACCCTTTGTTGGCAATGACAGAGGTCAAATGTTTTCTGTAAGTCTTCACAAGGTTTTCACACACTGTTGCTGGCATTTTGGCCCATTCCTCCATGCAGATCTCCTCTAGAGCAGTGACGTTTTGGGGCTGTCGCTGGGCAACACTGACTTTCAACTCCCTCCAAAGATTTTCTATGGGGCTGAGAGCTGGAGACTGGCTAGGCCACTCCAGGGCCTTGAAATGCTTCAAGGCCACTCCTTCATTGCCCGGGCAGTGTGTTTGGGATTATTGTCATGCTGAAAGACCCAGCCACGTTTCATCTTCAATGCCCTTGCTGACGGAAGGAGGTTTTCACTCAAAATCTCACGATACATGGCCCCATTCATTCTTTCCTTTACACGGATCAGTTGTCCTGGTCCCTTTGCAGAAAAACAGCCCCAAAGTATGATGTTTCCACACCCGTGCTTCACAGTAGGTATGGTGTTCTTTGGATGCAACTCAGCATTCTTTCTCCTCCAAACACGACAAGTTGAGTTTTTACCAAAAAGTTCTATTTTGGTTTCATCTGACCATATGACATTCTCCCAATCCTCTTCTGGATCATCCAAATGCTCTCTAGCAAACTTCAGACGGGCCTGGACATGTACTGGCTTATGCAGGGGGACACGTCTGGCACTGCAGGATTTGAGTCCCTGGCGGCGTAGTGTGTTACTGATGTAGCCTTTGTTACTTTGGTCCTAGCTCTCTGCAGGTCATTCACTAGGTCCCCCTGTGTGGTTCTGGGATTTTTGCTCACCGTTCTCGTGATCATTTTGACCTCACGGGGTGAGAACTTGCGTGGAGCCCCAGATCGAGGGAGATTATCAGTGGTCTTGTATGTCTTCCATTTTCTAATAATTGCTCCCACAGCTGATTTCGTCACACCAAGCTGCTTACCTATTGCAGATTCAGTCTTCCCAGCCTGGTGCAGGTCTACAATTTTGTTTCTGGTGTCCTTTGACAGCTCTTTGGTCTTGGCCATAGTGGAGTGTGGAGTCTGACTGTTTGAGGTTGTGGACAGGTGTCTTTTATACTGATAATGAGTTCAAACAGGTGCCATTAATACAGGTAACGAGTGGAGGACAGAGGAGCCTCTTAAAGAAGAAGTTGCAGGTCTGTGAGAGCCAGAAATCTTGCTTGTTTGTAGGTGACCAAATCCTTATTTTCCACCATAATTTGCAAATAAATTCTTTAAAAATCAGACAATGTGATTTTCTGGATTTTTTTTTTTCTCATTTTGTCTCTCATAGTTGAGGTATACCTATGATGAGAATTGGAGACCTCTCTCATCTTTTAAGTGGGAGAACTTGCACAATTGGTGGCTGACTAAATACTTTTTTTCCCCACTGTATTTTGGAGTGACTGTGTTTGGCCATTTGTGTTGTATTTTTTAATTAATTTTAGTGTGTGACTCGGGTCCTAAATTGGGGTGGGTCCGAATTGTGTGTGTGTTTTTGGCTTTTGTGAAGGGAGGGTGGAGAATGTTGTGTTATAGTTTAGGCTTTTATTTGTGAGGTACGGGTGGCGGCTCCACCTTCTGGCTCCGCCACCACCCGCGGCAGCGGGCAGAAGGGGCGGTCTCTTTGCCACCTCTCTGCCTGACGGCTGCGCGTGCGCTGTGTGTGACCTCTTTAATAAACGTGTGTTCAGTTTGACACCTGGCCTCATCCTTGGCTCCATATACCGACATAACACAGTTGAGAGATTGTTTTGACTCAGTCCAATGATTCAGATCATTGGGAGACCAATGAGGTTGTTGAGAGGCCAAGTAGAGCTCAAGGAGCATTTAATGATCTCATTGCTCTCCCAAGGATGTCTTAGTGATCGTCCAGTGATCTCTCAGGGATCTTTTAATGAATGCCAAATTTCCACACCCTGAAGGTAGAGATGGCTGAGAGATCAGTGAAGGATCGCTGAGTGTTTGATGAAAGACCAATAGAGTTCATTGAAAGATTGCTGAGTGATCATTAGGAGATCATTGGGAGATTGATGAGATCATTTAACAGTCATTGAGAGATCACTGGAAGATGATTTGGAAATCTGGCCAGTTTGTTATCACTCAGCAATCATGCAACGATCTCCATCCCTGTGTAAAGAGGGTATAACTCTAGTCTACAGTGGCTTTTTCTTTGCCACTCTGCCATAAAGATTTGACTGGTGAAAAATCCAGGAAATATTTGGATCAGAGTGTCTCCCATCTCAGCTGCTGCATGTTTTAAACACTGCTGTTTTGGTAGCTTCTCTCCCGCAGACCCCAGAATGTTCTTCCATGGCTTCCCAGTTGAAAAACAAGGCTGTACTGGACCCATGTGTCAATTACACATTGACACTGGGTTACATAATATTAAAGGTGTTTTGTGTGTGGGAGAGAGGAATCAAGATTTGCATTATTTATGTTCTGATTAGCAGGATATCCACACATCTCCTGCCGCAGCAGAGGGGCCTGCCCAACAGTTTGAGAACCACTGTCACCACACTACAGTTCTGATTGGAAAAACAGCCCTAATGAAGGTGATGGGTACCTCCTCCAGCTGTCAAATTCAGTCAGTTCGGCATCAACACATTTGTTTTGCTGTACAGTTAATAAACAAGTCATAGGAATGTGTTTACAACATTTTCAAAACCCCGAAATGGGCACATAAACAGATGAGTATGAATGCACCACACAAAGAAATATCAACTGTACTTCCTTCTCAAAATCGAAATGTGTCACACCCTCAGTTCTTGTTAATTAAAATCCTCCTCCAGCCAACGACCTTTTCACACTTGTGACTCACTAATGCAGGCATTCATTATGAACCAAGGGAGCACATGAGGCTTTGTATGTTCCACTTCAATAGCAAATGAAAATTAATTGCACTGTTCAGTAAATAACAGCTCATTTGTTTTTGCTTTCGGTGTGACAAAGGGCAAGTGTTAAAAAAGCAAAAAGGACAAGATACTAAACAAAATTTTCTTCTAATTGTGATGTATAATAATGTGTTAAACGCTTATTGATCATGTTTGAGGATAATGAAATGATTTCTGATTTTTTAAACTTCATTTCATAAAGGCTACTGACTTTTTCTCAAAGTGTTCCTTCTGTTCTGCTCAGTTCTGTTCGCACAATACGTCTTGACAACTCAGCCTATAGCTCATTCATTCATTCATCTTCTTCCGCTTAATCCTTTTTGGGTCGCGGGGGTGCTGGAGCCTATCCCAGCATCTTTTGAGCGAGAGGCAGGGTACACCCTGGACAGATCGCCAGTCCATCGCAGGGCCAACACAGAGAGACACACAACCATTCACTCTCACAGTCATACCTAAGGACAATTTAGAATCCCCTGTTTGATGCCAATTAACCTAACTTGCATGTTTTTGGCATGTGGGAGGAAACCAGAGAAATCCCGGAGTAAACCCACGCAGACACGGGGAGTACATGCAAACTCCACACAGATCACTGTTGGTCGGGGGCTGGGATCGAACCCAGGATTCCCCGGCCAAGGGTGAGTTGCTGTGCTGCAGCAGTGCTAACCACTCCACCACCATGCCGCCCAGCCTATAGCTCATTAAACCAAAACCAATTTTGTTTCCTCCCTGGCTGATCTACTGCTTATAATGAAAAATCCAGTAAGTGCAAGGTGTACCCAATAAAGTGGCCAGTGAGTGCTTTATAACAAGCCAAAGACAGTTACTTAAGACTATCAGAAAACCGATGAAGCTGAGTGATATATATGAAGTAAAGGGTCCGAGTGCAGTGAACAAGGAATCTCTATTGTCCAGTCAAATCCCTCAGTCAAAACTATCAGTTATGTCAGTAGTTCTTAAGGCATAAAACGTAACGATACACCTGCTGAACTAGGGCTGTGCGATATGACCAACATTTCATATCACAATATAAGTTATTATTTTTTATTATTTGACAATAACGATATATATCACAATATACATTTCCAGTAAATTCTATAGTTTATATACAATAACCAATAAAAGGACCATCTCTTTTTCTACATTTTAAATTACATACTGAAAAAAATCAGTTGTACAAATTTATCTGTCATTAATTTTATAGACTTTTTCTCTCTTAATTTTGCAGTGTTATAAAATTGTTTTTTAATGTGCATTTGAGATGACTTCAACTTTACTCATTATCGCTACTTGACCAATTAAAAATTATTAAAAATCAAGTTACTTTAAAAGCCAGTTTGTTCCTCCAACACGTTTTAATTAGTTTATTATTTATTTAGTGTGTATGTGGCCGCTGTCACGGACTTTAGTAATATTTTTTCAGACAAAATTAAGAAACTCGGCAGTGATTTAAACCAGAACGATGGTCTGATACACTATAATGTTTCCTATTAGCGACAAGTTAGCGTCGTCATTTAGCACTTACCATTTTATAATTAGAGAGAGATGGTGTTAATGTTACTTACCTCCAATTAAAACGAAGTTACAGGACTATCTTCTCTGGCACAGCATGGTGGGGAAAAAGTCCCACATCCCTGGCACAGAAGTACCAGCTCCACAGAAGCAGTGGCAAAACAGCTTGCTGCTAGCTGCTGTGGCGCTAACCACCGGAACCCACCTGGCACACTGCGGGGGAGAGGCAGGGTGGTGGCAAGTAGAAACAGGGTATGTGTCCTGATACAAACGATAAAGTTTCATATGAAACAGTAGACGTTTTTTATCATGTTGTAGGACTTTGGGGAAGTCAGATTATTTAGCATCTCAGAGGGAGACAGTGAATAAGCATGGGAGAACAATGCCCAGGGAGTTCCTGGCGAGATAGCTGGAAGTAGTCAGGAACATAGGGGGTTGAATGTAGTGTAATGTAAATTGCCATGAAACGTGTGAAGAGTGCTTTGAGTGAAGAGAGGAGAGCTTGTTGAGATTATTCATTCTGTTCTGTGCTTGAGAGATGTAAAGTGTGTAATAAGCCATCTGCCATGGATCTGCCTCTTATTTGACACACTCCACACTGGTGACCCAAGACATATTATGGAACACGAGGCAAGAACCCCGGAGCCAGCCCGGTCGGGAAGCCCCAGCGATGCAGCAGCCATCCCACAGACAGCCCGGACTGGAGCCCCCAGCAACGTGTGTGCGGTTTCAGTCAAGCTACCAGACTTCTGGCAGCACAACCCGCACTCTTGGTTCCACCACACCGAGGCCCAGTTCGCCCTCCGGGGAGTAACGGCAGACGACACCAGATTCTACCATGTGGTCGCAGCGCTGGACACCCACACAGTTCAGCAGGTAGCGAGCCTGCTTGATCAGCCGCAAGCCCGCAACAAATACGAGGCGCTCAAGGCTGCGCTCACCCGGCGCTACACGCTCTTGGAATGTGAGAGAGCGGAGAGGCTCCTGAGACGGACCGAGTTAGGAGATGGTTCGGCCGTCGACCTGATGGTGAAGATGCTGGCATTAATGGGCACGGACGACGGGTACTTTCTGTTTGCCCCCCTTTTCCTCCAGAACCTTCCAACAGAGGCGAGAGCGGTTCTGGCCAATTCACCGTTGCTGGCCACGCGTGACTACCGTGCGCTAGCCCAGGAGGCAGACAAGATCATTCTCACCACCAGGGCGATCACAGTCAACGCAGCGGCGGCGGAGCCCAGCGAGACAACCAGAGGAGGCGAGGAGCCACCGACGGTAGCAGCAGCGGGGGCCAAGGAGCGCCAGAGCGACATGCTCTGTTTCTACCACCGCCGCTCCGGAGAGAACGCACGCAGATGTGCGCCACCGTGCCAATTCAAGCACTTGGGAAAAAGCCAAGGCCGGCAGTCGGCAGCAGCTGCAACCCTCGGTGAAGAGAACAAGCTGCTCTACATGACGGACGCGCACTCGGGGAAGCGTTTCCTCGTGGACACTGGAGCCCAGAGGAGCATCATCCTGCCGACCTACGCTGACCGGCTGGCAGGACCTAGCGGCCCCAGGATATTGGCAGCAAACAGCTCGGAAATTAAGACCTTTGGTGAGAGGACACTGACCTTATCTCTACACGGCCGTACATACCAGTGGACTTTTGTCGTAGCAACACTGAATTACCATATCCTGGGCGCTGATTTTCTGTGTGCACATGGTTTACTGGTTGATGTTGCTAACAGGCGCCTGGTTAATGCACTGTCCTTTGACTCTCTCCCCTGTATAGCTCGAGCGACCCAGCCAACAGCACAAGCCAACGTCACAGCTCCAGGCGGTAAGTTCCACACACTGCTCACTCAGTTCCCAGCATTCACAGTCCCGATGTTTTCGGCGGCCATCGCTAAACACGGGGTGGAGCACTTTATCACCACCACCGGGCCGCTCATTTTTGCAAGACCTCGGCGCTTGGACGCAGCTAAACTGGCCATTGCGCGCGAGGAGTTCGCCAACCTGGAAAGGTTGGGCATCATCAGGCGTTCGAACAGCCCATGGGCATCCCCGCTACACATGGTCCCTAAGGCCGAGGGATCGTGGCAACCGTGCGGTGATTTCCGCAGATTGAACAACGCCACAGCGCACGACCGCTACCCGATTCAACACATACAGGATTTTTCCGTTCACCTTGCCGGAGCACGCATTTTTTCCAAAATAGACCTGGTCCGCGGTTACCACCAAGACCCAGTGCGCGCGGAGGATGTACCCAAAACAGCGGTAATAACTCCATTCGGTTTATCCGAGTTCCTGCGCATGCCATTCGGGTTAAAAGGCGCGGCACAGACATTCCAGTGCATGATGGATGCAGTGCTGCACGATCTCCCGTTCATGTTCGTCTACCTGGACGATGTCCTGGTAGCCAGTAAGTCCGAAGACGAACACGAAACCCACCTCAGGACGGTTTTCCGGAGGTTGGAGGAGCACAGATTAATAATCAACCCGGCGAAATGCCAGTTTGGCGTGACGGAGATTGATTTTTTGGGGCACTGCGTCTCTCCGGAAGGAGCGATCCCGTTGCCCGACAAAGTGCGCGCCCTGGCGGATTTTCCCCGGCCTCAGACGGTCAGGGCGCTGCAGGAATTTTTGGGGATGGTAAACTTTTATAACCGTTTCCTTCCCCGCGCGGCGCAGCTCATGCAACCATTGTACGCCGCACTCAAGAGACAGAAACCCGCGGATGGGGCCAAATGGACCCCGGAGCGAGAGCGGGCGTTCTCGGAGGTTAAAGCAGCCCTGGCAAACGCCGCACTGCTGACGCACCCGGACCCGGCAGCCCGGATAGCGCTCACCACCGACGCTTCAGATGTGGCTATAGGGGCCGTCGTGGAGCAGCGTGTCGCCGGAGCTTGGCAGCCGCTCGCTTTTTTCAGCAGAACTTTGCGCGAGTTACTGGCCCTCCACCTGGCTGTACGCCACTTCCAATTCTGGCTGGAAGGGCACAGCTTCACCGCATTTGTGGACCACAAGCCACTAACGTTCGCGATGGCCAAGGTTTCAGAACCATGGTCGGGCCGGCAGCAGAGACAGCTGGCCGCGATCTCAGAGTTTACTACTGATATTCAGCATGTGTCGGGTAAACTGAATGTGGTGGCAGACTGCCTCTCGCGCGCCATGGTGGCCCCGGTCTACGTGGGGATAGATTATGCAGCCATGGCCGCGGAGCAGATTAGCGATGCAGACGTGCGCATGCTCCAGTCTGGACCAACAGGGTTAAGGCTGGAGAGCAGGGTGCTGCAAGAGGACATGCCCCCCCTAATCTGCGATGTCTCCACAGGACGCCCGCGTCCGGTGGTCCCGGTCGCGTGGCGCCACCACGTGTTTGAATCGGTTCACACTCTGGCGCACCCAGGAGTGTGCCCGTCCGTCAAAATGGTGGGAGAGAAGTTTGTGTGGCCGAGCCTACGCAAACAAGTAAAAGAGTGGGCTGCAGCCTGTGTGGCGTGCCAACGAGCCAAGGTACACAGACACACGAAGGCTCCCTTGGAGCCGTTTCGGGTACCGACTAAGAGGTTCGACCACGTCCACGTGGACCTCGTGGGCCCCCTCCCGCCATCACAGGGGTGCACGCACCTCCTGACAGTGGTGGACTGCACCACGCGCTGGCCAGAAGCAGTCCCGCTGGCGGCAACCACGTCCGCAGACGTAGCACACGCTTATTTAACAGCATGGGTGGCGCGTTTTGGAGTCCCGTCGGACATTACGTTCGACAGGGGCCCTCAATTTGTTTCCGAACTCTGGTCCGCGATGGCCCGCAGCCTGGGGGTTGCAATTCATCGCACAACCGCGAACAACCCACAGGCCAATGGGTTATGTGAGCGTTTTCATAGATCACTGAAAGCAGCACTCAGGGCTTCACTGACGGATGCAAATTGGGTGGACAGGTTGCCATGGGTTTTATTGGGGTTGCGCTCCGGGCCAAAAGAGGATTTGGAAGCTTCCCCGGCAGAGCTTGTTTTTGCGCAGCCCCTACGGCTGCCCGGGGAATTTCTGCCAGATAATCCCACGCTGGACAGCTCCCCGTCTCAGCTTTTGCAGCGGAGCGCAAACACAGGCATGCTGCCCGGCCCCGCCCACCACTGTTTTCCGCATGCTTTCGTGCCTAAAACTTTGGAGAACGCGGAGTTCGTGTTAGTCAGACACGACGCCCACCGCCCTCCATTGCGCCCACCCTATGACCGTTAAGAGTGCTGGGAACAGGGGATAAGCATTTTTTGCTAGACTTGGGGAGTAGGCGGGAGAAAATTGGCATAGACAGACTCAAGCCTGCCTTTGTAGCAGCGGACGAGCAAGTGCTGTTGGCTAGGGCCCCTCGGCGTGGAAGACCCCCACGGAGAGCTCCCCAGGGAAACGATTCACCAGGGCAGTCACACGGACAGAGTGAAGTTTCCCCCCCCTCGCCACAGCCCACCCGCAGCCAGACACACTCCCATCACCCCCTCACCGGCACAGCAGCGCCACGGAGGCGGTAAAACCCAGTTACAGCAGATATGGGAGGAGACGGAGGCCAAAACAGCGTGTGGACTGATATTCTATTGTTCTAAGATGCTGTGGAGGGCGGTGTAGGACCTTGGGGAAGTCAGATTATTTAGCATCTCAGAGGGAGACAGTGAATAAGCATGGGAGAACAATGCCCAGGGAGTTCCTGGCAAGATAGATGGAAGTAGTCAGGGACATAGGGGGTTGAATGCAGTGTAATGTAAATTGCCATGAAACGTGTGGAGAGTGCTTTGAGTGAAGAGAGGAGAGCTTGTTGAGATCATTCATTCTGTTCTGTGCTTGAGAGATGTGAAGTGTGTAATAAACTGTCTGCCATGGATCTGCCTCTTATTTGACACACTCCACAATGTCACCGATATACAGTATATTGTCATATCGCACAGCCCTATGCTGAACCATTAGGGGGCACTGCAGAACACTCAGGCAGTTTCAAGGGGGCATGTGACGCACTTTTTTTTTTCCCACATGTTGACCCAGTTTCCAGAGGTCTTAATAAAATATGTCAGACATGCTTTGGTCAAAATGCATCTGGCTGTAATTATTTCAGCACTATTTCAAACTATTTAACCAAGCTTCTTCTGAACAACTCATTTTAGTGCATGTTTCTTTAAATACTCCCGAGCCCACAGCCGTTTCCTCCAAAGGGCAGTGTATGCAAATGTATGGGCCCCCACTGACCAAAGGGGACCCAAAGTGTGAGACGGGGGGGTGGGGGGGAATCTTGCGCTTAGCCCCCCCCCCCCCCCAAAAAAAAGCAGGAAATGGCCCTGTGAGCCTCAGATCACCCCACCCTCCCTCTTTTATCACTGCAAGGTGTTTGGTTGAGGCAGGGAAAGCACCATTTTGTGGCTAAGGTTAGCTGTTAGGTCCAGATGATGAAGACAGACTGAGCTAACAT
The DNA here is from genome assembly GCA_020510985.1 of Pholidichthys leucotaenia. Taxonomy (NCBI): domain Eukaryota; kingdom Metazoa; phylum Chordata; class Actinopteri; order Cichliformes; family Pholidichthyidae; genus Pholidichthys; species Pholidichthys leucotaenia. The sequence goes on along the minus strand of CM035839.1, from coordinate 87,053,077 downwards.
ACTGTAATTAATGGCTAAATGTGATCATGTAAAAGCCCAGATACATAATATTTCTACATGGCATCGCATCAGTAAGGTGCTGGAAAGATTCCTCTCAGATAGCATAATGCAGGTAGACATGCATGATGCCCCATGCAGTATAACCATCAGCTTCAAGATTGTGCATGCAGTGCATTCAAAGATGCTTTTCTGTGGGGCCTCTATTGTAATGAGTGCTTATTTGAGATACTGCTGTCTTTCTACCAGCTTGAACCAGTTTGACCATTCTCCTCTGACCTCTGGCATCAACCTAACAATCACCTATGTTAAGGGAACATTAAGGAAACATTCCTGAATTACAGTGACACAACGTTCTGTAAAGGGATCCAGTGGATATCCCCGGAGTGAAAATTGTTACATCCTTTCAAGATTATTGAACCAGAATTTTGTTTTCTCTCCATGCAGATGAGATCCCCTGAACCAAACACGGCATTAGGGGCAGCCTCCCTACAGTGGCATCCTTTTGCATCAGGGTGTGAAAAAAGGAAGGTCTCTGAGGCTTCTAAGAGCAAGCTGACATTTTCACAGGTAAGTGAATGAAATAAAAAATGAAGGTGGAGGGTTTTTGGGTTTTTTTACTGGATAGAGAAGAATTGTCTTAAAATTGATTTGACATTTCAAGAAGAAATGACCCGTCAGTAGAAGCATTTTTTGGCAAATTTTTGTTGGATCATTATTATAGTCCAATGTTTTTAGATAAAACGTGTCTTGGCCTGTCCTTGCCACTGATTATACCTCTATCTGCCAAGAATGTGCCACTAGTCCAGCAAAAGCTAGCGGTACTCAAATACTTTGCAAGCAGTTTCATGAAATGGTCAGTCAGAAAGCAACTCATACCGGCTCAGACGTCGCACGGGTTAACAAGGTCAGGAGTTCCTGGCAGCGGAGGGCAAAGGACAGAGCTGCGTGGAGGAATCTGATCAGACCTATATGAAACAGTCATTGTCACCCCTGACAGACTGCTATGATGATGATGATGAAATATGTCTCATATGACTACAGTGACAATTCATATGATTTCCTTTAATTACAATGACATCATTTTCATTAGCTGTTTTCCTAGGTTTAAAGTTGCACATTTTACTTAAAGATAACATGTATTGTATTTCTGTAATATTTATGTGGTTGTGATGGAAACACTTATCAAACATGGCTTATTTCAAATAGCAAAGGGAAGGATACAGTATGTGCAGTAAATCCCTGAGAACCAAAATTTCAGCCTGTATCAGCTCCACCTTCAGGCTTTGTGACTGAATCATCAAATCATAGGAATGTTTGTCAAAAAGTACGAATGGCCTTAAAAGGACATTTTAAAAGGGGGAGGAGTTGACGTAAGACTGGATTAAGAATAGATTATTAGATAATGAAGGATAAATTAATGTAATAGTAAAGGTGCATTCACACTAAACGCGAATGCATGTTAATTCTATGTAAACATGCAAATACACATGAATTCATGCACTCGCGTCCAAAGAATTTGGTAGCGATGGCTGGTGATTAACCTTGAGATTCTGCCATTACTGGAGTAAAAGTATCGGCACTGGAGACTAAACTAGCTACCTCTGCCAAGGAGGTAATGTAATCAGGATGGTTTGTCTATCTGTTTGTCCATTCGTCCATCCATCCATCTGACTATTAGCAGGATTACGCAAAAACTAATGGACGAATTTTTATGAAATTTTCACCAGAGGTAGCCCTTGGGCCAAGGATGAACCCTTTACATTTTGGTGAGGATCCAAGGACGCATACCTCCACCAAGGCTCTTATCTTCTCACAGTGTGTTAGCAAGAATCCTCCAAAACTACTGCATAGACTTTGATGCAATTTTCACCAGAACTGGCTCGTGGCCTACACATGAACCCATTACATTTTGGAGGTGATCCATGAGAGACAGAAGGAGCCTTGATGGAGGTATGCGCTCTTTGAGTGCTTTTCTAGTTCTACATGAGTCCAGGGTTTAAAATAAGGTTTTGGAAATGAGCATCCACATTAAGCACAACACATTTCAGTGTGAGGAGGCTTTTTAAGAATTGCATATGTTACATGGCATTTTACAGAATTGTGGCTGAACGGCATGGAGAGGGTTGCTGTGAGAGAAAAGGATGCAAGGGATAGGGAGAGATGGAGGCCTATTATCCGCCGTGAAGACCCCTAAAGGGAGCAGCTGAAAGAAGAAGTGGCTGAACAGCTTCATTTGTGGAGCTATATCTGCAGAGAGCTACGCTGAATAGACAACAGTATAGGTGTGTATTTCTGTTTCTTTTTTTAATCAAACAGGATGTCTTTTTGAGTGTTTAGGTTGGAGGAACCAGGGCCATTATGATAGAAAGCCCAAGCAACTCACAGAAGAGGGTCCTGCTTCTTTCAACATAATAACTTCTTGCTGTGTGTAACAGCTGTAACTTCAGATCCACAGGGGATAGGATCACCACACTGGGTACAGGGGTTCTTTGGGTCAAATTGTCAAAGGTCAAGGTCACAGAGTTACTGTTTTAATTAGTGCTAGAATCACCAAACTTTTAGGACTGATTAGTCTAAATTTGGGGTTGAAGAGGTCAAGAATCATGGTTACATGGCCTCTTACTTACAGGGCATGAACATGAAGTCCTCTTGACCTGACCTAATTTTTAGGACAAAAGCTCAAAATCACAAGGTCATCTGCTGTCTAATTTTAGAGCAAAGCTATAGGATCACTAGACTTGGTACATAGGTTGAGCACAGGACCCTCACCCTTGCCTATGATCTTGGGGTTAAAGGTCAAAGTTATAAGGTCAGACAACTGGGGCATACACCATGTCACTGATGCATATGTTGGCATTATGCACTGTATGTCTACTCACATTTTTTGAAAGAAGAGAAAGGGATGGGGGACCCACTCAGAGTTGCTTCAGGTTTGCCAAACCCTGGATTGTCTGCTCAAAACACACCTGAACTCTGAAGCTGTTTTTCATCTGCTCATTAGTGAACAGTAGAAGACCCCTGAACACAGTGCCCCTGGCCTTTTAGCTTGATACTGTAGGGGTGTTTTTGCTAACTTTTGTTTTATCTGGCTATTGCGTGGGTCTAGATAGCTTTCTTTGTTAAGGTCTAAGGGAGCTGCTTTCGCCTTCCGAGTTGCCGGACAGTTTTCCAGAAACTATGTGAGTCTGGCCGAAAGAAACCCGAGTTTTAGCCTCAGCAATTGCCCAAGCTGCACTCTTCTTGGCTTGCCGGTACAACTCAGCTAGTTCAGCTTCAGCTTCAGCTCCTGAGATTGTGGTCGACTTTAGGAGAGGACACACACAGCATCCCCTTTTGATCATTGATGGAGCAGCTGTGGAGAGGGTGAACAGTACCAAGTTCCTGGGGGTGCACATCTCTGAGGACCTCTCCTGGTCCAACAACACCACATCACTGGCCAAGAAGGCTCAAACTTGCCTCTACTTCCTCCGCAAACCGAGGAGAGCACGAGTCCCACCCCCATCATGTGCTCATTCTACCGGGGCACCACTGAGAGCAACCTCACCAGCTGCCTCACTGTGTGATGTAGAAGCTGCGCCACCTCCTGCCGGAACACACTACAACACACAGTGAAAGCAGCCAGCAAGATCATCGGTGCCCCTCTGCCCCCTCTCTCAGACATCTACCTCACCCGCCGAGCTATCAGCATTACAGGCTACACCTCCCACCCCTCAAACTCCCTTTTCAGCCCCCTGCCCTCGAGGAAAAGGTACCAGAGCCTCGGGGCCCACTCCATAAGACTGCTAAATAGCTTTGTTCACCAGGCCATCAGGACCCTGAACTCTGTCCACTACCCTCCCACCCCTGAACCGTAACACACTCACCTGCACAATACTTACAGTGGTGTGAAAAAGTGTTTGCCCCCTTCCTGGTTTCTCATTTTTTGTGTGTTTGTCACACTTAAATGTTTCAGACCATCAAACAAATTTAAATATTAGACAAAGATAACACAAGTAAACACAAAATGCAGTTTTTAAATGAAGGTGTTTACTATTAAGGGTAAAAAAAATCCAAATGTACATGGCCCTGTGTGAAAAAGTGATTGTCCCTCCTGTTAAAACATAAATTAATATCGTGATGTCGAGAGCGGGTCTGTACCATGCTCAGGTCTTTTGGTTATTATCCTTTTTCTGTATATGTATTTAGTCCTGATTTTCTGCCATTATTATTTGTGCTTTTATTTTGACAGCGTCGTGACATGACTTCCGCCTGTCAAGTCTGTTCATGGCCTGTCACAGCTGTTTAGTGTCTGATTACATTCTCACTCATGCATCCACACCTGATTCTCATTTTGGTTTCTCCTCTTGTGTTATTTAAGCTCGCTGGCGAGGTTTATTCCTCGCTGCGACCTCACACCGTGTTAAGACAGGAATCCCTATGCCTGGTTCCTGTTTTAGTCTTCTGCCGTATTCTCTGCTTCGTGAATTTATTGTAAGTAACCTTTCATGGTTTTTCGTTATTGTATCTTCCTGTAGTCACCGCTCGTGGTCCATGTTTATTGCCTTTTTTGTAATCACCCTTTGTTGTCATGTGCTGGCGAGCGCTCGCCCCCGCCTTCCTGCTCACCAGTCTCCTCATCAGACGCACCTGCTGATTCCTGCTGGGCCAGTGTTTATAAGGAAGCACTCCTCAGTGATTCAACGCTGGCTTGTTTGGGTATACTGCTCCAGCAGACAGCTCTCTTAGTAAGTGGTTGTGTTGTTTATGACCTTGACTTACTCACATTCTCTTGCACCTCTTCCAGGTTGCTGCAAACGTAGCGGTGCGTCTCCGGGGATTTGGTGCGCTCGCCAGCCTGTTGCTCTACCTCTACCCTGTTCATCCTCTCCACCCGGTCAGATCCCACAAACCATACCCAATCGGCAGTTCTTACCTGCTGGTTCTTCTCCTTTGCTGGGTTCTGTGCTGGTCTCTCCTCACCTCCCATGTAAGTGGTATAATTGGATTTCCATATTTTCTCCATTCCTCCCTAATCAGTCTCATCTATCCTCCACAGGGCTCCTGCTTATCTGGCGAGTGACTGACTTTTTCCACAAGTGTGCGGTTTGGAAAATTCTAATAAAAAGTCAAACGTTTTCTGTGTGTTCTCTTGGTGATTGCACTTTGCACTCAGGTTGCTTGTCCAGTCAATATGACATCCGTGGCCAGTATTTGTGTTCCTTATTATTCTTTATTAAATGAGCAAACTCACAGCAGGTGAATGGTGCCTTATTTCTGACCTAAAGGGCCAGTTATGACAATTAACTGTGGTTTATCACATCTTTGGAAAGCTGAGTTCAATTTCTCTAGCCACACCCAGGCCTGATTACTCCCACACCTGTTTTCAATCAAGAAATCGCTTAAACAGGACCTGCTTGACAAAGTGAAGTAGACCAAAAGATCCTCAAAAGCTAGACATCATGCTATGGTCCAAAGAAATTCAGGAACAAATGAGAAACAAAGTAATTGAGATCTATCAGTCTGGAAAAGGTTATAAAGCCATTTCTAAAGCTTTCAGACTCCAGCGAACCACAGTGAGAGCCATTATCCACAAATGGTGAAAACATGGAACAGTGGTGAACCTTCTCAGGAGTGGCCGGCTGACCAAAATTACCCCAAGAGCGCAGCAATGACTCATCCAAGAGGTCACAAAAGACCCCACAACAACATCCAAAGAACTGCAGGCCTCACCTTGCTTCAGTTAAGGTCAGTGTTCATGACTCCCACCATTAGAAAGAGACTGGGCAAAAATGGCCTGCATGGCAGAGTTCCAAGATGAAACCACTGCTGAGCAAAAAGAACATAAAGGCTCGTCTCAGTTTTTTCCAGAAAACATCTTGATAATCCCCAAGACTTTTGGGAAAATACTCTGTGGACTGACAAGACAAAAGTTGAACTTTTTGTAAGGTGTGTGCCCCATTACTCCGGCGTAAAAGTAACACAGCATTTCAGAAAAGGAACATCATGCCAACAGTAAAATATGGTGGTGGTAGTGTAATGGTCTGGGGCTGTTTTGCTGCTTCAGGACCTGGAGATTGCTGAGGTAAATAGAACCATGAATTCTGCCTGTCTACCCAAAAAATCCCGAAGGAGAATGTCCCGGCCATCTGTTCGTGACCTCAAGCTGAAGCGCACTTGGGTTCTGCAGCAGGACAATGATCCAAAACACACCAGCAAGTCCACCTCTGAATGGCTTAAGAAAAACAAAATGAAGACTTTGGAGTGGCCTAATCAAAGTCCTGACCTGAATCTGATTAAAAAGGCAGTTCATGCTCGAAAACCCTTCAATGTGGCTGAATTACAATTCTGCAAAGATGAGTCGGCCAAAATCCTCCACAGCACTGTAAAAGACTCATTGCCAGTTATTGCAAACGCTTGATTGCAGTTGTTGCTGCTAAGGGTGGCTCAACCAGTTATTAGGTTTAGGGGGCAGTCACTTTTTCACACAGGGCCATGTAGGTTTGGATCTTTTTTCCCTTAATAATAAACACCTTCATTTAAAAACTGCATTTTGTGCTTACTTGTGTTATCCTTGTCTAATATTTAAAGTTGTTTGATGATCTGAAACATTTAAGTGTGACAAACATACAAAAAAACTGAGTGCGCATGGGCGCATGCGCACGCAGCGACCGGCAGCGGGTGAAAAAAGTTTGACGTCTGTGTCTCTGTTTTTATGCACTTTAATGTGTTTTAATGAAATTCTCTGTGCCATTTTTGTCCTTGAATGTTTGTGGACTGAATAACGAAGAGCTCCCTGGTTCCATCAGTATGGATTTCCTTCTTGTTTTTGCACTGTTGTTTCTTTCTTACCGGCTCTTTGTCTTGGAGGTAAGCGCAATCGCGATCTCGCCAGGAAGAATACAGTATTCCAGAGAAATGTTACTGCATTTAAACATGGATAATGCAGCATCTGTGTTTGAGTCTGTGCCGCAACTGCCGGACTTTATTTTAAGAGATTTTCATGGACACGGTGATGAAAAGAGAGACAAGAGGAGAAAACGCGGAAAGCATGGAGGCGTAAGATTAAACCTGAGGAGGCGTCAGCTTAACCGCATTCCTCTTCCTTCCGTTATTATGGGGAACGTACAATCCCTGAGAAATAAAGTGGATGAAATTCAAGGAAATGTACGATATCAGAAGGATTTCAAGAACTGCTGTGTCATGGCTTACACGGAGAAGTGGCTTACGGCACATGATCGGGATGCGGATCTGTGGATTGGTGGCTTTGGAGCCCCACTTCGCTTGGATCGGCAGGAAGAGGTAACGGGGAAACGTCAGGGGGGCGGCGTATGTTTATATATTAATAAACAGTACTGTACATCTATCACGGTCAGAGAGCGCATCTGTACATCAGATGTGGAGCTTCTGTCCGTGTCACTACGCCCTTTTTATCTGCCCCGCGAGTTCCCCCAACTTTTCATAATGACTGTGTACATTCACCCGAGAGCGGATGCTGCCTCCGCCTCCAGCACCGTCTTCGATGTGGTACAGCGGTTGCAGTCGATTTCTCCAGAGGCTCCAAATTTTATACTTGGGGATTTTAACCATGTGTCCCTAAAGAAGACACTTAAAAAACTTTTATCAGTATGTCTCCTGCCCAACCAGGTGAAAAAAGACATTGGACCTGTGCTATGGATCCATAGAGAGGGCCTTTAAATCTCTTCCCCTTCCTCCTTTAAGATCCTCAGATCACAACTGTGTACATTTGCTGCCCACATATAAAACTGCTCTCAGAAGAGTCAAGGCGAAGACCAAAGACATAAATGTGTGGACAGAGGATTCAGTGCACTGCCTCCAGGAATGCTTTAACTGTACAGACTGGGAGGTGTTCATGCTAGACTGTGGAGAAGATTTGGACTATTTAGTGGACGTGACATGCTTATACATGGCTTTCTGCAGAGACATGATCGTTCCACGTAAACGTGTCAAAATATACAATATCCCAACAACAAGCCATGGGTTACAAAATCAGTTAAATCCTGCTTACAGAGGAAAGCACTTGCCTTTAAACAGGGGGTTGTTTCTGAGCTGCAGGTTGCCACAAAAGAGCTGAAGGCTGAAATTTTAAGAGCAAAACAGAATTATAAATCAGAGTTGGAAAGCAAGATGGTAACAAACAAGCTTGGTTCAGCCTTGGCCAGTGTGAAAACTATTGCAGGCCTTCAGAGTATAGAGCGCAGTAATCATGTGTTTTTAGATGGTTTTAATTCAGACACAGAGCTGGCTAATGCTCTTAATTGTTTTTATGGTCGTTTTGATTCCTTTGATTTTAGCACAGAAACCCAAGATTTGAAACAGAAACTCAAAGACAATCAGCACTTTAATATTGAGGTGCAGGATGTTAAAAGGGCGTTCTGTGCTGTAAAAGTGAACAAAAGTCACGGCCCTGATAATATATGTGGGTGCTTGGTAAAGTCCTGTGCATGAACTGAGTCCTGTGTTTCACTACATTTTCAATAAGTCCTTACAGACAGAACATGTGCCTAAGATCTGGAAAGATGCTGTGGTTGTCCCCGTATCCCAAACTCCAGCTGTCCTAAAACGGTAAATGATTTCAGACCAGTTGCTCTGACTTCAATTTTAATGAAAATTTTTGAAAAACTGGTCAGATTTGAGGTCCTAAAGCAGACTGAGAATGCATTGGATCCTTTGCAGTTTGCCTATCGGCCTCACAGAGGAGTGCAGGATGCCACTGTCACTCTGTTTAACATGCTTTTTAAACATCTGGATTTTAATGGGACACACGCCAGACTTTTATTTGTGGACTTTTCTTCTGCCTTTAATACAATCCAACCTCATATTTTAGTTGAAAGGCTCCGGCAACAATTTGATTTGAGTAATAATCTGGTGGGTTGGATTCTGGATTTTTTAACCAACAGGACACAGAGAGTAAGGGTCAACGGTACATTGTCTGACCAAAAGTGTTCTTCTACTGGCTCTCCTCAGGGGTGTCTGTTGTCACCACTACTCTTCATCCTGTACACAAACATGTGTCGGAGCAGACATGACAACAGACACATTATAAAGTATGCTGATGATTCAGTTATTGTCGGTCTCCTCCAGGATGGTGAGAGTGGCCACGGCCCAGTAGTTGATGATTTTGTTCACTGGTGTGAGGATTCCTACCTGCAGCTGAATACGGCAAAAACTAAAGATATGATTATTGACTTTAGGAGGAAAACTCCCAGGCACAAAGTCACTGTACTAAAAGGCCAGACCACTGAATGTGTACAATCCTACAAATATCTTGGGACGATTATTGATAGTAATTTAAACTTTGAAGAGAACTGTGAAAGGGTGGGCAAAAAGGGTCAGCAACATCAACATTGTTTAAGAAAACTTGCTCGCTTCCAAATTGACAGAACCATAATGACAGTGTTTTATCGGGCTTTTATTGAATCTGTTTTATCCTTTTCTTTAGGGTCATGGTTTGGTCAGACAAAACTGAAACAGAGGAAATCCTGGATCAGGTTGTTAGTTGGTCCAGTCGCTTGCTTGGTGAGTCACAGCTGAGCCTGACATCCCTGTACACCAGACAGGTACAGAGGATTGCTACCGCCATTTTAAATGATGACTCCCACCCTTTGCACTGCCACTTTCAGCTTCTTCCCTCCAGACAGAGGTTTGCTGTCCCAAAAAGTAAAACCCAGTTCTACAAAAACAGCTTTGTTCCTGCTGCTGTTAAAGAGTTGAACAAGATGTAACCATATATTGCACATAATTTAGTTACCTATTTATTAATTTAATTTTATATTTACTTATTTTTGTAGGTTTTTTATTGGGGTTCTAAATCTTTTATTGAGTTTTAGACTTTTGAGTTTTTAACCTCTTTGCCTAGTCTTTAACTTTTTAATATGACCCTTCTCTCTTATCTCTTTGTTTTTTCTCTTATCTCTTTGTCCTATGTCCTGATTGGTGGACCCTTGAGTACTTTTATCATGTTTATAGTCAGCTTCATGTGTGCCTGTGTTTGTGTTCATGTTAAATGTAATTGTGGTTTGTAAATATGGATGTCACCTGACTGCAAAACAAATCTACCTACGGGTACAACTAAAGTAACCTGAACCTGAACCTGAAAACGAGAAATCAAGAAGGGGGCAAACACTTTTTCACACCACTGTAGGTGCTACATCTTCCCAATGAGCAAACTACTGTATGATCACACTATGAAGCTCCCAGTGTTGCCAAGTCCGCTTATTATAAGCGACTTTGGGCTTGGTTTTCTTTAAAGTCACTTGCAAATCTTGTCATTCACGGGTTGCTGGTTTTTGGGCTTATTTTTTAACGTGTAGTTGCTTATTAGGGCTTGCTTTGTTGTCTGTATGACAGCTCTCCCAGCTCCCAGCCTAAGTCACGCCCCCTCTACTTCCACATATGGGACGCTGATCTCTATAGAAAAGCAGGATGGCTCATGCCCTATTAGTGAGTACAGAGCCGAGTGAGGCCACCTGGCACCGTGTTGGTGCGCCCAGGACACTCAGTGAGTTGGTGGGGAGTGGGTGGGTTTGGTGGTGGATGGTGCCACTTTTGCCTCAGTGGCTTCCCGGGGAATTGGCAGATGTTGGACTTCTTGGTATGGAGGCGTGGCTTGTGGTCTTGCGCAGCAACTATAGAAATCTACCAACTATAGAAATCGATTTCTGCAGTTCACCGGTTGCGCGGGATTGTGGGCTGTGTCTCCGTGCCAAGACGTTCAGGATCTGTTGGTTTTTTGGGAGGTTGGTGAGGTGGGGGTGGCGCTGTTTGCTGCTGGGCCCATTCATTCTCTGTTGGCTTGCTGAGTGTTTTGGGTGTGCTGGTGTGGCGGCCGGGTGGCTTCACTTCTGGCGGCCGGTTTTTCTATAGAGTAGTGGTGGGTGGATCAATCCAAATATCGATAATATCAATACCAACGTTGGTGTTGATATTGATCAATACCAGTGTAATGAGATCAATACTCTGCGTCTGTGTTGCCACTCCTGTCACAGCTCGGAGCAGGCATACTCAGGCACACTTTGCTCCTCTTCCTCTTCTTGTGGTTTTACCTACTCCCTCCTCCTCCCGCTTACCATCACATGACTCTGCAGCGCCAGATAAACAAGCTAGCAAGCAGCAGCCGCTGGCTGCGGGTGTTCTGACATTTTACCATACTTATCAGAATGGCCATACCATGGTTAACAGGACATATGCTTCTGCTCATAATTTCTGCATACGATACAACTGACGGAAACAGTGACAGTGCTGCACCATGATTGGCTGATCCAAAAATGTGGCGTGTTTTCAGTGTGTGTATTTATATTATACATATATCCTGCTGTTAAAAATTACTCAATACAGCTGACAGAAGGTAAACAATAGCATGCCGTGGCCCAGCTGACAGAAGGTAAGCAATTATGTAATGTTAGTGCCATATTTGCAGTGCAACTGATTCTGACAAAGTATGCTAAACCGATAGCTATATCTATTGGTTTGCCATAGGGGTATGGTATTCTGATAAAGTACGGTAAAATGGCAGAATGCTGGTGTTGCGCACACATAGCACAGAGATGGAGCAGAAGAATGGCAGAGAGAAAGAGGAGTGCCGTATGGCTATATTTCCAGGCCAAAAATGAAACAACAGCAAGCTGTACAATTTGTAAAAAGTCTATGAAATACAGTGTTAACACAACTAATTTATACAAGCATACGAAAAATCATCCAAAAGACAACGCTGAGCTACAGAAATAGAGAGAGGAGGAGAGAAAACCCCCACCCTCTGGCCCTGACATACCAAGACCCCCGACCCAGAGGCAGAGATCATTGGCAGAGGCCTTTCAATATGGCAGAGAATATCCAAGTATTTTAGTCATCTTAGGCATTAGTTAATATTATTTTTCAAAGTTCAACTGGTCATTTGTTACTTTAGCCAACTCAAAAAGTATAAATTATGCTCAGACCTGACATAACGCACGGCTCAGGAGACGCACACACACAGGCTTAGAGTAGTTCAAAGAGTTTATTAACAGCAGGAGTGAATGAGTGCGTGTCTGCGGGATGTAAATGTGTTGGTGATGGTGTCTGCTCCAGGCACAGAGGCAGGTGACCGTACAGCCGAGCAACCCTATGGAGAGAGCACAGGGAGAGGGTGACGGGCATACACCAACCCAGGAGGGATTATGGCGAGAGAAGGACTTACTTGGTGGGTCAGGACAGCTGGCACAACAAGGGGGTGAAGCCCGGAAGACAGCCACCTGGAGAGCTCCGTACAGCAGCGAGGATTGGGCGATGGAGTGGAGAAGTCCGCCGCTGGGGAATCCACCTGTGCACAGGGGAGAAGACTGAAGAAAAGAGGTAAGCAATCTTCTTACCGAAATGGTGACGCTGAAGGGAAGTATGCTCACAACGGTGAGGGACGAAGTCTGACGGCTTCAGGCCGAGCCTCCGGGCGAGACGGCCTTTATCCCTCGCCGCTGATGATTGTCAGGTGCGTGAGCAGGTGGCGCCGCTGATGAATGGCGCGGCGTGACAAGACCTTGGTATAATACATTTATCCCATTGAAACGTTCTATTTAAATGAATACATTTACTGGAGATGTTGTACCGGTCTGTTGTGGTCAAGAGGGAGCTGAGTTTTAATGCAAAGCTGTCAATTTACTTGTCAATTTACGTTCCTACCCTCATCTATGGTCATGAGCTTTGGGTAGTGACTGAAAGAATGAGTTTTCTCCATAAGATTGCTGAACTCACCCTTAGAGATAGGATGAGGGGTTCAGTCATCTGGAAGAGGCTCAGAGTAGAACCGCAGCTCCTCCACATCGAAAGGAGCCAGTTGAGGTGGTTTGGGCATCTGATCAGGAAGCATCCTAGACACCTCCCACTTAAGGTATTTCGGGCCTGGGAACATCTTGGCATCCTTTCTGAAGAGCTGGAGTAGGTGATTGGGGAGATGGAAGTCTGGGCTTCTCTGCTTGAGCTGTTGCCTCCGTGACTCAGTCCTCTAGAAAAGCGGTAGAAAATGGATGGATGGATGAACATTTACTGGAATTGAAACAAATATACTGAATATAATATGGCTCAAATTTGATTGAATATAATTACCCTTTTGTGTTAACTGTGAAAGTGATACTGTATGTATTTACCTCTAAACTTTGCCTAAATTCTGTCCTGGGTTTTAACTATTAATCCAAAGGGAAAATCACAAAACACTTAAAGGTCATGAAAATTCATTCACATTTAGTAATTTGATGATGCATCCACCTTAATGATTAAAAAGTATTGGTATCTTGTCGGCGATACTGGTCCTGTATTTTCTTGGTAGATTGATACCAAATCTTGCAGTATGGCACACTACTACTACAGAGATCAGTGTATGGGACTTTATATCGAAAAAATTCTCCATTGAAATGGTTGGCAAGAGCAAAATTATCTTTTGATCCCGATCAAATTTTGCAATGAGTTACACATATGATGTTTGTCAATTTAAAAGATAATTTTCCACATAATTATAAAGTTGTCGGCTGTTGTATAATAACAGAGTAATATTTAGTTTTTGTTTAAATGACTGGCAGACAACAACTCCCATCATCCCACATCACTAAAGTGTAATCATGTTTAGTGCTGTTACTTATGCAGAATGTGTAGTGAAGGAGTTAATACCAGGGAGCGGCGTGATGACGCAGGCAGCTGGTGACGTCATCACAAATGTATTTATGGCACGATGAGACCAACAGTAACGCATGCCAAGGCGGTCGAGCGGCTAGCTAATCACTGCGCTTCACGTTATGGAGACTATGATGGGTGTGCTGGTTTGCTAACCAAACACTTCGATGTTCCAGAGAATGTGATAGCCCAGAGGTCCGTGTTCTATCAGCACTGACAGCGAGAGGGTGAGTTGCTCATACAGTACGTGGACACCCTTCACTGTTTGGCTAGCACATGCGAGTTTTGACACGTGGAGGACAGATTGATAAGGTTGCAATTGGAGTGCTTCACAGTGAGTTTTGCGATGCGGGCCGTACTGGGGGAGCAGCCTTATGACCGGACAATGACAGACACGGTGAAGATGCTGCAGAAGACACTGCCAGAGCTCGCGCACCACCTATCGGTGTTGGAGGCAATGGAATTGGCATTTCAGCTGGAGATGACAGCTCAGGTGAGACCGCAACTGGCGGGACCACACCCATGTTCCCCGCAGCTAGTTTCTCTGGCGCAGATGGTTGCTCTGACTCTACACCATTTCGGGAGGGCCCCAAGTTAGACACCGTGAGATAGCGGGGCACCACAGAGCTAACCCGTGACAAGCTAACCGAAGAGCACAGCACAGAGAGTGAACGCAGTGCTAAAGAAGAATGCAGGCCAGAGAGTGACCACAGCACAGGGGGTGAGCACAACGCAGAGAACGAACACAACACAGAGTGAGATCAGCGACCGGACTCGCTTCCATTCCTCGCCCAGCGTGAGCTTCAGAGAGCTGTTGCGGAGCTGCAGGAGAGGGAGCCTGCATCCATCAAGAACAACGCCGATGAGAGAACAGCTGTCCCATGTGTGCAGGAGGAGCGCTGCCCAGAGGGGGGACAGCAGCCAGACACGCCTCAGATCCTCGCCCAGCATGAGCCCACGGGAGCCGCTGCAGAGCTGCAGGAAAGGGAGCCCACACACGCAGAGAATCCCTGAGACACACCACCCCAATACAGATGTTAACTGTGATGATAACGACACGACAATATACGTCAGACAAAGGAGAGGAGGAACCGGACTGCTTCAGAATCCTCACTCAGCACCAGTCTACAGGAGCCACAGCTGAGCCGACGGGTGAAGTGTCCGTGACTGTAAGTGACACAGGAGAGATGCCAGACGTCTTCAGGATCTACGACCAGCATTGGCCTCCAGGGACTGCCACTGTAGCTTGGGTGAAGAGTCTGTGACCAACTTAGCAACAACAGAACCGTTACAACTTGACGGATGCCCCGCAGCAAACGTGAGTACCACACTATACAACGCCGAATGCAGCCGTACAAAGCACCACTCACAGTGATGAACTGGGTTTGGGTCCGTGGAACCAAGCGGCTGGGCTCACAGTCGGCCTTTACATCGTCACCACCACTGACAGATAGTGGCACAGCTGAGAACAGCCGCTGTTCGGATGGCGGATGGATCGGTACGGCAGGCCAGCCGTCCGCAGAAGGTGAGGGCAGCTGCTGCTGATTGGTAGTCCCTCCAGGATTTGGCGATGTTGCGATCACGTCAATTCACGCAAAATCAGCCAATCAGCGCAACTATTGCATAACCTTGCAACTTTGTCCAATCACCGCAACTTTCCCGCAATTTTGGCCAATCCTCGTCAACGTCCGCCAATTTTACCAATCAAATTTGTCTCTGACTGGTGCGCAAAGGCTCAGCCTAACCAATCAAATGCATTGCTGCACCGTGTTCACCTCCATGTTTACAGTGAGCGGAACACATCAGCAAACAGAGTGTGTGATTTAAAAAAGAAAACCACTCACCCGCGAGGTTTGCAACACCGTCCCTTCATCTGTCTCCCCCAGCCTGCCGGTGGATGTCTTGCTACGTCTCCATCCTGGCCGCGTGTACAAAGTGCTGGGTTTGTGTTGAAAAACGTCCGCCTGTCCCAAAATCTGCATCTGGGCTGCACGGTGGCACAGTGGTTTAGCACTGTGGCAGCACAGTTTTACCCTCGGCCGGGGGATCGCGGGGATCATGAGATCGTGGGTTCGATCCCAGCCCCCGACCAACAGTGAGCTGTGTGGAGTTTGCATGTTCTCCCCGTGTTGCACGGGTTTACTCTGGGATTTCTCCGGTTTCCTCCCGCATACCAAAAACATGTAGGTTTAGGGCGCTCGCGCACGCAGCGATCAGCAGCCGGTGGCTTGTCACCAGACTGCAAACCAAGTCTACCTACGGGTACAAATAAGTAACAAAAAAAAAAAAAAAAAAAAATCACCCCGTTGCGGGAGCACGCGTGAGGACAGACGCCATAAAACTACAAATCTAACACTACAGCCAGTGTTTGAACATTTTATACATCTTTAGAGGTAAAATCATTACTACATCTTGTCATTGAGCTTTAAAACTGAATCTCTGGTCTGGACACAGAGACCACCCCCCTGGAAATGAAAGATGTGTCAAGATGCGCAGCAGACAGACAGGTAGGAGTTAGGCATGGAAAGAGAGAGAATATTGTCTTTATTTATTTTTTTTATTTTTTTTCAGAAAAACACAGACTCCAGTAGACAATACAGAGCAACAGAATAAATTATTTATTTTTTCCTCTCTGCTGTACCGAGTGGTTGGGGACCATAGGGAGTTTTCTAATGAAGGTGCTGCCAATAATTTCCAAATCTATACTCTTTAACATGTATTCAATGCAATTTAGCTGTTGTAATGGATATTGTGTTAAAGTCTGTATTTGCTGTTGCACAAAAGAGTTTTTCTGTATAGAAGAAGTTTCTGCTTAATTTACAGATCACTGTAATAGGAAATTTTTGACAGTCCTGTGCTTTTCTTAAATTGTTATAAAGTGGAACAAAAAGCATCTGTGTTCAAATTTATAATTTTTCCCACATCTTTAGTGCAAAAAAACTCTCAAAACATTGCAACTTTTATTGCAACTTTTTAAAAAAGCTCCCATGAATTCAGGCTTTTTGGGCCACAACAATCAAAAAAAATCCCGCAAAATCCTGGAGGGACTGGATTGGGATGCGGCATTGGAGCCGATCCAGCTGGTGTAGGATCCAGGCTAGGACGTTGTTGACGAGTGTGCCATAGCTCCAGAGGGATGGCACCCGGATCTGCTGAAATTGGCGCTCCCAGGGACGTGTCCACCACGGGCTCGCTACAAGGCCCCTCCAGCAGAACTGCCTTCCCCATGGAACACTGTAAGAAAAAAAAGGACTGGTTAGATAGGAGCGTGGCTGCCAGGATGAGTGGCAGAATAATCCACTCGGCTGCGTTGGGTTAGGCGGCAGTCCACCCGCTAACCCTAGTTATGATTATTAACGTTGTTGTTTATGCCAAATTGGGGAGGGTTGCAATTTATTAAAATGTTCTGTGTTTTTCTAAGGGGGGAGTGAATGTAGTGAAGGGGTGAATACCAAGGAGCGGTATGATGATGCAACCGGCTGGTGACGTCATCACGCCAGCCTACATAGGGAGATAGCTGGCCATCTTAGGTCTCTCTCCACCGACAGACACATAGGAGCTCAGTGCTCAGTTAACCTGTACTGCATATCATATTACTGTGTGTAATAAAGTTTGTGTTCAAAGCAGCACCACTCTCTGTGAGTCTCTCCGGGTTTCCAGACATAACAGAATGTACGTGTCTTTTCTTTTGATCAGAGTTTAAAAATCGAATTTATTCAAAGTTTTTATGTTGACTGTGTTTACTATAAATTTGCTGTTGCATATGCAGAATGCATATGTATTTTCCTTTAATCAGAATTTATAAAATTCCATTATTCAATGCTGACTGTGTTTACAGTCAATCCACTGCAAACAAAAATAAATCAATATATCAATATATCAAGCAGCCTGTCTTTTACACAACGTGGTAGGTTGCCTGTTGGGCTTTTTTTGGGCTTGTTTCCATAGAGCTGGTTGCTTGTTTCTCTCACGAGATCTGGCAATGCTGGTAGCGCCTCCATGGCGCCGCTTTCAACATTTAGCGCAGCTATGTAGGCACATCATTGCTGTACTGTCTGGGTAATGAATAAAATCAGCAGCAGTCAGGGACCAGTGATGTTCTTCTTTCTCCCTTAGGCGACAAATGTGTTTGTGCTCTTTAACAAACATCAGGTTTTAATAAAATGCAATCAAGTGGCTGCAGCAAAAGCACAAATAGCAGACAGACACACTGATCACAAGAGACACAAACAGTGAATAAAGACATTCTGTATCCTTTAAAAAGCTCCAGATGCACATCATTTTACCAAATGACATATATTAACTAATTAAGATTTTTAAAATGCGATTGTCATGTGGGGAGGAGAATAAAAATTTAGGTTAATGCCAGCCTAATTTCAAATCCTTCTTCACTTTTACAAACCGTGGCAACAGGTAGGTAATGTCCCAAACTACACTGTCAGCCTCTGCTGAACTGGGCATGAAAAACGGGCTTTTGTTGACCAGTAAAAGAGACGCTCAGGGAGAGAAATTTGAAAGAAACGATGTCTATTGCAGTACAGTTAAAGGAGAGGTGCAGACTGTAGCTATACTGAACAACATCCATCCACTGTGGCAGAAGTTTGAATATAGTGAAACAAACATGGTAGACGTCACTAGGAAAGAGCTTTATCCTTCTATCAAGAGATATTCTTTTATTTTTTGTCATTGCAGGAAGTCCTTGGTTGTATAACTGCAGCAGGAAATGATTCATTTAGTATTTGTGTACAAAATTAGTGTAATGGGAAAGCTTCAAGAGACCCCCAGAGACAACATTACCACACTTCAGAGCTCTTGTGTTGAAAAATTATCAAAAAACTTCCCCATGCTTGAAAGACATTCTGGCTCAAGGACAGGTTTCCACAGAACCTACACAGACAGAACTGGATGCATACAATTATTTTTTCATGGTGCTGACTAGATCATAATGAAATGTTGGTTAGAGGGTGGTATTATATCTAGAGTAATAGGACTGTGGAGGCAGGAACTGCGCTGAACTCAGAACTTTATTACAGATGCCAAAATACATCCTTTACCCTTGGAAAAGCTTAAAACAACATGCAAATTTTTTTTAAAGACATTACATTCACAACAGCCTCTTTTTTTTTTCAAACCTGAGCCACCGGGTAGATGACCAGTTGGCCCTGCGCGACTGGGCGGATCACTCTGCCACTATGAACCAGTCGTGCTCTACCAAACACGTTCACAGAGAGTCACTGTTGTGTCTTGAATTCATGGGGCTTCTGGCGAGCTTGCGGTGGGCGCACCCCTAGAGGCACCAGCTGTGGTGGGCCTGGGTGGTCCCTCTTCTCAGCGAAGTCCTAGTCTGGGTCCCACACTGGTTGGATCGGTTCCGGTGTTGCTGTTCTCACCTTCCACAGACGGCTGGCATGCCATCTCAAACTGTCAGCCATATGGAAAGTGGCTAGCCCCAACTGTGCGGCGTTCCGCATAGGCAGCGACAGGGGCACCTGCAGGTTGTCTGGGCAGTCAGAACGGCATGCACAAACCCAGTCAAGCACTGCAAGTGGCGATTTGTTCGCCCACACCCTGCGTTGCTGCTCTACTGTCTTTGTTGTCGGTTGTTGTTGTGGTGGTGTACCATCCACGCTGGTGACAGGACGTACCCTCTGTTGTCGTTGTTCTACTGGGTCCTGCTGTGCTCCGAACTCTCCATCTTCCCATGCTGCAGTGACTTCCTGAGACTGATTCTCAATGAGGACGCAGGATGGGTTCGGCTTCTGCTCCTACTCTCCTGGTGTTGACTGTGGTTGTGGTGCTGTGTTGCTGTTGTCGGTGACAGCGCGGATGCTGAGCTGTTGTCATTCGCCGGGGTCCTCTTTCTCCACAAACCCCCTCTTCTGCAGCTCCACGGTGGCTGCTCGAAGCTCATGCTGGACGAGGATTGGAGGTGAGTCCAGTTTGTGCTTTCTCTCTTCGCTGCGTTCCCTCGGTGGCGTTATGCATGGAGTAAGTGTACCCTCGTCTGAGTGTGTCGCGTTCTTTTCATCAACAGTCAAGCAGAGGCCATCGTAGTCATGAATGGCAAAACCCAACTCATAAAACAGGTCGCACCCCAGGATGTTGTTTCTGTGTGTGGCTACCTGGAAGGTGAACACCGGGAGGACTCTTGACCCATAGCGAACCGTCAGTGTTATGGTTCCTACGAGGCTGATATGAGTGTGCCCATACCCATAAAGCTCTGCTGCATTCTTCTCGATAGGATGATTGGGAAAGAGCCTTTTTACTGTAATCCAGTTCAGCACTGACCTCACAGCGGCGGCGTCCATCAGCAGCAGCAAATCAGCGTCATCCATCCTCACCGTGCCCCACATGTATACTGTCCCTCTAGAGCTCACTGTGTGGATGGTAGTCATCTCTGATTTTTTCGGGCTTGGTGGCTGGTCTGGTGTCTGTCATGACAAATGGCAGACCTTGGCGAAGTGGTTAAATTTGCCACAGCGTCTGCATCGTTGTCCTCTTGCCGGACAGATACGGGCTTTCTCTTGGTGCATCAGGGAGCCACAGTTACCACATGGACGGTGTTTCACGGCATTCACCCCAGCGTCCTCCGGACAGGACGTGTCAAGGCTGGATTCTTCTTCTGGGTTAACCGCTTGCACCAACAGGGCTCATCACGGGAGCTTGCCTAGCTGTGATTCCAGCTTGTCAGCCACCTCAAGCTGAGGCGCCAACTCCACCGTCTTTGCCAACGTTAGGCTGCTTGGTGCTCTGATTAACTCTGCCCACAGCTACAGGTTGTTGGTATGCTCCACCAGTTGGTCTCGCACTATCTCGTCCTCCAAATAGCCAAACCCACATGCACTCGCCAGACAGCGGAGGTCCACAACGTACTGCTGGGCCAGTTCACCCACCCGCTGTCGGCGCTGACAGAACCGAATCCTCTTCGCCAGCACACTCTCCGGTGTCGTGAAGCATCCGGCCAGCAGCTCAATGTGTCCTAAATTCCTAAATATCCACTGCCCCTCAGCACCCAGGCTGTAGAGCAGGATTGCTTGCATCCTCAGCTTTCTGTGTCTGCCCAAGTTTGCAGCCTCCATGTAACTACAGAACAACTCAAACCAATGGGGCCATGGAATGGGCAGCTCACCTGGGGTTGCGAGGAATGGCGGTGGTGGTGCCAGGCACTCTTCCATCTTCAAGAAAAGTAATTTTTCTTCCAGAAGATACCGGTTTCTCCTCGTCGCCAAATATTATGTCCAGAATAATAGGACTGCAGAGGCAGGAGATGCACTGAATTCAGAACTTTATTACAGATGCCAAAATAAGACACGTACTGCAATGGATAGCCCCAAGCTAGCTATGTACTGTTGTGATGTTTGCTCTGATGGGAGGAGAAGTGCCAAAGACCCAGTCTCCTGCCGTTAGCTCCCTCTTATGGTCGGGACATGATGACGTCACGACAGGCGTGCATCCCCACGTCCACAACACGCCAAATATCTATGTGGCCATACATAACAGGTGGGCTGCTGCTCAAATAGTTATCCTTCTGTTTTCTCTGATTACCAATGCTGACAGAGTTGAGGTGTGGACAAGGCTTTACATTAACTTTTTTTTCTCAGCAACTTCTGTGGATTTTCCAAAGTTACTAGCCACTCAGCCTTTTCACTAGCCACAATTTTGTGGTTGGAAAATTATGTTTAATAAGATCAAATCTGACTATGGCATGCTAAATTTTACTTGAATTAAATTTACAACCTTTTTAAATGTAAGTGACCTTTATACATACATAAAAAATAGCAAAATAAACACTGTTTAATTATTTATTAACAGCAGAAAATACTATAAAACAGGGGAGAAAAATATTTGCAATGTGAGAGTGAAGCACCGTGAAGTCCATCCCAATTCTCATTTGTACCCCTTCGCCTACCCCTACCCGGGCCAAGGGGAAGAGGTTGAAAATTGCCCCTGTGAATTGGGATACCCCTTCCAGGCTGCACAAAGTCATTAGTAGCTGCTGATGGATTTAACCTAAATGGATTGTTAAGTTTCAGATACAACATATTGTATATAACTTATTTATCAAACGTCATACTGTTATCCACAAAGCTTTTATTGTGAAAGCGAGTGGAAGGGAAGGGAGCGGATATGTTCTTCTTCCGTGGTTTTTGTGGAACGTGGCAGTGGTTAATAAATGTGTCCGCCAGCATCCCAAGTGTGTCGTCTTTAGCATTTATCAATGGCAGCAGAGGGTGGTTAGCAACTATAGAGTCCCGCCGATGTTTGATGAGGGGAAGCCCTATGAAAGTTGGAAAAATGAAGTCACGATTTGGACCCAAGTCACAGAGCTGGAAAAAAGAAGCAAGCACTCGCTGTGGTTTTGGCACTATCGGGAAGAGCGCGGGAAGTGGTGATGGAGATACCAATAGATGAACTGAATGGAGACACTGGTATGGACACTTTGCTTTTGGATCTCGATAACTTATACTTGAGAGAAGAAAAAGACAGAGTTTATGAGGCCTACTCCAATTTTGACTGGATAAAGAAAGACAGCGATGTGTCTATGGCAGACTATATAATAGACTTTGAGCAGCGCTACTCCTGTATGCGTAAATGTAAGATGGAACTTCCCAGTGCTGTGCTAGCATTTAAGCTGCATGCCTGGATGTTAAAGATCGGCATCTCGCCTTGATTATGTGTACAGACTTTACTTTTGCCTCAATGAAATCAGCACTCAAATGAATATTTGGTGAAAATTCATCTGCTTCAACCACAGGCATTAACCAGAAAATGGCCTATATCACAGAACAAAAAATGGCAAACAAGTCATCTTCCTGGGACAGTAAACAAAAAATGCCACAAGCAGGCACCAACCCACTGGACAGCTATGGCCGGAGAGCAAGGTGTGCTATCTGCCATAGCACATTTCACTGAGCTAAAGACTGTCTACACAGAAGTGAACAAGTCAAACTTACAGAAGCGGGTAAAGCGGGTAACAGAAGAGTGTAACTTTACCCTGTTTACTAAAGAGTCACCCAATGAAGCTGAAATCTTTATGACGGAGTGTTTTGATTCTGCAATAATTGACACTGCATGCACTGTGTGTGGACAAGTATGGCTCGATAGTTACATGACAAGGCTGAGTCCAAGTAGAATAAATAATCTGAGAAAAACAGAGAAGCAGAGTAACAGACCATTTAAATTTGGTGATGGAAAAGTGATTCATTCCACAAAAAAGTTGAAAATATCTGCAAAGATCAGACAGACAAAGTGTAATATTGAAACTGAAGTCGTTCCTGTAAAAAATCCCACTTTTTCTGAGCAAGATATCCTTGAAAAGAGCAGGAACAGTGTTGGACATGGAAAATGACAGTGCATTAATATGTTTAGGCAACCAGTGAAACTTGACTTTACCAGCTCTGCCCATTACTGTGTGAACATTATGGACAGAAAAAACAGACGTACACTGTGTTCGGAATGTTCACTCACTCATTCCCTACTCGCTCTATAGTGAATTTAGATATAGTGGACTATAGAGTAAAAATATAACAATAAAATTAAGAGATTTCAGACACTATTGGGCTTGTGTTCACGGCACGGTTAATGACGTCATCATGATGAGACCGTAAAACATAACAGAGTAACGGTGGTAAATAAAATTAATACGTGTATATAATTTGTAGTAAATATATATTAAATCAAATCGTTTTTGCTGAATTAATAAATATAAATACCTTAAGGTAGTTTATGTTGTGATGTGAAACTCTCCTCTCACTGCTCTGTTGGCTGCACATTGCATTATGGGATATATTGGCTAATGCAGTGACCATCCATTGTACACTACTTTTCAAATTGCATTGTGGGATATTTTCAGTGTAGGCTACTATATAGTGATGAAATTTTCAGTTAAGATTTTGAACAGCTCTACAAAATGGCTGATTCACTATATAGTTCACAATATGGGGAAGGATTGAACATTTCGAGCACAGCAAGAGTCAGAGTGATTATCAGATTTTGACAGCTGATGATGATGTCACAAAACATGAACATGGAGATGAGAATCAAGAGCAGTGTGATGAGGAGATCCTGACATTCACGGACAACTTGAAATTGCCAGAAAAGCACAAAATCCTGGAGAAGCGTCACAAACAGATTGGTCATGCTTCTGCTGACAAATTGCAGAAGCTGCTAGATAACTCTGGAAATAAAGACAGAATGCAACATGATCCTGCAAAAAATCATCAGTGAATGTGACACTTGCCAAAGGTACAGTAAAGACCAAACCAAGGCCTGCAGTTGGATTGCCACTAGCATCTCAGTATAATGAAGCTGTGGCAGTTGATCTACATGAACTGAAGCCAGGCCTGTGGGTATCTTCACATTACTGATCAATTCACACGATTCAGTGCAGGCAGCATTCTCACCACAAAAAAGGCCTCAGAAATAGTGAAGCAATTCATTCATGTGTGGGTAAGTGTACACGGTCCACCACAGAAATTATTTAGTGACAATGGAGGAGAGTTCAATAATGATGAAATGAGAGATATGGCAGAGAATTTCAACATAGAAATTAAGACAACAGCTGCCTACAGCCCGTGAAGCAATGGACTTCTGGAGAGAGATAATCAAACACTCACAGAGATCATAATGAAAGTAAAAGCCAGTAACTGCTGTGAATGCAACACTGCACTAGATTGGGCACTCATGGCGAAAAACACTATGCACAATGTTCATGGATACAGCCCATATCATCTGGTGTTTGGACAGAATCCCAACCTGCCTTCTGTGTTAAATGATAAACTCCCAGCCTTAGAGGGCACTACAAAGAGTGAATGGGTTGCAAAACACATCTCTGCTTTGCACGCTGCAAGAAGAGCTTTCACAGAAGCGGAATGTTCTGAAAGAATACGGAGAGCACTGCATAAACAGATCCATCACACACATGAAACACATCAAGTGGGTGATAAAGTCTACTATGAAAAAGTGGACAGTCCAGAGTGGAAAGGGCCAGCAGCTGTTGTTGGCCAGGATGATCAGTGGTGTTTGTTCAACTTGGAGGAACCTGCGTAAGAGTGCATCATCTCAGACTGAGAAAAGTGAATCCTAAAAGTGATGAACATCAGACAACAAATGGAAATCCAGAAAACAACACAGACACTGGTTAAAAAAAACAAGGAATGACAGGAACTGCTGAAAACATGGAGAACACAGAAAATGAATAGGAGGTTCAAGGAAACATGCTTCAGCCCCAGTGCACTGAAGAAGCTACTGGAGTTCAGAGTGAGACTTCACTTTCCACAAATGGTGACAGAGAGACTCATGAAACACAACCAGAAAAGCCTAACAGAGAAACAAACACAGATGAAACATCCAGTGTTTGAAAGTAGGGCAGGTCCTGACATGCACAGACAAAGACAGTGGGGTTAAACACACAGCCAAAGTTTTGGGGCGTGCAGGCAAAGCAACAGGGAAATACAAAAATTGGGTATAACTTGCTCATCATGGAGTCTGATCTTCTAGCTGGTAACACAAAATTTGTTGATCTAACACAGGTACAGAGGCTTGAGATAGAACCCACTGTCACTGATGTTAACACTAATGAAGATGTGTTTTTAGCTAATGATTTATCATTTAACAAAGCCACACAAGAGGAAATAAAATGCTGGAGAGAAAACGGTGTGTTTGTAGAAGTTAAGAATGAGGGACAAAAGTGTATTTCAACAAGGTGGGTGTGTAATCTCAAAGAAGCAGTCTCAGGATTAGTACCAAAAGCTCAGCTGGTGGCAAGAGGTTTTGAGGAGATGGAGATGTCTGAGCTGCAAAAGGACTCACCCACCTGTGCTTCAGAGTCCTTACGAGCTACTGATATTAGTTATTTGTCAGAAACAATGGTCACTTCATTCTATGGACATAAAGTCAGCATCCCTTCAGGGAATGGAGGTGTTATGTGACATTTACATTAGACCACCTCCTGAAGCCTACTGTAATGGAATATTACAGTATGCCTCCAGATCAACGCGAGGAAAACTAAGGAGCTGGTGGTGGACTGCCGCAGGCAAGGACAACCCCTCACAGCACCATTAAATATACAGGGAACTGACATCGAAATGGTGACATCCTACAAGTACCTGGGTGTTCATCTGAACAATAAACTAGACTGGTCACACAATACTGACGCACTCTACAAGAAGGGACAGCGCAGGCTGTTCCTACTGAGGAGACTCAGGTCTTTTGGTGTACAAGGGGCGCTGCTGAAGTCATTCTACGACACGGTGGTGGCATCAACCATCACTTTTGGAGTGGTCTGCTGGGGCAGTGGCGTTACAGCAGCCGATAGGAAGAGACTGAACAAACTGATCAAGAAAGCTAGCTCTGTCCTGGAGCAACGCCTTGACCTAGTGGAGGAGATGGGAGAGAGAAGGATGGTGGCTATACTGTCATCTCTGCTGGAGTCCGAGTTCCACCCTATGCAGGACATACTGAATGCACTGAGGATGTCAAGACCCGAGCACTAGGTCATGGTGCTCGGGTTATTCCTGTCAGGGTTTGACAGCGACGTTGTTATCCTAGCTCTCCGAGCTCTTATTGTGACAGTGCTCGGGGAGGCTTCCGCTCAGCTGTCAAACCCTGAACAGCTGTGCTGCATTTGTGGTCATTAGTGATGGACTACTTTAACCCGCGCTGGCGACCGCATCTCTGCAGCAGTGTCTGTTCACTCTCCGTCATGCTACGGATGCTTTGGACTAATTCCTACCTCGTCTGCTTATGGTTTGACCGTCGTTCCTCTGGACCAGTAAGTGTGCTGTATAGCCTTACCCCTCCCGGTGTGAATTGATCTCTGTGAGTCTCTGCCTTAGCAGCCTGTGTATCGTACTTCACCAACCTCGTCTGTCTGTGTTTGACCGTCTCCTCCTCTGGACCTGTAGTGAGCTGTTAGCCTTACGCCTCCTATTGTGTGTAGACTTAAGTGTCATTGTCTCAGCAGCCTGTGTTGTACTATTTTTCACCGTAAATAAAACTCTCACTGAACTCACTGGTGACTGTGTGGCGTCTTATGGTGGCTCGCGAGAGCCACCCATGACAGTACACTGCTGCCAAAACAGCGTTTACAGTGACGCCAACCCGAGACGCAATTCACCAGTGAGTTCGAGTTTTTTGGACAGTTGCTGTTTCCGTCTGGGTACTGTGTGTGTGGGAGGAATGCCGTCGCGGAGGGGCCGCGCTTGGAGCCGCGCTTGGAGCCTGAGCCACGAGCTGACAGGCGTTCTGGAAGTCGTGGATGAGATGCTCATCTCCGCTTCCCTGCTGGATTACCATCACGGCATACACTGGTACCTAGACGCTGCTGAAGACATTCTTCGTCATCTCTCTCCCCGCTGGGCCGACCACCCGGAAGTCGACGCGAGGAGGGAAGATATCGCCGCGCAACGCGAGATATTCCTGATGCTGGAGGAGGAACGCGACGTAAAGCAGGAGAAGAGGCACTCCTGCTCTTGGCCTACGGATCCTGATCCCGTCCTTGATCCAGTTCTGGAGTTCGCACCATCTGGGGGCCTGCGGAGGCGTCGGCGCCGGGGCCGAGCACGTCTTCAGCAAGCTCCTGTTCCGGATCCAGTTCCGGGCCGCCGGAATGACCCACTCAATCAGCCAGCTGCTGAGAGTGATCTGAGTCCTGCGCCGGTGAGCTCCATCCATGGGTCCTGTTTTACCATCCAGCGAGCGAGGGAAGGAGCAACGTCCTCTACAGCTGGCACCATCTTCCCTTCGGGAGACAGGCAAGTTCAATTTCACTTTCCTATTCATCATAGTGATCTGTCTTGTCTGACTCCTGGGGGTGAAGCTCGGGGTTCGCAGCTCCCCGAGTTTCCTTCTCCAGCTGTAGCCAGTTGTACTGAACCTGCTGCCTCTGTGTTTCCTCCTGCTGAGCGGTCCTCGGCGTCAGTTCCACGCCGTCGGACGAGGGGGAGGCCTGCGGCTCTGGGAGATATCCCGGCCCTGAAGCCTTGTGTTGGACAGAGGAGGAGAACGGACTGCGGTGAGGAGCCAGAGCCAACGAGCAAGCGTCCCCAGGTTTCCTCAGAGATGCAGCCCGAGTCAGCGGGTCGAGGGTCCCCTGCCCCCACGCCATGCGGGTTATTGGTGTGGACGTCAGCGCGAGAGGATCCAGCTGCAGAAACCATCAGGCCGGCTGTGGAACCCGACGCAGCCGAGTGGGAGCCCGACGACGAGCGTCTATCTGAACCTGGATCGACGAAGTCCTGGACGGCTCCAAAGCCCGAGTGCAGGCAAGTGCTCTTCTTTGTTTTCCTTTGTGGTGTGTTAGAGCATTTTTGCCTGCCTCATGGGGAGGCGAGCGAGGGGCAGCCGTCTGCTGCACCCAAGCTCGTCTCGCTGGGCTCTGGCGCTGCCGGTGGAACTGATCCCGGTCCTCTCCTGTTCTCTGAGCCTCTCCACAGCGTTACCGGTCTGGAGTCTGTCAAGGTCACGGGACCGGAGGTCCCAGGTTCGGGGATGGAGGTCGTCGCCAGTGCAGTACCGACCCAGTCGGGGTCCGACGCATGGGCCGAGGTGACCCAGTCGGGGTCCAACGTGGGTGCAGCGGTGACCCAATCGGGGTCCGACTCGGGTGCAGCTATGACCCAATCGGGGTCCGACGAGGTCCAGTGGGGGTCCAGCGCAGGTGCGGCTGCAACCCAATCAGGGTTCGACGAGGTCCAGTGGGGGTCCAGCGCAGGTGCAGCTGTGACCCAATCAGGGTTCGAGGAGGTCCAATCGGGGTCCGACGCTGGCGCTGCTGTAACCCAATCGGGGTCCGACGCGGGTGCAGCTGTGATCCAGCCAGGATCTGATACAGGTGGAGCTGCGACGATCGCATCGGTCTGGACCGAGATCGGTGGAGGAGTCGCAGACCCGTTGCCGCCTGATGTCAGGTGGACCCGTTTTCTTGATTGTTCCCCTCTCAGGAGCCACCAGCTGGGGTCCGTTGGAGGTTTTCTTCTGGCAGGCTGGCGCGCTCATGTCTTGTCTTCATTAGGCGGGCTGCATGCTATTCCTCCACGGTCCTGGTGGTTGTGAGATGCGGGTTGGCCACCCGAGGAACTGCTTTGTGCGTTCGGCGTCTTGGGTTGGTCACCCGATAAACTGTGTTTGCTACTGGGTGGCCTGGTTCGGCCACCGGAGGACTTGTTTCTGGGGGCCTGGGACTGGGGCAGGCCGCCTGATCATGTACTGTTTTGTGGGACTATCCGTGGGCCATCGGAGGCAGGGAGGTCGCCGGAGCTCTGCCTGGGGGGCATTGGATCTCCGCCGATCATCTTTTGTTTTGGCCCATACAGTGTCAGGGTTTTGTCAAGGTTACGTAGAGCAATTTTGATTGCCTCATGTGTGTTTACAGTCCATAGTCTGGTTATGTCAAGGTTATGTAGAGCAATCTAGTTTGCCTCATGTGTGTTTTGCAATCCATAGTCTGGTTAGTTATGTAAAGCAATTTAGATTGCCTCATGTGTGTTTGCAGTCCATAGTCTGGTTTTGTTTTTTTTGTTTTGTCCTTCCCTCTTCTTTTTGAGGGGCTATGGTCATGTTTTGCTTTTTTGTTTTGTCCTCCCCTCTTCTTTTTGAGGGGCTATGGTCATGTTTTGCTTTTTGTTTTGTCCTCCCCTCTTTCTTTTGAGGGGCTATAGTATGGGGGGGGGTTGTCCATAGTTACCGGGTGTTTGCATGTATTTCTGGCTTCGTTTGTGGTTTTTTTGTTTTTCCATAGTCACCGTGAGTTAGCACGTATTTCTTGTTTCCTTTTTTCCATAGTTATCATGTGTTTGCATTTATTTCTTGTTTTGTTTCCATAGTTACCGTCATGTATTTCTTGTTTCTTTTTTTTCCATAGTTATCATGTGTTTGCATCTATTTCTTGTTTTGGTTTCCATAGTTACCGTGTGTTTGAGGGTTTATTTTTTGGCTAGGTTATGTACACTGGAGTTAGACGGGTTGTCTGTGGTCGCGGTGGAAAAACTTTCGGTGTCAGGTGTTTTTTGCTTTGTATGATTGTTTTTCCCTTGTTTTGTAGTCATGTCTTGTTTTGTTTTGTTTTTTTTTCCCGGGTTTGTTTTCTCTCGTCATTGTTCTGGGGGGAAATTGATTGGATATGTCGGGTGATGTATTCTTTTCCCTTTCTGTTTGGGTCTGGTTAGGTTTTGTTTGGCTCCCTCCTTGCCTGTTCCTCAATCCACTCGCCCTGTGGTTGGGGGAGGGGGGGCTAGGTGTTACTAGACGTTCGGAGCCCGTCAAGTGAGGGGGGGCTACTGTCATGACCCGAGCACTAGGTCATGGTGCTCGGGTTATTCCTGTCAGGATTTGACAGCGGCGTTGTTATCCTAGCTCTCTGAGCTCTTATTGTGACAGTGCTCGGGGAGGCTTCCGCTCAGCTGTCAAACCCTGAACAGCTGTGCTGCATTTGTGGTCATTAGCGATGGACTACTTTAACCCGTGCTGGCGACCGCATCTCTGCAACAGTGTCTGTTCACTCTCCGTCATGCTACAGATGCTTTGGACTAACTCCTACCTCGTCTGCTTATGGTTTGACCGTTGTTCCTCTGGACCAGTAAGTGTGCTGTATAGCCTTACCCCTCCCGGTGTGAATTGATCTCTGTGAGTCTCTGCCTTAGCAGCCTGTGTATCGTACTTCACCAACCTCGTCTGTCTGTGTTTGACCATCTCCTCCTCTGGACCTGTAGTGAGCTGTTAGCCTTACGCCTCCTGTTGTGTGTAGACTTAAGTGTCATTGTCTCAGCAGCCTGTGTTGTACTATTTTTCACCGTAAATAAAACTCTCACTGAACTCACTGGTGACTGTGTGGCGTCTTATGGTGGCTCGCGAGAGCCACCCATGACAGAGGAACTCATTTAGCAGCAGACTACATCATCCTAGGTGCACAACCGAGAGGTTTCGCAGGTCCTTCCTACCTACGGCTGTCAGACTGTACAACCTAAGCAGGGCTGCTCGTAGAGATAGCAAAAAGACGTGACAACCTAATAGTATTGAATGCAAAAGATGCAATAGACTTACACAATGGTCCCCTCCGGTATACAACTAGGAAAATACCGGTCGCTACGGAGGGCAACAATATGTATGGGTACATAATCATTCCATGTAGGATAACTAATTGAATGCAAAAGATGCAATAGACTTACACAATGGTCCCCTCCGGTATACAACTAGGAAAATACCGGTCGCTACGGAGGGCAACAATATGTATGGGTACATAATCATTCCATGTAGGATAACTAAGTAGACGGTTATGCTGTTTCATTCCATCTAGCTACAATGCTCCGCACTATGTGTGTTTAAATATTTATATATTTATTCCATCTAGCTACAATGCTCCACACTGTGTGTATTTATATATTTATATATTTATTCCATCTAGCTACAATGCTCTACACTGTGTGTTTATATATTTATATATTTATTCCATCTAGCTACAATGCTCCACACTGTGTGTATTTATATATTTATATATTTATTCCATCTAGCTACAATGCTCCGCACTGTGTATTTATATATTTATTCCATCTAGCTACAATGCTCCGCACTGTGTATTTATATATTTATATATTTATTCAATCTAGCTACAATGCTCCACACTGTGTATTTATATATTTATATATTTATTCCATCTAGCTACAGTGCTCCACACTGTGTATTTATATATTTATTCCATCTAGCTACAATGCTCCACACTGTGTATTTATATATTTATTCCATCTAGCTACAATGCTCCACACTGTGTATTTATATATTTATTCCATCTAGCTACAATGCTCCGCACTGTGTGTCTATATATTTATATGTACATATGTATACTCGCTGCTCTTGTTTTTTCTTGTCTTCTGACTGTTGCTCTGAGTGTTGCTATCCCTGTGCTGTTGCAATCCTGGAATTTCCCCATTGTGGGACTAATAAAGGCTTATCTTATCTTATCTTATATTATGGAAGCTCAAAAAGTGTGGGTATGGCTTAGCAGATGCATCACTGTACTGGTACAACAGAGTGAAAGAGAGAGTGCTGAAAGCAGGTGGACAAATGTCATAGGTCGATCCAGCTGTTTTCTATTGGTTAGATCAAGTCTGCACCGTGTCTGGGGTACTCGCCTGTCATGTAGATGATTTCATAGGGGAGGCACCAAAAAATTCTCCACAACAGTCATACCTCACCTGAAATCTATTTTTCAAGTTGGGCGTGAGGCAGAGGAACACTTTTCTTATGTGGGAATAGACTTTGTCACTCTCAATAGAAAGGTACAAATGCACCAGGAAAAATACATGCAGCACATGCAGCCCATACACATTGACCCATCACGAGCAGTACAGCAAGATTCACCTCTCTGTGAGGAGGAAAAAGATCTTCTTCTTCTTTTAGATTTGATTGGCGGTTGGCAACCAGCTTACAGGTGCATTACCGCCACATACTTCATTTTATGTCACTCTTCTTCTTCTTTGTCCAACTCACTCCATATATCACTATATCTTTGTATAAGGAGTTCTGAACAACTCATGTGTGAAATAATTATCCGTCCTTGGACTGTGTCCTCAGTGGCATCTAAAGATCAACTCAGATCAAAGATTGGTCAGATTCTCAGGATTGCCAGGCAGAGTAGACCAGATGTGATGTTTGATGCTAGTAACCCAGGGTTTCCTCTCGTAACATTTCTTGGTGGCGGGCCGCCTCACCAGAAATTTTACCACCATGCCAAGGAGATATGAATTTATTAAGAAAAATATATGAAGCAATGACTTTCCGCAAGCGCGCACACGAACAACATGTGTGGCCGTCATCCGCGCGGAGTTTAGAAGCGCCCCGCCCACGCGAGTTTTCCAGTCAGTCAGCAGGCAGTGTCTCGCTAAGCGCGACTGTCCAACACAAACATGAGTTTATTAAAGTACTTTAAATGTGGAAAAAAAAAATCAGAAGACGTATGTAAGCACTGGAGGCGTTTATCATGGTTTTAACCCGCTGGAAACGGGAGAGCAATAATGGAAGAGTCGCTTAGCTAAGAGATGTGGTTAGAATTCATATGCAGCCGGCTTCATATGAAGGGAAAGGCAAGGGGGACTGATGAATTGCTGAGGATATATTTCACCAGCCACTACAATATTAAGTTATGTTCTGTAGGAATTGCAGGAATGAGGAGACTGGCAATTTCTCTCTTTTCTTGCATGAGCAGGCATGCCATTTTTATTCTCCAGCGGCAGTGACAAAAAGCAAAAGCTAAAAACGCTAGCTCTCTTTTCACTCTGAACTGAGGTCCTTCAGCGGCTGCCTTGAGAGGTGCCTGATGAGAAAGCCTGAGAGCACAACTATAACTGCCTAAACAGATCATTCTGTACATGAACACATATTGTGGTGAATTATGTCTTTAGAGTCCGCTACAGTTCCCTATTATGTACCTGGCAGGTTAAGATGACTGAAATTCATGAAGTCACTGACTTTATTCTGTCAGCAGCCCTCAGACAAACTAAATGTGCCAACATTTGATTTCAAAATAAGGGAGGTTTTCCTGCTGTCTGGGTGGTGAGGAGATTTCTAAAAAAAAAAACCAAACAACTATAAATATAAAGAAATTTAACAAAAATAACGGCATCCTTGGTCATTTAAGCTAATTTATTTCATTAAATACAATTTTATTAATATTTCTTTCTTTGTAATCAGAGTTAAATTATTGTTCTGTTCTGACTGCAAAATTATGGTCAAAATGTAAATTGTTATAAGGAAAAAGTTTTTAAAAATTACCACAGTCTGTTTCAAATTTATCTAAAAAAAAACTAATTTTATTTTATTTTAAAAACAGACAAAAATTAGTCATAAAATAATCCACAAATTTATAATAAAGTTTCAAATGTACAAGAAAAGTCAATTTTACAACAGGAAATTACAAATTTGAGGAACATGGTTTCAACTTTAAATAGATTTACAGAGAAAAGTAGAAAACTACAAGAACATTGTTATAAATTTTTGAGAAAAACCTCAAACCTTCAAGACTGAAGTCATTACTCAAGTTTTTAAGTGGGTGCTCTTTGTATCCTTAACTCAACCAGAAATTTTTGGTTGTCTACTTTTAATTATTAATTTCAAAGCACTGCTTTTACATGAGTAGAATTTCTGGTTACTATACCCACCTGATCATATAATTTAAGTATGCATGAGTACATTACTATTATGAATGTTTCTTTCCCTTCTCTTCTCTCTCAATGGAACAAAAGAAACGCTAGAATAAAAATACAAAAAATAAACATATTTTTGTCATTTATGTAAACCATGACAAAAAAATCCTGCAGGACAAAACATGATACTTGATATTGTGGAGATGTGAGAATGACGAGGCAGAGTTCTCTCTCAAGTCAGCTTTATTCACATCACCATCATCTCAAAGCAGAGAAAGAGAAAGAGAGCCACACAGGAAACTCTCGTCCTTAAATATCAGGACTCTTACAGTTCACAGGTCACATGTATCACAGGCCACGTTGCATTATAAAGACAGTAACAATGCATCCTCACTCCATGATATCACTTCCACTGTCTCCCCTGCATCCCTTCTTTAATCCTTTAATTATACCCCCCACAGTTTCAAGGCTTGCATACCAAAGCTAAGATTCTTGCAGCTTCCTGTAATCACCAAGGAAGCTCTGCTTTTGTTCTGATCTAAAATGTGAGTCACAAAACAGGTTCACATATGTGTGTCCACCACACAAAGCTCCCCCAACATTTTAGAACAAACAAGAGAATAACAACATGCATGCCGTGACAGTATCAATACACATCAGTCCACATGCTGTCTAGGCTTCAGTCTCCTGCCGTATCTGCTGTAGCTGGGATTCGACGCCCCTGCGGTGCTGTCACGCTGGGGGTTTGCCGTCTGGGGGTGGAAACCTTTTGTCAGCACCTGTGGGTGTTCTGGGGAAACATTACTCTGTGAAGCCCCCTGCGGTGGTCTACTTCGCCGCGGGGCCCTCGCCAACAGCACTTGCTCATCTGCCGCCACAAAAGCGGGTTTGAGTCTGTTTATGCCAACTTTATCTTTCCTACCCCCCAAATCTAGCAAAAACTGCTTGTCCCCTGTTTCTAGCACTCTGAAGGGTCTGTCATAAGGCGGTCGCAGCGGGGTTCGATGCGCATCGTGTCTGACAAAAACAAACACTGCGTTCTTCAAGGTTTTAGGCACAAAAACGTGCGGAAAACTGTGGTGCGCGGGGCCGGGCAGCATGCTTGATTCTATGTTACTCCGCAACAGCTGAGACGGGGAGGCGTCTGGCGCAGGGTTATCTGGGAGAAACTCCCCAGGCAGCCGGAGTGGCTGCGCAAACCCAAGCTCCGCTGGGGAGGCTTCTAAGTCCTCTTTAGGCGCAGAACGCAACCCCAATAACACCCACGGTAACTTGTCTACCTAATTTGCATCCGTCAGTGACGCTCTGAGAGCCACTTTCAATGACCTATGAAAACGTTCGCATAACCCGTTAGCCTGCGGATTGTACGCGGTTGTGCGGTGAATTGTGACACCCAGGCTGCGGGCCATTGTCGACCAAAGCTCGGACACAAATTGAGGGCCTCTGTCGGACGTAATGTCCGACGAAACGCCGAAGCGCGCCACCCAAGCTGTTAAAAACGCGCGCGCCACCTCCTCGGCCGTGGTTGATACCAGCGGGACCACTTCAGGCCAGCGCATGGTGCGGTCCACCATTGTCAGAAGGTGTGTGCACCCTTGTGACGGCGGGAGGGGGCCCACGAGGTCCACATGAACATGATCGAACCTCTTGGTCGGAATGTGAAACAGCTCCAAAGGAGCCCTCGTGTGCCTGTGTATTTTGGCTCGTTGACACGCCGTGCAGGCTGCTGCCCACTCTTTAACTTGTTTGCGGAGGCTTGGCCACACAAATTTCTCTCCTACCATTTTGACCGACGCGCGCACTCCAGGGTGCGCCAAAGAATGAACCGAGTCAAAAACGCGGCGGTGCCACGCAGCCGGTACTACTGGGCGCGGCCGACCAGTGGAGACATCGCAGATTGGGGGGGCATACCGTCTTGCAGCACCCTGCTCTCCAGCCTTAGCCCTGTTGGTCCAGACTGAAGTGCGCGCACCTCCGCGTCACCAACCTGCTCCGCGGCCATGGCTGCGTAATCTACTCCTACGCTGACTGGGGCCGCCACGGCGTGCGAGAGGCAATCTGCCACTACATTGAGTTTGCCCGCCACATGCTGAATATCAGTGGTAAACTCTGATATCGCGGCCAGCTGTCTCTGCTGCCGGCCTGACCATGGTTCAGAAACCTTGGCCATCGCGAATGTTAGCGGTTTGTGGTCAACGAACGCGGTGAAAGAGCGTCCTTCTAGCCAGAACTGAAAGTGGCGGATGGCCAAATGGAGAGCCAGCAGCTCCCTGTCGAACGCGTTGTATTTACGTTCGCTATCGCGCAAGGTCTTGCTGAAAAATGCGAGGGGTTGCCAAACCCCGGCTACATGTTGCTCCACGACCGCCCCTATGGCCACATCTGACGCGTCAGTGGTGAGTGCTATGCGGGCCATTGGGTCTGGGTGTGCCAACAACGCAGCCTTTGCCAGGGCTGCTTTCACCTCCAAGAACACTTGGTCCCGCTCCGAGGACCACTCGACCTTATCCGCGGGTTTCTTTTTTTTGAGCGCAGCATACAGCGGCTGCATGAGTTGCGCCGCGCAGGGGAGAAAACGGTTATAAAAATTCACCATTCCCAAAAACTCCTGCAACGCCCTGACCATCTGCGGCCGGGGAAAATCTGCCACCGCGCCGCACTTGTCAGGAAGTGGTACTGCTCCTTCGGGGGAGACGCGATGTCCTAAAAAATCGATCTGCACCACCCCGAACTGACACTTCGCTGGGTTGATTATTAACCCGTGATCTCCCAACCTTCGGAAAACTGTGGCCAGGTGTTTTTCGTGTTCGTCTTCGGACACGCTGGCTACTAAAATATTGTCCAAGTAGACGAACATGAAAGGGAGATCGCGAAGCACCGCGTCCATCATGCGTTGGAACATCTGAGCAGCCCCTTTAAGTCCGAATGGCATGCGTAAAAACTCGAATAGGGAATTATTACCGCTGTTTTGGGTATGTCTTCAGCGCGCACTGGGACTTGGTGGTAACCGCGGACCAAGTCTATTTTAGAAAAAACGCGCGCCCTTGCCAAATGAACGGAAAAATCCTGGATATGCGGGATTGGGTAGCGGTTGTGCGCTGTAGCGTTGTTTAACCTGCGGAAATCCCCGCAAGGTCGCCATGATCTGTCAGCTTTCGGGACCATGTGTAGTGGGGAAGCCCACGGACTGTTTGAACGTCTGATAATGCCCAACCTCTCCAGGTTGGCGAACTCCTCGCGCGCTATGGCCAGCTTAGCTGCGTCCAAGCGCCGAGCTTTTGCAAAAACGGGCGGTCCGGTAGTGGTAATAAAATGCTCCACCCCGTGTTTAGCGACTGTTGCCGAAAATGTGGGGACCGTGAGTGCTGGGAACTGAGTGAGCAGTGTGTGGAACTTACCGCTTGCAGCTGTGACGTTGGCTTGTGCTGTTGGCGGGGCCACTCGCGCTATACAGGGGATAGAATCAAAAGAAAATGCATTAACCAGGCGCCTGTTAGCGAGATCAACCAACAAACCATGTGAGCACAAAAAATCAGCCCCCAACACATTGAAATTTACTGCTGCTACAACAAAAGTCCACTCAAATGTACGGCCGTGTAGAGATAGAAGCAGAGTCTTCTCACCAAAGGTCTTAATCTCCGAGCCGTTCGCTGCTGTCACCCGGGGACCTCCGGAACCAGCTAGTGTATCCGCGTAGGAAGGTGTGATGAAACTCAACTGGGAGCCTGTGTCGATGAGGAACTGCCTCCCCGAGCATGCGTCCGACAAGTAGAGCAGCTTGTTCTCCTCCCCGAGGGCCGCGGCTGCTACCGACCCCCGGTCTTGGCGTTTCCCGAACGCCTGAACTGGCACGGTGGTACACATTTGCGTGCCCTCTCTGCGAAACGGCGATGGTAGAAACAAAGGACGTCCGATCCGCGTTCCCTGGCCCCTGCCGCCGCCGTCGTCGGTGAGTCAGGTACCGCTGCCTCTGGCCCCCTGTCGTCTCCGGTCGTCACGCCGAGTTCCGCTGCAGTGGCCGTGGCTGTGCGCCGCTTGGTGGCGTTGACAATCCGCTGCACCTCTCGGCCCAGCGCGCGGTAGTCCCGTTGGGCCAACAGTGGCGAACTGGCCAGGGTCGCTCTCGCTGCTGACGGTAGAGTCCTGAGGAAAAGGTGGGTGAAAATGAAGTGATCGTCGTCAGAGTCTTTCAACCTCAACAACTTCTCCATCAGGTTCGCGGGCATGTCATTTTCCAACTCCATCAGCGCCAGGAGCCTCTCTGCTCGCTCCTCCGCCAAGGGGGTGAATTGCTGGATGAGTGCAGCTTTCAACGCGCTGTATTTGTCGCTGTCCGGCGGCTGGTTGATCAGGCTCTCCACATGCTGGGTCGTGTTGTTGTCCAGCTTTGCGACTACATGGTAGAATTTTGTGGCGTCTACCGATATCCCCCGGAGGTTGAACTGTGCCTCAACCGCGTTGAACCAGGAGTGCGGACTGTTCTGCCAGAAGTCCGGTAGCTGGACTGTGGCGGCATTCGCTTGGCTGGGAGCTCCTGACGAGGCTGGCCCGGGGGAATTCTCCTCTTGCATGATACGTCTTGGGTCACCAGTGTGGAGATGTGAGAATGACGAGGCAGAGTTCTCTCTCAAGTCAGCTTTATTCACATCACCATCATCTCAAAGCAGAGAAAGAGAAAGAGAGCCACACAGGAAACTCTTGTCCTTAAATATCAGGACTCTTACAGTTCACAGGTCACATGTATCACAGGCCACGTTGCATTATAAAGACAGTAACAATGCATCCTCACTCCATGATATCACTTCCACTGTCTCCCCTGCATCCCTTCTTTAATCCTTTAATTATACCCCCCACAGTCTCAAGGCTTGCATACTAAAGCTAAGATTCTTGCAGCTTCCTGTAATCACCAAGGAAGCTCTGCTTTTGTTCTGATCTAAAATGTGAGTCACAAAACAGGTTCACATATGTGTGTCCACCACAATATTTTCTAACCTGTTTGTATACCACCGTAGACAGAGAGAGAACCTGAATTAGACAAAGTTCAGAAAGGGCAAGATGAGACAGAAGAGAGGAGTCAGGGAGAGGAAAGTGTTCAGGCAGAGGAAGGAGAGAAGGATAACACCACTAAAAAGTTTACACACAGGATGTCTGGGTGGGACCCCAACTGGCCCAATATTCAAGCCTTGGTTGTACAATACTTCAAATGGTAAGTTCCATATGCAACGTTACTGTGTAAAATTTTAAAAAGAAATAAATAGTATAAAATTAACATATTCCGGTATGTTTACCCCACCCCCCTCCTGGGGGGAAAATATGTTGCCACCACACCAAGGTCTTTAAGCCAGAGGAAACACTGAGTAACCTGCCATCAACGCTGAAAGATGCAACTGTACACACGATCTATGAAGCAAACAGAATAGTGTGCAAACTAAAGTCAAAGAAGGTTGTGCTAAACTTCTCACATTTGAGCAAAGACAGTGCACTAAAGATAACTGTTTAGTGATGCCTCATTTGGAAACCTGTCTAATGGAGGCACTCAAGGAGGACATTTCATTGTTCTCAGGGAAGTAAAAGGAAAGTTTTCACCTCTTTCTTGGCAGTCAAACCCTGGCTATGTCTGAGGGAGCTGACAATGCACTTTTTCTAGCTACACTGTTTTCTGAGTTGACCGCAGGAGACACTGAACATGCCCCTCCAATAGTCTGTGCAACAGACAAGCATTCACTAACTGATGCACTAAAATCCACAAAGTCAGTGTCTGAGAAAAGATTTCATTTGGAGATTAGTAGCATCAAAGAGCTTATTCAGATGCAGAAAGTTGAACAAATACCGTGGCGGAGCACAAAAGAACAACTTGCAGACTGCCTCACAAAAGAGGTGCATCAGCTCACCAGTTGCTCAAGGCACTGAGTGAAGGGCAATGGACTGTTGGTTAATAGGGGGTCAAAGTATTACTCAAAAAATGAAAACTTGAGAACATGTAGTTCTATTGATATGTAAGCCTTTGTTTAACTGTCAGAATCAGAATAAGAATCAGAATCAGACTTATTGCCATTGTTCATGTAGTACACAAACTAGGAATTTGTCTCGGTGCAATGCTGCAACATTAAACATGATAAAAATAAAAGATAGAAATAAAAAACTATACATGCAATAACATGTAGAATATGAATGAGTAATACTAGACAAAGCAATTTTTAAATATATTAGCGAGCAGCAGATATTGTGGAGTACCCCATAGTGCAGTCGGTAATGCAAAAAGAAAACAGTGATGATTGACATGAGTCTGGTTGAGCTGCTGTACATAGTGCACGAGAGTCTAATAAGTCACTTAGTGTTCAGCAGTCTGATGGCAGAGGGGAAGAAGCTGTTCATGTGACGGGAGGTTTTAGTCTGAATGGACCGAAGTCTTCTACCTGAGGGGAGGGGGGCAAACAGTGCGTGACCAGGGTGTGAAGAATCGGCTATGATCCGGCCTGCACGCCTCCGGGTCCTGGAGATGTACAGATCATGGAGGGATGGGAGCTTGCAGCCGATCACCTTCTCAGCAGCGCGCACGACGCGCTGCAGCCTTAGTCTGTCCCTGGCAGTGGCTCCTGCGTACCACACGGTTATGGAGGTGGTGAGGATGGACTCGATGATGGCCGTGTAGAACTGCACCAACATCTTGGTGGGTAGCTTGAGCTTCCTCAGCTGCCGCAGGAAGAACATCCTCTGCTGGGCCTTTTTGATGAGGGAGCTGATGGTCGGCTCCCACTTGAGGTCCCGGGTGATGGTGGTGCCCAGGAAGCGGAAGGAATCTGCAGTGGTGATGGGACAGCCTGTGAGGGTGAGGGGGGGCAGAGGGGTTGTGACTTTCCTGAAGTCCACGATCATCTCCACTGTCTTCAGAGCGTTCAGCTGCAGGTTGTTGTGGCTGCACCAGGACACCAGCTGGGCCACCTCTTTCCTGTAGACGGACTCGTCGCCGTTGGAGATGAGCCCGATGAGGGTGGTGTCGTCCGCAAACTTGATCAGCTTGACAGACTGGTGGCTGGAGGTGCAGGAGTTGGTATAAAGGGAGAAGAGTAGGGGGGAAAGTACACAGCCCTGGGGTGATCCGGTGCTGATGCTAACAGAGTCAGAGACAGTCTTTCCCAGCCGCACATGCTGCCTCCGGTCCGTCAGGAAGTTGGTGATCCACCTGCAGAGGGAGTCAGGCACGTTGAGTAGGGACAGCTTGTCCCAGAGCAGAGCGGGGCGGATGGTGTTGAATGCAGAGCTGAAGTCCACAAACAGGATCCTGGCGTAGGTTCCCGGGGAGTCCAGGTGCTGCAGGATGGAGTGGAGGGTCAGGTTGACTGCGTCATCCACAGACCTGTTGGCGCTGTTGGAAATGTTATGTTCTGCCTTCAAGCTCAGGGTTTATTTGAGCACATGTGTATATGTTTATGTTGTTGGACTTACTTGGGTTTGAATATGAAAAAAAAGGACAGGGAGATTGTTAAGTTTCAGATACAACATATTGTATATAACTGTTATTTATCAAACGTTATACTGTTATCCGCAAGGCTTTTATTGTGAAAGCGAGCGGAAGGGAAGGGAGCGGATATATTCTTCTTCGGTGGTTTTTCTGGAGCATGGCGGTGGTTAATAAACGTGTCTGCTAGCATCCCAAGTGTGTCGTCTTTAGTGTTTATCATGGACATTACCTGTTTTCACCAGAAAAAAAAAGAGAAAGAAAAAGATAACTGA
This sequence comes from Pholidichthys leucotaenia, assembly GCA_020510985.1. Lineage (NCBI taxonomy): Eukaryota > Metazoa > Chordata > Actinopteri > Cichliformes > Pholidichthyidae > Pholidichthys > Pholidichthys leucotaenia. The sequence goes on along the minus strand of CM035839.1, from coordinate 87,011,573 downwards.
TAAAAAAGTCTCATCTTAAGGAGAAAAAAATGTCTCAAATTTACATGAACAATTCTAATCAGTAGAAAAAAATCTGAAATTTACTAAAAAGAAAGCTATAAATTTGCAGAGAAAAATTTGGACCCTCTGGCAGGCCATTTTTGGCCCACGGACCTTATGTTTAACACCCCTGGACCAGGCCCTTAAAAATACTGTACATATTTGCAGGGTTTACATCCATGAAATACAGTATCTCACAAAAGTGAATACACCCCTCACATTTTTGTAAATATTTTATTATATCTTTTCATAGGACATCACTGAAGATATGACACTTTGATACAATATAAAGTAGTCAGTGTACAGCTTGTATAACAGTGTACATTTGCTGTCCCCTCAAAATAACTCAACACACAGTCATTAATGTCTAAACCGCTGGCAACAAAAGTGAGTACACCCCAAGTGAAAATGTCCAAATTGTGCCCAAAGTGTCAATATTTTGTGTGGCCACCATTATTTTCCAGCACTGCCTTAACTCTCTTGGGGATGGAGTTCACTAGAGCTTCACAGGTTACCACTGGAATCCTCTTCCACTCCTCCATGACAGCATCATGGTGTTAGAGACCTTGCACTCCTCCACCTTCCGTTTGAGGATACCCCACAGATGCTCAATAGGGTTTAGGTCTGGAGACATGCTTGGCCAGTCCATCACCTTTACCCTCAGTTTCTTTAGCAAGGCAGTGGTCATCTTGGAGGTGTGTTTGGGGTGGTTATCATGTTAGAATACTGCCCTGTGGCCCAGTTTCCGATGATGCTCTGCTTCACTATGTCACAGTACATGTTGGCATTCATGGTTCCCTCAATGAACTGTAGCTCCCCAGTGCCGGCAGCACTCATGCAGCCCCAAACCATGACACTCCCACCACCATGCTTGACTGTAGGCAAGACACACTTGTCTTTGTACTCCTCACCTGGTTGCCGCCGCACACGCTTAACACCATCTGAATCAAATAAGTTTATCTTGGTCTCATCAGACCACAGGACATGGTTTCAGTAATCCATGTCCTTAGTCTGCTTGTCTTCAGCAAACTGTTTGCGGGCATCATCTTTAAAAGGGGCTTCCTTCTGGGACGACAGCCATGCAGACCAATTTGATGCAGTGTGTGGCGTAGGGTCTGAGCACTGACAGGCTGTCCCCCCCATCCCTTCAACCTCTGCAGCAATGCTGGCAGCATTCGTACGTCTATTTTCAAAAGACAAACTGGATATGACACTGAGCACATGCACTCAACTTCTTTGGTTGACCATGATGAGGCCTGTTCTGAGTCGAACCTGTCATGTTAAACCGCTGTATGGTCTTGGCCACCATGCTGCAGCTCAGTTTCAGGGTGTTGGCAATCTTCTTATAGCCTCAGCCATCTTTATGTAGAGCAACAATTCATTTTTTCAGATCCACAGAGAGTTCTTTGCCATTAAGTGCCATGTTGAACTTCCAGTGGCCATTATGAGAGAGTGTGAGAGCGATAACACCAAATTTAACATGCCTGTTCCCCATTCACACCTGAGACCTTGTAACACTAACGAGTCATATGACACTGTGGAGGAAAAATGGCTAATTGGGCACAATTTTGGCATTTTCACTAGGGATGTACTCACTTTTGTTGCCAGCAGTTTAGACATTAATGGCTGTGTATTGAGTTATTTTGAGGGGACGGCAAATTTACACTGTTATACAAGCTGTACACTGACTACTTTGCATTGTATCAAAGTGTCATATCTTCAGTGTTGTCCCATGAAAAAATATAATAAAATATTTACAAAAATGTGAGGGGTGTACTCACTTTTGTGAGATACTGTAGCTGCATATCACAACAGCATGTAAATTAGAAAAGCACTCAGAGAGTGCAGACCTCCGCTAAGGCTCCTTCCGTCCCTCATGGGTCACCTTCAAAATGGAATGTGTTTGTGTGTAGGCCTAGAACCATTTCTGGTGAAAATTGCATCAAAGTCTGTCCATTAGTTTTGGAGTATTGTTGCTAACACACTGTGAGAAGGTAAGTGCCTTGGCGGAGGTATGCATTTTCAAATCATCACCAAAATGTAATGGGTTTGTCTCTAGCCCAAGGAGCACCTCTGGTGAAAATTTCATCCAAATCCATCTAGTAGTTCTTGTGTAATCCTGCTGCACAAATACAAACAAAGCCCTTGGTGGAGGTATGCACTCTCAGATCATCAACACATTTGTACACATAGCAAGATAATTTGATTAATGGATTACATTAAGGGCTTATTAATGTCAGGCTGAAAACAGACTGTTTCAGACAGCTTTTAGGACAGCTCAGTCTGCTTTATCCTGCCTTGAGAGCTCTTATTGTGGGAAAAATTTGAAGAAAATCAACAAGAAATTGCCAGTAATTTCCTCATTTTGGAGTGAGAAATAGGGTTTGTAGAGTGAGAGACAGGGAAAAAGAGTGAGAATCACCCCAAAAGAGTGAGAGTTGGCAACACTGTACATATAAAGCTGTCCATGTATATCTTACCCTTATGATATGGAGTAATCTGATGTGCAGTGATCCAAAGAAAATGTTCATCATCCCCAGTCCAAATGTCTGCTATGACAGAGACATGATCCAGTCTCTGAGATTCCTTTTGGAGACCAAAATCCATTTTTGAATAATCTGTATCCAGGTAGCTGGTCAATGTGTTTTAGCTTCAGTGGCTCACAGTCTCAGCTGTCTGATGAAAAGTCACTGTTTATATTATGTCTTCAGTCTGGAACAACGTATCTGACAATCAGTCGGTTTAATTCTTGCTGGGTCACAAACTGTCCAGATGCATACCTGTGCTTGAAACCCAGCCGTGGCTGTTGAGAATACAGTAGATCCACTTCATAGTGTTGTTAGCATAGCTAGCCATTACTTAGCACTAGTTTTGTCGGAGGAGCTTGTTGCCCTTTTCAGATGCTTCTGAAGAATGCAATTAATCTCAACCGACACTTTAGTTTGCAACCCACCAATATGTTTTTGTCCTTAAGCGTGACAAAGGAAAAATAATCTGCCTATTTCCACAAAAACAAAGCAGCTTCATCTTTTCCCAGCAGGAGCAAGTTCCATTTGTGGCTGCTGGGTGCAGCAGTGAACAGGCTCTTTGCAGCAGGTCATATTGACTGACAGCTGTGTCAGCTACTAGGGTCAGTTTGTATTTATTTGTGCTAAAAATATCTCTCCATATTAATAAAACCAGTAATGAGTAACGCATTACTGAATTTTTAAACAGTAATTTTGCTATACAACACACTACTGCAAAAGTAGTGGTGCTACAGTAAGTAATACACTTACTCCGAACACTGGTAATGAATAAGATAAAATAAAATAGAAATCATAGATAAATGAAAGTTCACCTCAGAAGAAGCTTCATTTGTTCTTTACAGCAACATATCAAAGTGCAGTCACTTTTTCTCTGTCGTAAGAAAACTTAAATTTGCACAATTGCGGACAGTAAACAGGTGCTTCTTGCTCAAAAAATAATCATGTTTAACCATAGAGGTAGGTGTTATAAAAAGGCTTTTGTAACAGAGAGCGGCGTGATGATGCAGCTGACTGGTGCCGTCATCATGCCGACATACTGAAGGGAGGAGCTGGTGTTATGCTGAGAATTGCTCGCTTGCCGAGAATTGCATCCTATCTGCCAAAACTATAAAATACAACACTACAGCCAGGCTTGTAACCATTTGTACACTTTTAGAAGTACCCATTATACATTTTTAGAAGTAAAAGTTGTTATTACCTCTTGTAATCTATCTTTAAATTATGTTTATTTGCCAGACGTTTTAGTGTTTGAAAGAGGGTTAGAAATCATAGTGATCCAACTCCATGTTTTACGATCTTCAGAGTTGAGATTTTGCATTTATGCATTGTCGGTAAAAAGGGTAATCACTTTTTCAAAGTATTTTCAGAGTATAAAGTTGTATTGACTTGACTTACACTAAACACCTGCTTGCGACAATGGGATGCCATTGTCGGCAGGCGATCAATTCTTGGCATAGTTGTATTGACTGACAGTCGGCCAGGTTGTGCTCTCTTCTGCCAGCACTCTCAGCTAGAGAGAGATCGGAGCTCAGTGCTCAGTCATGTGTACTGTATTAATAACATTATATGTAATAAAGTTCAGTTCCAGCACAGCATCCTCGTCCATCTTCATTCCCAGGTTTGTGGACATAACATCTGGTGATGAGAATTTACAAAACATGGAAGCATGCCTAAGACCGCTGAGGCCTTTCCTTGATTCCCCAGGTGAACTGCCAGTCCCGTGCCCACGAAGGTTGGATGCGTTTGAGACCTGCGTTGCAACATTGGAACTGGGAAAGTTGGATAAAGGAAAGAAGCAGGCACTGCTTGTCTACAACCTGGGCTTAGAAGGTCAGAGGAGTTTTCACACGCTTGGTCTGATGGACTGGTATGTAGATGCTGTGGAGCTACTAGCTAGCTACTTTGCTACGCTGGACAACGTGCTAGTGCACCATATAAGATTCCACCAGAAGCGACAGGGAATTGCCACACCTGGTAAACCGCTTTGGCAGGCGGGCTGAACCAGGTGAGGGTAGCCGGTCAGGCCTCAAACCCTCCGGTGAGTTAAACAGGGTATGCTTACCCAGGGTGAGTCCACCCAAAAATTTGTCACTGATTTAAGACAACTGGCTAGCATGTGCAGATTTGGACTGTTAGAGGACGAGATGGTGCGGGACCAATTGGCCGAGCACACAAACAACCCAAGGCTAAGGGCTAAGATGCTAACAGCGCTAAATGACACCCCATGGGTGTCATGGGGTGTCTGGGGAGGGATAGTACCTCTGTAGGGGGTGCTCGCCATGTCCTTTTTAGGACAGCTCATTCTACATTGGTTCCCACCTGGCACCCAACTCTCACCTGCGGCTCCTCGAAGCTGTAGCATGCACAGCAGCCACACCTGGTAAACCGCTTTGGCAGGCGGGCTGAACCAGGTGAGGGTAGCCGGTCAGGCCTCAAACCCTCCGGTGAGTTAAACAGGGTATGCTTACCCAAGTATGTGAAGACTGTAGTCGGCGGATTGAGCGGATGAGGTCATCTTTTGTCCCAACAGTCATGAAGGCGGCGACAGCAGGCGTTGTGGAATGCAAGGGCACAGCAAGGCACTATAGACGTCGTGGTCATCCACTGCAGCCGAGGAAGTCCCTGGTTGTGACGGCTCTTTTCGTACCACCAGATCCTGGCTTTTGAAGCCGAGAGAGTGGGATTGCCCCTGTGCATCGACTTTCCCACTTTTAAAAAAAAACTTTCCCACACAGGTTTTAGTCCTCACAACTCTACAACAGTCCTGTGGCAATGGGGAACGAGTGAAGCAACAGGTGGAGGTGACCACTGGTTGTTGTAGCTTGAACCCTGCACGCAGGCAGTTTGGTGGCAATAGTCGCTCTCCTTCTGACCCCAGGACAACAGTGGAGTTCGGCGTTCCCCCAGGCGACTGAGCAGCCTCTTTAAGACAGCACTGCTCACCCTCACATGAGGGAGGGGACTAGAAAATGTATCCCAAACAAATGCTTGTCCCTTCCAACTGGCCAGCATACCGCGGCTGGCAGTTCTACCCCCCAAGCAGTCGAAACCAAAGAAGAAAGAAACTAATTCTTGGTGCGTGGAATGTACGCACGCTCATGGACAGAGAGGCCTCCTCGAGGCCTGAGAGAAGAACAGCCCTCACTGCAAGGGAACTGGCCCGCTACCGCATTGACATCGCGGCCCTCAGCGAGACCAGACTAGCCGAAGAAGGGTCTGTGGCTGAACTAAAAGGTGGCTACACCTTCTTCTGAAAAGGCAAAGCCAAAGATGAAGAGAGGATCCATGGAGTAGGACTGGCCATCAAGACAGCAGTTCTCAAGCAACTTCCTGACCTACCAACGTCAGTTAATGAACGGCTGATGAAACTCTGTTTCCCCCTTAACCGTAACCGGCACGTTACCCTCATCAGCGCGTATGCCCCAACTCTCACCAGCAGCAATGAAGTGAAGGAAGCCTTTTATGAGGAGCTCAGTACCCTCGTAAAGGACACTCCCCCCAATGACAAACTCATTCTGCTAGGCGATTTCAACGACAGAGTTAGAACAGACTGCTGTAACTGGAAGGGCGTGCTCGGGCCACACGGCACTGGAAAATTGAACTCCAACGGTTTGATGCTCTTGAGCCTTTGTGCTGAAAACCACCTCACTATCACAAACACACTGTTCCAGCAAGCAGACAAATATGACAACATGGATGCACCCAGGATCCAAGCAGTGGCATTTGATAGACTTTGCCATTTGCCGTCAGAGAGACATCTGTGACGTCATGATCACCAGGGCCATGCGTGGAGCAGAGTGTTGGATAGACCACCATCTAATCAGATCCATCCTATCCCTGAATATTGCCCCAACACACCGCAAGATGCCAAAAGTCATCAGGCCAGTGTTCAATGTCGCCAAACTTGAACAACCTCAGCAACGTAGTGAATTTGCAGAAGATCTGGACGGCCGACTGATTGCCCATGGACTCCTGACTAGCTGCCCAACACAAAGGTGGGAACAGTTTAGAGCACTGGTGACGAAGTCAGCAAAAACCACCATTGGCCCCAGGAAACGAGTGCACCAGGACTGGTTCGACGAGAACAATGAGAACATCAAGACACTCCTGGATGACAAGCAGAAGGCCTTTGTTGAGTGGCAGAATGACCCCACTTCCATTTCCAAGCATGATCGCTTCAAGCACCTCCAGAGACAGGCACAAGCAGCGCTGCGAAAGATGCAGAATGAATGGTGGGAGAAGAAGGCAGATGAGGTGCAGAGATACGCCGACATGCAGAATTCCAAGATGTTCTTCAGCATCATCAAGGAAGTATATGGACCTGCCAAGCCATGTACTACCCCCACTCCTGTCAGCAGATGGTTCAACTCTGCTGAAGGAGAAAAGCAGCATCAATGTGCGATGGAGAGAGCACTTCAGCTACCTGCTCAACAGGCCCTCCACTGTAGACCCCCATGCCCCCGATCTGATCCCACAAAAACCCACCACCCACTGCCTCGACCTCCCCCCTACAATGGACGAAGTCTTGAAGGTGATTAGGCAGACCAATTCAGGCAAAGCACCTGGAATGGATGGAATCCCGGCGAAAATATTCAAATCAGCCTTTCCTGTGGCCCTTGAAATCTTCCATTCCCTCCTCACCAGCATCTGGGATGAAGAACAACTGCCCAAAGACTTCAGGGATGCCACTGTTGTCTCCCTGTTCAAGAATAAGGGTAGCAAGTCAGACTGTGGCAATTACAGAGGTATCTCCCTTCTATCTATTGCCGGAAAAATACTGGCTCAGGTCCTCCTCAACCGACTGATTCACAACATCTCTGAAGGGAACCTGCCAGAAACACAGTGCGAATTCTGCTCAAACCACAGCACCGTGGACATGATCTTCTCCGTCCGCCAAGTGCAGGAGAAATGTCTAGAACAAAACATGGACTTATATGCGGTCTTTATCGACCTGACTAAGGCCTTCAACACGGTGAACAGGGAGGCCCTCTGGATCATCCTATTCAAGCTTGGGTGCCCAGACAAGTTTGTAAACCTCATACGCCAGTTTCATGACAACATGACTGGGCAGGTTCTCTCAGGTGGAGAGGTGTCAGAGCTATTCAATATCAGCAACGGCGTCAAGCAGGGGTGCGTTCTGGCCCTGGTCCTCTTCAACCTCTTTTTCTCTTGTGTCCTCAACCATGCCTTCAGGGACTTGGACCTTGGGGTATACCTGCGATACAGACTTGATGGCTCACTATTCGACCTCCGCCAACTGAAGGCTAAGAGCAAGGTCCCAGAAAAGATTGCCCTGGAAGCACTTTTCGCTGACAACTGTGCCTTCATGGCCCACACGGAGTTTGATCTCGAGATCATCGTGAATAATTTTGCAGAAGCCTGCCGCCTTTTTGGTCTTACCATCAGCCTCGGCAAGACAGAGGTACTGTTCCAACCAGCACCCACCTCCACAGTCCTTCCCCCCTCTATCTCCATCGAGGGTACCCAACTGAAGACGGTAGACAACTTTAAATACCCCGGCAGCACCATCAGCAACGATGGCAGCCTGGATGAGGAGATCAACGCCAGAATTTACAAGGCCAGTCAAGCTCTCGGCCGTCTCCGAGCTCACATCCTGAACCAGCACAACATCCAGCTGTCCACGAAGGTCAAAGTGTACAGAGCCGTTGTCCTCACCAGCCTTCTCTATGGATGTGAGACGTGGACCGTGTACAAAAAACACCTGAAGCAGATGGAGAAGTTCCACATGAGAAGTCTACGGATAATCATGAACATTCACTGGCAAGACCAGGTCACAAACCTTGAGGTCCTGGACAGAGCTAAGATGATCAGCATCGAGGCCATGATTCTGAAAGCCCAGCTCCAATGGGTTGGTCATGTGATCCGGATGGATGGCCACAGGCTGCCCAAGCAGCTCATGTACAGCGAACTCTGCTCTGGGAAGCGGAATCAAGGCAGACCATGCAAAAGATTCAAAGACTGTGTGAAGCTCAACATCAGACACACTGGCATCCTTCCCAAACAATTAGAGCTGTGGGCTATGGACAGGCCAGGCTGGCACGCCCTCACTACCCAGGCGTGAGACGACTTTGAAGAGAAGAGGGAAGCTGATGTAGCTGAAGCACGATCACGAAGAAAGGCATTATTACCTGGGTAGTTTCCTTGCCCCTACTGCAGCCATGTCTGCCAGTCAAGGATCGGCCTAAACAACCATCTCCATGTTCACGCAAGAAGAGGACTTAACACATGAGGGACGGTCATCATCGGATCGATGGACAACCAAGAAGCTAACACCATCGAGCTAGCATTCCAATTGGAGTCAGAGGACAGGTTAGCATCGGAGCTAGGTGTGCACCAACAGCAACAACAGCTAGGACAGTCACCGCTAGCCAACGCTGTGAACCGGAGAACCACTCCAATAGGCCCTGCGTGTGGTAACTGTGGTTCCCCAACGCACCATGAGAGAGCACGTTTTTGCCTGGCAATTCAATTCAGTTTTATTTATATAGCGCCAAATCACAACACAGGTTATCTCAAGGCACTTTACAAAAAAAAGAGTGGGTTTAGGCCACGCTCTCAAATTTATAGAACCCAGCAGAGCCCCGTAAGAGCAAGCACTGTGGCGACACAGGTAAGGAAAAACTTCCCTTTAACGGGCAGAAACCTTGAGCACTCTAGGCAAGAGGACAACGATGTAACAAGTGTGGGAGGTACAACTATTTCGCCAAAATGTGCCGGTCACCAATGTCGTGGGGCCCGCCAAGCAAGCAAAGCCACCTGCCAACAACTACCATCCACACGGTAAGCCCTGAAATTAATTCATGCACATATGGTATGGTTGAATTGGACAACATGACTGTGCCACTGCTGCTCGACACAGCAGTGGTTAAGTCGATGCTGAATTGGGCCATGATGAAGAAATTTTTCCCTAGCCACCCAATTAGAAAAAACTCAGTGATGCTGTATGGATATGGTGGTCACAGAGTTAGCAATATTTGGACAATCGAGCTAACAGTCTACTACAAGTCAAAGATTGATTATGATTTTGAGTTTCAAGTGACTACACATGGTGAAAACATTATGGGATATGACCTCTTCTACCAGCTGGGCTTCACCATCCGCGACGGGCTCAACTTGTCAGGCTACGGTAATTGGGACGAGTTTGCAAAGGGCAACATCGACACCAAACAAGCCGTACTGAGTGCACAGGAGGAGAGCTGCTCAGAGGGGGTGCAGCAGCTGGACTCGCCTCAGATCCTCACCCAGCCGGAGACTACGGAGGCCGCTGTGGAGTTGCAGGAGAGGGAGCCTGTGCATGCAGAGAACCTTGGGGCACAACAACTGGGCACGAACGTTATCCACAACATGGAACAACAACAACAAAGCGCATCAGGCAAGGGAGAAGAGGAGCCAGACTGCTTCAGTATCCTCGCTCAGCACCAGTCTGCGGGAGCCATGGCTAAGCCGATGGGTGAAGGGTCTGTGATGGTAAGTGACACAGGAGAGATGCTGGACATCTTCAGTACCCATGACCAGCTCTGGACACCAGAGACTGCTGCGGCGGCGATGGGTGAAGAGTCCGTGACCAAAACGATAGCGACGGATGGATACACAGTGCTACTGCAATTGCAATGGCATATGAAGCTGAGCAAGGGGCCTCTCAACGTCATGGAATAGGTTTGAGTCCACACCGATGAGAGACCGCGGACACTGTTGAGGATCGTGGCGCAGCTGGGACCAGCGTGCTTCAGGTTGACGAATGGTTTGGCACGTAAACCATCTCCAGCATGTCCAAGTGATGGCTCCAGACGGCGAGGCTTTGCGGGAGTCAGCAGATGCAGTGTGGGACCTGGGCCCCAACATTATGAAGGTCGGTCCTGATCCTGGGGGCCCAGCATCTCCAGGGGCACGTCCATCGCGGGCCCGCTACAAGGCCCCTCCAGCAGAACCGCTTTCCCCATGGAAGACTGTAAAAAAAAAAGAATGACTGTTTAAGCAGGAGAGCAGCAGGCAAAGTGGCAGAATAATCCATTCAGCCGCATCAGGTCCAAGAGCGGTCCACCCGCTGACCCTAGTTCAGGAGTTTGATGTTTATGCTAAATTGGGGAGGGTAATAATTGACAGAGTGTTCTATGTTTTTCCAAGGGGGGAGGGATGTTATAAAAGGGATTTTTTTTTTCTCCCCTTGTCCTGTCAGGCAGCTAGGTGAGCAGAACAGAAATCTGCTACCCCTATTGTGCCAAAACAGATTTACTTTGCCAAAAGGAGCTTTATACAGTACCTATTTATGTACTGTATATTGTTGTAAACTCCTTCTGTAATAACTTTTAATACTTTATTTAAATTATTTTACCCATGAAGAGCCCGACATAATGTCATAATTTATAACAGTGAGCGGTGTGATGACGCAGCCGGCCGGTGCCGTCATCACGTCGACATACTTAAGGGAGGAGCGGGCCAGGTTATGCTCTCTTCTGCCAGCATTCTCAGCTAGAGACAGATAGGAGCTCAGTGCTCAGTTGTGTGTACTGCATTGACACTATTAGTATTAATAATAATAATAGTATACTAGTATAGCATAGTATAGTAGTATAATAGTATACTATTAGTACTGTATTTATGGGGTGTATGGAGTGTCAGGGAGGGATAGTACCTCTGACGGGGCAACAGTCGCACCTCCGGGTGGTCGGTCCGCTTTGGTTCCCACTTGGCACTCAACTCTCACCTGTGGCTCTAAGTAGCTGTTTGCATGCAACAGCGGCCACACCCCGGTTAACCACTTCGACTGGTGGGTAAAACCAGGTGAGGGTAGCCAACGGGTTTGAAACCCTCGGTGAGGTAGGGCTTGTCTACCTACGCATGCGTAGACTGGACCCAGCGGACTGCGTGGATGAAACCACCAGATTGGCTCAACTGGCAGGAAGGCAGACCCAGCAAAGCACTGTGGAGCGCAACTAGGGCACAGTGACACACGTAGGACACTGCTGGCCATCAACTGCATCCTAACCTATCTCCAGCCACCTTGACTACATCTTGCCACTGGATCCAGATAGGCTGGGATGAGAAAGTGAGGCTGACAACCCTGCGCAACTCTCCCTCACTTAAATCAAATTCACGCGCAAGTAAAAACATCACACACACCCCTCCCGATTTCCTTCTCACCCCCTCACCCCTCCAAGTCCCGTGGCGATGGGCAAGTGACGAAGCAGCAGGTACGGATACACTGGGAGCTGTAGCCACAATCCCACACACAGGTGGCCCAGGGCATAGAGTCGCTCTCTGCTGGACTGAAGCAGCAGTGGAGTTCGACAGCCCCCTGGGTGTCTGAGCAGCCCTCTTTAGGATTCGCTCTGCTCACCTCCATGGCCTGAGGAAGGGGCTAGAAAAGATGCCCTAAACATAACCTGCTTCACTACACCCTGGCCAGAAAGCCGCAGCTGGCAGGGATCCCACCCTAGTGGTCAAAATTCTCAGAAGAAATCAACTAGGGTGACATCACTCACCATTGGCACTTGGAATGTGCAAAAGCTCATGGACAGCTCCAAAGCAGACAGACCTGAGAAACAGACAGCACTTGTCACAAGAGAACTCAGCAGGTACAACATCCACATTACAGCTCTGAGCGAGACCAGGTTTTCAGACAAAGGTCAGTTGACAGAAGTCAAAGCCGGTTACACCTTTTTCTGGAGCGGCCGAGGCAGCGAAGAACGCCGTGAAGCAGGAGTGGGTTTCGCGATCAGATCCAATCGGATCACCAAGCTTACCAGCCTCTCCAAAGGAACCAGCAATCGCCTCATGACCCTGCAGCTCCCCCTCCAAGGAAAATGCCATACCACCTTCATCAGTGCATATGCCCCCACCATGATGAACCCAGATGAAATCAAAGACAAGTTTTACGAGGACTTAGAGACTGTCATGGAAGGCGTACCGAAGGAGGACAAACTCATTGTTCTTGGAGACTTTAACGCCAGAGTTGGTACAGATTACCAGGCATGGGAGGGAGTCCTTGGGAGAAATGGAGATGGAAAGTGCAACAGCAATGGTCTTCTCCTGCTGAAGACATGCGCCTCTCATGCCCTTCTGATCACTAATACTGTCTACCATTTGCCAAATCGCAACAAGACCTCCTGGATGCATCCACGCAGCAAGCATTGGCATCTGATCAATTACATCATTGTGAGAAGGAGAGACAGGCAGGACATTAAAGTGGCAAAGGCGATGTGTGGTGCAGACTGCTGGATGGATCACAGACTCATTCTCTCAAAGCTTAACATGCACATCCAGCCGAAACGGCATCCACAGAGGAAAAAGGCAAACAAGTAACTCAATATCAGCAAGCTGGAACAGCACTCTGTGCCACAAAACCTCAGTGAGAACCTGGACAGCAAGCTTAGTCAGCTCAACCTTGGGGCGTACGGAGCAGAAGAAGACCGGGTAGATTTCAGAGACACCTCACTCACTCATCTGGGCCAGAACACACACAAACACCAAGACTGGTTTGATGAAAATGATGAGGACATCCAAAAGCTGCTTGACGAGAAGTGTGAAGCCCACAGAGCATACCAGCAAGACAGCAGATCTGCCTCTAAGAAGACAAACTTCAACTCCATCAAAGGAAAGGTGCAGGCAAAGCTGAGAGAGGTGCAGGACTTCTGGATCAGCAAAAAGGCAGATGAAATACAGCAGTACGCTGACAGCAACAACTCCAAATGCTTCTATGATGCCCTTAAGATCATCTACGGGCCTCAGTCTTCTGGAACATCACCACTGCTCAGTGCTGACGGGTCCACTCTCCTCACTGACAAGAATGCAATCCTGGAAAGATGGGCAGAACATTTCAGCAGCGTCCTGAACAGACCTTTGTCCATCAATGCAGAAGCCATCACTCGCATGCCCCAAGTAGAGGTGAACACGTCTCTGGCAGAACCTCCAATGGAATCAGAAGTCCAAAAAGTGATCAAAGTCCTTTTGAACAGCAAAGCACCAGGCTCTGACTCCATCCCAGCTAAAATCTACAAGGCAGGAGGACCATTTTTAATACAGAAACTCACTGAGCTCATTCAGATCATGTGGCAACAGGAAGTTATCCCCCAGGAGCTCAAGGACGCCTCCATTGTCCGTCTCTACAAGAGAAAAGGAAACAGGCAGTCCTGCGACAATCACCGTGGGATCTCTGTCCTCGCCATCGGCGGCAAGATCCTCACAAGAGTCTTTCTCAACTACATCATTCAGCCCATGGAAGGTGGTCACCTGCCGGAGAGCCAGTGTGGCTTCAGAGAGGGTCGTGGAACTGCTGACATGATCTTCGCTGCACGCCAACTTCAGGAGAAGTGTCAAGAGCAGAACAGGGACCTCTACACAACATTTGTAGATCTGACCAAGGCTTTTGATACCGTCAGTCGTGAGGGGCTGTGAAAGATCATGGCAAAGTTTGGCTGCCCGGATAAGTTCATCAGCATGGTGCGTCAGTTCCACAATGGCATGTTTGCTCGAGAACTGGATGATGGAGACTCCTTTGAAGCTTTCCCAGTCACCAACAGGGTCAAGCAGGGCTGTGTACTCGCCCCCACACTTTTCAGCATGATGTTCATAGCCATGCTGTCTGATGCCTTCTGCGACGATGAAGAAAGTACCATCAAGATCAGGTACAGGAGGATGAGCAGGCTCTCAACCTGTGGAAGCTCCAAGCCAACCAAGGGTGGAAGGGGGCCTCAGGTGCGGACTTCCTGTTCGCAGATGACTGCGCACTCATGCCGTCTACAGAGGCCCACATGCGCAGAGCATGAACTGCTTCTCCCTGCTTGCGACAAACTTTGGGCTCACCATCAGTATGAAGAAAACCGAGTTGTCTGCACCAACCCGCGCACCGCAGAAGACTTAGTGGAACCAGCCATCACTGTCAATGGGGAGACCCTCAAGGCAGGTCGACAGTTCACGTACCTCGGCAGCACACTCTCCAGGTCTGTCAACATCGACGACGAGGTCAATTTACACATTGCCAAGGCAAGCTCAACATTGGACGGCTATGTGCAACAGTACGGGAAAGGAAAGGCATCAGGCTGACCACAAAACTGAAGGTGTACAAGGTAGTCCTGCCTTCCCTACTGCATGCCTGCGAGACCTGGACAGTCTGTGAGTGCCATGCCAGAAAGCTAAACCGCTTCCACCTGAACTGCCTCAGAAAGCTCCTGAAGATCACCTGGCAGGACAAAATCCCTGACACAGAGGTCCTCTCCCAAGCTGAGCTGCCTAGCATTTACACCCTGCTCAAGAGAGCCCAGATTAGGTGGGCTGGCCACCTTGTTCATATGCCTGACTCACGCCTACCAAAGAGACTGTTCTATACTGAACTAGCAGAGGGCAAGCAGTCACGAAGCGGACAGAAGAAGCACTACAAAGACACTCTAAAGGCCTCCCTGAAGAGCTTTGACATCAGTCCTGACACCTGGGAGACCCTAGCGCTAGACCAACCAGACTAGCGTAGTCATACCAGCAAAGTTGCTGCCTCCTTTGAGCTGAACAGGATTGCCAAGGCCCAGAGAAAACGTGAGCTTCACAAGTCCAGACCCACCCCTGTGTCTTCTGCCCGCACAGACCACCTGTGCCCGACCTTCGGCAAAGCCTTCCACGCCCGCATCGGACTGATCAGCCACAGCCGGGCACACCGCACCCAATCCTCTTCCCTGTGATGTCCTTGGTCATCGTCGAGAACGACGGACGAACAACAACAACAATACCATTATACAGTGGTGTTAAAAAGTACTTGGCCTCTTCCTGATTTCTCTTTTTTGTTTGTCAGACTTAAATGTTTCAGATCATCAAACAAATTTAAATATTAGACAAAGGTAACACAAGTAAACACAAAATGCAGTTTCTAAATGAAGGTGTTTATTATTAAGGGAAAACAAAATTCAAACCTACATGGCCCTGTGTGAAAAAGTGATTGCCCCCTAAACCTAATAACTGGCTGGGCCACCCTTAGCAGCAGCAACTGCAATCAAGCATTTGCAATAACTGGCAGTAAGTCTTTTACAGCGCTGTGGAGGAATTTTGGCCCACTCATCTTTGCAGAGTTGTTGTAATTCAGCCACATTGGAGGGTTTTCAACCATGAACCGCATTTTTAAGGTCATGCCACAGCATCTCAATCGGATTCAGGTCAGGACTTTGACTAGACCACTCCAAAGTCTTCATTTTGTTTTTCTTAAGCATTCAGAGGTGGACTTGCTGGTGTGTTTTGGATCATGCCCTGCTGCACAACCCAAGTGTGCTTCAGCTTCAGGTCACAAACAGATGATCAGACATTCTCCTTCAGGATTTTTTGGATGACAGCAGAATTCAAGGTTCCATTTACCACAGCAAGTCTTCTAGGTCCTGAAGCAGCAAAACAGCCCCAGACCATCACACTACCACCATCATATTTTACTGCTGGTAATAATGTTCCTTTCTGAAATGCTGTGTTACTTTTTACACCGGATGTAATGGGACACACACCTTCCAAAAAGTCCAACTTTTGTCTCATCAGTCCACAGAGCATTTCCCCAAAAGTCTTGTGGATCATTAAGATGTTTTCTGCCAAAACTGAGACGAGCCTTTATGTTCTTTTTGCTCAGCAGTGGTTTTCATCTTGGAACTCTGCCATGCAGGCATTTTTACCCAGTCTCTTTCTATGGTGGAGTCATGAACACGACCCTTAACTGAGGCAAGTGAGACCTGCAGTTCTTTGGATGTTGTTGTGGGGTCTTTTGTGACCTCTTGGATGAGTTGTCGCTGCACTCGTGGGGTAATTTTGGTCAGCCAGCCGCTCCTGGAAAGGTTCACGCAACGGTTCCATGTTTTCACCATTGTGGATAATGGCTCTCACTGTGGTTCACTGTGAGTCCCAAAGCTTTAAGAAATGGCTTTATAACTTTTTCCAGAGTGATAGATCTCAATTACTTTGTTTCTCATTTGTTCTTGAATTTCTTTGAATCACAGCTTGATGTCTAGCTTTTGAAGGATCTTTTGGTCTACTTTGTCAGCAGTCCTATTTAAGTGATTTTTTGATCGAGAACAGGTGTGGCAGTAATCAGGCCTGGGTGTGGCTAGAGAAATTGAACTCAGCTTTCCAAAGAAGTGATAAACCACAGTTTAATTTATATTTTAACGGGAAGGGGGGAGGGGATCTTTTTTTTCACACAGGGCCCTTGCTAAGGGTTTACCCTCAACAATAAACACCTTCATTTAAAAACTGCATTTTTTGTTTACTTGCGTTATCTCTGTCTATTATTTAAATTTGATGATCTGAAACATTTAAGCGTGACAAACATACAAAAAAATGAGAACTCAGGAGGGGGCAAACACTTTTTCACACCAACTGTATGCAATAAGTTCAGTTGCAGCACAGCATCCTCGTCTGTCTTCATTCCAACCAGGTTGAGGACATAACAGTAGGAGCTGATGCTTGGGTGCGGGGGGAGGGGGGTAGCACTCACTGCTGGGATAATGGGGGATCAGGGGCAGTTGCCCCAGTGTCCAGATCGCTGAGAGTGGGGACAGGTGTGTTCTGCTGGCTGCTGTCTGTTCGTTGCCATTTCTCCAGACTGGTTGCAAAATGAACTTGCCATGGACGGAGTCTGGCTCTGCTCCGGGGTCGGTACAGGAGAAGCCGCCACCCACCACGGTATTTCTTCTCACCAGACTGCAATGTAAAGTGAGGCAAGACGGAAGACCGACCCGCAGAGCAGACTGTCCTCAGCATCTCCTGGCAGTGGATCCAGACTACGTCCACAGCGACAGTGGACCAGTGAGCACATAGTGCTTTTGGGAATTGTAGTTTCGTAGTCCCACATTGTGATAGGTTTATTATTTTAGATGCTGTTTGAGAAAAATACAACCTGCCAAAGTGTAGTGGAAGTGGCTGTCTTATACTGGCCACTGCTGAAATCCACCCGCCATTGTCAGGTTGGTGGGTGTTAGTGTCAAGCCCTGGGTGTGGATATCATGTTCATCATTTTCTGGATGTGTAAACTTTAACTTGACAACAAATGAAGATAATATTACCAAACTTGGCACAGAGATTGGCCTTGGGGATATGTGTTTGTAGTCAAAAGTTAAAAGCTCACAGGGTTGTCAGCTGTTTTTCAGACTCTAAAATACAGACAGCTGCAGATCAACATCAGACTACGAAAAGTGAGTGCAAACTTCCGTACGTGCATTTATTTGCACCGCCGCTAAGCGCCTTGTAGTTTTTGTTCTGTGATGATAAAAATGTTGATAAGCTGCCACCATGCACATAGAGTTGGCATAACAAAGGACATTTAAACTGCTAAGCTCGAATAATGTGGTGTCCTTTTCTGCTCAGAAGTTGGGTGCTTAAGGGGCCTGCAAGGTCTCTTGAGCAGGATGAGTCAGGCTGACCCATTTTTCAGAGCTCTTTTCTTTCTTCTTTCTTTCTTGTCTTTCTTTCTTCTTTCTTTCTTTCTTTTACAGTGACGGACAAAATCCCATAAATCTGGTCATGGTATTGTATGTGATTTGGAGCTTGATTCCTTCTCTTATCTGTTTTTGCCATATTGTGCAGAAACTCAACTGAATTTATTTTAATGCTCATCAAAAAGTGCATGAGAATAACTGATACTGTAGGGAACCCACGCTGGGATAATCATCTCAGACTGGAAGCAGAGGGGAGAGGAATATTCCCTCTGCCGGTAGAGCGTGGGGGATTAAATGGAGGACAGTACGTATTGTAATGTGTAAATGTATTGTGATGCAAGATTTCAGGCAACAGGGGGAAGGAATGGAGTGATATAAAAGGAGAGACCCTGGTGTATTGAGAAAAGTCTTTTTCTGTGTATGAATGCAGTGAGAGAGAGAAATAAAGTCTTCTGTCATGCAGATCTGGTTCCTTTATTTGCACTCTCCACACTGGTGACCCTTAACGAATTATGAAACACGAGGCAAGAACCCCGGAGTCGGCCCAGACGGGAAGTCCCAGCAACGCGGCAAGCATCCCAGAGACGGCCCGGATGGGAAGCCCCAGCAACGCCTGCGCTGTTTCGGTCAAACTACCGGACTTTTGGCTGCACGACCCACGGTCTTGGTTCCACCACACCGAGGCTCAGTTCGCCTTCCAGGGAATAATGGCAGATGACACCAGATATTACTATGGTGGATTGCAGCGCTGGCACGCATAGCACGTCTCAGCAAGTAGTGAGCCTGCTCCAACAGCCTCCAGCCCACGATAAAATACGGGGCTCTCAAGGCCGCGCTGACCCGGCGCTACACAATCTCGGACTGTGAGAGAGCAGAGAGGCTCCTGAGGTGCTCCGAGTTAGGAGATGGGTGGCTGTCGAACTGAATGGAGAAGATGTTGGCGTTGACGGGCATGGACGACTGGCATTTTCTGTTTGCCCACCTTTTCCCTCCGGAACCTCCCAACAGAGGCAAGAGCAGTCCTGGCCAACTCGCCATTGCTGGCCACACGTGACTACCGTGGGCTAGCCCAGGAGGCAGATCGGATCATCCTCACCACCAGAGCCCTCACAGTGAATGCGGCGGCGCCGGAACCCAGCAAGACGACCAGCGGAGGTGAGAAGCCAGCAACGGTAGAGGCAGCGGGGGCCAGAGAGACACGCTCTGCTTCTACCACTGCCGCTTTGGAGAGAACGCGCGCAGATGTGTGCCACCGTGCCAATTCAAGCGTTCGGGAAACGCCAAGGCCGGCAGTCAGTAGCAGCTGCGACCGCTGGTGAAGAAAACAAGCTGCTCTACGTGATGGACTCACGCTCGGGGAGACGGTTCCTCGTAGACACCGGCTCCCAAAAGAGCCTCATCCTGCCGTCCTCCGCCAACCGGCTAGCGGGAGCTAGCGGCCCCGAGCTGATAGCCGCAAACAGCTCGGACATTAGGACTTTTGGTGAGAGGGCACTGACTGTATCCCTACACGGCCATATGTACGAGTGAACATTCGTCATAGCGGCATGCAGTTTCCCGATCTTGGGAGCTGATTTTCTGTGTGCACATGGGTTGCTAGTCGATGTTGCTAACAGATGCCTGGTTAATGCAATGTCTTTTGATTCTCTCCCCTGTACAGCTCGAGGGGCCGGGCCAATGACACTAGCCAATGTCACAGCTCCAGGCAGTAAGTTCCACACACTGCTCACTCAGTTCCCAGCACTCACGGTCCCGACGTTTTCGGCGGCCATCACTAAACACGGGGTGGAACACTTTATCAACACCACTGGGCCGCCCGTTTTCACACGACCTTGGCACCTGGAAGCAGCTAAACTAGCCATAGCGCGCGATGAGTTTGCCAATTTGGAAAGGTTGGGCATCATCAGGCGCTCAAACAGCCCATGGGCATACCCGCTACATATAGTTCCTAAGGCCGAGGGATCATGGTGACCGTGCGGAGATTTCCACAGATTGAATAATGCCACAGCGCATGACCGCTACCCGATTCCCCATATTCAGGATTTTTCCACTCACCTCGCCAGGGCACGCATTTTTTCTAAAATAGACGTGGTCCGTGGTTACCACCAGGTCATGATGCACGCAGAGGACATACCCAAAACAGCGGTAATAACTCCGTTTGGCTTGTTTGAGTTTTTATGCATGCCCTTCGGATTAAAAGGTGCGGCACAGACATTCCAACGCATGATGGATGCGGTGTTGCACGATCTGCCGTTTGTGTTTGTCTACCTGGATGATATCCTGGTGGCCAGCGCATCCGAGGATGAACACGTAACCCACCTCAAGACGATTTTCCGGAGGTTGGAAGAGCATGGGTTAATAATCAACCCGGTGAAATGCCAGTTCGGCGTGACGGGGATTAACTTTTTGGGGCACCACATCTCACCGGAGGGAGCAATACCCTTGCCGGACAAGATACGCGCCATGGCGAATTTTCCCCGGCCTCAGACGGTCAGGGCGCTGCAAGAGTTTTTGGGGATGGTTAACTTTTATAACCGGTTCCCCCCCCGCGCAGCTCAGCTCATGCAGTCATTGTACGCCGCGCTCAAGAAACGGAAACCGGCGGACAGAGTTGAATGGACTCCGGAGCGGGAGCAGGCGTTCTCTGAGGTTAAAACAGCCCTGGCAAACGCCACACTGTTGGCGCACCCGGACCCGGCGGCCCGGATAGCGCTCACTACCAACGCCTCGGACGTGGCCATAGGGGCTGTCATGGAGCAATGCGTCGCTGGTTCTTGGCAGCCGCTTGCTTTTTTCAGCAGGGCTTTGTGAGACAGTGAGTGTAAATACAGCACGTTTGACAGAGAGTTGCTGGCTCTCCACCTGGCCATACGCCACTTCCAGTTCTGGCTGGAAGGGCGCAGCTTCACTGCGTTCGTGGACCACAAGCTGCTAACGTACGCGATGGCCAAGGTTTCGGAACCATGGTCGGGCTGGCAGCAGAGATAGCTGACTGCGATCTCGGGAGTTTATGACCGATATTTAGCATGTGGCCGGTAAACTGAATGTGGTGGCGGACTGCCTCTCACGTGCAGTAGTGGCCCCAGTCTGCATAGGGATAGATTACGCAGCCATGGCCGCAGAGCAGATTGGTGATGCAGACGTGTGCGCGCTCCAGTCTGGACCAACAGGGTTAAGGCTGGAGAGCAGAGTACTGCAAGACGGCAGCCTCCCCCCAATCTGTGACGTCTCCACGGGACGCCCTCGCCCGGTGGTCCCAGTTGCTTGTCACCGCCGAGTGTTTGAGTCAGTTCACGCTCTGGCGCACCCAGGAGTGCGCGCGTCAGTCAAAATGGTGGGAGCGAAGTTCGTATGGCCAGGCCTGCGCAAACAAGTGAAAGAGTGGGCTGCAGCCTGCGTAGCGTGCCAACGAGCCAAAGTGCACAGACACACGAAGGTCCCTTTGGAGCCGTTTCGTATACCAGCTAAGAGGTTCGACCATGTTCACGTGGACCTCGTGGGCCCCCTCCCGCCATCGCAGGGGTTCATGCACCTTCTGACAGTGGTGGACTACACCACACGCTGGCCAGAAGCAGTCCCACTAGCGGCAACCACGTCCGCTGACGTGGTGCGCGCCTTTTTGACGACATGGGTGTCACGTTTTGGCATCCCGTCGGACATCACGTCCGATAGGGGCCCGCAGTTTGTTTCCGACCTCTGGTCCGCGATGGCCCATAGCCTGGGTGTAGCAATTCATTGCACAACCACGTACAACCCACAGGCCAATGGGTTATGTGAATGTTTCCATAGGTCGCTGAAAGCAGTGCTCAGGGCTTCGCTTACGGATGCAAATTGGGTAGACCGGTTGCCGTGGGTTCTGTTAGGGTTGCGTTCCGCACCAAAAAAGGATCTGGAGGCTTCCCCGGCGGAGCTTGTTTTTTCTCAGCCACTGCAGCTCCCCGGGGAATTTTTACCAGATAATCCTGCGCCAGACAACTGTCTGTCTCAGCGTTCACAGCATAGTGCAGATACAGGCACGCTACCGGGCCCTGGCCCACCACTGTTTTCCACGCACTTTTGTGCCAAAAACTTTGAAGAATGCGGCGTTCGTGTTTGTCAGGCACGATGCCCACCACCCCCCATTGTGCCCACCCTACGATGGCCCGTTCAGAGTGCTGGAACCAGGGGACAAACATTTTTTGTTAGATCTGGGGGTCATCGGGAGAAAATATGTATAGACAGACTTAAGCCCGCCTTTGTGGTGGCGGACGAGCAAGTGATGTTGGCTCGGGCCCCTCGGCGTGGAAGACCCCCACTGAGAACTCCCCAGGTAGAAGATTCAGCAGAGCAGCCACACGGGCAAGTAGAATGTCTCCCCCCCTCGCCATTGCCCACCCGCAGACAGACACACCCCCAAGAGCCCCCAACCGGCACAGCAGCGCCGCAGAGTCGAATGTCCCTCGTTACAGCAGATATGGGAGGAGACTGAAGCCAAAAGGACGTGAGGGTTGAAACTCAGTCTGAGACTTTGGGGGGGGGGGGGGGCGTGTAGGGAACCCACGTTGGGATAATCATCTCAGACTGGAAGCAGAGGGGAGGGGAATATTCTCTCTGCCGGTAGAGTGTGGGGGATTAAATGGAGGACAGTACGTATTGTAATGTGTTGTGGGAATGTATATTGTGGAGGAATCTGCAGACAGCGTCTCAGTCAGGAGGCAGTGGTTAAACACAAGAGAATAATAGGCAAGGACGTCATGGGAGGTTGGCAGGAAGAGAGAGCAGGGGGTTTGGGGGAGATGTATTGTGGGGTCAGATGTCATGCAGTGTGATGTGAAATGTCATGCAGATGTGACATGATCTGTGGAGTTTGTAAGGAGAACCTGGCTTGACTGATTCAGTTCTTTCTGTGAGGGATGATGTGAGAGTGTAATAAAGTTTTGTCTGTTCGTAAGCTGGCCTCATCATTTCCCACACTCTCCACACTGGTGACCCTGGACGTATTATGGAACACGAGGCAAGAACCCCGGAGTCGGCCCGGACGGGAAGCCCCAGCAATACGGCAAGCATCCCACAGACGGCCTGGATGGGAACCCCCAGCAGCGCGTGCGCTGTTGCAGTCAAGCTACCGGACTTTTGGCAGCACAACCCGCGCTCTTGGTTCCACCACACCGAGGCCCAGTTTGCCCTCCGGGGAATAACGGCAGACAACACCAAGTTTTTCCATGTGGTTGCAGCACTGGACGCTCGCACAGCTCAGCAGGTAGCGAGCCTGCTCGACTAGCCCCCAGCCCACGGCAGATACGAGGCTCTCAAAGCTGCGCTGATTCGGCGCTACACGCTCTCGGACTGTGAGAGAGCAGAGGGGATCCTGAGGCGTTCCGAGTTAGGAGATGGTTCGGCCGTCGATCTGATGGAGAAGATGTTGGTGTTAATGGGCACGGACGACGGGCATTTTCTGTTTGCCCACCTTTTCCTCCGGAACCTTCCAACAGAGGCAAGAACAGTTCTGGCCAATTCGCCATTGCTGGCCACACGTGACTACCGTGCTCTAGCCCAGGAGGCAGACCGGATCATCCTCACCACCAGAGCGCTCACGGTGAACGCAGCGGCGTCGGAACCCAGCGAGACGACCAGAGGAGGCGAGGAGCCACCGACGGTAGCGGCAGCGGGGGCCAAGGAGCGCCAGAGAGACACGCTCTGCTTCTACCACCACCGCTTCCGTGAGAATGCATGCAGCTGTGCGCCACCGTGCCAATTCATGCGCTCGGGAAATGCCAAAGTCGGTAGCAGCTGCGACCACCGGCGAAGAGAACAAGCTGCTCTACATGACGGACTCACGCTCGGGGAGACGCTTCCTCGTAGACACCGGAGCCCAGAAGAGCATCATCCTGCCAACCTACGCCGACCGGCTGGCAGGACCTAGCGGCCCCGCGCTGGTAGCAGTAAACGGCTCGGACATTAAGACCTTTGGTGAGAGAACACTGGCTTTATCTCTACATGGCCGTACATACGAGTGGACTTTTGTCATAGCAGCACTGAGTTTCCCAATCCTGGGAGCTGATTTTCTGTGTGTGCATGGGACTTCCTGAGAAAGCTGAGATCCTTCAACGTGTGCAGCAGGATGCTGGAGCTTTTCTACCAGACTGCTGTCACCAGCGCCATCTTCTTTGCTGCGGTCTGTTGGGGTAGCAGTATCAGCGCCAGAGATACCAACAGACTTGACAAGATTATCAAGAGGGCTGGCTCTGTAATTGGTGTCAGACTGGAGACCTTTGAGACAGTGGTGGAGAGGAGAACACTAAATAAACTGTGATCCATCATGAACAATCCTGATCACCCCCTCCACCACACACTAGATAGGCAATGAAGCACTTTCTCCAGTAGACTACTACAGCTTCGTTGTCGAACGGCCAGGTACAGGAAATCTTTCCTGCCACATGCAATTTCACTGTACAATAACTCACTGTGACGTTGTATTCTGGTCATAGCTATGCTGCCACACTGCACCTTACAGACTAACTGGTACCTCACATTTCACTCTGCTCCTGATAGTCCTTCTTTGTGCAATGGGATGATTCATGTGTTTATACGGGTCATCATATATTAAGCTATGATATATATACTGTAGGTTCTATAGTCATGTTAGTTTTTTTTTTTTTTACTTCCATGGGTAATCCCTTTGTCTGTCGTGTGTGTTTCTGTTGTTTGGCTGTCAACTGTCATGCTACTGTTACACTGTAATTTCCCAGTTTGGGATCAATAAAGTACATCTATCTATCTATCTATCTATCTATCTATTTACTAGTTGATGTGGCTAACAGGCACCTGGTTAATGCACTGTCCTTTGACTCTCTCCCCTGTACAGCTTGAGGGGCCGGGCCAGTAACACAAGCCAACGTCACAGCTCCAGGTGGTAAGTTCCACGCACTGCTCACTCAGTTCCCAGCACTCACGGTCCCGACGTTTTCAGCGGCCATCGCTAAACACGGGATGGAGCACTTTATCACCACCACTGTTTTCGCACGACCTCAACGCTTGGACGCAGCTAAACTGGCCATAGCGCGCAAGGAGTTTGCCAACCTGGAAAGGTTGGGCATAATCAGGCGATCAAACAGCCCATGGGCATCTCCGCTACACATGGTCCCTAAGGCCGAGGGATCGTGGCGACCGTGCGGCGATTTCCGCAGGTTGAATAACACCACAGCACACGACCGCTACCCGATTCCCCACATTCAGGATTTTTCTGTTCACCTCGCCAGAGCACGCATTTTTTCTAAAATAGATCTGGTCAGCGGTTACCACCAGGTCCCAGTGCACGTGGAGGACATACCCAAAACAGCGGTAATAACTCCGTTCGGCTTGTTCGAGCTTCTGCGCATGCCATTCGGATTAAAAGGAGCGGCACAGACGTTCCAGCGCATGATGGACGCGGTGCTGCGCGATCTCCCATTTGTGTTCGTCTACCTGGATGATATCCTGGTAGCCAGTGTGTCCGAAGATGAACACGTAACACACCTCAGGACGGTTTTCCAGAGGTTGGAGGAGCACGGGTTAATAATCATCCCGGCGAAGTGCCATTTCGGCGTGACGGGGATTATGACGGGGAGCGATACCCTTGCCCGACAAAGTGCGCGCAGTGGCGAACTTTCCCCGGCCTCAGACGGTCAGGGCGCTGCAGGAATTTTGAGGATGGTTAACTTTTATAACTGTTTCCCTCCCCCGCGCAGCTCAACTCATGCAGCCATTGTACGCCGCGCTCAAGAGACGGAAACCCGCGGATGGAGTCGAATGGACTCCGGAGCGAGAGCAGGTGTTCTCTGAGGTTAAAGCAGCCCTGGCAAACGCCGCACTGTTGGCGCACCCAGACCCGGCGGCCCGAATAGCACTCACTACCGACGCCTCGGACGTGGCCATAGGGGCCGTCGTGGAGCAACGTGTCACCGGTTCTTGGCAGCCACTTGCTTTTTTCAGCAGAGCTTTGCGCGACAGTGAGCATAAATACAACGTGTTCGACAGGGAGTTGCTGGCTCTCCACCTGGCCATATGCCACTTCCAGTTCTGGCTGGAAGGGCGCAGCTTCACCGCGTTCGTGGACCACGAGCCGCTGACGTTTGCAATAGCCAAGGTTTCGGAACCATGGTCGGGCCGGCAGCAGAGACAGCTGGCCGTGATCTCGGAGTTTACTACCGATATTCAGCATGTGTCGGGTAAACTGAATGTGGTGGTGGACTGCCTCTCGCGCGCAGCGTTGTGGCCCCGGTCTGCGTAGGGATAGATTATACAGCCATGGCCGCAGAGCAGATTAGCGATGCAGACGTGCGCGTGCTCCAGTCTGGACCAACAGGGTTAAGGCTGGAGAGCAGGGTACTGCAAGATGGCAGCCCCCCCCCAATTTGCGACGTCTCCACGGGACGACCGCGCCCGGTGGTCCCGGTCGCATGGCGCCGCCGCGTGTTTGAGTCAGTTCACGTTTTGGCGCACCCAGGAGTGCGCGCGTCAGTCAAAATGGTGGGAGCGAAATTCGTGTGGCCAGGCCTGCGCAAACAAGTGAAAGAGTGGGCTGCAGCCTGCGTAGCGTGCCAACGAGCCAAAGTGCACAGATACACGAAGGCTCCTTTGGAGCCGTTTAGTATACCGGCTAAAAGATTCGACCATGTTCACGTGGACCTCGTGGGCCCCCTCCCACCGTTGCAGGGGTGCACGCACCTTCTGACAGTGGTGAACCGCACCACACGCTGGTCAGAAGCAGTCCCGCTGGCGGCAACCACGTCCGCAGACGTGGCGTGCGCTTTTTTGACAACATGGGTGGCGCGTTTTGGAGTCCCGTCGGACATCACGTCCGATAGGGGCCCTCAGTTTGTTTCCGAACTTTGGTCCGCGATGGCCCGCAGCCTGGATGTTGCAATTCATCGCACAACCGCGTACAACCCACAGGCAAATGGGTTAAGATAAGATAAGATAAGCCTTTATTAGTCCCACAATGGGGAAATTCCAGGATTGCAACAGCACAGGGATAGCAACACTCAGAGCAATAATCAGAAGGCAAGAAAAAACTCTCTCTCTCTATATATATACAGTATATATTCAATTCAATTCAACTTTATTTATATCGCGCCATTTCACAACAACAGTCATCTCATAGCACTATCAACTGTAGGGGGGACCCCCACAGTTGCAGAAAGACCCCAGCAATCAGTATATATCAATATATATATATATATATATACTGTATATATAGTATATATATATATATATATATATATATATATATATATATAGAGAGAGAGAGAGAGAGAGAGAGAGAGAGAGAGAGAGAGAGAGAGAGAGAGAGAGACACAGTGCGGAGCATTATGGTTGGTGAATGTGCAGCAGAAAGTCTAAGCTCTCTCTCCGCGGATGCGGCGGGCCAGCTGGAAGTCTTTGGGCATGATGGTGACCCTCTTAGCGAAGAAGAGACCCGCCAGGTAGGCCTTGCTGGCCTCCTGCAGAGCCATGACGGCGAAGCTCAGGAAGCGCAGGTCGGTCTTGTAGTCCTGAGCGATCTCCCTCACCAGGCGCTGGATAGGCAGCTTACGGATGAGCAGCTCCGTTATGTTATGTGAGTTATGCCCTCTAGGTAAAAGCTTAGGTTATGCTAAACCCAGTAGCTCAGACAGGGTTTACTGATTTTAAAAAGGAATATTGGATGTGATGGGACGGTATATTCCCTGGTTATGTGATAAATTAATTGTATTTCATTTCATGATTTACAGAGACAAAGTTAGAGAGGATTAATCATAATTTCATGGTTAAATGATGTAGAGATAGGAAGAGGATTTCATTTAACTGGTTACATGGAAAAAGGGTATTTCATGTGCTACCAGAGAGATTGTGAGAAAAGAAAAAGAACACATGCATGTAAGATGCAAGATGTGAGATGTAAGATATTACTACATTGCTGGATTGTGATAATAGTAATATGAGAGAAGAATTTAAACACTAAGCTATGGTGTTATATAAGAAGGGATTGGAAGACGAATTACTCTAGCTGTAAACAATAATACCATTATTGTCGTGCAGGCTAGGTTCTTTTGGTTGCCGACCAAAAACCTTCTGGATCCTGGATTTTCTCCAAATGGAGATGGCGAGCCTGACCCGAGATTGAACCGAGATTGAACAGAGGTCTGACCAAGGTCTCAATTGAAGGACATCCCTCCTCTCTCCAGTGCCCAGGATTTAAAGTGGTAACAACCCAAGTCGCCGCTTTAAAAGAGGAAAACACACCTGAGTCTGGAGTTACAAGACATCTTGACTGGTCAAACAACTAAACCAAAAGGACAACCAAACACTGAGCTCAGTAGGACACCTTGGGGTTTTATTTCATGCCGGCCATTGTATATTTGTATATTGTTTGTATATTTTGCTCCTACTATATTTATTAATAACAGACATGAATTGCTCATTTCTTGCCTCCAGCTATTTCATTCCACACTCACTCTAATTCCTTATTGTAACCCTTACGAACCTAGCAACTGGTCTAAACTTAATTAATTCCCTTACCTAATTAACATAAGGCAAGGGTTACAATAAAAGTGGCGGTTATGCGAGCGTTTTCACAGGTCACTGAAAGCAGCACTCAGGGCTTCGTTGACGGATGCAAATTGGGTTGACTGGTTGCCGTGGGTTTTATTGGGGTTGCGTTCTGCACCAAAAGAGGATTTGGAGGCTTCCCCGGCTGAGCTGATTTTTTCTCAGCCACTGCGGCTGCCCGGGGAATTTTTGCCAGATAATCCCGCGCCGGACAGCTGCCCGTCTCAGCGTTTGCAGCATAGTGCAGACACAGGCACGCTGCCGGGCCCGGCCCACCACTGTTTTCCACGCACTTTTGTGCCAAAAACTTTGAAGAACGTGGAGTTCATGTTCGTCAGACACGACGCCCATCGCCTGCCATTGCACCCACCCTGTGATGGCCCGTTCAGAGTGCTGGAAACAAGGGACAAGCATTTTTTGCTAGACTTGGGGGGGGGGGGGGGGCGCGTCGGAAGAAAATATGCATAAGATAAGATAAGATAAGATAAGATAAGCCTTTATTAGTCCCACAACGGGGAAATTCCAGGATTGCAACAGCACAGGGATAGCAACACTCAGAGCAACAATCAGAAGGCAAGAAAAAAACAAGCAAGCAAGAGCAGCTAATATACATATGTACATATTACTATAAAATATATATATACACACACACACACACACACAGACACACAGTGCAGAGCATTGTAGCTGGATGGAATAAATATATGAATATATGAACACACAGTGCAGAGCATTGTAGCTAGATGGAATAAATATGTAAATATATAAACACCCACAGTACGGAGCATTGCAGCTAGGTGGAATAAATATGCAAGTATATAAACACACACAGTGCGGAGCAATGTAGCTAGATGGAATAATATGTAGATATATAAAAACACAGTGCGGAGCATTGTAGCTAGATGGAATAAATATATAGATATATAAATATAAACACACCCAGTGCTGAGCATTGTAGCTAGATGGAATAAATATGTAAATATATAAACACACACAGTGCAGAGCATTGTTGCTAGATGAAATGAAACAGCATAACCGTCTACTTAGTTATCCTACATGGTATGATTATGTGCCCATACATATTCTCACCCTCCATAGCGACCGGTATTTTCCTAGTTGTATGCCGGAGGGGACCATTGTGTAAGTCTATTGCATCTTTTGCATTCAAAAAACTATTAGTTTGTTACGTCTTTTTGCTATCTCTGTGAGCAGCCCTGCTTAGGTTGTACAGTCTGACAGCCGTTGGTAGGAAGGACCTACGAAACCTCTCGGTTGTGCACCTGGGATGATGTAGTCTGCTGCTAAATGAGCTCCTCAGTGCATCCAGTATGTCCTGCATAGGGTGGAACTCGGACTCCAGCAGAGATGACAGTTTAGCCACCGTCCTTCTCTCTCCTATCTCCTCCATCGGATCAAGGCGTTGCCCCAGGACAGAGCTAGCTTTCTTAATCAGTTTGTTCAGTCTCTTCCTATCGGCTGCAGTAATGCCACTGCCCCAGCAGACCACTCCAAAAGTGATGGCTGATGCCACCACCGTGTCATAGAATGACTTCAGCAGCGCCTCTTGTACACCAAAAGACCTGAGTCTCCTCAGCAGGAATAGCCTGCGCTGTCCCTTCTTGTAGAGTGCGTCAGTATTGTGTGACCAGTCTAGTTTATTGTTCAGATGAACACCCAGGTACTTATAGGATGTCACCATCTCGATGTCTGTTCCCTGTATATTTACTGGTGCTGTGAGGGGCTGCCCATGCCTGCGGCAGTCCACCACCAGCTCCTTAGTTTTCTTCGCGTTGATCTGGAGGCAGTTCCGATGGCACCAGTCCACGAAGTCCTGGATAAGCCCTCTGTACTCAGCTTCATCTCCATTGGAGATGAGGCCAACGATCGCAGAGTCATCAGAGAACTTCTGTAGATGGCAGTGTGTTGTGTTGTGTGAGAAGTCCGCAGTATAAAGAGTGAACAGGAAGGGAGCCAGCACCGTTCCCTGGGGGGGCCCCCGTGCTACTGATGATTGTGTCGGACACACAGTCCCGGGTTCTCACAAACTGAGGCCGGTTCGTGAGGTAGTCCAGGATCCATGATGACAGGTGCTGGTCCACCCCTGCGCGCAGCAGCTTGTCCTTCAGGATCATCGGTTGGATGGTGTTGAAAGC
Source organism: Pholidichthys leucotaenia (assembly GCA_020510985.1). Taxonomy (NCBI): domain Eukaryota; kingdom Metazoa; phylum Chordata; class Actinopteri; order Cichliformes; family Pholidichthyidae; genus Pholidichthys; species Pholidichthys leucotaenia. The sequence continues at coordinate 86,980,892 of CM035839.1, read as the reverse complement.
ACTGGAGAAGTCAAAGAACATGATCCTCACCATATTCCTGGGCTTCTCCAGGTGGGACAGAGAACGGTGAAGGAGGAAGATCACCGCATCCTCCACCCCAATGCCATGCTGGTAGGCGAACTGGAGTGGATCCATCGCTGGTTCCACCAGGGGGCGGAGGTGAGCAAGGAGCAGTCTCTCCAGGGTCTTCATCAAGTGGGACGTTAAGGCCACCGGTCTGTAGCTGTTCAGGTCTTTGGGGTGGGAAGTTTTTGGTACAGGTACCACACAAGATGTTTTCCACAGCTGTGGTACCCTCCCCAGTTTCAGGCTCATGTTGAAGATATACGTCACAATCCCACACAGCTGGTCTGCACAGGACTTGAGGAGCTTTGCGCTGATGCCGTCCGGTCCCGGCGCCTTCCTCGCTTTGATCTTCCTCAGCTCCGTCCTCACCTGGGTCTTGGTCAGGGTCAGGATGGGGGGCTGTGTGTTGGGAGTGGGGGGGTGTTGGTGGAGTGGGGAGTGGGCAGCAGGACTTGATTTCTTTAGAGGCAGCAGTGGTTGTTGTGCAGACAGGGGGGAGGGCGGTTGGTCAAATCTATTGAAAAACAGATTCAGGTTGTTCGCCCACTCCCTGCCCCCCGTGGCCTGGGGGGAGGTATTCTGGAGCCCCGAGATGGTTTTGAGGTTTCTCCAGACCCCGCTGATGTCGCTCTGTTGCAGCTTGTCCTCCATCTTCTTCCTGAAGCTGTCCTTGCCTTCTCTGATCTTTCTCCTCAGCTCCCTCTGTACGGCATAGACAGTCTTAAGCCCACCTTTGTAGTGGCGGACGAGCGAGTGCTGCTGGCCCGGGCCCCCCGGCGTGGAAGACCCCACTGAGAACTCCCCAGGCAAACGATTCACCAGAACAGCCACACAGGCAGAGCAAAGTTCCCCCCCCTCGCCTTGGCCCACCCGCAGTCAGACACATGTCCAGCAGCCCCCTGCCGGCACAGAGACCCCCATTATAGCAGATATGGGAGGAGACTGAAGCCCAAAAGACGTAGTGACTGAAACTCTGTCGGGGGGGGGGGGGTGGATGTGGGAATGCATATTGTGGAGGAATCTGCAGACAGCGTCTCAGTCAGGAGGCAGTGGTTAAACACAAGAGAATAATAGGCAAGGACATCATGGGGGGTTGGCAAGAAGAGAGAGCAGGGGGTTTAGGGGAGATGTATTGTGGGGTCAGATGTCATGCAGTGTGATGTGAAATGTCATGCAGATGTGAGATGATCTGTGGAGTTTGTAAGGAGAACCTGGCTTGACTGATTCAGTTCTTTCTGTGAGGGATGATGTGAGAGTGTAATAAAGTTTCGTCTGTTCGTAAGCTGGCCTCATCATTTCCCACACTCTCCACAGTGTAAATGTATTGTGATGCAAGATTTCAGGCAACAGGGGGAAGGAATGGAGTGATATAAAAGGAGAGACCCTGGTGTATTGAGAAAAGTCTTTTTCTGTGTGTGAATGCAGTGAGAGAGAGAAATAAAGTCGTCTGTCGTGCAGATCTGGTTCCTTTATTTGCACTCTCCACAATACAAGTTTTTTTAAACTAAACCCAGTATAAACAGCGATATTACCTTGTTATATCCATTTGAAAAGTACAATTTAAAAAGAGCATCCAGTGCAGACATAACTGAAATCAAACCTGTGCCAGCAGTGATTCATTGACTATATAAAGAAATAATTTTTGAAAAATGCAATCTTTCTCTCTCTCTCTCTGTATGTGTGCTTGCTCGAAATCAGTTTTTCTCACAGAACTATGATTTGTTTCTCATATTTCCTTTTTTAAATGTGCCACCCGTTTTCTTGTTAATTTGCCACTTTTGTTTCAGACTTAGACTGAATAAAACATGTTCTGTGGCACATATGTTTGGTTCATATTTCCCACAAGAGTGTGGCACATATGTCTGGTTCATATCTCCCACAAATGTATGGCTTATGTGGATTGGGGCTTCACGTCTGGAGGAACAAAGAGTCTGGATCGATGGGGGCCGACAGGAGATGTCGAGGAGGTGTGAAGTCGGACCCTGTCTCAGAGAGGAGGCCCTGGGGGGATCCCCGGAACATCGGAGAATAAGAGACAATGGTGAATCTTCAGAGACTTGCATTGTGATTAAATGTTTGCAGAAGCACCATGTGACTTGAGTTCTTAATCCCCCGGAGGTATAAGAATGTGATGTGACATGATTCTGCCTCTTCTTGCTTTTTGAGAATGTTGGATGATTGTGTTCTGCAATAAAGCCGAACCTGAGAAATAAACTCAAGTCTCGTCATTGAACACAACTTCCACACTGGTGACCCATGACAAAGAATGAGCAGAGAGAATTCTCCCGAGCAGAGCTCATCAGAGGCCAGCCTGATGGCTGCCTCCACGCTCCGGCTGCCCGATTTCTGGCAGCACAGCCCGCGCTCCTGGTTTAGCGCGGTCGAGGCGCAGTTCAACCTCCGGAGAATCTCAAACGATGAAACGAGGTTCTACCATGTGGTAGCGAAACTGGACAGTCACACGGTCCAGAGGGTGGAAGACCTGGTTAACCACCCACCGGACACCGACAAGTACGACGCATTGAAGGAGGCGCTGATCAGCCATTTCACCCCCTCGGTGCAACAGCGAGCAGAGGGGCTCCTAGCGCTGACGGAGTCGGAGAACGACAGACCGGCGGACCTGATGGTGAAAATGCTGAGACTGAAAGACTCCGAGGATGGCGAATTTATTTTCGCCCACCTTTTCCTCCGAACTCTGCCGCCAGCAGTGAGAGTGACCCTGGCAGACTCACCCCGATTGGCCAAGCGGGACTACCATGGGCTCAGCAAGGAGGCGCAGCGACTCGTCGACGCCCACAAGCGGAGTGCGGTTTCAGCCGCGGCAGCTGAGCAGAGGGCAGCGCCCGGAGATGGTTTGGAGCCAGTGGTGGAGGCGCCAGACGAACCGACGACGGCAGCGACAGGCGTCAGGCGACGCGGAGCTGAAGACGGCCTGTGCTTCTACCACCGCCGTTTTGCAGAGAGGGCACAAAGATGCCTCCCACCGTGCCGCTTCAAGCGTCAGGGAAACGCCAAGACCAGGGGCCGGTAGCAGCTGCGTCCCTCGGAGAAGAAAACAAGCTGCTTTACCTGACAGATGCACACTCGGGGAAACAATTCCTTGTGGACACGGGCTCCCAGCTGAGTTTCGTCATGCCTACCTACGCGGAACGGCTGATGCCGTCTAAAGCTCCCTGGGTGTCAGTGTCAGCAGCGAATGGCTCAGCGATTAAGACATTCGGTGAGAGGACCATGCTTCTGTCCTTACAGGGCTGTTCATTCGAGTGGACCTTTATTGTAGCGGCAGTCAGTTTTAACATGTTAGGGGCTGATTTTTTGTGCTCACATGGTTTATTGGTTGATCTTGCTAATAGACGTCTGGTTAATGCACTGTCTTTTCATTCTATCCCCTGCACAGCTCGGGTGGCTCCGCCGACTGCACACGCCAACGTCACAGCTGCGGGTGGTAAGTTTCATGCTCTGCTCACTCACTTTCCAGCACTCACAGTCCCAAAATTTTCGGCGACAGTGGCCAAACACAGGGTGGAGCATTTTATCACCACCACTGGGCCGCCCATTTTTGCAAAAGCCCGGCGCTTGGACTCAGCTAAACTGGCAATAGCGCGCGAGGAATTTGCCAACCTGGAAAAACTGGGCATAATTAGACGCTCGAACAGCCCCTGGGCTTCACCGTTACACATGGTCCCAAAGGCTGATGGCTCGTGGCGACCCTGTGGCGATTTCCGCAGGTTGAACAACATCTCGGCACACAACCGCTACCCGATTCCGCACATCCAGGATTTCTCAGTTCATTTGGCGGGGGCGCGCATTTTTTCTAAAATAGACTTGGTACGCGGCTACCATCAAGTCCCCGTGCGCGCGCAGGATATTCCCAAAACCGCGGTAATAACTCCGTTTGGGCTTTTTGAGTTTTTGCGCATGCCGTTTGGGTTAAAGGGCGCTGCGCAAACTTTCCAACGCATGATGGATGCAGTTTTACGCGACCTGCCTTTCATGTTCGTCTATTTAGACGACATATTGGTAGCCAGCACGTCCGAAGACTAACACAAAAACCACCTCACAGCGGTTTTTCGGAGACTGGCAGAGCACGGGTTGATAATTAACCCAGCGAAGTGCCAGTTCGGGGTGGCGCAAATCGATTTTTTGGGGCATTGCGTTTCGCCGGAGGGAGCGGTTCCCCTGCCTGAGAAAGTGTGCGCAATAACAGATTTCCCCCGACCTCAAACGATAAAAGCGCTGCAGGAGTTTCTAGGAATGGTTAATTTTTACAACCGGTTCCTTCCGAGCGCAGCGCGGCTCATGCAGCCACTGTACACGGCACTGAAAAAACAAAAACCCACGAATAAGGTCGAATGGTCTCCGGAGCGGGAGCGCGCTTTCTCCCAGGTCAAATCAGCCCTTGCAAGCGCCGTTTTGTTAGCGCACCCGGTTCCGACAGCCCGTTTGGCGCTCACCACCAACGCTTCTGATCTAGCGGTGGGGGCAGTCATTGAGCAGTGTGTGGCAGGGACCTGGCAGCCGCTCGCTTTCTTTAGCAAATCCTTGCGCGATAACGAGCGTAAATACAGCGCGGTTGACAGGGAGCTTTTAGCCCTACACTTGGCCATCCGCCATTTCCAGTTCTGGCTGGAAGGGCGTCGTTTCACTGCTTTCGTGGACCACAAACCGTTAACTTTTGCGATGGCCAAGATCTCAGAACCTTGGTCAGGCCGACAGCAAAGACAGCTAGCCGCAATATCAGAGTTCACCACCGATATCCAGCATGTCGCAGGTAAACACAATGTAGTGGCAGACTGTCTCTCACGTGCTGTGGCAACGCCAGGCCACGTGGGGGCAGACTCGGTGGCTGTGGGCCAGGGCACTGATGCGGGAGTGCGCGCGGCCCCGGTCCACGTGGGTTTGGATTATGCAGACATGGCTGCAGAGCAGGTTGGTGACGCGGATGTGCGCGTGCTCCAGTCTGGACCAACAGGGTTAAGGCTGGAGCACAGGGTGCAGCAAATAGGTATGCCCCCCTTAATATGCGATGTCTCCACGGGTCGGCCTCGTCCCGTGGTTCCAGCCGCGTGGCACCGCCGCGTTTTTGACTTGGTCCATTCGCTGGCGCACCCGGGGGTTGCGCAAACAGGTCAAGGAATGGGCAGCAGCTTGTGTAGCGTAAGATACACAAGCACACGAGGGCTCCTTTAGAGCCTTTTCACATCCCGGCTAAGCGTTTTGATCATGTGCATGTTGATCTGGTGGGCCCGCTTCCCTCGTCTCAAGGGCACACACACCTTTTGATGATGGTGGACCCCACCACGCGTTGGCCAGAAGCGGTACCTCTGGCGTCAACAACGGCGGAAGAGGTTGTGCGCACGTTTTTAACAACTTGGGTCGCGCGTTTTGGAGTTCCGTCGGACATAACGTCCGACAGAGGCCCTCAATTTGTTTCCGAGCTGTGGTCGTCTATGGCCCGCAGCTTAGGGGTGAAGGTACACCGCACTACCGCGTATAACCCGCAGGCCAACGGTTTATGTGAACGCTTTCACAGGTCATTGAAAGCAGCCCTCAGAGCATCGCTCACGGATACAAATTGGGTGGACAAACTGCCATGGGTTTTGTTGGGGTTGCGTTCTGCACCTAAGGAGGATTTGCAGGCCTCCCCAGCTGAGTTAGTTTTCGCACAACCTCTCCGTTTGCCGGAGGAATTTCTTCCGGAAAATCCCGCGCCAAATTGTCCCCCCGCTCAGCTGTTGCAGAGCGCCACAGGATCAAACACGCTGCCTGGCCCAGTGCATCACAGTTTTCCACGCGTTTTTGTGCCAGAGGCTTTAAAAAACGCAGAGTTTGTTTTTGTTAGACATGATGCACAATGCCCAGGGCTGCGTCCGCCTTATGATGGGCCGTTCAGGGTGCTGGAAAAAAATGAGAAGCATTTCTTGCTAGATTTGGGGGGCAGAAGGGAGCTAATTTGCATAAACAGACTCAAGCCCGCTTTTGCTCTGGCTGATGAACACGTGCAGTTGGCGAAAGCCCCCCGCTGGGGCAGGCCACCGAGAAGGCATGCTCCAGAGCTCCCACAGAGATGTGCTAACAAATCTAATCCCCAGGTGCGAGGAGGCGCTGCAGACGCAGCGAAGCCGGCTTACAGCAGATTCGGCAGGAAGTTAAGACCTAAGAGATTGGGGGATTGATTGTTGGTTATGTGGTAATGTTTTTTTATGTTATGCATTTACGAGTATGTTTGTCCCATGCAGACGTTTGGGGGGGGGGGGGGTCATGTGGCACATATGTTTGGCTCATATTTCCCACAAGAGTGTGGCACATATGTCTGGTTCATATCTCCCACAAATGTATGGCTTATGTGGATTGGGGCTTCACGTCTGGAGGAACAAAGAGTCTGGATCGATGGGGGCCGACAGGAGATGTCGAGGAGGTGTGAAGTCAGACCCTGTCTCAGAGAGACAGGATGTTCTTCCTGCGGCAGCTGAGGAAGCTCAAGCTACCCACCAAGATGTTAGTGCAGTTCTACACAGCCATCATCGAGTCCATCCTCACCACCTCCATAACCGTGTGGTATGCAGGAGCCACTGCCAGGGACAGACTAAGGCTGCAGCGCGTCGTGCGCAATGCTGAGAAGGTGATCGGCTGCAAGCTCCCATCTCTCCAGGATCTGTACATCTCCAGGACCCGGAGGCGTGCTGGCCGGATCATAGCCGATCCCTCACACCCTGGTCACGTACTGTTTGCCCCCCTCCCCTCAGGTAGAAGACTTCGGTCCATCCAGACTAAAACCTCCCGTCACATGAACAGCTTCTTCCCCTCTGCCATCAGACTGCTGAACACTAAGTGACTTATTGACTCTCGTGCACTATGTACAGCAGCTCAACCAGACTCATGTCAATCATCACTGTTTTTCTTCCTGCATTACCGACTGCACTATATAGTTCTCCACAGTATCTGCTGCTCGCTAATATATTTTAACTGCTGACCAGTATCACTTACTCTTATTCTACACTTTATTGCATGTATAGTTTATTTCTTTTATTTTATCATGTTTAATGTTGCAGCATTGCACCGAGACAAATTCCTAGTTTGTGTACTACATGAACAATGGCAATAAACCTGATTCTGATTCTGATTCTGAGGAGGCCCTGGGGGGATCCCCGGAACATCGGAGAATAAGAGACAATGGTGAATCTTCAGAGACTTGCATTGTGATTAAATGTTTGCAGAAGCACCATGTGACTTGAGTTCTTAATCCCCCGGAGGTATAAGAATGTGATGTGACATGATTCTGCCTCTTCTTGCTTTTTGAGACTGTTGGATGATTGTGTTCTGCAATAAAGCCGAACCTGAGAAATAAACTCAAGTCTCGTCATTGAACACAACTTCCACAGTTCATTTATACAATCTGTGGTCTCAGATAGCCCTAATTTGCTGCCTAATGTAAGACAAATATTAAGGATATAGACATTTTAGAAGTTGAAGTTCCATTGGTGTTGGGATTCATTTCTGTATTTATTTAGAATATATATAGAAGATATAAGGTCCGATATAAGGATAGAAGGTCGTATAGAAGAAGGAGTCTTTGTCTAATTTGACCTTGTTGTTATATTATACAGTTTCTTTTAACCTGTACTGTACTATCCGAAAAAATAAATTCATTCATTCATTCATTCATATATTTCGTTGATTGCAAACGCTACTGTTGTTTGTAGTTGTAGTTTAATTGTGGTGTTAGAGGGGTAGCACTGTCCTGGTTAAGTAGTTACTTAAAGAATAGATATCAGTTTGCATGTGTTAACAGCAAAAACTCAGAGTTACTGAAGGTCACCTGTGGAGTCCCACAGGGTTCAGTTTTGGGACCATTATTATTCAATATGTATATAAATGATATATGTAAAGTTTCAGAAAAAATGGACTTAATATTGTTTGCTGATGACACTAATCTGCTATGCAGTGGAAACAATTTGGAACAACTTCTGGATACACTCGGAAAGGAATTAGGAAAGCTGAAACTGTGGTTTGATTCAAACAAATTAACGCTCAATTTAAGCAAGACAAAATTTATAGTCTTTAACAACCATCACAACTACCCAGTACCCAAACTTAGTGTAAATGGTGTAGAGATTGAAAGGGTATCCGAAACTAAATTCCTTGGAGTAATAACTAACTAACTAACTAACTAACCTGCACTTATATAATAATTGATAACAAACTGTGTTGGAAGCCACATATTAATTATATAAAAGGTAAAGTATCCAAATCAATTGCAATATTACACAGAGTGAAAAATTTGCTGAATCAACCCACACTATACACCTTGTATCATTCATTAATACTCCCATACATGACATATTGTAATGAAGTATGGGGAAATACATATAAAACAAACATACAGTATATCCACTCTTTATGCTTCAAAAGAGAGCTATTAGAATAATCAACAAAGCAGCTTACAGGGACCCAACAAACCCACTTTTTCTTAAACAAAAAACTCTCAAGTTGAAAGATCTGATCGACTTTAAAACCGCAATAATAATGTTCAAAGTGAAGAATCTATCACTGCCCACAAATATCCCAAAGTTGTTCCAAACAAGGGAGAAACGATATCACTTCAGAGGAACATGTATATTTCAAAAGCCTACAGTGAGAACAACCACCAAGCAACACTGTATTTCAGTGCAAGGAGTCAGATTATGGAACGATTTTGGACCTGAATTAAAATCATGTACAAAGCTTGGACAATTTAAACAAAAACTAAAGGAAGAAATACTCCAAACATATTTACAAGACGACATGTAAACTCACATAAGGATTGACATTTCCAGCCTGTGTTGTGTTGTAGCTTAGTTTTTTTCTTTTTTTCTTTGTGACACTATGTCTTAGATTTGTTTTTGAATAGTAACCGCTTAACTTTGACTAGCTCAGTTTTTCTTTTTCTCTCAGTCACATTTTGTCTTAGCCTTGTTTTAAATTGTAATCGCTCTTGTCTTGTTTTCTCTTTTTTCTCCTTTGAATTCTTGGATGGAATATGGGTGGGCAATATAAGCTGCGGCTTCAGCCATCACCCATTTCGGATAACTCACGTGGAATTGTATAGTAGAAGGAGTCTTTGTCTAATTTGACCTTGTTGTTATATTATACAGTTTCTTTTAACCTGTAATGTACTATCCGAAATAAAATAAATTCATTCATTCATTCATTCAATTCATTCATTCATTAGTATTTATTTCTATCTTGTAATGACGGATTGTTTCCGGTAGGTGGCAGTAACTGCTTCAATATTTATTATTGACTGATTGCCTAATTCCTTTGAAGAAGAACGCTGGCTGGAGTTGTAACTCGCTAGCGTTCAGGTTGCCTAGAGGTAAACAAGGTGGGTTAAACCGGCTTTGTTAAGACTCTGCTTTTGTGTAGCTTCTCATTTATGAACAGACTGGTTGTGCCTGTGCTGTGTAACAAGTTTTTCTGCTTGACACGACTTACATTAACGGGAGAAAAATCTAGCGAAGCTAACGTTAGCTTAGCTGTCCCCGACTGGATTTGAGCTTCAGCTGTTGGGCGGTCGTCATTACAACAATACACCCTTACACTCAAAGCCTTTTCTTGCCCGCAGTACATTGCAGTGGCGTGCTATGAAGGTCAGACTCGACTAATGTCGTTATTTCTCACGCTGTGTTGAAGACAAATGGTTTTGGGCGATGGATCCGGCTGTCGTGGACGGTCCTGTCACTCTTGTCATCAGGGCTCCAAACCAGAAATACGATGACCAGACGATCAACTGCTGCCAGAACTGGACCGTGGAGAAACTAAAGGCTCACCTGTCTGACGTTTACCCGAGCAAACCAGTGAGTACCTCTCACACACGGAAGGAGAGATGACAGCATAGGTTTGTGCGTTAGTGCATTAGCTCATTAGCTGTTATGCCACTCGGTTAAAAATGGCAGTGTCCCCATTTCTTCGCTGCTTTTTTTTTTTTTTTTGTTTCCGATAAAAAGTAAAAGTGTACTAATTAAAAGCAAAAAGAACAATTAATTGCTTCAAACTAAAAGAATTGGACTCTTGGCAGTGATGATTTAGAGGGAAGTACGTGGCGGTGATGCGGCTGTAAGCTGGTTGCCAACCGCCAATCAAATCTAAAAGAAGAAGAAAAGGCATTTTATAATGCCTGTGCCTAGGGACAGATGATAGACGTTTGTAATTTTCAGGTATTTCATATGACTTCATTAATGTGTTAAAGGCGTAGTTTGTATTTTTATTATTTTAATAAATGTAAAACAATCACTACAGCACTAGTTGAAAACAAATTTTGACTATCAAGTAATCACCTATTCTCCTTTGCCTGTAAAATTTATGAAATTATGATAATTTTAGGTTCTCAAACTTGATTTTCTTTTGTTTTTGCATTATAAGTTGATAAATTGTCGGTTCGGTACTATATGTGTGACATACCATTACATCTGGTGAGGTTACCTTTGGCTTTGGGATACTGTGATAGACATTTCTGGCAGTTTTCTCCTCAATACTAATTAAAAGAAAGGCACATTAATTATAACAGAAATAATCATTGGATGTATAATACTTTCATTATGCTGAAATTAACTGTTAATTGTTGATTAAGAAAGTTAGAGAGATTTATTTAGTAAAATAGTTGTAGTATGGAGACAGTTTTCCCATCAGCACTGCTATTGCTCATTATTTGCTCAGCAGTTAAAAACTGTGATTATTATAGTAACCAGTGGAGTAGAAGCCGCTCTGTTCAGTACTATTTTGGCAAAGTATTCTCTTTTACTGTGAACTAGATTATACAAGTGCAAATTTAATTGCATTTGTTATTTGCATGTCAGTGTAACTAATGCCCGTCATGTTCAGTATTTTCTCCAGGGTCCATTATGTTTTACATTTGTTGAATTGAAAAAAAAAAAAAATCAAGTATTTTTCCTCTTTCTGTTCATTTTTAATTTTGACCTTACAACATCACCTGATCAAACTTTTTTAGTTTTGCAATTTCTGCTGTTTCCTCTGTGATTCATTGCTATTGTATAGTGATGGAGGGCTACAGGCTAACAGCCTTGATTTGTTTTCTGAAAGGAGAGAAATGTAGTTTCTGGTTATTGAGGCTTAGAGAATGAGAGAGAACCTTGGTACTAATAGATGGAAAAGTATTTTAGATTCTGGCAGTTTTGTGTTGCTAATCTTACTCACTTCTCCTTCCACTCCATCCTATTGTTGTGTTTCTTAAATAACTACACAGGGAAGGAATCACTCAACTATTTGTGCTTTTCATGCTTCGTGCCTGTGATATGATTACGATTTCTCTTTGCAAGTTAAGCCACCTTCATTTTTTTCAATGGCTGTACGGTGAATTTAGGCTTTAATCGGATGACACTGTAGGAGCTAAATCCACTTATCCAAATTGAGATTACAGTGATCTTCCATCTTGGCATCAATAAAGTACACAAAATTAAAAAAAAAAATCTCATCTTCATTACTTACTTTCACAAGTGTCTGCCTTTTAATACTGTGATCAGTTATATTTCATATATTTTTGTTGTCTTGGTTGAATGCTGTGTGATATTATATATTTCTTTATAAGATATACAGATATACATCTGTATAAGGGCAGTGCAGTGGTTAGCACTGCGGCAGCACAGCAACTCACCCTTGGCCATGGGATCCGTGGTTCGATCCCAGCCCCTGACCAACAGTGATCTGTGTGGAGTTTGCATGTTCTCCCCGTATCTGCGTGGGTTTACTCCAGGATTTCTCTGGTTTCCTCCCACATGCCAAAAACATGCAGGTTAGGTTAATTGGAGACTCTAAAGTGGCCCTAGGTGTGAATGTGTGTGTGAATGGTTAAGGGATAGCGCCGTACCGTGGCTGCTTCATCCATCCAGGAGGATGCCCTCAATTTCCCCTCTGGGTATCAATAAAGTATACAAAATCAAAACAAAAAAAAAAATTAGATGAATAATGATTAAGTGACCCACATCCTTGCCATTGTTACTATTATACATCCTTTTTCCCCATGGCCCCAATGTCTCTCTGTCTTTGCATTTTTAGAGCTCCAAAGACCAGAGGCTGGTATATTCTGGAAAACTGCTATTGGATCATTTTACCTTAAAAGATGTGCTCAGAAAGGTAAGTGAATCACCTCCCACCTCTCTGTGGTAACTGGAATTGTAACATCAGTGTCAAATCTCACCAGTGTAGTTCATGGGGGGAAAAATCCTTGCATCCAGATTATAAAAATGTGTAGAAATTACAGTTGTCCCTAGTTAATCTCAAGGCTTTTGTGGCTCGCGCTGTATCAGGATCGCTGGGATCATCATTCAAGTCTAGGTTGTTTTCCATCAGCCACAGTTGCTTTACATAAACCTCACCGTAACATGGCAGCCACCAGCGTTGCAACAGGGAAGATGAAGCCACCAGCCTGCTCTGTGGAATACTCCCAGACTATTGAGCCATCAAAGAAATACATGGCATTGATTTTTTTTTTTTTTTTTTTTTTAATTTAAGTTTTTGTAAAGGGTATACAGGTCATTACAGCATTGCATTGTTAACATTTTCATCGTACGTTCCCTTATATTTTGCTATTTGACAACATTGGTAGAATAGTTATTACAACACCCCCTTTTTTTTAAAATGAAAGAAAAAGTGAAATTAAAGAGAATTAAATTAAAAAAACAAACAAAAAAAACGAATAAACAAACAGAACAGTAAAAAACAAACAAACAGAAAATTAAGTAATTAAAAGTAAAAGAGCATCTGAGTAGCGTTGGAACAAAGAGCGGAACCATTATTGAAATGGTATTTGTCAAAGATTAGATCTAATGGAAGACACATATGCGATCCAGGGTTGCCAAAAGTTCATGAACCCATCCATGTCCTGTCTCAGTGCGAATGTCAACTTTTCCATCGAGTAAATGTCTTGAAGCAGTGCGCGTCGTGCGCACTGCTGAGAAGGTGATCGGCTGCAAGCTCCCATCTCTCCAGGATCTGTACATCTCCAGGACCCGGAGGCGTGCTGGCCGGATCATAGCCAATCCCTCACACCCTGGTCACGTACTGTTTGCCCCCCTCCCCTCTGGTAGAAGACTTCGGTCCATCCAGACTAAAACCTCCCGTCACATGAACAGCTTCTTCCCCTCTGCCATTAGACTGCTGAACACTAAGTGACTTATTGACTCTCGTGCACCATGTACAGCAGCTCAACCAGACTCATGTCAATCATCACTGTTTTCTTCCTGCATTACCGACTGCACTATATAGTTCTCCACAGTATCTGCTGCTGGCTAATATATATTTTAACTGTTGACCAGTATCACTTAATCTTATCCTACACTTTATTACATGTATAGTTTATTTCTCTTATCTTATCATGTTTAATGTTGCAGCATTGTACCGAGACAAATTCCTAGTTTGTGTACTACATGAACAATGGCAATAAACCTGATTCTGATTCTGAATCACGTTAATCCAATCTTCAGGTGTAGGACAGTCCTTCAGCATCCATTTTTTAGTTAGGGCTTTTTTGCTTGCCAATATTAAAACAGTGAATAAGTATTTTTCTCCTCGTCTTTCCAGTGAGTCCGGTAGTAAACCCAAATACAAAGTTACAAAAGAAAAGGGAACTGTTATTTTGAATATTTTCCCCAATATTGTCTGTACATTGGTCCAATATTGGTGGATAACTGGGCATGACCAAAACACATGAAAATGATTTGCAGTCTTTTCACCACACAAGCGCCAACAGTTCAACCCCTTATGGGTAAATTTGTTTTGTGCAGGTGTTCTGAAAAATCTTACCAAGTTTTTCCATCCAAATTCTCTCCACTGCAGGGATGAGGTACTTTTCCATTGCTGTTTATTTAGCTTTTCCCATATTTCCAATTCCATCCATCCATCCATCTTCTACCGCTTTTCCGGAGGTCCGGGTCGCGGAGGCAGCAGTTCAAGCAGAGAAGCCCAGACTTCCCTCTCCCCAGCCACCTGCTCCAGCTCTTCAGAGGGGATACCAAGGCGTTCCCAGACTAGCTGGGAGACATAGTCTCTCCACCGAGTCCTGGGTCTGCCCCGGGGTCTCCTCCCAGTGGGACGTGCCTGAAACACCTCAAGTGGGAGGCGTCCAGGAGGCATCCTAATCAGATGCCCATACCACCTCAACTGACTCCTTTCAATGTGGAGGAGCAGCGGTTCTACTCTGAGCCTCTCCCGGATGACTGAGCTCCTCACCCTATCTCTGAGGGTGAGTCCAGCAATCCTATGGAGAAAGCTCATTTCAGCCGCTTGTATCCGCGATCTCGTATATTTCCAATTGTAAAGTGAAATTCCCCTCTTTTTCCCATCTCTCTTTTATATATGATGTGTTGTCTCCTTTTAAGTCTTGAAGACCTTGGTATATTTTAGAAATGTATCTGATTCCTGGGATCCCTTTATATGCCATTAAGAAGACCTTCAGAACACCTGACTGGGCCCTTTCCAAATCCTCCTTTTTAAGTATATTGTTTATGTGGTGTCTAAGCTGAAAGAACCTGTAAAGGTCTTGATTTATTAGACCTTGTTTTTTCAAATCTTCAAAACTTCTTAAAGTTTGCCCCTTAAAGAAATCGTAATATTTTATCAGCCCTTTCTCCTTCCACTTTTTAAATCTGGTGTCTGTTTTATTAGGAGTAAAGTCTTGATCATATGCAATCCATTGCAGAAGTCGATAGGGCTCTTTAGCTTGATTCTCTCTGACTATCTTAAACCAAATTTTTAGCGGGGTCTCTATCCACGGGTTAGTGTTATTCACGAGTTTAGGTAAGGCATTGTTCCCTATTATCGCCTGTAGGGGGATGTCACTTGTTATTTGGCATTCCATCTCCTTCCATTGTGCAGTGTAGACTGGGTTACATATCTCTACTAAAGTTTTAATTTGTGCAGCTATAAAATAGTCCCTGATATTTGGCAGCGCGAGCCCACCTCTGTCTTTGTTTAGCTGTAGGGTTCTATATCTGATTCTAGGTCTCTTGCCCTGCCATATGAATCTTGAGATCCTTCTGTCTAGCTCCTGCCATGTTTTTTTGGGGGGTTCTACCGGTATTGTTTGGAAAAGGTATAGAAGACGTGGGAGTATATTCATTTTGACTGCTTCAATTCTTTGTGCAGTACCTAAGAATGGTATCATATTCCATCTTGCTAGGTCAGATTTTATTTTTGTCACCAGTGGATCATAGTTTAGTGTTATAATTTTGTTGAGTTGTTTCGGGATATTGATCCCCAGATATTTCATAGATTCCAGCTCCCAGTTAGTTTTGAGTTCACTTAGTGAATAATGATTTGGGTCATAGTTGAATGTTAAAACTTGGGTTTTATGCATGTTTAATTTGTACCCCGATAAATCTCCATAGTCTGAAAAAACTGAGATTAGTTCTGGTAAAGAAGTGTCTGGTTGCCCTAGGTATATTAAAATGTCATCAGCAAAGAGTGCTATTTTATGTTCCTTCTGACCAAGTGTAATACCTTGAATTTTTTGATTTTGTCTTATCCATTGGCTCAGAGGTTCTATGAAGATTGCAAAGAGCAGTGGAGACAGGGGGCAGCCTTGACGACATCCTCTTTCCAGCTCAAAAGATGATGATAAATTACCGTTAATCCTTATTTTAGCTGTTGGTTTTTTATATAATGCCTGTATAGTTCTAATGAAGTTGTTATGAAAATTGAAACTGGATAAGATTCTATATAGGAAAGACCAATTAACCGAATCAAATGCTTTTTCAGCATCTAATCCCAATATGACTGCATTTAAGTTATATTTTTTTATATGATGATTTATGTGTAAAGTGCGTCTAATGTTGTCTTGTGTCTGTCTTTGTCTTATAAAACCTGTTTGGTCTAAGTGAATTAAGTCTGTCAGTATGTTTTCTAACCTTTTGTCAAAGATAATGGTAAAAAGCTTATAGTCCTGATTTAATACACTGATTGGTCTGTAGTTGGAGCATTCTAGTTTATCCTTTTCAGGTTTAGGTATAACTGCAGTGACCCCTTCTCTCCAGGAGGGGGGGAATCCGTGTGTGGAGGACATAGTTAAATGTTTTCAAGAGGAGAGGAGATAGTTGCTGTTTAAAGGTTTTGTACCATTCTGCTGTATAGCCATCTGCTCCTGGGGATTTGTTAGCTTTAAGTTTCATAATTGCTTTTTCCAATTCTTTAGGTTGTATTTCTGACAGTAGTGTTTTATTTTGTGATTCCGTAAGTTGGGGAAGGTGTAATGTGTTTAGGAATGTCTCGGATGCGTTTTTACGTTTTTTGTGGGAGTATAAGTTCTTGTAGTAATTCTCGAAGCTTTTAAGAATATCCTGAATTCTGAATTTTATTTCCTTTGATACTGGGTCTCTGATTTTGTAGATTCCTCTTTCTGTTTGTTGTTTCCTCAATTTATAGGCTAGTAATTTTGCCGATTTACTGCCTGCTTCATAGTGTTTTTGTTTCAGAAATGTAAGTTTCTTCTGGATTTCTATTGTGTAGATCTCATTTATTTGATTTTTAATTTCTTTAATCTTGAGCAAGCCATTAGAATGAGTGTTGTCTTTGTGTTCTTTTTCTAGGTTCTTGAGTTCTGACTCTAGTGTGATTAGTTTTTCTTGTCTCAGTTTCTTTTGGGTTGCCAGTTTTGCAATAATTTTTCCCCTTATTACAGCTTTGCACGCATCCCACAGTATTAAAGGGGATACTTCTCCATTATCGTTTTCTTCCAAATATTTGAAAATATCTGATTCCAATTCATCTTTCAGTGGTCCTTTCAGGACATTTGAATTCAACCTCCAGGAAAATGTATTATTTGTGTATTTTTGGATGTTTAAGTCCATATAGATCGGACTGTGGTCAGAGAGATCCATCAGTCCTATTTTACATGTTTTTACTCTTCCAATGTCTCTATTAAACATAAAAAAGTAATCAATCCTTGAGTAAGATGAATGTGGCATTGAATAAAAAGTATAATCTTTTACATTGGGGTTGAATTCCCTCCATACGTCACAAATTCCCATTTCTTTTAGTAGCATCCGAGTTTTCCTATTTTGAGTGTTATTTTGATGTGAAGAATTACCTGTTGCATCCCAGTATGGATTCAGTCTTAGATTGAAGTCTCCACCACATATCACTAAACCTTGGGCTTTAGTTATCATTAGGTTGAATACATTTTTATAAAATTTCCATTTAGCCCCTGGAGGTGCATATACATTCAGCAGGGTGATATCTTCTCCCTCTAGCCGCCCAATTACCAAACTGTACCTCCCTTCTTTATCTTTGTGTTCTGATTTTTTTTCAAATGTAATTTTGGTTGATATCAATGTCGCTACTCCCCTCCTCCTCCCTGACTTATATGAAGATGAAGAGATCATTTTAAACCCTTGTCTATTGAGTTTAGTGTGTTCCACGTCTGTTAGGTGGGTTTCTTGTAAAAATATTATTTCTGCTTTGTCTTTTTTCATTTTGCGTAGAATCTTGGATCTTTTAACTGGATTCAGGATCCCTTTTACATTATATGAGGCTATTTTGGTTACACTCTGTTTCGCCATTGTATTTTCTTATTTAGTATAACAGTGTGGTGGACCTCTTTTTTGCTACTCAGAAACTGAAAGAACATTAAGAACATAAAAAACATTAAGAACATAGTGTATGAGACTTTAAAACAAAAAACTGTCAAAAAAACTTCCTGAGCTGGGGTCTCTTTAAAGACCCTGTAAGAGCCTTGATGGAGTGTAGGCTCTGAGGGAAATTCCTCAAACTCTGTTACGTGTTGAGGGCCCTCTCTTACCCCTGTAAGTTGTCCCATGTTTTTAACGTAAATTTCAGATCCCAATCCGAATTTGTAATGATTTTTTTTTTTTTTTTTTTTTTTTTTTTTTTTTTTTTATGCCTATACCCTATAAGATTGTGTGCACCCTCCCACCCCCATCACAGCAAACCTTCACTCTAATACAGTATTTGTTAGTGTGGGGAGAACATGTGGGTCATTGTTACATTTCTATTTTAACAAGATTTTTTTTTTTTTTCCTTTAAATTAAGAAGACGTTTGTTTCTAATGCTATAACTGCTCCATGAAAGGTTTTACCACATGCTGATTCTGCATCTCCTTTAATGTTTGTTACCTTGTAGGAGGGGGGATGGAAGTGCAGAATGACTGAAAAGAGAGAAAAAAAATAAAAAGGTCGCTATTCCTTCCTGGAACTGGAAAGCTTATCTTTGTAGCTCTGGGGCTGGGTTTCCCGCTGCTGGCCCGTGGATTTAGAAGGTCTTTGAGTGGACCACGTTTGAGCTCTGATTTTCTCGCTCAGATTCGCTGCGGGTTTAAACACCGTTACCGGGAGTCCTCTTCTCGCCATGTCAGTTGTTGCTTCTTCCGCTGAATTGTAGAGACATGACTCTTCACCGTAAAAGACCCTTAACTTCGCCGGAAATGGCGTCTGAAAGCGTAGATTCTTTTCCCGTAGAACCTTTTTGGCGTCGTTATATTCCCGTCGCTTTTTAAGAACCTCAGGGGCGTAATCGTGCTCCATGAAGACTTTTCTTTCTTGATGCATAAATCCTTTTTTCTGCCAAGCCCGTCTTACAACCTCTTGTTTTATTTTGAAATCGGAGAATCTTACCAACACTGAACACGGGTGTGCTTCTGCCGCTGGCTTTGCGGCTAATGTACGATGGGCCTTTTCTGTTTTCAAATCGGTGGTTTGTGGAATATCCAACTTCTCTCTCAATAAGGATTCCACGCATTTCGCCACTGTGTTGAAACCATCTTCAGCTCCTTCTCTCAGACCGTGAATTCTGATGTTATCTCGTCTCTGTCTTCCTTCTTGGTCGGCTAGCTTAGCCTCCAGCCTTGACTGTTTTCTGTGTAAATCCAGCATAGAATCTTCAAGCACTTTTACTCTTTCTTCAGCTTCCAAGATTCGGTTTTCGGCCTGGTCCATTCTGCTGTTCGTCCTTATTAGTTCCTCTCTGAATTCGTGAAATTCAGCCCGAAATCGTCGTAATTCATCATATAGCGATTTCAGGCTAACCTTTTTGTTAGCTAGGCCCAGCTCTTCGTCTCCTGAATGGAGGTCCTCGGGATCAGATTCTGCGGCCGCCGCGCGTCCTGACCTGGGGAATGCCAGTTTCTTCTGTTTGTGGTTAGGCATGGTGTTTTTGTCTTTTGATTTTTATTCTTCCAAAAATCCGTTAAGTCTGATTTTGACGATGTTTTCCTTGGATTGGATCTGGGAGGTTCAGCGTTAAGTTGCTATCACCATGGCGTCCAGACCGGAAGTCCGGCATTGATTTTTTTTTAATAACTTTATGTAATGAATGGCGTGTAGTCTGCAAGAATGTGTTGTAGGAAGATGTGAATACCAGCTTGTGACTCGGTATCGACCAATCCTCAATCTTAAATTAATAAGATCAGATCGGGGACAAAAAAAAAGCAATGATCAGGACATCCCTTGCAGAAAGCATTTAAAAATTTCACCCCATAGCAGGTTGTAGCACCCTTTGGTGCTATAAAAGCTTTGACTCTTCTGGGAAGGCTTTCCACAAGGTTCAGGAGTGTGTTTATGGTAATTTTTGACCATCATTGCAGAAGCACACTTGTGAGGTCAGGCACTGATGTTGGATGAGAAGCTCTGGCTTGCAGTCTCTGCTATAATTAATCTCAAAGGTGTTCTGTCAGTTTGAAGTTCAGGCTCTGTGCATGCCAGTCAAGTTCATCCACACCAAACTTACTCATCCATGTCTTTATGGACCTTGCTTTGTCCCTTAGTGGCCAGTCATTTGGAGGGGTGTCCCAATACTTTTGGGAATATAGTGTATATCTCACTACAGGGACTACAGTACTTGGTTACTTCCTCTTCAGCTCTGACATCAAGACATGGGTTGCTATTCATTCATTCGTTCATTCATTGATCTTCAGTGCTCAATCCTTTATCTTGTTGTTGCTTTTGTTCATTTAATTGATTTTGTTGTTTATTTGTTTGTTTTTCAACACAGAGCCACAGTGATACTCAATATCAAAATGATCTTTCTGAAAATGAATAAACAGGTTTCTCTCTATTGGGCTAGTACTAAGAAAATTCATTGTATTTTTACTGGCATATTAGCCTAGCATCTGCATAATATTTACAGATGTTAATAATGTGATTTGATGTAGACTTTTTCACCAGGAAAATGGGACTCTTGAGACTAAAAGAAACACAGCCATGCACACACAGTATACATATCTCAAGCAGGTTCATTTTGTCTTCTTAGTGATAAAACTGATCGTGTTCTTCTATTCAGACAAAGTAAAAAGATGTTTCATACATTGACATGTTTTGACTGTCACCTGCAGTCTTCTCCAGAAAACGTCATCTGACGTCCGTGACGTGTCACATCAGCTGTTTTATCCTTTCCGTAAACATGACTGACCTGACAGATCTGCCAGGTCTGTCACGCCCCCCGCCGTGTGATGGTCTCTGGAAGAGAGAGTCCCAGGTGTGCGAGCACGAAGGCTCCATCGCCTCAGTTCATGGTGTTGTGGGCCTGCTTGACACGTCACAGATGTCATCACGTTTTCTGAAGAAGACTGCAGGTGACAGTCGAAACATGTCAAGGTATGAAACATCTTTTTACTTTGTCTGAATAGAAGAACAAGGTCAGCTTTATCACAATGTACATACTGTAATTGTGTTTGTGCATAAGATAATGAAAATCATGATAGTCATTGCCGGTAAGTGACGAGATGATCAGTCATAAAATCAGCAGCCAGATTTACAGTGTCTTTCCATATCGAGGTTCAGTAGGCAGACCAAAATATCCTTTTATGATTACCCCTTGTGAAGCTAATATCCCTAAAGTTAATGTAGAAGTGTTTAAACATATTCTACAGTAACTATACCCACAAAGTCCATGAGAACACGTGAGACCTATGACTGTGTTTGATCATGTCTTGTATTGGTTTCTGCAGCAGGACGAGTACCATATGCTCCATCTGGTCTGCGCTTCCCGAACCCCTCCCAGCTCCCCAAAGCCCCCCCGCAGTCACAGTAACAAGCC
This sequence comes from Pholidichthys leucotaenia, assembly GCA_020510985.1. Taxonomy (NCBI): domain Eukaryota; kingdom Metazoa; phylum Chordata; class Actinopteri; order Cichliformes; family Pholidichthyidae; genus Pholidichthys; species Pholidichthys leucotaenia. Next base: position 86,959,787 of record CM035839.1, on the reverse strand, counting down.
TCAGGAGAGAGCAGCCGGTCCCACGGTGGGTCATCTAAGTACCTTTTCCACGTTGCATTTCATTTCATCATCACTCCATTTCCTTTCATCATCTACCTTGCCGCTGTAATTCACACCTCTCTTGGGATTTTAAAACATCACTGGGCTGTCTTTTACTGCAATCTAGATGCTTACTCAGAACTTGTTTTTTTTGTTGTTGTTTTCAAGGTCCCCCAGAATTCTAGCAGTCTGGGTCAGGAGGGTCATTGGTCTGCAGCTGAGAGCAGCGATGGACTCAGACAACGGACTGGACCCTACCCCTATCACCAAATGTATCCACAATTTATATACAAGTAAGTTTTTGTACTCGTGAAACCTCTGTTATAGCTACATCTGTCTAAAATAAAATGTGGTTGAAACATTATAAAATATGTGTCAGTGTTACATGTATAAAAATTAGCATGATTGGAGCAACATTGCATCCCTGCAGGTTGCTGTGTTTATTAACTGAATCTGAAAAGTCAAATTAGGGTTTATAAATCAGTTTTAGACTTTGCATTTAGCATAATATTCTTATTATAATTTGTTGGAAATGCAAAAGAATTGCACACAGTCGAGTGTGTACAGTATGTACCATTGTACATAGTGTACAGTATATACACACTCGACTGGAATAAACAGGCTAAGTTGGATTGCAGGGAAGTTGTTCAAACCTTCTCATAAGCTGATTAAAATATGTAGTGAATGGCACAAACAGTTTAATCAGATTATTCTCTGTTTTTGTCCTCCCACGTTTTTCTTTGTAGGGGCCATTGCTTCTAGTAAAAAAAAAAGGCAGCTTTATAACTTAATGCTCCCAAGCACATAGTTTGTGGTTAACACAAGCATTTCAAAATGAAGTCAATAAGTTTAATTTAAAAAAAAAAAGAACGCTTGGAAAGACATCACGCTGAATTGACAATCTTTGGATGACACCTCAGCCAGCTGATATCTGCTTGAAATCAGAAATTCTGTTTGTCCTGCATATCATAACTTTTCAGCTTATTACTTCCACCGAATACTAAATATTGCTCAAGTCCTTGCTGCTTTCAAAGTATCGTTCATCGTTTTGGTGGTGCTATTTAAAAATGCCACCACCGAGATGACTGCTGTCTGTTAACTATAAATGAAAGTAAGTAGGATTTATCTCATTGTGCTTGAACTATCTTAAGGTATTTGTAGTTTTTCCACTTGAAAATACAAAAAAAAAAAAAATTCTATAAATATAAAAACAGTGTTTACAAACAACAACAGTTAAGACTTTGCACAAAAGGTGCCTGTGTATCGCACTACAGAGAGATCGGTACTGAATTTAAACCAAAGATTGTTGCAAATGTCCTGTAATACCACTGTGTGGCCTGTAGGGTGAGTTGTGACTGTCACAGGCCTCAGCAGCGTTTACAGTGATCTGTCCAGGGTCTTTTTGGCACGGTGCATACACTTAGTGTTCATAATTGGAATTAATTGAAGACTATAAGTAGCTAGTTACTCAGACCAGGTCTTTTAAGTTTTATTTTAAACACAGCATCAGTGTCTACCCCTCCCCGCCCCCCCCCCCCCCCCAAAAAAAAAAGAAGAAGGAAAGAAAATACCATTGCTTACACCTTTTGTACACTTTCTTGTGCACGGTAATACAGTTTGCCAGTGTGTTGAAATAAAAGGTTCCTGCTCAAACCCGGTCACAACAACCTTTACAATATTACTCCTTAAGGCAAGTGACGATAAAGTTCTTTTACACAATATAACAAATTTTGTTCTTGGATAACATTTATCATTTCATTTTTTGTTAAAGTATAAAATATGGCCGTTATACAAAGGCAAAGGTCAGAATAAAATGATATACGAATCAAAACTGATATTTATTTATTTATACTAAAGTGATACAAAAATTAACACAAATGTTAAGAAGTTTGTAGTTTTTGAGGAATTTGCTTAAAGGGCCTATATCATGCAAAATCGACTTTTTTGAGCTTTTAAGCATGTTATAATGTTAATTCCTCACCAAAAACACCCCCAAAGTGGTATTTTGCTCCATTCACGCATCTCTGAGTATTTCTCCTCAACCCTGCTCTCTGAGCCACTGCTCCGCTCTGTCCTTGATAATGACTGGGTCCCCACATCCATACGTATAAACGTGGGTGAGCCGCCCACTCCAGGAAGTGCCTGTGCTGCCAGCACCGCCCCCAGGCTAACGCACACACCCACTTTCTCCGCGCAGCTAACGGAGCGGTGATTGGCAAAACTCTTTCACTTTAGCATTGACGCTGTGAAGAAGTAGTTCCTCTCGCACCTAATCTGCTCAGTGACAACAACTGTTTGCTTTTTTACGCAAGACAGTGTCTTTTAAGTTTTTGTGGGCGGAACCCAGCGACACGCTGCAGCAGCCGGCTCAGGGGTTACGTCATGAAATGGGCGGCAGCCACAAGGAGGAGAGGCGGAGCCTCAGAGATCGAGGCATCTTACTTCCGGGTTGGAAAAGTAGCTCGCGAAAATAACTCATATTTCATAAGAAATTCATTCTCCAGTGTACCAAAGGTAATATACTACCACATACATGCATATAGTTTACTCTGAAAGGCTTAAAATAGCATGATATAGGCCCTTTAAGTCTTGAGTGTTGGGAACTAAAACTTTCTTCACAGGAATAATAAAAAAGTAAAAATGTTACTAGGGATGCAAGTTATTGATTAATTCATTAATTGTTAATTGATTCACCTTATCGATCGATTAACAATTAATTGACAAGTGGCAATTTTCCTGAGAATCTGAATTTCCCTCTGTACAATACGGTCTGTCTATCTTTAACATATAAAAACTTAATTACTGTTTTTGATATACTGAATAAAACATGAACATCCTATTCCTCAATGACTTATTGTACCATTTGCAATTTTTTTTTTACTACAGACAATGGCATTTTTAGTACTTTAATAAATTTTGTACTGTATAGGATGTACTACATGCTGGTATATCTCAGTAAATTACAAATGTCATGATTTTTAATTTATTTTAAAAACTATTACCAATATCATAAATGTACCTTTTTTTTAGTTATATTACAAAAAAAAAACTTTCACGTTCTAATTTACTGAGATGCACTATTAGACTGTTTTAACAGGAAAATAAACTGTGAGCTGCTTCACCTGTTGCATATTTGTGGCAGTTTGGGATAACCCCCACAACAGACTGGGACAGGCACAGCAATGTGTGTATTGATGTCTACAGACAGCCCGCTCCTTCTGGCTTTTTCCGGCTCATTACTGTGATGTTAATGTGCCATTCATGCATTGTGTTCATGCTTCCTGTCCTTACTGTGTCTAGACACTGATGACAATATGTAGATGTGCCTTGTAACCTCTTGCAATCTCCTTATTGTTATGTGTGTCTCTCAAATGCAAATGCCCATACCTACTGCTGTGAATGCCTTTCATGTATTGTCTGTAGTTGGGTATATAAGCTGCAACATTCTGTAAATCTCACTCTCATTCTCTGCTACTGCTCAGCTGCACACTTTGCTGGAGAGCCTCTCTGGGACGGCGATATGATAATAAAACCTATTTAAAACCTCACTTCGCTGCCTTTATTTTATCGGCCGCCGCATATTAAACATTATCACAGTACCCCGGCAATCCAGGCAAAACCAGGACGATCTGGCCTCCCTTTGTTGTCTGTAACCGCAGTGGGAACTTGAGGCTGGTCTGCTTCCCCGTCTTGCACTGAGGGGATAAGTTTTTGTTTTGTTGCTTGTGTATTCTTTTTTCTTTGCTCCAGTCAGTTTCTCCGCAATGTTAATTTGAAGCAGGTGGACCTTTGAACTCATGTGCTATTAGAACTTGTTGTGGCGCTGAGGCGCTCCGACGTAACCCAGAAGGGTGAGTTTATCTGCACATGCGTTCTTGGGGGGGGAAGGGGGGGGGGGAACTTGGAGTCTTCTTCTGTTTTTTTGATTGAAATGCAGCAGTGGGTGACCATGTGCACCCCCACCTGGATGGCAACGCCACTACAGTTCATAAAATAAGCTCCCATTGAAAAGGACTGCTGAGTTATCAATTAACTGACAACTGATTTAATTTAGTCGACTAAAATTCTTATCAACAATTAATCGAAAGTCAATTAATCATTAACATCCCTAGTTGTTACATAGTCCCATTAAAATAGGCAGAGATTTCTATGGCTTACCTGCAAATAGCCAGTTGATGCAAAAACAAACTTAACACATAAAGGGAAAAAGATATTGGCTTATTTGTCAGTGCAGTTTGATTGGTTGCAAAAGCTTGCCAGTCTTCAGCTCTTCACATCAAAAAATTGTAAAACTAATTAATATGCATAAGAGGACCCACAGAATGCATGTGTTTATGACAGACCTAACATGACTGTTTTGTTAATATTTTGTCTCTTTTCCAGCTGGAATCAGTACGCTCCACAGCCCACTGTTCCCACAAACATGCCCACCTACTACAGCCCCATGTCACTCATGTGGTGGCAGCAGCTGTATGCCAGGCAGTACTACACGCATTAGTGAGTCTCTTTCCGGTTTAGCCTCTCTCCAGTTTTTTCAACACTGTACACGAGTTACCATAGTTTCCTCTCTCTCTCCACCTCTAGTCAGTTACTGGCTGCCTCCTCTCAGCACCCCAGACCCGACCAGCCCTCAACACCTACAGACCACACCAGTCCCCTGAACCAGAGACCGCAAGTGGTTCGTAACCCGGAAGTCCAGATGAACGCCCAAGGAGGGGAGGTCCTCAACGAGGAAGAGCTCAACCGGGATTGGTTGGACTGGGTGTACACGTTTTCACGTGCTGCCATCCTGCTAAGTATAGTCTACTTCTACTCGTCCTTCAGTCGCTTTGTCATGGTGATGATGGCCATGCTGCTGCTTTACCTGTGAGTGAGCTCTTCAGTTTGTTTATGTCATGCAAAAGCATACATGGCGTTGGTATTTTTTTTATGTCTTTGGGGATTAGAGTAAGGTAACCTGAAACGTTTTCTCTCTGAGCATGCATAATGTGCTTCTGTACTGGGAACATGAGGCCCAGATGTTCCTGGTGTGCTAATACCCCACCACACCTGCTGGGCACCTGCAACACAGACTGCACCAAAAACTAAAAAGAAAAAGGTTGCAATAGAAATGTGCTTCTCTGACTGTAATCATGTCACGATTTTTCGAGCCAATTATTTTTCAAAAGTTCATCATAAGACAATGTATCCTGGAGGTTTTTTTTTTTTAAGATAAAAGAATTAACAAACTGAGCCACGGTGACTCAGACTCAATCTAAGCCTCAAATTCACAACCACAGTGACACTGTGACTCCTTTAAAAATAATGTAAGAATTAATTTATGAAGTGAAAGTAACAATAGTTAATACTTTTATATACAATATCATTGAGGGTCTTTTTTGTACTTGTTCTGCGATAACTTTTAAGTTCAAGTATGGTTAATAATTTTGTTATTAACTAAATATTCATTAACAGGATTGTATGTTAGACAATGTCTAATTTCATCATGGTGCCTTGAGCACCTTGAACATTTGAATAATAATGTCACTACAACTCAAAACATTTTTTCACAGTGTTATTTTGCATAGAATCACAATTTAAGGAGGTGACGAGAGTCTTTAATCACAAACCCTAATTCTGATGAAGTAGGGACATTGTATAAAATGTAAATAAAAACAGAAGACAAAGATTTACAAATCCTTTTCAACCTGTATTCATTTGAATACACTAGATATTTAATGTTCAAACTGATAAACTTTGTTTTGCAAATATTCACTCATTTTGAATTTGACGCCTGCAACCTGTTCCAAAAAAGTGGGGCCAGGGGCATGTGTTACTGTGTTACATCACCTTTCCTTTTAACAGCACTCCATAAGCATTTAGGAACTGAGGACACTAATAGTTGAAGCTTTGTAGGTGGAATTCTTTCCCATTATTGCATGATGTACGACTTCAGTTGCTCAATAGTCCAGGTTTCCACTGTTGTATTTTGTGCTTAACAGTGATCTGTGAGGAGTTTGCATGTTCTCCCCGTGTCTGCGTGGGTTTACTCCGGGATTTCTCCGGTTTCCTCCCACATACCAAAAACATGCAAGTTAGGTTAATTGGCATCAAAAAAACTGGAGATTCTAAATTGTCCTTAGGTATGACTGTGAGAGTGAATGGTTGTCTGTCTCTCTGTGTTTCCCCTGTGATGGACTGGCGATCTGTCCAGGGTGTACCCTGCCTCTCGCCCTAAGATGCTGGGATAGGCTCCAGCTCCCCCCGTGACCCAAAAAGGATTAAGCGGAAGAAGATGGATGGATGGATAATGCGCCACACATTTTCAGTGGGAGACAGGTCTGCACTGCAGGCAGGCAAGTCTAGTACCCGCCCTCTTTACTACGAAGCCACACTGTTATAACACATGCAGAATGTGGCTTGTCATCGTCTTGCTGAAATAAGCAGGGACATCCCTTGGATTTTGCTTGGATGGCAGCATACGTTGCTCCAAAGTCTGTATGTACCATTCAACATTAATGGCGCCTTCGCAGATGTGCAAGTTACCCATGCCATGGGAACTAACGCACCCCCATACCATCACAGTTGCTGGCTTTTGAACTTTGTGCTGATAACAGTGTGGATGGTTTTCTTCCTCTTTAGCCCAGAGGACACACCATCCATATATGGCTTTCATTTTGCATGGTAGAGTTTTAACTTGCACTTGTAGATGTAGCAACAAACTGTGTTAACTGGCAATGGTTTTCTGAAGTTTTCCTGAGCCAACGTGGTAGTATCCTTCATAGAATTATGTTGGGTTTTAATGCAGCGCTGCCTGAGGGATCGAAAGTCACGGGCATCCATTGTTGGTTTTCGGCCTTGCAGCTTATGCACAGAGATTTCTCCATATTCTCTGAATATTTTGGTGATATTATGGACTGTAGATGATAAAATCCCTAAATTGCAGTTGTACATTGAGAAACATTGTTCTTAAATTGCTGGACTATTTGCCAATGCAGTTGTTCACAAAGTGAACCTCGTTCCATCCTTGCTTGTGAGCCACTGAGCCTTTCAGAGATGCTCCTTTTATACCCAAACATGACACTTGGCTGTTCACCCCTGGAATGTTCCAAAAAGGTGTTTTTTAAGCATTTCTCAACTTGCCTGGTGTTTTCTTACCCCTTTTCCAGCTTTTTTTGGAACATGTTGCAGGCATCATATTCAAAATGAGTGAATATTTGTAAAAAAAAAAAAAAAAAAAAAGCCCAACAGTTTATCAGTTTGAACATTTATTATCTTTGTAGTGTTTTTAATTGAATATAGGTTGACAAGGATTTGCAAATCACTGTATTGTTTTCACAACGCCCCAACTTCATTGGAACTGAGGTTTGCATAATAGTTATTAATAACAAACTTATTTACAATGTTATCAAATGTGTATTGTTTTACTGTTGATCGTCAACGCTGGTAGGTCGTTCCACCGCCGCTCTTGAGTGTTCTTTCCTGTCGTCTGTGTGTGCAGGCATCAGGCCGGCTGGTTTCCCTTTCATCTGGAAAATGAACTCCAGCTTCCTGCAGACAGAGCCAATCATGATGAAGTGGAGGGAGAGCTACAAAACCCTGACCTACACGAAATGGTAAGTGTCTTCATCATTCATCAAACTGTCAGCCAGACTGATGGGATTCTTTTCAGCCAAGTTTCTTTTGTGCACTGATATTCTAGTGTTCAGAAAGATCACAGATTGGGGGTGGGGTGGGGTTATGAGGTGCTGCTCATTGCTAATTTTGAGCATATTTACCTCATTCTGGTGAAGGTGGAATGAAGTATAATGCCACACAATGATCCTCAGGTGGGTCTGCATCCAGATCAAATTCGGGCTCATAAATCCAGCAAAGATGAGCCACTTCATCGTTAGTAGTTTGGTATAAACTTAGTAGTTTCTTGATACATGGGAGAAAAAAAGCAAATTGGTTCGTACATAATAACATAATCATCTTATTTGGTGCTCATATTGAAAAGAAATGTCCATGGTGGTGCTGCAGCAGAGTTCTTTATTCCCAAAACAAAATATCTCCTCTGAAGTAACTTTGTCTACATTGACTAAGCAGGAATTGGCCCAACCCTGTTTCTAATCTTACTTTGTATTTCACCGTCAGACATGGCTTATTCAGTCTATAGTCTGCTCTCATGAACAGACTCATGGTGTGAATAATCTCTCATGTTGGTGCTTTATGTCTCCACTCTCCAGGAAGGAGTAATGGATGATGGCTCAGATGATGATGACGAGGAAAGTGCGGAGGAAGGACCCGAAGAGCCAGACAGCGGCCCCCACACAGGCTTCCTGTCGTCCACGTGGTCGTTCATTATAACATTTTTCATGTCGCTCATCCCAGAGGGGCCTCCCAATGGCGCCAACTGAACCACGACGACCCCGAGCCACCGTAGTTCTTTGTTCATGTTCTAGCTTTAATAAGAGGATGACTAGATCCCGCCTACCCATGGAAACTTAAAGGTTTCCCCATAGTCTTCTCAATATGTGAAACTTGGGAGCCAAAATTGATTAAATGATTTTTACCTGTAAAGGTAACCGAAGCAAGGATAGATATTTTTAACTGTTTGTCATGAACATCATATTGTGTAAAAATATTGCTTGTGATAACTTGTAAACATAAGAGCAGCAGGTGGATTTATAATGAAAAAGTTATATCCCTATTATAGTTTTAACAATCCAGATCATTTTCTTTTTAAGAAGCTGCAATTTTTGTTGAAATTGATATTATTTCTTGAATTATTAGTTTTTTAATATATTAAAGTAACACATTTAAAAATTGTCACTTTTTTTTTTAAAGCTGAATTTAAGTGAATTATTGTTAGACTTGTAGCAGCACCTCTAATAACTCTGAGTGATTTTTAGCCCAAGACGTTATAAAACCTGTCTGAGCACGTGTGTACCGTGGTGAAGTGTAAGACGGTGATGGGTGTTTGTAAGTGGACTGATGTGTGATTCATGTTCTCCTACAGTTTCAGAGTCCTGAATGATGAAGAAATGGTCTAATCACCATAAATGGAATATCTCCATTGTTGTTGGGACAAACGTTGTGGAGCATCTTCTAAAAAAGTCAGTGTAAGAGTTGACGGTACACTTCTTGAAATTCTGAAAATGATGACTGCTGTTACATTTAACATATTATGTACTAATAATGTTTATTAAAATTCATTGTATACATTAGTCAGATTTTTATTTAAGTATTTCTTTGGGGTGCAGAGGTGGGCGTTGCTTTATTTTAGTTTCAGTTCCCTTTAATGGTGTCTTTTTTTTTTTTTTTTTTAGCTCATTCCAGCAAAGCAGAAAGAAGGTAATACGAGGATGTGACGCCTATCTGTCTGTCCATCCACATTTCACAGGAATCGCTGCTGCGCCGAGGCATTTGCCCCGATGTTCACCAAACTCAGAATGATCCTCGAGTGGGTCTACATCCAGGTTGTGCTCAAGGTCAAAGGTCAGGAGATCTGGGTCCTTATGTGAGTTTAGAAAAATCAGTACTCCTCTAAGGCAATTTCCCTAATTAACAAATTCATGCACAATGATCATCAGGTGGTTCTGCATCAAGGTTGTGTTCAAGGTCTGGGTCAAAGGTCACAAGATCGCAGCTCTTATGATTTTAAAATTGTTACTCCTCCTAGGCAATTGCCCTAATTCTCAACAAAGTCACAACGATCCTCAGGTTTGCATCCAGGGTGAGCGCAAGGTCAAGGTGATTGTCAGATCAGAAGATCTGGGCATTTACGATTTCACAAAAATCATTACTCCTCCTAGGCAATTGCACCAGTGTTCAACAAACTCGTACAGTGATCCTCAAGTGGGTCTGCACCTAGACTTCACTTAAGGTGGTCAACGGTCATGAAACATGAGCACTGTTGGGGTGACTTCATCAGGCCGGAATGAGCTAAAATCAATAAAGCACAGACTGAAGACACCACTGTCATTGTCGCCTAATTAGCCAAGTAAGTAGAAATAGCAAATGTGGGAGAACAATATCTTTTCCAATTATATGTCCCTGCAGTGTTATTGTTACAGATCTCTGCTGCCACCTTCAGTTTTCCCATTAAAAACATTAACAGATACCACTATGCTTATACAGGTGCATCTCATTACAAAAATAATATATTTAAAGCATTTGGTTCTGATTATGGCTTACAGCCAACGAAAATCCAAAATTCAGTTTCTCAAAAAATTTGATTACATAAGATCAATTTTTTTTTTTAAAAAGTGGATTTTTAATAATGTTTGCCAACTGAAAAGTATGGCCATGTACTCAATGCTTGGTCTGAGGGCTCCTCTTGCATGAATTACGGTATCAGTGTGGTGTCGCATGAAGGCGATCAGCCTGTGGTACTGCTGAGGTGTAATGGAAGCCCAGGTTGCTTTGATATCGGCCTTCAGCTCATCTGCATTGTTGGGTCTGGTATCTCTTATCTTCCTCTTGACAATACTCCATAGATTCTCTATGGGGTTTAGGTCAGGAGAGTGCTGGCCAATAAAGCACAGTGATACCATGGTCATTAAACCAGGTTTTGGTACTTTTGGCAGTGTGGGCAGGTGCCAAGTCCTGCTGGAAAATTAAATCAGCATCTCCATAAAGCTTGTCAGTAGAGGGAATCATGACGTGTTCTAAAATTTCCTGGTAGATGGCTGCACTGACTTTGGACTTGATAAATCCCACTGGACCGACACCAGCAGATGACATGGCTCTCCAAATCATCACTGACTGTGGACACTTCACACTGGAACTCAAGCAATTTTGATTCTGTGCCTCTCCTCTCTTCCACCAGACTCTGGGACCTTGATTTCCACAGCAGGACTTGGCACCTGATTTGGGGAGCCATGTCATCTGCTGGTGTTGGTCGACTGGGTTTTATCAAGTCCAAAGTCAGTACAGCAGTCTACCAGGAAATTTTAGAGCACTTCATGCTTCTCTCTGCTGACAAGCTTTATGGAGAAGCTGATTTCATTTTCCAGCAGGACTTGGCACGTGCCCATCCTGACAGTAGTACCAATACCTGGTTTTATGACCATGGTATCACTGTGCTTGATTGGCCAGCAAACTGTCCTGACCTTAATTGAGCTTATGTAATATCCTGGTTTTTGAGAAAATTAATTTTGGGTTTTCATTAGATGGAAGCCATAATCATCACAATGAAAAGAAACAAACACTTGAAATATATCATTGTGTAATAAATCTATACAATACGAGTTTCACTTTTTGAATTGCTGAAATAAATTAACATTTCAATGGTATTCTAATTTACTGAGATGCACCAGCATATTAGTGTAGCCAAGATCAGAGTCTCCCAAGACCATCTTATATAGTGGTCTTGACCTCTTAAAGCCTTGTTCTACACTCTGGTCTCAGTCTAGTGTGGACTACACCAGTATATACTATGCCTGCAAAGAACCAAAAAAGGAATAAGCAGAAATTCAGCCCCTGAAAAGCAAACCGTGTCATCACCCTGATTCTCATTTAGATCCAGTCCCAGTTGGCTAGCTAAATGATTGGGATTAGGTCTTAATATGAGCAGTTAGCTCTTTCACTGTAGAAAAAAAAATGTTTATTGAAGTAACACCTTTTATATGAGATGGTTTAAAAATCATTTATACATTCATTAAAAAAATTGTTTCAATAAACCAAGTGCATTTATAGTAATCATATTGATCCATTTGTAGCTCTGGTATGCTTCTGGAAATCGAAGTCCAGTTCATTTGCAGTTTACCAATCTCTCTGCAAAAAGGCAATGCCTCTCAAATTATCCTGCAGCCCATAAAAGCAGAAAAGCGGTAGAAGATGGATGGATGGCATCTCCAACAGGACTCAGTATATATTAATAAAGACAGGAGCAGCCACCATGTAATCACTTTTATTGCTTTGCAACATTCAGCAGTGACAGGTCACTGTTCAAGCTGACAACATGACACGTGCATTGCTGATGTCGGCACACATCGATACAATGTTTACTCAGTGACGTTGGCGTGAAGACGAAGGTGTGATTTATTTTTTTTTCTTAGTTATGTCCAAATTCATAACTTGATTCATATTGTGAAAATACTTTTGCTATAATAAAAATAATGATTCTTGAGATTTCAGTACTCTGTTGGTCAATGTTTGCTTTACAGTGATTACACTGATGACAAGCATTTTCATGTTAATAACTGATCATATATGGAGTGAAATAACCACAAAATTCCATTATTTTACCAAATCAATACATGTCAGTCCATTTCTTTTGGTGAAAGCACAATGTTTACATAAAATGATCATTAAAATCAGTGCTTCAATACTGTTGTACAGCTTCATGACGTGAGAAATACCAACACTGACAGAACATACACAGAAAAACAGCATTTAACATCTTGCAAATGGAAGCTAAAATGACCAGCATCATTTGAGCCGATGAACATTCACGTGGGCGTGGAATTACACTACGACAGAGAGAAGCCACTGTAAAGGAGCCGCTGTCCTGTAAAGATGGTCTATCTTCGGCATTAGTCTGCCATCCTGTATACCTGTACGTCCCCTCCAAATACTTTTACCAGTATAAGACTTGCACATAAAGGAGCTTCAACAAGGCACATAAGCTGTTGTCCGTATAGTCACTATAGCTGCACACAGACACGCATGAAACACACCAAAATCATTTCACAGATGACCCCTTGCCTGAATAGTCAAGTTCGAGAGTCCATACTTTTTCGCAGTATGGGATGCTTATTGCTAAAACAGGGACTACACTTAGCAAAAAAACAATAGATTCTTAGAATATATTTGTTTTTATTACATGTACAGTAGAAATATTTTGCATATAATGATTTGCAATGCTAAACATACTATTATCTTTATACTACGCACATACACACAGGTATCAACAATACCACAGACAGTATAAAAACAGGTGCAACTAAATGGGGCCATGGAGTTATTTTTTTTTTTTTTATTTTGCACTTTCCTATAATTTTAAGATTTAATTTTACAGCCTTTAAAAAGATAGCCAGTCAGAATGTCTTTCCAACGATCCATGTGTTAACACTGTGGGGACACAAGTATTTTAGCCAAGAAACTATACTGGCAAAGTGCTTAATGTACAGCACAGACTTTATATGGCCTCTAGAGGTTTTCTGTAAAATGACAAATGAAAAGAATACAATAAACACACCCACACACTCTCAGTTCACTAATATTACAGACACTAAGACACTATGAACAGTGGAGTTCAGTCAAAATATTTGAGCAGCAATATCAACACTGAGCGTGCCCCTTCAGAGATCATTCATCAGGAAAGCAGGCATATTCAGTAGTAGTGTGGTGCAGTACTAGCAGTATCTCTCTGAAAGTACCTCTGTTTATTGTCATTTACGGTGACAGAATAGGCATATAATGAGACACTGACAGTACCTGAATGCCTTTAATCAGATGTATTTTTCAGCTAGTGTTAAGAGAATTTTATTTCTACTTTTATTACATGGAAACAAACTTTGGGATGATTAACAAAAAAAAAGTACAGTACTGTCAACAGCTAAAGAGATAACAGTAAAACTAAAATTACAGCAAAGAAAAAGTCAAAATTAAAATTCTATTTGCACCTCACAGTCTTCACCAGTGAGGTTCCTTCCTTTGGCATCTACATATATCTTAACTGTGATAAGAAAACTGCTTGATGGAGAGAATACCTAAACAGTGAGCCTCGGTGGCCAGTAAGAGTAGAGTATCTTCATTCCTTAGAGATGACTGTTTTTGCAGTACATCTTGACAACATGCAGTGTACACCTAGAACTTTGAGAATCGGGTGAAGAAAGGAATGCAGCCACAGGGGAGCTCATCAGCTGCCCTGGAAAAACAAGAGCTGTGCAGACTGGTTGTGCTGCTTCTGTTCCCACTGAGATGATCCCCACCAGTGGAGTACAGAGCTGTGACGGAGAGGGTGACAATTCTCCTTCAGAGGAAAGTCTCTGATGTGGACCCTCCTCCAGATGTTTCTGGGCTGATATCGACCGTGACGCACGCCACCTTTTCCTTGCTGTTAGTGGATACAGAAACAAGAGACAGAATGAGCACGTTTGCTGATTTAGGCTGCATGTCCACCGAGGGCGAATATTTTTATGTTCATTACTTTCGCCAAGGAGGTAATGTTTTCATCCATGTTGGTTGGTTTGTCTGTCAGCAGGATTACACAAAAACTACTGGATGGATTTGGGTGAAATTTTCACCAGAGGTGGTTCTTGGGCTAGAGGGGAACCCGTTACATTTTGGTGATGATCCGAGAATACATACCTCTGCCAAGGCTCTTATCTTCTCACAGTGTGTTAGCAAGATAACTCCAAAACTACAGGACTTTGATGAAATTTTCTCCAGAAGTGGCTCTTGACCTACACACAAACCCATTACATTTTGGAAGTCATGAATGAGGGATGGAAGGAGCCTTGGCAGCTGTATGTGTTCTCTGAGTGCGTTTCTAGTTTCCTATGTAGTCGAACGTTTAATGCGCTCAGCACCCCCTCTCAGAGGTGAGCGGTTTTTGTTGCTGCACCCACAGTTCCAACTTCTGGAGCACCAGCCAACCAGAATTAGGCTAAAAGGACACCATGATCAATATCTGAAAGCAAAACCTTGGCGGGATACATGTTTTCTTACCAGACTGATGTGGTTCAGTGTCGTTAGAAGAGAATTTCAGTGCAAAATGTGAGAAATGCTGCTAGAGTTAAGGAGTTACTTTTAGTCCACTGGAGAAGATTGGTCAGTGTAGGAGGGTGCATGTGGCCTTAATGTTTTGCTCTTTTGCGTTGAGGTATGTTGTGTTTCATCGAGTTAACTTTTAAGTTGTGCTTTTTTTGATTTTGGATATGTTTTTGCACCTACACTGATGTCAATAAAGACTGTTAATTTGGGAAAAGTCTGTCTTCTGCCAATTCTTCAGCCACTCTGGCCAGGCTACTGTACCTATCACAAGGGGGTAATACCCCCTTTACACAGGGGTGGAGATCATTGAGAGGTTGTTAACAGATCTGGCCAATTTTTGATCTATCAATGATCTTCATCCACAGTCGCCATGGTCTCCTCAAAGTTTTGACTCACTCCAAAGCACACAAGGATCTCCCAAACGATCCCAAGATCAAATATTTTCCTGATCTCTCCACAATCTCCATGCTGTGTAACAGGGCCTTTATGGAAGTGTTATGGGTGGACAGCAACTGTAAATACATGTTGCTGTTTTTTATCAGCCAGAGAAATGATAGAATTATCAAAATTTATGAAAACATTTTATCATTGGCAGTGCCCTTTGAGCATAAGACTGTAAAATTATGCACAAAAATAAAATTGTCAACAAAGTGTAAAGATTTGAGCCGATTAAATCCAATTTTATTTATAAATTACATCAACCTTATATGTATAAAGTCTACAGTGGGGCAAAAAAGTATTTAGTCAGCCACCAATTGTGCAAGTTCTCCCACTTAAAAGATGAGAGAGGTCTCCAATTTTCATCATAGGTATACCTCAACTATGAGAGACAAAATGAGAAAAAAAATCCAGAAAATCACATTGAAGGATTTTTAATGAATTAATTGGTAAATTCCTCAGTAAAATAAGTATTTGGTCACCTACAAACAAGCAAGCTTTCTGGTTCTCACAGACCTGTAACTTCTTCTTTAAGAGGCTCCTCTGTCCTCCACTTGTTACCTGTATTAATGGTACCTGTTTGAACTCGTTATCAGTATAAAAGACACCTGTCCACAACCTCAAACAGTCAGACTCCCAACTCCACTATGGCCAAGACCAAAGAGCTGTCAAAGGACACCAGAAACAAAATTGTAGACCTGCACCAGGCTGGGAAGACTGAATCTGCAATAGGTAAGCAGCTTGGTGTGAAGAAATCAACTGTGGGAGCAATTATTAGAAAATGGAAGACATACAAGACCACTGATAATCTCCCTCGATCTGGGGCTCCACGCAAGATCTCACCCCGTGGGGTCAAAATGATCACGAGAACGGTGAGCAAAAATCCCAGAACCACATGGGGGGACCTAGTGAATGACCTGCAGAGAGCTGGGACCAAAGTAACAAAGGCTACCATCAGTAACACACTACGCCGCCAGGGACTCAAATCCTGCAGTGCCAGACGACACGTGTCCCCCTGCTTAAGTCAGTACACGTCCAGGCCCATCTGAAGTTTGCTAGAGAGCATTTGGATGATCCAGAAGAGGATTGGGAGAATGTCATATGGTCAGATGAAACCAAAATAGAACTTTCTGGTAAAAACTCAACTTGTCGTGTTTGGAGGAGAAAGAACACCATACCTACTGTGAAGCACAGGTGTGGAAACATCATACTTTGGGGCTGTTTTTCTGCAAAGGGACCAGGACGACTGATCCGTGTAAAGGAAAGAATGAATGGGGCCATGTATCGTGAGATTTTGAGTGAAAACCTCCTTCCACCAGCGAGGGCATTGAAGATGAAACGTGGCTGGGTCTTTCAGCATAACAATGATCCCAAACACACCGCCCGGGCAACGAAGGAGTGGCTTCGTAAGAAGCATTTCAAGGTCCTGGAGTGGCCTAGCTAGTCTCCAGATCTCAACCCCATAGAAAATCTTTGGAGGGAGTTGAAAGTCCGTGTTGCCCAGCGACAGCCCCAAAACATCACTGCTCTAGAGGAGATCTGCATGGAGGAATGGGCCAAAATACCAGCAACAGTGTGTGAAAACCTTGTGAAAACTTACAGAAAACGTTTGACCTCTGTCATTGCCAACAAAGGGTATATAACTAAAGTATTGAGATGAACTTTTGTTATTGACCAAATACTTATTTTACCGAGGAATTTACCAATTAATTCATTAAAAATCCTTCAATGTGATTTTCTGGATTTTTTTTTTCTTATTTTGTCTCTCATAGTTGAGGTATACCTATGATGAAAATTGGAGACCTCTCTCATCTTTTAAGTGGGAGAACTTGCACAATTGGTGGCTGACTAAATACTTTTTTACCCCACTGTATCTATAGAAATTCTAAATCAAATTTGTGTTTGAAGTGACCACCATGGACCAAATGCAGGTAGATTTTCCAGTTTGAAGGAAATTCTTACCAGAGCCAGATCAACAACTGAACTTCATGGACAGTTGAGATTTATTATGGAAAAGAATAATGACCCCCTTTGCGAAGGTTGAAAGTCAGTAAAGTAACCCATCCAATATCTTTAGAAAACAACAAAGTTTGATTATATAGGATATTCAGTGGTAATCTTTACAATCAACTTAAGGATTGAATTGTTTCATTTATGCTAAAGGTGCTTCAGCTTCAGTTCCAAGGTTGTCATAGCCAGGAGTGGTGCTGGGGATAAGCTCCCAGCGCTCAACAAAATGCTCCTTATGGTGTGCGTCTCAAATAGCCTCTGACAACCAAGTCCAACTCCTGGCCTGCTCGTGTTGCTTAGCTTCGAAGCCCGGTGGAACTGCTTCTACTGACAGGAGAAGGGGCGAAGGCGAGTCTCTGGTGAATTCAAACCAGATGCTTCGGGTAGATGGGGCTCGACAACCTAGGAGGGTAATCTATTTTTTATAGTACTATTTATTATAGCACTCTCCCTGATGGTTGGTAAGATGTGACTTTTAGTTTATTCCTGTATTGTCTATTGTCTCTGGTGTTTGCACAACTTGGTGCATCAACGTACTTTTAAATCAATTGCCCCTTGAGGGATAAATAAAGTTGTTTGAATTGAATTGAACTGAGCCTAGCAGGTGACCGTGCAAAGTGGAAAGGGATCCTGAAGCAACACCTGAAATCAGGGGAGGACAAAATGATGACCGCTGCTGCAGAAAAACGAGCACGCAGGAAGGAAAGCAGCAACTCCAACAGACCAGAGACTATACACAGGTGTGACTTTTGTGATAGAGACTGCCAATCCCGCATTGGTCTATTTAGCCACAGACAATGCTGCTCCAGGTGAACAGACAACCAGAACTAGGATGCTTCACCCATGGTCAACCCTGACCAACGGAGGCCTAAGAAGCTTCAGCTTCAGTGTTGCCCTAGCCACTGCTTTATTTTTTTTTTTATCAGTGTATATATATATATACATACAATAACACATTCACTAAAACAATGCCAATTTATTATTGTAGAATAAATTGTTGAAATCATTCTAAACTTATCTGCACAGTAGGGGTCGGACAAAAGATCAGTTCACTGTAGTATCGCAACACTTGACACTTGCGATGATGCACTTCTCCCTAAACGCACGTACTGATCTTTTATTAACCATATATATTTGTATAAATGCTGCAAACTCTTGAGTATTAATCAACTGAGTTTTCAGTCTACTAGATGGCACAAAGTAAGCATGCATTGTCGGGGGAAGTCAGAGCTCATCTTGTGAGATTTGCAGCCAGGTGTACAAGTTAGGAAGCAGTTGGACGTGCTGTAAAGTTAACTTAAATGTCAGGCCTTTTTGAATTTTACAAGAAAGATGGCAAGAAAGACCTAGATATGACACACTCAACCCACTAGGAGCACTGGATGGGAAAAAAACTCAGAACATGTGCACACTCCTCTCTGAACCATCCAACAACAGCAGCATTACCATAATCAGGAGGTTGGAGTGCAAGACCCGGCCAGGTCATGCCAAAGACCATATAAAAGTGGAACTTCCTGCTGTCCAGCTTGGTGCTCAGCAAAAATGGAACAGAGGAGGGAAATGTGGGCGGCAGTGGCTCAAGACATAGAACGGGTCATCCAATAACCAAAGAGTTGGCGGTTTGAATCCCGCTGTCCCCAGCCATCCTGCCGTTGTGTCCTGGGAAAAAACACTTTACCCACCTTGCCTCCAGTGTCCATGACACTGGGTATGAATGTGTATAAATGTTTGGTAGTGGTCGGAGAGGCCGATGGCGCAGAGTGGCAGCCATGTTTCCATCAGTCTGCCCCAGGGCAGCTGTGGCTATGGTAGTATACCACTACCATTGTCTGTCTGTGGAGTGAATGAATAATGGACTCATTGTAAAGAGCTTTGGGCATCTTGAAAAGTGCTATATAGTAAATGCAATCCATTATTACATGAGCGGTGCTGAGCCCCGGTAGCAGTCAAGCCAAAATAGCACCTGGTAAAAATCAACCAACTCGGAACACAAAACGACACAACAAAGCCATCTTCGAACTCAGAGCGAGCTGAGAAGACAACACAGTCCACCACCCTCCCTGTGTGCAGATACCTGTGCTGCTGCTGAAAGTTATGCAGAATTTGCCTAAGTCGGCCTAAGTTAAGCTCCATTGGCAAACAACTGAAATGTCAGTGGAAGATGTTTTTAGACCAAAACTCATTTCAGACATGCATGGACGAAAGAGAAATGGAGAGAAGGGGGAATTTAAAAAAACAATTATTATCAATTAATAATAATTAATAATGATTAATAATTATTAATTAATAATTTCAGACATGTACGGACGAAAGAGAAATGGAGAGAAGGGGGAATTTTAAAAAAGAATAGTATGATTATATCTTAATATTCTTAATATTAATATCTTAATATATTAAGAATATTATTACAGTTAGGCCCAGAAATATTTGGACAGTGACACAATCTTCATGATTTGGGCTCTGCATGCCACCACATTGGATTTGAAATGAAACAATTACAATGGAATTGAAGTGCAGACTTTTTAAGGTATAATTCAAGGGGTTGAACAAAAATATATGATTAAACATGTAGGAATTGTAGCTATTTTTATACAAACGCTCCTCATTTCAGGGGCTCAAAAGTAATTGGACAAATAAACATAACCCTAAGTAAAATGTTACTTTTCAATATTTTGTTGAGAATCCTTTGCAGGCAATGACTGCCTGAAGTCTGGAACCCATGGACATCACCAAACGCTGGGTTTCCTCCTTTGTGATGCTTTGCCAGGCCTTTACTGCAGCTGTCTTCAGTTGTTGCTTGTTTGTGGGTCTTTCTGCCTTAAGTTTTGTCTTGAGTAAGTGAAATGCATGCTCGATTGGGTTGAGATCTGGTGACTGACTCGGCCATTGCAGATATTCCACTTCTTTGCTTTAAAAAACTCCTGGGTTGCTTTTGCAGTATGTTTTGGATCATTGTCCATCTGTACTGTGAAGCGCCGTCCAATCAACTTTGCTGCATTTGGCTGAATCTGAGCAGAAAGTATATCACTATACACTTCAGAATTCATCCGGCTGCTTCTGTCTTTTGTCACATCATCAATAAACACAAGTGACCCAGTGCCATTGGAAGCCATGCATGCCCATGCCATCACACTGCCTCCACCATGTTTTACAGAAGATGTGGTGTGCTTTGGATCATGAGCTGTTCCAATTCTTCTCCAAACTTTCTTCTTCCCATCATTCTGGTACAGGTTGATCTTAGTCTCATCTGTCCAAAGAATGCTGTTCCAGAACTGGGCTGGCTTCTTCAGGTGTTTTTTGGCAAAGTCAGTTCTGGCCTTTCTATTTTTGAGGCTGATTAATGGTTCGCACCTTGTGGTGAATCCTGTGTATTTACTCTCATGAAGTCTTCTCTTTATGGTAGACTTAGGTACTGATGCACCTACTTCCTGGAGAGTGTTCTTCACTTGAGTGGATGTTGTGAAGGGGTTGTTCTTCACCATGGAAAGGATTCTGCGATCATCCACCACTGTTGTCTTCTGTGGACGTCCAGGCCTTTTTGAGTTCCCAAGCTCACCAGTGCACTCTTTTTTTCTCAGAATGTACCAAACTGTTGATTTGGCCACTCCTAACATTTCTGCTATCTCTCTGATGGATTTCTTCTTTTTATTCAGCCTCAGGATGGTCTGTTTCACCTCGATTGAAAGCTCCTTTGACCGCATGTTGTGTGTTCACAGCAACAGCTTCCAAATGCAAACACCACACCTGGAATCAACTCCAGACCTTTTAACTGCTTAACTGATGACAGGTTAATGAGGGAAGAGCCCATGCAGCCTTGTTATTTTTTTTGCAGCCTTTTGAGTCAATTGTCCAATTACTTTTGGTCCCTTGAAAAAGAGGCGGCTATGTATTAAAGAGCTGTAATTCCTAAACGCTTGCTCCAATTTGGATGTGAATACTCTCAAATTACAGCTGAGAGTCTGCACTTTAAGCCCATATTGATTATATAATTGTATCCTGAATATGTTTTCGTAAACAGCTAAAATAACACAACTTGTGTCACTGTCCAAATATTTTTGGGCCTTAACTGTAATATATATACATTCAACTTTATTTATATAGTGCCATTTCACAACAACAGTCATCTCATAGCACTTTCAACTTTAGGGGGAAACCCCCACAATTGCAGAAAGACCCCAGCAATCAGGCGATCCCCTGTGAGCAAGCGCTTAGCAACGGTGGAGAGGAAAAACTCCCTTTTAACAGGAAGAAACCTCCAGCAGAACCAGGCTCAGGGAGGGGCAGTCATCTGCTGCGACTGGCTGGGAGGTCATATGTATATATATATATATATATATATATATATATATATATATATATATATATATAAAATCTCCCAAAAATGTGACAGCCCAAAAGAAAAAAAATCTGGTTACTGAGAAATGTACTGTTTTTAATTTTCTGCTCCATGCATAATCATTCTCCAGGCTTCCATTGTGGGGAATCAAACAGCTCTGATGTGGTGTCAAAGAGTAAATGACATTTAATGAGATTTTATGTTATTTTAATGGAGAGAGTTGCAACAGTCAAAATATAATCACCCATCATTTTATTTATATGATGATACACTAAATGTTTTGTTTTTTTTAAATTCCATCCACATTCACATTTTAATTGCGGACTTACTATTGAGTCTACAGATAGGCAATATTGTATTAATTTTTAGAGGAATGAATGAATGAATGAACGAACAAAGGAAAAAGATATGCAAAATTAACTACAATCATGTGAACAAATTAGGACACCCCATTAAATATTGTTCTTTATTAATAAATGTTCACATATCTATGTCTAACCTTATTTTTGTTTTTATTTGCATTTTTTTAACATTTATTTTAGCCATGTTAAGTGGGAATGAATGTGGGGGTGTCCTAAAAAAAAGATGGGGGATGTCCTAATTTATTCCTTACTCTTTGTTTAGAATTACATTTTACAGAAAATTTGAAAAGTCTTTAATTCACTTTTAATTGTTTAATTGTATTATCTCCCAGTATTTTTAACATTGATATTAAATATCCATATGTCCAAATATGTTAAAAAACACACAGGCTTATACAGGGTGTCTTAATTTTTTCACGACTGTACACAGGAATGTAAAACGAAAATAAATACTGAAACGTACGCCCAAAGCAGATGTGTTCACTCCAAAAGCAGGTCCAGAGTGGCAGGAAGTCTCCACAAACGCTGATCTTTATATGAGCATTACTTGAGGCTGATGTCAGCTGACCTGCACTGAGTATTCTTACCTTAAGTTAACCTAAGCTGGCAACAGCTACACAAACGCTAGCCTAAGTTGGCAAAAGTTTGCCAACGCTGAATGCAACCCTGGCAAATGCTAGCAAAAGTTCATAAAAGTTGGTGTGCGTTGGGTTAAAAAAAAGAAAAAACCTGCTCACGAATGTAATTTCACCGACATTTCTGTCTGTAAAAGTCAGTCCAAACGCTATGGTGTGAACCCAGCTTTAACTTAGGCCGACTCTGCATAACTGAGCCCACAAGAAGAAGAAGCCAACTTCATTGTCATTCAATCCATACAGCAGAACGAAATTACATTTCTCATATCTACAATGTTAATCACATCTAGAATCAGAGGGGTTGCTGCTATGCAAGGCACCGCCGCAAACAACTTTTCCTTCCCCCATTCTATTATGCTGAGCACCAAGCTAGAAGGCAGGAAGTACCATTTTTATATGGTCTTTGGTATGACCTGGCCGGGAC
The DNA here is from genome assembly GCA_020510985.1 of Pholidichthys leucotaenia. Classification (NCBI taxonomy): domain Eukaryota; kingdom Metazoa; phylum Chordata; class Actinopteri; order Cichliformes; family Pholidichthyidae; genus Pholidichthys; species Pholidichthys leucotaenia. The sequence goes on along the minus strand of CM035839.1, from coordinate 86,936,858 downwards.
TTGAACCCACGACCTCCTGCTTGTGGGGCGGATGCTCTTTCAACTAGGCCACCACTTTGGTGGTGTCCAGGAAATACATCAACATGTATTTCCAAACGTCAGCAAAGTTTCAGCATGCTAAAAATTTTCAAAAAACACAACTTTCGCCAGCATTTGCCAGTAAACACCAACTATCATTAACTTTTGCCAGCAGAGCCAGACATTTGCCAAAACGTTAGTAAGTTGTTCCCAACGTTGTAGTGTGAATCCATCCACCTTAAGGAATTGGTGTTTTATGTTGGAATTTTACATGAAAGTGGCTTTATTGCTGTGCACCACTCACCTCTCGGAGAGGCTTTTGTCTGCGATCTGGATCAGTTTTGGGCCTTCATAGGTGGCCTTCAATTCCATCTCCTCTTCTTCCTCAAGTCTGGATTCCTCCTCCTCCTGGATGAAAATAGCATTGGAGCCATACATCAGGTTTAGTTATTAATAAAATACTTATCTGCTAGATCACAATATGATATTGATGCTGTACTTAATAATGTTGTAAAGGTTGTGGATAATAATGTAAACTTAAATAGTGTTTTGGGGATTTCCACAGCAGGTAAAAAGCAGCTGCAGAAATTATAAAGGCAACTCTGCCCATCTGCAACTCGCTCAGACGTCAATTCATGTCTGTTCACACATATACGTTGAGTAAACATGTAATCGCACCGCCTGAAAAATCTGCACTTTTGGTCTGAATGCAACTTAACACCAACCCTCTCCATGTCCTCCTTCACGACATCCATGAATCTGCTCTGTGGTCTTCCTCTTTTAATCCTGCCTGACAGCTCCATCTTCAACATCCTTTGTCCAATATACAGTGCATCCGGAAAGTATTCACAGCGTTTCACTTTTTCCAAATTTTATGATACAGCCTTATTCCAAAATGGATTAAATTCATTTTTTCGTCAAAGCTCTACACACAATACTCCATAATGACAATGTGAAAATTTTTTTGAGATTTTTGCAAATTTATTAAAAATAAAAAACCTAAGAAATCACATGTACATAAGTAATCACAGTCTTTGCCATGAAGCTCAAAATTAAGCTCAGGTTCATCCTGTTTCCACTGATCATCCTTGAGATGTTTCTACAGCTTAACTGGAGTCCACCTGTGGTAAATTCAGCTGATTGGACATGATTTGGAAAGGCACACACCTGTCTATATAAGGACCTACAGTTGACAGTGCATGTCAGAGCACAAACCAAGCATGAAGTCAAAGGAATTTTCTGTTGATCTCCAAGACAAGATTGTCTCAAAGCACCAATCTGGAGAAGGGTACAGAAAAAATTTCTGCTGCTTTTAAGGTCCAAATGAGCACAGTGGCCTCTGTCACCCATAAATGGAAGAAGTTTGGAACCACCAGGACTCTTCCTAGAGCTGGCCAGCCGTCTAAACTGAGTGATCGGGGGAGAAGGGCCTTAGTCAGGGAGGTGACCAAGAACCCGATGGTCACTCAGAGCTCCAGTGTTGCTCTGTGAAGAGAGGGGAACCTTCCAGAAGGACAACCATCTCTGCAGCAATCCACCAATCAGGCCTGTATGGTAGAGTGGCCAGATGGAAGCCACTCCTTAGTAAAAGGCACATAGCAGCCCACCTGGAGTTTGCCAAAAGGCACCTGAAGGACTCAGACTATGAGAAACAAAATTTTCTGGTCTGATGAGACAAAGATTGAAGTCTTTGGCATGAATGCCAGGCGTCATGTTTGGAGGAAACCAGGCACCGTTCATAACCAGGCCAAGTGGTGGCAGCATCATGCTGTAGGAATGTTTTTCAGCAGCAGGAACTGGGAGACTAGTCAGGATAGAGGGAAAGATGAATGCAGCAGTGTACAGAGACATCCTGGATGAAAACCTGCTCCAGAGCACTCTTGACCTCAGACTGGGGTGACGGTTCATCTTTCAACAGGACAACGACCCTATGCACACTGCCAAGATATCAAAGGCGTGGCTTCAGGACAACTCTGTGAATGTCCTTGAGTGTCCCAGCCAGAGCCCAGACTTGAATCCAATTCAACATCTCTGGAGAGATCTGAAAATGGATGTGCACCGACGCTTCCCATCCAACCTGATGCAGCTTGAGAGGTGCTGCAAAGAGGAATGGGCCAAACTGCCCGAAGACAGGTGCGCCAAGCTTGTGGCATCATATTCAAAAAGACTTGAGGCTGTAATTGCTGCCAAAGGTGCGTCAACAAAGTATTGAGCAAAGGCTGTGAATACTTACGTACATGTGATTTCTTAGTTTTTTATTTTTAATACATTTCCAAAAATTTCAAAAAAACATTTTTTTCACATTGTCATTATGGGGTATTGTGTGTAGAATTTTGAGGAAAAAATGAATTTAATCCCTTTTGGAATAAGACTGTAACATAACAAAATGTGGAAAAAGTGAAGCACTGTGAATACTTTCCGGATGCACTGTATCCACTATCCTTCCTCTGTACATCTCAGCCTTGTCTCTCTTACTTTGTCTCCAAACTGCTCAACCTGAGCTGTCGCTCTGATATACTCATTTCTAATCCTGTCCCTCCCAGTCACTCCTCATGAGAATCTTAACATGTTCAACTCTGCCACTTCCTCCAGCTCTGCCTCCTGTCTTTTTATCAGCACCACCGTCTCCAAACAGTGTATCACAGCAGGTCTCACTACTGTCTTGTAAATCTCCCCTTTCACTCTAGCTGCTATCTTTCTATCACAAATCACCCAATACTCATCTCCACCCACTCCACCCTGCCTGCACTCTCTACTTCACCCTTGTTCTGCACTGTTCATTGCTTTGAAAGCAGCAAAAAATGGAAAAAAAGGAAGCAAATGTTTAATTTTTTACATCAGAGCCCAATATGACCATTAAAATTTGTAAAACTTCTCCTTTTCTAAATATGCACAATTAAGAAAACAATGTTCTTAAAATTAATAAATAAATAGATAGGTTTACCAATTGTTCACGCTGTTTCTTTTTCTGGTCATCCACTTTCTTCTTTTTGCTTTCTGGCATCAAGTCGTCCAGCCAGCTCAGCTCTCTTTTGGTAAAGAAGAAGTCTAAAAGTTTTCGGATAAAGACCAGTGCCAGAACCTGGACACATTTAAATTATTTGTTACATTTAAAAGAAAAACACAGTAAATATTTAAAAACATTCATTCATTAGAAATGTTTCCCATAATGTTTTTGCAATTCTTGTGGTGGTGCATTGCCACAGCTGTTTATATGCTACTAATGTGTTAAATAGTAGACTTTGTCATTACCATCATTGGGAACACAACAGCTGCTGCAGAGGCCTTGATCAGCCAAAGCACTACCAAGCAGGTGAGCTGCACCAGGGTGAAAGTATGAACTTTCCAAAGTGGCACATAGCGTAGGTAGATCAGATCTGGCTGGTGCTTGGCTGGCATGCCAAACAGTTTGATCCTGTCAAATAACTAGAGTGGGGAAAAAAGTTAAGTGAAACAGTTCAAAATTTGAAGCAAAAAGCAATAGAAGGAAAGATAAAGAAGAAGTCAAACAAAACATGACAGTATGAAACACATTTAACAGAAGCTATCAAAGATTCCAAATAATGATCAAAGGTTCGGAACAGCAAGAAGTGACCTTTCTTTCACTAACAGCTGTTAGTGCTGTTCTGTTCAGAATACAGTGTATCCAAAAGTATTCACAGCGCTTCACTTTTTCCACATTTTGTTATGTTACAGCCTTATTCCAAAATTGATTAAATTCATTTTTTTCTTTTTTAATTCATTTTTAAAATTCATTTATTTGAGCTTCATGGCAAAGGCTGTGAATACATGGGATTTCTTAGTTTATTATTTTTAATAAATTTGCAAAAATCTAAACAAAATTTTTTTTCATGTTGTCATTATGTGTAGAATTTTGAGGGAAAAAAATGGATTTAATCCCTTTTGGAATAAGGCTGTAACATAACAAAATGTGGAAAAAGTGAAGTGCTGTGAAGACTTTCCAGATGCACTGTAAAAGGGCAACATTATCTTTAAAGGCAGAGAAGAGTAGAGTCTTACCTGAATGCCTTTGAGGGAAGAGACGCCCATGTAGAGAAAGACTCCATACAGGACAGGCATAGGAATCAGCTGTTAAAAGCAGAAGTGAAGTAACAACAGCATAAATTATTCAGTGTACATGGAAAAAAACAATGCTTGTGACGTGCTTAATAAGTGAGACCACACATCAGTAACTTGCCATGAAATTAATGTAAACTATGTAAAATGATTAGATTACAGAGGCGGCTGTGGCACAAGTGTAGTGTGGCCGACTATTGATCGGAGGATCAGTGGTTCGATTCTGGCTCTCTCTGCAGTCTGCATGTTGAAGTGTCCTTGAGCAGGACACTGAACCCCCAGTTGCTCCTGGTGGGTCAGGCCAGCGACTGTGTATGGCAGCCCCACCACCATCAGTGTGTGAATGTGTGTGTGAATGGGTGGATAGTAGGATTTGTCAAGTGCTTTGGTCATGCAGAGATGAGTAAAAAGCGCTATGTAAGTGAACACCATTTACCTTGTACACTGAAATTAACAGTTTCATTGCACCTTAAGTACTGACGTCATGAAGACAGAAGAACCCATGAGGACAAAGATCATAAACCCAGTGACCCGCTGCTCCCGGATGCCCAGAAACCTGGGCTGTTCTCCTGGGGCGGAGCAGTCTGACTCCACCTTCAGGCTGTTAACGTGGGTGATGGAGAGGACGGTTGCAGCTACAAACCAGGGCAGGCCCATAACAGAGCACACGCCAAGCATTACTGCCACTACCAGCAGATCCAAGTGATAGCCACAGCCTTTCTGTAGCACACAGAAAAAGAAGAGATTGAAGATTCCCAGAGACAGTAATTAAAGTGAAAAGAGAATTATAAAGAAGATTCAGGACTTCATCCTTTAAAACATGCACAACATCTTGAGTTTTAAATGTATATATTTTAATTGCATGGATTTTCAGGGTGGTTTAAATCTTTTTTCAGTGCAGTGAGGCATAAAACTTCAGAAAAATATGACATTTATAGAACTGAGGCACAGAGAATACATTAAGACTGACAGCTAGGAAGAAGAGAAGATGGATGAGAAAGCAGAAACATTTAAGCTTAGTGACAGGGTTTACTCTTTCTTTGACACTGCAAAAATAAATACGCCTTAATACTAGCCCTTACTATGGAAACAATGAACTGTAAAAATTTCATCTCTCCCCAGTAACGAGAGGCTGGTGCACAGGTACAGTATGTAAAAGACACACTCAGGTGAATATAAATCCCCTATAAAAACAAATTTCCATTGTCTAAAATGGTATCTTATGCCCTTTTTCCACAAAAAACCCCCCTTTCATTGTCTTAACAGTTTTGTGTCAAAATCTTTTCACTTTCCCTCCTCCTTTAAACCCCAGGATCTGTCAATAGGCCCACCCACATCCCCCAAGGCTAACGGTGCCTACAGAATACATCCTGCGATAAAAAAGACTTAGTGGTTGAAGGACACACCCAGTTGTATGCACGGTGGCCCAGGACAATGAGTGAAACTGCATCAGTCCTTAAAAGCAGTTTAATGGTAAAACTCATCTTAATTTGGGTCAAGTTTTCAAAGCAGCTGTCCAAAAATGCTAACTGGCCCTGGAGGCTAACTTCAGTGAGGGCAGAGAGTTCTTACATCCTGACTGGCTCAATACTACAGACCTGTTATAGTGACATCATCAAAAACGCTCTGTCTAAACTTGGCTTTTTCCAAGGGGAGGAGCTTAACTGAAATTTCACAGCAAAAAAACACAGACATTACAAATTTGAGTGATATCACTCTCGATACGCCTTGTAAGTCATAAAAACATGTTCCAAAAGAAAAAAATACTGGTGGCTGTCAGTGGTACCCCTCAGTCTCTGTTTGGTGTTGAGATGTAATTCATATGGCATTTTGACCTTGGCCTTGCAATCCCAAAACCACAGGCAGACATCAGGTTGACAGGGTGAACCTATTTACAAAGTCTGGTGACCCTAACTTTACTCATTCTATAGTGGTATAAATATGGGGGGGGGGGGGGGGGGGGGAGGTGCTGAAAAGTTCACAGTGGTCAAATTTGACCAAATGCGGTTCATTTTTCAACCGCAGGGATCCAAGCACTGCAACACCGATGGAAGAAGTGTGTGGACCGAAGGGGAGACTATGTTGAAAAATAAACCCCAAGGTAACTTTTCTGACACCTCCTGCTTAAAACCCAAAAAGTCAGAAGGATCGTTGATTACTATGAACATTTCAGCCCCCCTATATGGCATACAGGAAGCTAACCATGACCTTTGACCTTTTAACCCCAAACCCATAGCCAGAGGTCATGGTCTCAGGGTGAACATGTGTACAGAGTTTGGTGACCCTAGGTTTCATTGTTGTTGATATATGCTTTATATAGCATTTTGACCCCAAACCCATAGTTGTGGGTCAGGGTCCCAAGATGAACCTGTGAACCAAGTATGGTGACCCTACCTTTCTTTGTTGCTGAGATATAGTTTAAATAGTAATTTGACCTTGACTTCTGACCTTATAATCCCAAAACTAAAGTCAGGGTGATAGGATAAACCTGTGTACAAACTTTGCTGACCCTAGCTTTACTTGTTCTATACTAATAGGGCATAAGGAAAGCTAACTGTGACCTTTGACCTTTTGACCCCAAAATTCATTGTGAGAGGTCAGGGTGTCAGGGTGAACATGTATATCAAGTTTGGTGACCCTAGCTTTATTCTATAGTAATAGGGCATAGGGAATGTTAACGTTGATCTTTGACCTTTTGCGGCTGTGACGCAGGTGTAGTGTGGCTGACTACTGATCGGAGGGTCAGGGGTTTGATTCCCGCTCTGTCTGCAGTCTGCATGTCGAAGTGTCCTTGAGCAAGACACTGAACCCCCAGCTGCTTCTGGTGGTCAGGCTAGCGCCTCTTGTGTGCATGGCAGCTCTGCCGCCATCAGTGTGTGAATGTGTGCATGAATGGGTGGATAGCAGGATCTGTAAAGTGCTTTGGTCATCCAGAGATGAGAAAAAGCGCTATATAAGTGAACGCCATTTACCTTTTCACCCCAAACCCATAGTCAGAGGTCGGGGTCTAAGCTGTCCATGATTTGTCTTAGACATGATCTCAATTTGTGTAGTTATCGCATTGACAGGGGAAAACTGACCTCTGATCTTTAGGTCAAGGTCAGGGGCCACCCAAATTTGAACTTATCCAAGATTTTTCATAGATACACCCATGGTATCAATTTGAAAAGCCCACACCATTTCTTTCTCTAGTTATCACGTTCACAAGGTAGGTGTTGACACAGCTGAAGCCACTGACACAGACGACGACGCCCATCCGCCCAGTGGGGTGACGACAATACCCCTTCAACCTTTACAGGCTGCGGGGTAAAAACTTGATTTTTGGCAGAGTGTTAATTTAAAGAATTTATAGACACTGTGTGTAACATTTGGAAAGCTATTCTTTTACCACACAGACTGATGTCTATCTGCTCTAAAATTAAATAGAACCAAAAGCCCTCTTCCGCTGATGGAGCTCTGACCTTCAGCTTGTGCTCTTTACGATTGATGATGACTGCTGTGATCTGCTGGTCCATAAAGATGAGGATGGTGCACAACAGCGCAGGAATCGCTGCCGCCAGCAGCGTCCACCAGGGATTTTCCCCTAGCGGGTCAATCAGCCAGCCTCTGTTCTTTGAAGTCGGCTGTGGAGAACATAGTGGGATGAATTTAGCATATTAAGGATAATAACAAAACAGAGTTGAGAATATTTTTCCTCTACTGGTTAAATGTAACTGATGTCACCATGTCATTTACACATTAACTATGAATTTAGATGCCGACAGTTTAGGTAAAATATATGCCAACCTCAAAGCGATCAGGAACATGCAGTTTTGGAGAAGGGATCCCCATCAGATAATCCACCCCCACCATGATCATGATGGTTATAAACACAGCAAAGTCGCTGATAAGGGAACGGATCTACACAACACAACATGGACAGACAAAGTTGGGAGAATATATGCAGAAATATCATATTTAATATATTAATTTAAATTAAAACACAAACTGATGCTTTATTTTAAACACATTCTTGTTATAGGTCACGGCTAGTATCCACAACAGTAATAATAAATACCCTGCTGTCAACAGAAAAGGTTTAACAATTCATGTAACACCAACACCTGCAAACAGCAGGTAATGACAGACTGGCTGGTTCTGTGTAGGAGGATGAATGAAAGTCTTTTCTTACAGCTCATGCAGCTGTTCATGTATATTAATAACTGACAATGTAAACATTTACATAAAGTAAGACAATTTGCATCAGACCTATTCACAACTTCATATACCTATGCAAATGTACAAAGCATGCAATTCACACGTGATATTTCATATACATGAAAATCTTTAGAAATGTACAGTAAATATTCATACATTCGCTGGGATTTAAACTCTGGTTTGCTGGCAATAAAGAATGAAAATACTGAGCCTCTCATCTCACCTTAGTGGGGAAGTAGCTTTCTGTCTTAAACTGCTTGAGGAATGAGGACACAAAGAAGGTGGTGAAGAAGAGGATGATGGACCAGAAAAGTACATCTGGGATATAGGGTCCATGGTGACTACAGGCAGAACCAACAAATTCCCCATGGAGCAATTTACATGTCTAGAGAAGAAAAAAAAGAAGTAAAACATTTTTATTATAAGCGTTAATAAACAGCATTAGCATGAGAGTAATATACAATCTCTAACAAATAAATCATGAGATGCAGTTTTCTGAATGTTTACTTTTTGTTTTTAACTAAATCTGAATTAACTACTGCATGGATGTTAATGTTTGTGCACAGCAGAATAATGGTTAACTGTGTTTTCTGTACTGAGAGGAGGGGTGTAATCTCTGCCTAATACACTAGAGGTCACTGTAAGATGGTCTCACTGAAACGTTGAGGCTACTCCACTGGATGGAGTCCGGACTGTATCCTGTCTGGTTCCAAAGCCGTATGAGGTTATCTGAAACATTGGCAGGTGCAGTGCACTGACACCTTGGGGTGAGAAGACAAACACAAGCTAATTAATATTTAAGAAAGAAGAATAGCTTTCCAAACTGTAATATGAGCTTGAACTACGTCACAGTACTGATCAGTTAAAATAGCAACACTAAAAGATTTAACATTGTCCAGTAGAGTAGTGCATGTACTGTATAGTTTTCTTAATCATTTATCATATTTGGGGGAGCCAGTTTAAAGTTTGAATCCCAATTTCATCACACGTGTTTCATAAGGGATGAGGGAAAGATCAATACAGTGTAATATCGCAATATTTTCCGTGATGATATTGTAATGATTCAGAGACACTAGTGCTGTGAATTTTTATTAACTCATAAATGCTGCAAACACAAACTTGAGTTTTTTGGGTACCCAAGTAATAAAACCCAATTAGTCTGGTGCCAAGTGCTCACTGTCTGGTGACATCAGCACAGCAAAGGTGTGATTCATGAGATCCAGCAAAGATCTCAAAGATGGGGCATGAGAAATTGCAATATATTATGAGTGGGAATCAACAGAGGTCCCACGCTAAGATATTTTTCAGATACTTGGGCCATAAGACAGTGTTATCATTATATTATTAATAACCACATTTTACAGTTTTATAGGAACTTAAGACTGCATAACATATTAAAAAGGCAAAAGTCTTAACCTTAGGTTTTATGTGGTTGTGGGCTGAGAGAAAATATTTTTAGTGACATCTGGGTACAGAAAGACAAATGATACTAATGTACAGTGCCAGTCAAAAGTTTGGACACACCTACCCATTGAAAATGAATATACAGGTGTGTCCAAACTTTTGACTGGTTGTTTAAACAACTATAAGGCCACTGAACTGATTGTTGAAGACTTGAATTACAAACCCCAATTCCAATGAAGTTGGGACCTTGTGTAAAATGTAAATAAAAACAGAACACATTTGCAAATGCTTTTCAACCTATATTCAATTGAATACACTACAAAGAGAAGATATTTAATGTTCAAACTGATAAACTTTACTGTTTTTTGCAAACACTCACTAATTTTGAATTTGATGCCTGCACACGTTCCAAAAAACCTGCAACAGTGCAAGAAAAGACTGGGAAAGTTGAGGAATGCTAAAAAAAAAAAAAAACATTTTTGGAACATTCCACAGGTAAACAGGCTAATTGGAAACAGGTGAGTGTCATGACTGGGTATAAAAGGAGCATCCCCGAAAGGTTCAGCTGTTCACAAGCAAGGATGGGGCGAGGTTCACCACTTTGTGAACAACTGTATGGGCAAATAGTCCAACAGTTTAAGAACGTTTCTCAACGTACAATTGCAAGGAATTTAGGGAGTTCATCAACAGTCAATGGTATCATTAAAGACTCACTCCGGCGGCTCTAAAACCACCTCAAAAACAAATACGTATTGCCCAAAATAGTATATTGTGGCTTTTTACCCACAAAAAAAAACTTTCATTGCCTTAGAATTGCTTGGAAGGCACTTTTAAATCTTTCACCTACTTACGTATGCGCGGATCTATGAATACTCTAATTACCAACTTGCAGGGCTTGTGCGTGACCGGTCGCCATGCTCCTCAACCTCCAGGGCTTGCATGTGATTGGTCGCCATGCTCCAAGACCTCCAGGGCTTGTACACGATTGGTTGCCGCGACTCCTGGTGGGTGGGCTGCTAGTCTGTTCACAATGCTTCTGGACATTAACCCAGGGTATGGCCATTCTGGTAAGTATGGTAAAATGTCAGAACACCGGGTCCCCCCTCCCTCCTCCTCCACTTACTCGCTATGCAAAACTGACGCTTTCATTCCCCCTCACTCCTGCTGCTCATCGGCTCTTCCCTCTTCCCCCAAGGTAGCCAAGAGTATCCGTCTGATACATATAAGCAGGAATGCTTAAGTAGCTACAAACGGTCTGTCCAAACTCACCCGTTCCAGGGGGGCATCACCAAATTGGAAATTCACAGAAGAAAAACACAGACTTGGGACTGTGGTGAGATTTTGCTGTTGATAAATCTTGTAAGTCACAAAAAAACATGTTACAGACATGTTAACAACAGAAAAAAATTGATTTTTGCCAGAATGTCACTTTAAAAGATTCAGAGAATCTGGAGAAATTTCTGCATGCAAGTGGCAAAGTCGAAAACCACCATTTAATGCCCATGACTTTCAATCCCTCAGGCGGTACTGAATTAAAAACAGACATCATTCTGTAATGGATATTACCACGTGGGCTTAGGAACACTTCAGAACAATACTGTCAGTTAATGAACAATACTGTCAGTTAATGCAGTTCATCGCAATCTACAAGTCACCTTTATAGTCAAGACGCCTTTATTTATATAGCACATTTAAAAACAACCATGGTTGACAAGTGCTTCACAAATGAAAAAAAAAAATACAATGATGATAAATAATGAAGCAGCATGTTAAAATAAAACACAAAAAGTGTGCACATGGAGTTCAGTCAAATAGGGTGAAGCTAAACTATTAAGACACTTGTATGTAATCAGCATAATTTTAAAATCTATTCTGTGGCAAATAGATAGCAAGTGGAGGGAGTGTAAAGTAGAAGAGATATGGTTCCACTTTTTCTTTCCTGACAAGAGATGAGCAGCAGCATTTTGAATTTACTGCAGGTGGTGAATAGATGCCTGATCAAGGCCTACATATAAAGAATTACAATAGTCAAGTCTAGAAGATATGAAGGCATCGATCACCTTCTCCAAATCTTTAGGAGGAAGATAAGGTTTGGCCTTCGCTATAAGTCTCACCTGCAAGAAACTGAACCTAATGACAAAAGAAATTTGCTTATCAAATTTAAAAACGCTGTCAAAAATGACACCAAGACTTTTCACAGAGGAGTGAATGTTATTTTCTAAGGGCCCAAGAATCCTAGCATCTGACAAGTCAGGTTGTCCAAATACTATGACATCAGTTTTATCTTCATTTAATTTGAGGAAGTTTAAGTTCATCCATGTCTCTATGTCCTTCAAACAGGCAAGTACTGGCTGCAATGATTGCCTAGTTCCCAGTCTAAGGGGCAGCTCATTGCCGCAGTGGTTAACACAGTGGCAGCACAGTAAGAAGGTCACGGGATCGATTTCACCCCTGACCATTGTGGGTTCGATCCCACCCCCTGACCATCAGTGACCCTTCTGTGTGGAGTTTGCATGTTCTTCCCATGTCTGTGTGGGCTTTCCCCGAGTACTCCGGTTTCCCCGCACAGGCCCAAAACATGCAAGTTAGGTTAATTGGAGACTCTAAAGTGGCCCTAGGTGTGAATGTGCGTGTGTGAATGGTGAAGGGATTGGCGCCGTGCTGTGGCTGCCCCAACCATCCAAATGGATGCCCTGAATTTCCCTCTGGGGATTAATTAAGTACACAAAATTTTAAAAAAAATCAAGTCAAAATCAAATAAATTGGTATGTCATCAGCAAAACAATGAAAGGAGACACAATGGTTCCTAAAAAATTATGCCAGACGCAACAGATACAACAAGAAGAGAATGGGGCCTAGTACAGAACCCTGGGGGACACCACAGGTATCAGACTGGCCTGTCTGCAGTCCAGACCTGTTTCCCAATGAAAATGTGTGGTGCATTATGAAGTGTAAAATATGCCAACAGAGACACTGGACTGCTGAGCAACTGAAGTCATACACCAAACAAGAGTGGGAAAGAATTCCACCTACAAAACTTCAACAATTACACCGCGTTCCAAATTATTATGCAAATGATATTTGTCTCTGATTTTCCTAAATAGTCAATGCAAATGACAGTCAGTATAATTTTCAAGTCATCAACCATTAGAGCATAATTCAAATTTTATTGAACAAACCTCCCAATGATAACTATTTTTTGCAAAAATAAAAAAATCAAAATGCAGTTTCAAATTATTATGCACAACAGCGTTTCAAAACATTTTATTGGTTGTAAAGAACTGAAAATGCTCATTTGTTGAATTTGCAGCATTAGGAGATCATATTTACAGAAATCAAAAGCTATTTCAATCAAAAACATCTGAATAGGCCAAGTTACATGCTAACATAGGACTTCTTCTTTGACATAACCTTCACAATTCTTGCATCCATTGAACTTGTGAGTTTTTGGAGAGTTTCAGCTTGAATTTCTTTGCAAGATGTCAGAATAGCCTCCCACAGCTGCTGTTTTGATGTGAACTGCCTCCCAACCTCATAGATCTTTTGCTTGAGGATGCTCCAAAGATTTTCAACAGGGTTGAAGTCAGGGGAGGATGAGGGCCAAACCATAAGTTTTCTCCTTTTTTGCCCATAACAGCCAATGACACAGAGGTATTCTTTGCAGCATGAGATGGTGCTTTGTCATGCATGAAGATGATTTCACTACGGAAGGCAGGGTTCTTCTTTTTGTACAATGGAAGAAAGTGGTCAGTCAGAAATGCTATATACTTTGCCGAGGTCATTTTCACACCTTCAGGGCCCCTATAGGGGCTTACCAGCTCTCTCCCCATGATTCCGGCCCAAAACATGACTCTGCTACCTTGTTGGGACATGGTGGCCATCCACCATCCACTGCTCCATCCATCTGAACCATCCAGGGTTGCACGGCACTCATCAGTAAACAAGACTGTTTCAAAATTAGTCTTCATGTATTTCTGGGTCCACTGCAACCTCTTCTGCTTGTGAGCACTGGTTAGGGATGGCCGAATAGTAGGTTTATGCACAACTGCAAGCCTTTGGAGGGTCCTACACCTTGAGGTTCATGGGACTCCACAGGCGCCAGCAGCTTCAAATACCTGTCTGCTGCTTTGTAATGGCATTTTAACAGTTACTCTCTTAATCTGATGAATTTGTCTGGCAGAAACCTTCCTCATTATGCCTTTATCTGCACAAACCCATCTGTGCTCTGAACCAGCCACAAATTTCTTCACAGTACGATAATCACGCTTAAGTTTTTGTGAAAAATCTAATGTTTTCATACCTTGTCCAAGGCATTGCACTGTTTGATGCTTTTCGGCAGCAGAGAGATCCTTTTTCTTTCTCATATTGCTTGAAACTTGTGGCATGCTTAATAATGTGGAACATCCTTCTTAAGTAGTTTTCCTTTAATTGGGCTCACCTGGCAAACTAATTATTACAGGTGTCTGAGATTGATATCAGTGATCCAAAGAGCCCTGAGACACAATACCATCCATGAGTTTAATTGAAAAATAAAAAATAGAATGTTTATGACACTAAAATCTTATTTGCATAACAATTTGGACCGTGGTGTAGTGTCTTCAGTTTCTAAACACTGAGTGTTAAAAGGAAAGGACATGCCTCTATCCCAGCTTTATTGGAACATGTTGCAGGCATCAAATTCAAAATGAGTGAATATTTGAGAAAAAAAAGTTTATCAGCTTGAACAATAAATATCTATTTTTTGTGTATTCAACTGAATATAGGTTGAAAACGATTTGCAAATCATTGTATTCCTCATACCTTATACCGTTATACCTCATCACCCCCCCCCCCCCCCACCACCACCACCACCACCACCGGAAGGTCTGACCACAACCTGGTTCACCTCCTGCCTGTGTACAAACCTCTGGTACACAGACAACCTCCTATTACCTGCACAGTGAAGATATGGTCTGAGGAGGCGGAGGACCCTCTGAAGGACTGTTTTGAATCCACTGCGTGGGAGCAGCTCTGTAATCAACATGGTGAGGACATCGACGGCCTCACACACACCATCACAGACTACATCAACTTCTGTATAGAGAACACTGTACCCACCAAGACCATATGGTGTTTCTCAAACAACAATGTCTAGAACAACTCTGAGATAAAGTCACTGCTGAAGGAGAAGAAAAGGATCTTCAGGTCAGGAAATAAGGAGGAGCTGAAGTCTGTACAGAGGGAGCTAAGGAGGAAGATCAGAGAGGGGAAGGACAGCTACAGGAAGAAGATGGAGGACAAGCTGCAACAGTGTCATGTCAGCAGTGTTTGGAGAAGCCTCAAAACCATCTCTAGGTACCAGAATACCTCCTCCCAGGCCATGGGGGGTCGGGAGTGGGTGAACAACCTAAACCTGTTTTTTAATACATTTGATCAACCGTTCTCTTCTCTGCCTGCCCAAGAACCACTGCTGCCTCCACCTTCATCTAGTCCCGCTTTCCATGCCCCCCCGTACATCCCCTGCTGTTTTTTTCCCACACAGACCGCCCCCCCGCCAGGACACAGCCCCCCTGCCCCAACCTGACTCTCTCACTAAGACCCAGGTGAGAGCTGAGCTGAAGAAGATCAAGACAAGGAAGGCTGCAGGTCCGGATGACATCAGCTCGAGGCTCCTCAAGTCCTGTGCAGACCCAACTGTGCGGGATCATGGAGCACATCTTCAGTCTGAGCCTGAAAGCTGGGGAGGGTACCATAGCTGTGGAAAACATCCTATGTGGTACCTGTACCAAAGACCCCGCACTCCAAGGACCTGAACAACTACAGACCAGTGGCCCTCACATCACACCTAATGAAGACCCTGGAGAGGCTGCTCAATTCAATTCAATTCAATTCAACTTTATTTATATAGCGCCATTTCACAACAACAGTCATCTCATAGCACTATCAACTGTAGGGGGAACCCCCACAGTTGCAGAAAGACCCCAGCAATCAGGCGATCCCCTGTGAGCAAGCACTTGGCGACGGTGGAGAGGAAAAACTCCCTTTTAACAGGAAGAAACCTCCAACAGAACCAGGCGCAGGGAGGGGCAGTCATCTGCTGCGACTGGCTGGGGGGTGAGGGGATAGAGAAGAAGAAAAGAACAGACATGTAGAGAGCAAACAGCACGATGGGGACTCAATCTATGGGAGAGAACAAACAAATGTTAATGACCAGCAAAAAAAATATTTCATTGAGAGTGAGGAAAGGAGTGAGGCCCAGTGCATTACTGGAGGTCCCCCGGCTGACTAAACCTATTAGCAGCATAACTAAGGGAGGGTTCAGAAACACAAGATCCCTCCCTAATTGTAGGCTATATCAAAAAGGTAGGTTTTAGCCCTATTCTTAAAAACAGAGATCGAGTCTGACTCCCGAATCCAGATTGGCAGCTGATTCCACAGGAGAGGAGCTTGATAACTGAAGGCTCTGCCTCCCATTGTACTTTTGGAGATTCTAGGTATTACAAGTAATCCTGCATTTTGGGAGCGTAGTGCTCTGTTAGGATAATACGGTAGTATCAGATCTTTTAAATAAAAAGGAGCCTGATTGTTTAGAGCTTTGTAAGTAAGAAGAAGGATTTTAAACTTAATTCTAAACTCTTATGGGAAGCCAATGAAGGGAGGCCAGAACCAGAGAGATATGATCTCTCTTTCTAGTACCTGTTAAAACTCTTGCTGCAGCATTTTGGATCAGCTGAAGACTTTTTAAAGATGTTTTAGGACAGCCTGATAATAAAGAATTACAATAATCTAATCTCGAGCTAACAAAAGCGTGGATCAGTTTCTCAGCATCACTCTGAGACAAGATGCTCCTAATCTTGGCAATATTACGCAAATGATAGAAGGCAGTCTTAGAAACAAATTTAATATGTGAATTGAAGGACAAATCCTGATCAAAAATAACTCCAAGGTTCCTCACAGAGCTATTAAGAGAAAGAGTAACCGCATCCAAACTGAAAGTTTGATTTGGAAAGGAATTTCTAAGGTTTTTTGGACCAACAAGAATGACTTCAGTCTTATCTGAATTTAATAGCAGGAAATTATAAGTCATCCAAGCTTTGATTTCCCTAAGACAGGCTTCTAACTTGGCTAATTGATTACTATCATCTGGCTTCATTGACAGGTATAATTGTGTGTCATCTGCATAACAATGAAAATGTATACAATGCTTTCTAATAATGTTGCCTAACGGAAGCATATATAAACTAAAAAGAGTAGGCCTAGCACAGATCCCTGTGGAACTCCATGACTAAGCTTTGAGTTGAAAGAAAACTCATTATTTACATGAACAAACTGGAACCTATCAGATAAATAAGATCTAAACCACTGCAACGAAGTTCCATTAAGTCCAACATAGTGTTCTAATCTATCAAGTAGAATATTATGATCGATAGTATCATAATGCTCCTCGCCCACCTTCGCCCCCTGGTGGGACCAGCGATGGAGCCACTTCAGTTTACCTACCAGCATGGCATTGGGGTTGAGGATGCAGCGATCTTCCTCCTACACTGTTCCCTGTCCCACCTGGAGAAGCCTGGGAGCACCGTGAGAATCATGTTCTTTGACTTCTCCAGTGCTTTCAACACCATCCAACCAGTGATCCTGAGGGACAAGCTGCTGTGTGCAGGGGTGGACCAGCACCTGTCATTGTGGATCCTGGACTACCTCACAAACCAACCACAGTTTGTGCAAACCCAGGACTGTGTGTCTGATACCATCATCTGCAGTACAGGGGCCCTCCAGGGAACAGTTCTGGCTCCCTTCCTGTTCACCCTCTACACTGCTGACTTTTCATAGAACACACCACACTGCCATCTACAGAAGTTCTCTAATGACTCTGCGATTGTCGGCTTCATCTCTGATGGGGATCATGTGGAGTTCAAAGGACTTATCCAGGACTTTGTGGGCTGGTGCCTGTGCAACTGCCTCCAGATCAATGCGAGGAAAACCAAGGAACTGGTGGTGGACTGCCGCAGGCGAGGACAACCCCCCACAGCACCGGTAAACATCCAGGGAACAGACATTGAGATGGTGACATCTTACAAGTACCTGGGTGTTCACCTGAACAATAAACTGGACTGGTCACACAACACCAACGCACGCTATAAGAAGGGGCAGCTCAGGCTGTACCTCCTGAGGAGACTCAGGTCTTTTGGAGTGCAAGGGGCACTCCTGAAGACCTTCTACGATTCGGTGGTGGCATCAGCCATCACATTTGGAGTGGTCTGCTGGGGCAGCAGCATCACGGCAGCCGACAGGAAGAGATTGAACAGGCTGATCAAAAAAAGCTAGCTCTGTTCTGGGGAAATGCCTGAACCCAGTGGAGGAGATAGGAGAGAGGAGGATGGTGGCTAAGCTGTCATTTCTGCTGGAGTCCGAGTGCCAACCCATACGAGACACGTTGAACGCACTGAGGAGCTCATTTAGCGGTAGGCTGGGCCATCCTAGGTGCACGACAGAGAGGTTCCGCAGGTCCTTCCTACCTACAGCTGTCAGACTTTATAACCTAACCAGGGCTGCTCATAGAGGTCGTATTAAATGTACTAAATGTAACAACTTTGGACAATACAGATCGTCCCTTCCAATGCACAACTAGGACAATAACAATCATTATTGAGGGTGGCAACAACACTGTTGATTAAAATGCAAACTATATTGTCTGGGTACATATTCATATTCTGCAGGGTAATTTAACAAATCGTAGCGCTGTTTATACCATCTAGCTGCAATGCTCCTGCACTGTGCATATAACTATATACATGTGTATATTTATTTACTGCTTTGGCTAACCAGTTCTTATCTTATTAACTATTGCTCTTAGTGCTGCTATCCCTTTGCTGCTGTCATCCTGGAATTTCCCCATTGTGGGACTAATAAAGGCTTATCTTATCTTATTCCGTTTTTATTTATGTTTTACACAATGTCCCAACTTCACTGGAATTGGGGTTTGTATATACTGTAAGTTTGAATTTCTCCTAAAATACTGTAACATACACAGTTATATGACTGAACCCATGCAACCTGTATAAAATACATATTGGCACACCAATGTAAATTATGAAATGAAAGTAGGAAGCTCAGTTTCTGCTTCCGGATCACCAAGGGATGGCAGCATAGAGCGTGGTCTCCCGACCAAAAACAGAAAATTACTTTGAAAAAGTCAAATTAAAACCGACAAAACTAGTCCTAACATCTACAAAGGAGAGGAGATGCCTCCGAAAGGGAGAAATAAATCAACCACTGTCGCGACATCCACAGAAACGGATGTGTCGCAAGATCAAGAAGCTAATGCTAACTCCACCACTGCTAACCAGGGAAAAAACGACGCAAATGAGGACAAAGGAGAGGTGACTAACAGCACAATACTCAAAGAACTGGGTGAATACAGACAAGAGATCAAGAGAGAATTTGCCAAAACAAACTCAAGACTGGATGAAGCGGAGAAAAGAATTGTGGGGAACGAGGAAAGGCTACAAGACATGGAAGGAGTGGTTGCAGGAATGCTAAAACTGCAAGAACAACTTCAGGAGAAATTAACGGATCAGGAATGCAGGTCGAGAAGAGAAAACATCAGGATTTATGGAATTCCTGAACAAAAAGAAATGGACCCAAAGACAATGATTACATTTATAGAGAAAGTGCTTAGCGATAACCTCGGCATCCCTGATACTGTAAACCTGAACATAGAGAGGAGGCACACCAAGCACTCACCCCACAGGCCCCACCTGGAGCCAAGCCGAGGTCTATCCTTGTCAAATTCCAGAGTTTTAGAACGAAAGAAGAAGTAATCCATTTGGCATGGCAGAAGAAAGGCTTTACTCTGGATGGCCATAAGATAAACTTGGATCATGATTATGCTCCGGTAATTTTACACAGACGGAAAGCATATGCTGAGGCGCAACAAGTCCTGAAAGAAAACAAAATACGATTTCAGACTCTCTATCCAGCTCGCCTAAGAGTTCACTATGAAAAAGGGCAGAGAACGTATGACACAGCGGAAGAGGCGACAGCGGACATGGTCAGCCGTGGCCTGCCGGTGAAAGTGATTGAGCAGCCAGCAACGTTGTGGGAGAGGATCCAGCGAGGAGCCTGGCAGCCAGCGCGGACCAAACGGGCCACCGCAGCCGGGAGCATGCAGCGCTTCAAGCAAAAGCTGCAAGCATTTAGACGCACAGCAACAGAGGATACAGGTTGATTTGGTCTTTTTTGATTAAAGGTAAGAAATAAATGAGAAAGATATATAAGAAAAGAACTACGAAAATTTTGGTTGGAGGAAGGGACAACAAGGGGACACTGAACTGTTTATATGGCTGACGTCATAGGGGAGGGCCCTCTGACACACTGGAGGTGTAGAGGTTATCCCTCAAACCAGCAATGGGTCAGTAAATCGACCTTAGGGTTGGAAGTTAGTTTTGGAATCTGTTCTATGTTCACAAAGTTTGTTTTTGTTATTCATTGCATTATTCCTTTTCCAAGGGAGTGCTTACAGGGAACTGAGGTTAAAAGTAAATATTTGAATGCAAGGAAAACCGGTTGAAATAGTTTCTTTCAATGTAAATGGAGTTCTGAATCCTATAAAGAGGAGTAAGACTTTGACAAAACTAAAACGAGAAAAGGCACAGATTGCCTTCCTTCAAGAAACTCATTTGAGTCAACCTGAACATGCAAAATTAAAAAGGCAGGGTTTTAATCTGTTTTCTCCTCTTCTTATAAAGCTGGGCACTGACGAGGGGTTGCTATACTTATTTCAAATTTGCTAAATTATGATCATATATCAGAAATACAAGATGAGGAGGGAAGATTTATCAAAATTACTGGTAAAATAGGGGGACATGAAATAACGCTTATAAATGGTTATATTCCACCTGGAAGTGATTGGACTCTCTATAGACACATATTTGAGTTAATGATGAATTCTCAGGGAGTGGTAATCTGTGGAGGAGACTTCAATATTAGATTAAATCCAAAATTAGATGTATCAAGTACAACCAATGCAGAAAATGCACTAATTAAAAAGATTGATGAAAGAAGTGGGAATTATTGACGTTTGGAGAGAATTACATCCTAAAAGTAGAGACTATACACACTATTCATGCCCCCACAGTGTTTATTCAAGAATAGACTATTTTTTTGTGTTCAATAATGATTCTTTCAGAGTAAGAGATTGCAAAATTAAGACAATTGATCTCTCGGATCATAGTCCCATTTCATTGTCTGTTATTTTAGAAAAGAAGGTCAGAAAAGTGTTATGGAAGTTCAACGCAAATATATTAAATGATTCCGAATTAAGACAAAAATTAAAGGATGACCACATACCACGTACCACCCCAGTCACAGACTTTTTGGAGTCTGTGACTGGGGTGCTGGAGGGTGCTCCTCCTGGAGACTCCATTGTCCTACTGGGGGACTTCAATGCGCACGTGGGCAACAACAATGAAACCTGGAGGGGGGTGACTGGGAGGAACGGCCTGCCCGATCTGAACCCGAGTGGTGTTCAGTTATTGGACTTCTGTGCTAACCACAGTCTGTCCATAACGAACACCATGTTCAAGCATAAGGGTGTCCATATGTGCACCTGGCACCAGGACACCCTAGGTTGCAGGTCGATGATCGATTTTGTTATCGTATCATCAGACCTGCGACCGTATGTCTTGGACACCCGAGTAAAGAGAGGTGCAGAGCTGTCAACTGATCACCACCTGGTGGTGAGTTGGATCCGATGGCAGGGGAGGAAGCCATTCAGACCTGGTAGACCCAAACGTATAGTGAGGGTGTGCTCGGAGCGTCTGGCTGAGGCCCCTGTCCGGGAGGTCTTCAACTCCCACCTCCGGAAGAACTTCAACCACATTCCGAGGGAGCCTGGAGACATGGAGTCTGAATGGGCCATGTTCTCCACCTCTGTTGTTGAAGCGGTGGCCCAGAGCTGCGGCCGCAAGGTGGTCGGTGCATCTCGTGGTGGCAACCCCCGAACCAAGTGGTGGACACCAGTGGTGAGGGGGGCCATTAAGCTGAAGAAGGAGTCCTATCAAGCTTGGTTGGCTTGTGGGACTCCCGAAGCAGCTGAGGTGTACCGGCAGGCCAAACGGAGTGCAGCTCGGGTGGTCGCTGAAGAAAAAACCCGGGTATGGGAGGAGTTTGGTGAGGCCATGGAACAAGACTTTCGGTTGGCTTCAAAGAGATTCTGGCAAACTGTTCGGCGGCTCAGGAGGGGAAAGCAGCTCCCCGTCCACACTGTGTATGGTGCGGATGGGACACTGTTGACTTCAACTGGGGATATCGTCGGGCGGTGGAAGGAATACTTCGAGGATCTCCTCAATCCCACTGATACGCCTTCCACAGAGGAAGCAGGGTTTGGGGATGAGGGGGATGACTCGCCTATCACAGGGGCTGAGGTCGCCAAGGTGGTTAAAAATCTCCTTGGTGGCCGGGCCCCGGGGGTGGACGAGATTCGCCCTGAGTACCTCAACGCCCTGGATGTTGTTGGGTTGTCATGGTTGACACGCCTCTGCAACATTGCGTGGAGGTCGGGGGCAGTGCCTTTGGCATGGCAAACCGGGGTGGTGGTTCCTCTCTTCAAAAAAGGGGACCGGAGGGTGTGCTCCAACTTTAGAGGGATCACACTCCTCAGCCTCCCTGGGAAGGTCTATGCCAAGGTACTGGAAAGGAGAGTCCGGCCGTTGGTCGATCCTCGGATTCAGGAGGAGCAATGTGGTTTTCGTCCTGGCCGTGGCACATCGGACCAGCTCTTTACCCTCTCGAGAATTCTTGAGGGTTCGTGGGAGCTTGCCCAACCAGTTTACATGTGTTTTGTGGACTTGGAGAAGGCATTTGATCGCGTCCCTCGTGGATTTTTGTGGGGGGTGCTTCGGGAGTATGGGGTATCGGGCTTGTTGTTACGAGCTATTCGGTCTCTGTACGACCGTTGTGAGAGTTTGGTTCGTATTGCCAACACTCGGTCGGAGTCATTCCCAGTGAGAGTTGGATTCCGCCAGGGCTGCCCTTTGTCACCGATCCTGTTCATAATTTTTATGGACAGGATTTCTAGGCGCAGCCAGGGAATGGAGGGTGTCATGCTTGGTGACCACAGGATCTCATCTCTGTTGTTTGCAGATGATGTTGTCCTGTTGGCTTCATCCAGCAAGGACCTACAGCTCTTGCTGGGACAGTTTGCCGCTGAGTGTGAAGCGGCTGGGATGAGAATCAGCACCTCCAAGTCCGAGTCCATGGTCCTCAGCCGGAAAAAGGTGGATTGTCCTCTCCGGGTTGGGGACAGGCTCCTGCCCCAAGTGGAGGAGTTTAAGTATCTTGGGGTCTTGTTCACGAGTGAGGGGAAAATGGAGCAAGAGATCGACAGACAGATTGGAGCAGCATCTGCAGTGATGCGGACGTTGCACCGGTCTGTTGTGGTGAAGAGGGAGCTTAGTTCTAAGGCAAAGCTGTCGATTTACCAGTCAATCTACGTTCCTACTCTCACCTATGGTCACGAGCTTTGGGTAATGACCGAAAGAACGAGATCGCGGATACAAGCGGCTGAAATGAGCTTTCTCCGTAGGATTGCTGGACTCACCCTCAGAAATAGGGTGAGGAGCTCAGTCATCCGGGAGAGGCTCAGAGTAGAACCGCTGCTCCTCCACATTGAAAGGAGTCAGTTGAGGTGGTATGGGCATCTGATTAGGATGCCTCCTGGACGCCTCCCACTTGAGGTGTTTCAGGCACGTCCCACTGGGAGGAGACCTCGGGGCAGACCCAGTACTTGGTGGAGAGACTATGTCTCCCAGCTGGTCTGGGAACGCCTTGGTATCCCCTCTGAAGAGCTGGAGCAGGTGGCTGGGGAGAGGGAAGTCTGGGCTTCTCTGCTTGAACTGCTGCCTCCGCGACCCGGACCTCCGGAAAAGCGGTAGAAGATGGATGGATGGATGGAAGGATGGATGGATTAAAGGATGACATTAAGAACTATCTTGAGTTGAACGACACAGGCGAAGTGTCAAAGATAATTTTGTGGGACGCTCTGAAAGCTGTAATGAGAGGAAAGATCATTTCAATGATGTCTCACTTGGAAAAAAAATTGGAAGGGGCAAAAATTAGCTGAGCTCCAAGGAAGATTAAAACGATTACAAGAGTTAGACAGTAATATGAGCAATTCAAAAGTATAAGCAGAAGTAAAAAAGATTAAAAGTGAAATTGATAACATCTATACGCAGGACATCCAGAAAAAAATTATTTTTCTGAAGCAAAAATACTACAAAATTGGGAGTAAATCGACTAAACTACTAGCATATAAATTACGCAAACAGAGAGCAGAAAACACAATTTATAGAAGAAAACACCCCCAAACGAAGAGGGTTGAAAACAAACTGGAAAAAATACAGGAAAGTTTTGAATTATTTTATAAAGATTTGTATTCCCAACCTCAAACTTCTAACGAGATACAAATAGAAGATTTTTTAAAAGCATTGAACTTACCAACAATGACAAATACACAAAATGAAAAATTAGTCCAACCAATAACAACCAAAGAACTAAATCTGCCCATTTCCAACTTAAAAGTGGGGAAGTCCCCAGGCTCTGACTGTTACACTACAGAGTGGTATAAATGTTTTAAAGAAGAATTGTCCCCTATACTATTAAAAACCTTTAACTGGATTATACAAAATGGTGAAATCCCTCCATCTTGGAAAGATGCAGTCATTTCTGTCATACCCAAGGAGGGTAAGGACAGACAGGATTGCAGTAGCTACGTCCCATTAGTGTCCTTAACTTGGATTAAAAATTATTCACAGCAATAGTGGCTCGAAGACTTGAAAAATTCCTACCTGATTTGATACATTTAGACCAGTGTGGATTTATCCAGCAAAGACAGACCTTAGATAATATAAGACGCTCCTTACATGTGATAGGACAAATAAATAAGGAAAAGACTAAGCTCATTATTGTAGGATTAGATGCCAAAAAGCCGTTCAACTCAGTCAGATGGTTATTCCTCTATAAAGTATTGGCGAAATTCGGTTTTAATGAAAATTTTATCACATTAATGCAATCCCTTTATGATAAGCCAAGGGCTCATGTAAAGATCAACGGAGATCTTTCTGACTCCTTCCTCCTGGAACGAGGAACAAGGCAGGGATGCCCGATTTCACCCCTCTTTTTGCCCTTTATATTGAGCCCCTTGGCCGATTGATAAGACAGACTGGGGAGATTAAGGGGATTACAGTAGCTGGGAATGAACAAAAAGTTGCAATGTTTGCAGATGATGTACTTGTTTTTTTGGAGGAGCCTGAAGAATCTTTTATGAAGTTGATGTCTGTATTAAACAGCTTCGGGAAGTTATCTGGTTACAAATTAACCTCTTGCACTCCGGGATACCACGGGCGGTCACGTCTCTGCGTCCTAGCACGCCCTCGTGTGCTCTAGGACGTGTGCGTCCTAGAGCGCACTGAAAAAAAAAGAAGCTGCATTTCCGTTCTTCCACTACAGACACAGCCGCAAACAGAAAGCCAAAGGAGTGCTTTGATTGGTTTAAATTTGCTTGACCTCTCATTCGACTAATAAGAGCCTTGAACTGGGTTTCTGAAACCTTGAAGAACCAATGACTGAAAACCTAGCAAGAAGGACCCGCCTACCAACGGCTGCGAATACAGCGAGCCAATTGAAGCAGAGAAGTTCCATGATTGAAAGCGTGCCTCCCGTACGTAAAATCTGTTTTGTGTAAGCCGCTGGGTGACACACACGCATTCGCCAGTCTTTTTTTCTTACTACTGTTCTTATTTGTTTTGAAAAATCATTCGCCAAAACCACAATCATGGAAGCGCAAAACCGCAATAATGGAATCATGGTTTGACCGGGTCGCGTGACCAGAACCACGAGTCGTAACAAGCGGACCAGCGTCATGTTCGTCTGACAATGAGGAAGAGAAGTTCGCCAGCGACACTGCTGTTGTGGACAGGTAAGTGTTATAAGCTAAATTATTCTTTATCCCTGAAAATTGTAATCAAAATGACTTTTGACCGATCGGTAAATTACAACTGTGCGTCATCGCCACATGACGGACCGGCCCGTGTGCCGCGTCCGGACCGTGAATGCCCCCCCGCTACTCTTCTGTAGCGGATTGCAGATATATTGCAAATATTTTAGTACAACTGTGCGCCGCGGTCGCCACATCGCCACATGACGGAACAGTCATGTGGCGATATGTGGCGATGGACGATGTCCATCCTCTGTAGCGGGGGAGGGGGGGAGTTGTTATCCTCTTCATTACAGATATTTTAGTATAATTTTTAGTGCACTGTAGGTTATTTTTTCTTGTAAAAAAAAAAAAAGCCACACATTTTTTACGTGGCACGCTTCTTTGTGTGTGGGGGCTTGTTTGTTCATTCATACACATGCATTCATAAACAACCCCCCCCCACACACACACAGCCCTGAGTGTCACCTTTCATTAGAGCCCAACATCAAGCTTCTATATTGAATCATTCAAAAGTTACAGACGTTTTTCCAAACTGTGCCATTTGGCACAGTTGAAAAACGCCTGGGAACAACCTGACAAAAAAGCTGTGTAATATATTCATTTTTTGTGGTATTGTTACAAAATTTTGACCTCATCTGGATAACACTTGGTTCTATATTTCTGTTGCATTTTCCAGCCCATACCTGACAGCTGTGTGTTATTTGCAAGCATTTGTATCCAAAAAAACACCCAGGCGGACTTTATTTTCTTCAAGTTCAGTATGTTTAGATGACTGTTACTCAGTGGCAGGAGCACTTAGAGAGATTATGACTGTTTTGCCAAAAAATTCAAAGTGTTTTCTTTTAAATGAGACCAACCCCATGAAGATGCTGCAAAGGGTTGAAGAACAGCTTTTGATTTACTTTGGGTACGTTATTTTTAGGCGTTTTTAGGGAAATTGACCAGAGTGCAAGGGGTTAAATAACTAAAACTCAGGTGATGACCCTGAATTATAAAGTTTCAAAATCTCTTAAGGAAAAATATAATGTTGACTGGGATGCTGTCTTCCTAAAATATTTAGGTATAATTCTCACTAAAGACATTTCTAGACTGTTTCAAGCAAATTATGACCCACTATCATTAGCAATAAAATCAGACATAAATAGATGGAATCTTGTACCCTTTCTCAATTTAAACTCAAGGATTATTGCAGTGAAAATGAATATAGTTCCCCGATTGCTGTATTTGTTCGGAACATTACCTATTGAAGTGAGTGACAATCAATTCAAGGAATGGGACAAATGGATTTCACGCTTTATATGGTAGGGGAAGAAACCAAGAATACGCTATACTGTTTTACAATTAAAGAAAGAAAAGGGTGGAGCAATGCTTCCTTGTTTGAAATACTATTATTATGCTTCTCAAGTTATTCCTTTACTATATTGGTGTAACCCAGACTTCCAAGCTAATTGGAAGATAATAGAATCCAACATATCACCTATATTCCCCTTACAAGCTGCAATTTCAGATAAAAGACTAGCTGACCAATTACAGGGTCTAAACTCTTGGATTGAACACACACTTAAGGTGTGGCATAAAGTAGTGAAAACCTGTGAAATAGGAAACATGCTAAGAAATTTCAGATGGTGTGCCTATGACACAGATTTTCAACCCAACAAAAGTGATAAAAGATTTCAAACTTTGACAAAAAAAAGGGCTAACAACGTACCTTACCTTTACAAGCAAAGGAACACTACAGAACTTCTAGTCCCTACAAACCAAGTTTGGTCTTGAGCAAGTAGACTTCTTCAGGTACCTCCAAATACGTGATTATTTTAACAAGCATAGCAAATCTCTAAACCTATCTTCAACAGAGTCACACTTTTTTAAAATTTTAAAATCAGCTTATGACACTTCGATGAAAACGGCAATTTCTAAGTTATATAATGGGATGCTAAATGCAAGGAACAATGATACGCTACACATTAAGAATAAGTGGGAACATTAAGTGGGAATGGGCATTTCTGACGAGAATTGGGAAAAAATTTGTATCTTTCAATGGTCCTCCACAATATGGTATGGAGGGAACACTGTTGGAAAAATGTGATAAGATTTTTTAAGACTCCTCACCAAAGTAAATATAGAAACATAAATAATGAGTGTTGGAGAAGGTGTGGCTCTGTTGAAGCAAATCATTTTCATATATTCTGGGAATGTCCGGTTTTGCATCAATATTGGTCTGGAATTCATAAAGCTTTAAATGATATCTTCAAGGTAAACATTGCAAACGACTTTTTAAATTTATATTTGGGTCTTGTTCTAACTCTGGACAGAAGAGGGGACATAAAATTGCTGCAGGCGCTCTTAGCAGCCAGTAAGAAATCAATTACTAGAAAATGGTTAAACCCAGCCCCACCCACACTCAATGATTGGTTTGGAATAATTTTGGAAATCTTCAAAATGGAAAAATTGACATATTTGTTAAGAATTCAAAGGGAAAAATTTTATTCAATTTGGAACAAGTGGATTCATTTTATATCCCCTATTCGGAATGAATTTTGTATGACTCCAGATGTAAACATCCTTGTTGAATCACCTTACTAAGACTGAAATTTTGTTTATTTATTCTTCCATATGAGAAGAAGGAATGACTGTAAGCCCCCAGTTCAGTTTGTTTGTTTTTCGTTTTTTTTTTTGGTTCCTATAAAACAAATAAGAGGACTATGATACAAATGTTTGAATGCTATATTTGTAAAAATGGCATCCTTTTCTAATAAAAACATAAATGAAAAAAAAAAAAGAAAGTAGGAAGCTCAGCCACACGGCATCAAATAGTGTGGAAAAATATATCTATAAAAATAACATAACTGTAAGTACTCACGAATACAGAGTAAGGTTGTCTAAGTTGTTGTGCATGTTGACAGGATAGTATTCTCCCAGGTGAAAGAGTTTCTCAAAAGCCTCATAAACGAAGATGGCACAGATGAGAGCTGCGAAGGATTCCTCTGTGAAGCGGGTGATGTAACAAACCAGTGAGCTTGCATCTGTTGCCACCAGGATAATGCACAGGAAAGCTGTCCACAAACCAATGCTGGTCCGCAGTGACAGGTAGGACAATTGGTGGCCACTGAGAAAGATCGACAGACACACACAAGAATGAAATACACATTAACATAAATGTGTAAATAACTCTGAATCTACACAAAATATTGTCAGAATTGTAGGTCGTCAAAAAAATAAGCTTACTGAAACCCACATGCAGAAATTAAAGAGAATCTTCTCAAACACTAAAACTGGTCCCGTGCTACCAAGAATAGTGAGAGGCTGGCCTGCCGAGAGGGAGTATGTTATTCCTGTCATTGACGCTCCAAACAGGGACTCTATGGCACTCTGTAGAGACAGAGGACAGGGGTGGGGTGAGGGAACACCAAAGGCAAGAAAGCACATGAAGGTGGGTTGGAAGGGAAATGTTGAAGAAGAAAAAGTACAGGGCTGTATTATAATGATCTAGTCAAAACTGCATTGCCAAAAGCATAAAACTCCTTTATGGGTGTGCCTAAGTCTATTTTAATGTTATGGCAGCAAAAAAAAAAAAAAATAAATAAAATAAGACTTTGCATCAGCAAAAAGTGGAAAAGGGTTGTCCTAACTCTTTTAATTATTCAGGGGTGTGTTTTGGGCATAACATGCAATAACCCAATCAGAATGGCTCTTCTCCTTGCTTTTAACAGGTAAGGGTACATGACCTAAGTTGTACCGTGGTGGGGAAAGGAAGTATGTAAGAAGTAAAAATGCACACAAACATCATTGATCTGTGCTGCATGTCATTAAGTCAGGCATTGATTAGTTATTTTGTGGTGGAGGAGGAGGAGATGAAAGAACAATTGGACTCAACTTTTTTAGTTCAGCACAGCGAGCATGGTCACGCATGCAAGACCCCTTAAGTTCCCCTGTTGTGCAACATGCAGACATAAATGGGTTTAATAGTAGTGGAGAAGGGACATGCAAATGTGCATTTCTAAAATGAACCACTTAAATAGCGACTGATAATGCCCTATTCACAATGCCAGAAAATACCAACATGCCAACTTTGCACCCAAATACAGTACACCCCTTTTAAATGAGTCCACTTCTCCTTTCTTAACTGTGTGTGCATAAAGTGCACACATATTCAATTTTCATTTGGATGACAAGGGTGCAAAACAAAAAAGAACAATGCACCGCCAGCAACTAGCAAAGCCACAGGTGCAAGACACAAATCGCAGTGCTAATGCCCACTTTAGATCATCGTAATAGGGCACACAGACATAACTCATGTTTACATGGACACAAGTAACCGGATTAAAAGCCTGATCGGAATAAAAATGCTTCATGTAAACACGCCAATTTGAAGATTCTGACCCGATCATGCTCATTCGGATCAAAATTTCATTCCGATTGAGAGGGGTCAGTTATGCTGATTGTTAATCCGAATGGTGCGCATATAAACACTTATTACGAAGCTTGGGTTGAAAATATGTTTACTGTGCATGTCTGTACATCACCCACACATCGATGTGACGTATTTCCGTCTTTATAGGAGCTAGTGGAAGACATAGCGGGAGTAAAACAAAACTAGTCTGTATCGTCCTGCTGTCTCCCTCTGTTCGTCATATGCAGAAGTATGTACTTGTAGCTTCATTACAGTCTGAATAACACAATACAGGTCCATTTCAAAAAGAGAAAGACACGAAGCAGGGTTTGTTTACACCGGAAGTTGCTTCTTCTTCTACTATTTTCGGAATGTCGAAATGTCGACGTGCGCATGCCAAAATGATTAGTCCGTTCAAACGTGTGACACATGGAAACGCACGTCCTAATCGTATCAGCTTTTTCATTATCCATGTAAACAGAAAAATTCTAATCGGAATTGTAATCAGATTGAAGAAATTTTGCCCATGTAATCGTGGCTATTGAGAAGACACTTGACCAAAACATACCAAACCAGAACACCCAAGTTTTAATTAAACAAGGCTGCAAACAATTAACAAAGGCCGGAAAAACTGTTAAAATGCTTTGAATCCTCCTGACTTTATCAGTCATATCTCTGTGTAGTTATCGCTGAGTTTACTAAGACACATTAAAAATACCAGAACGCGGAGGACTTCCGGTCTGGACACCATGGTGATAGCAGCTTAACGCTGAAGCTCTCAGACCCAATCCAGGAAAATATCTTGAAAATCAGATTTAACGGATTTTTGGAAGAGTGAAAATCAAAAGACAAAGTCATCATGCCTAAAGGAAAACAGAAGAAATCGACATTTACCAGGCCAGCACACGCATCGGCCGAAGAATCTGATCCAGAGGATTTTCTTTCAGAAGACGAGGAGCTGAATGAAGCTAACAAAAAGGTTAGCTTGAAAATGGTATATAATGAATTAAGACGATTTCGCCGAGAGTGTTGGGCCGAATTTCATGAATTCAAAGAAGAATTAAAAAGGACAAACAGCAGAGTGGACCAGGCTGAGAACCAAATCTTGGAAGCAGAGGAAAGAATAAAAGCGCTGGAAGATTCCGTGCTGGATCTACACAAAAGGCAGTCAAGACTAGAGGCTAAGCTAACCGACCAAGAAGGAAGACTGAGAAGAGACAACATAAGAATTCACGGTCTGAAAGAAGGAGTCGAGGATGGTTTCAACACAATGGCGGCTTACGTGGAATCCTTACTGAGAGAGAAGTTGGATATTCCCCAACCCACCGACTTGAAGATAGAAAGGGTGCACCGTACATTAGCCCCTAGGCCGGCGGCGGAAGCGCCTCCATGCTCGGTGGTGGTGAAGTTTTCCAACTCCAAAATAAAAGAAGAGGTTGTAAGACTGGCTTGGCAGAAAAAAGGATTTATGCACCAAGAGAGAAAAGTTTTCGTGGAACACGATTACGCCCCGGAGGTCCTTAAAAAGCGTCGGGAATACAACGACGCTAAAAAGGTTCTACGAGAGAAAAAACTGCGCTTCCAGACGCCATTTCCGGCGAAGCTGAGGGTTTTCTACGGGGGAGAGACATGTCTCTATAACTCGGCGGAAGAAGCAACCGAAGATATGGCGAGAAGAGGACTCCCGGTAACGGTGTTTAAACCTGCAGCAGACCCGATCGAAAGGATCAAGGCTCAAACGTGGTCCACACAGAGACCCTCAAAACCCACGGGCCAGCAGCAGGAATCCCAGCGTCAGAGCTACAAGGAAAAACTGGCCGTTTACAGGAGGGAATAACGTTTTTTTTTTTTGTTGGTTTTTTTTAGTCAGTCTGCACATCCAACCCCCCTCCTACAAGGTAACAAACATTAAAGGAGATGCAGAATCAGCATGTGGTAAAACATTTCATGGAACAGTCATAATATTAGAAACAAATAAGTCTTAAAAAAAAAACAACTTGTTAAAATAGAAATGTGACAATGATCCACATGTTCTCCCCACACTAACAAATACTGTATTAACGTGAATGTTTGCTGTGATGGTGGTGGGAGGGTGCACGCAATTTCATAAGGTATAGGCATAAAAAAAAAAAAATCATTTCAAGTTTGGATTGGGATCTGAAATTCACGTTAAAAACATGGGTCAACTTACAGGGGTAAGAGAGGGCCCTCAACACGTAACAGAGTTTGAGGATTTTCTCTCAGAGCCTACACTCCATCAAGGCTCTTCTAAGGTCACTAAAAAGACCTCAGCTCAGGAAGTTCTTTTGTCAGTTTTTTGTTTTAAAGTTTTTTTACACTATGTTCTTAATGTTTTTTATGTTCTTAATGTTCTTTCAGTTTCTGAGTAGCATGAAAAAGGGCCACCACACTGTTATACTAAATAAGACAACACAATGGAGAAACAGGGTGTAACCAAAATAATCTCATATAATGTAAAAGGGATCCTGAATCCAGTTAAAAGATCCAAGATTCTAGGCAAAATGAAAAAAGACAAAGCAGGAATAATATTTTTACAAGAAACCCACCTAACAGATGTGGAGCACACTAAACTCAATAGACAAGGGTTTAATATGATCTCTTCATCTTCATATAAGTCAGGGAGGAGGAGGGGAGTAGCAACATTGATCTCAACCAAAATTACATTTGAAAAAAAGTCAGAACACAAAGATAAAGAAGGGAGATACAGTTTGGTAATTGGGCGGCTAGAGGGAGAAGATATCACCCTGCTAAATGTATATGCACCTCCAGGGGCTAACTGGAAATTTTATAAAAATGTATTTGACCTAATGATAACTAAAGTCAAAGGTTTAGTGATATGTGGTGGAGACTTCAATCTAAGACGGAATCCATACTGGGATGCATCAGTAATTCTCCACATCAAAATAATACTCAAAGTAGAAAAACTCGGATGCAACTAAAAGAAATGGGAATCTGTGATGTGTGGAGGGAATTCAACCCCAGTGTAAAAGATTATACATTTTACTCAGCGCCACATTCATCATACTCAAGGATTGACTATTTTTTTATGTTTAATAGAGACATTGGAAGAGTAAAAACATGTAAAATAGGACTGATGGATCTCTCTGACCACAGTCCAATCTATATGGACTTAAGTACCAAAAATTCACAAATAATACATTTTCTTGGAGGTTGAATTCAAATGTGCTGAAAGGACCACTGAAAGATGAATTGGAATCAGATATTCTCAGATATTTGGAAGAAAATGATAATGGAGAAGTATCCCCTTTAATACTGTGGGATGCATGCAAAGCTGTAATAAGGGGAAAGATTATCACAAAACTGGCAATCCAAAAGAAACTGAGACAAGAAAAACTAACCACATTAGAGTCAGAACTTAAGAACCTAGAAAAAGAGCACAAAGACAACACTCATTCTAATGACTCGCTCAAAATTAAGGAAATTAAAAAACAAATAAATGAGATCTACACAATAGAAATCCAGAAGAAACTTACATTTCTGAAACAAAAATACTATGAAGCAGGCAGCAAATCGGCAAAATTACTAGCCTATAAATTGAGGAAACAACAAACGGAAAGAGCAATCTACAAAATCAGAGACCCAGTATCAAAGGAAATAAAATTCAGAATTCAGGATATTCTTAAAAGCTTCGAGAACTACTATAAGAACTTGTACTCCCTCAAAAAACATAAAAACTCATCCGAAGCATTCCTAAACACATTAAATCTTCCCCAACTTACTAAGTCTCAAAATAAAACACTACTGTCAGAAATACAACCTAAAGAATTAGAAAAAGCAATTATGAAACTTAAAGCTAACAAATCCCCAGGAGCAGATGGTGATACAGCAGAGTGGCACAAAACTTTTAAACAGCAAATATCTCCTCTCCTCCTGAAAACATTTAACTATGTCCTCCACACAGGGGAAATCCTCCCCTCCTGGAGAGAAGGGGTCATTGCAGTCATACCTAAACCTGAAAAGGATAAACTAGAATGCTCCAACTACAGACCAATCAGTGTATTAAATCAGGACTAGAAGCTTTTTACCACTATCCTTGCCAAAAGGTTAGAAAATATACTGACAGACTTAACTCATTTAGACCAAACAGGTTTTATAAGACAAAGACAGACACAAGACAACATTAGACGCACTTTACACATAATTCATCATATAAAAAAAATATAACTTAAATGCAGTCATATTGGGATTAGATGCTGAAAAAGCATTCGATTCGGTTGACTGGTCGTTCCTATATAGAATCTTATCCAGTTTCACTTTTCATAACAACTTCATTAGAACTATCCAGGCATTACATAAAAAACCAACAGCTAAAATAAGGATTAACGGTAATTTATCATCATCTTTTGAGCTGGAAAGAGGATGTCGTCAGGGCTGCCCTTTGTCTCCACTGCTCTTTGCAATCTTCATAGAACCTCTGAGCCAATGGATAAGACAGAATCAAAAAATTCAAGGTATTACACTTGGTCAGAAGGAACATAAAATAGCACTCTTTGCTGATGACATTTTAATATACCAGGGGCAGCCGGACACCTCTTTTCCAGAACTAATCTCAGTTTTTTCAGAGTACGGAGATTTATCGGGGTACGAACTAAACATGCATAAAACCCAAGTTTTAACATTCAACTATGACCCAAATCAATATTTACTAAGCAAACTCAAAACTAACTGGGAGATGGAATCTATGAAATATCTGGGGGTCAATATCCCGAAACAACTCAACAAAATTATAACACTAAACTATGATCCACTGGTGGCAAAAATAACACCTGATCTAGCAAGATGGAATATGATACCATTCTTGGGTACTGCACAAAGAATTGAAGCAGTCAAAATGAATATACTTCCACGTCTTCTATACCTTTTCCAAACAATACCGGTAGAACCTCCCAAAAAAACATGGCAGGATCTGGACAGAAGGATCTCAAGATTCATATGGCAGGGCAAGAGACCTAGAATCAGATATAGAACCCTACAGCTAAACAAAAACAAAGGTGGGCTTGCGCTGCCAAATATCAGGGACTATTTTAAAGCCGCACAAATTAAAACTTTAGTAGAGATATGTAACCCAGTCTACACTGCACAATGGAAGGAGATGGAATGCCAAATAACAAGTGACATCCCCCTACAGGCGATAATAGGGAACAATGCCTTACCTAAACTTTTGAATAACACTAACCCGTGGATAGAGACCCCGCTAAAAATTTGGTTTAAGATAGTCAGAGAGAATCAAACTAAAGAGCCCTATCGATTTCTGCAATGGACTGCCTATGATCAAGACTTTACTCCTAATAAAACAGACACTAGATTTAAAAAGTGGAAAGAGAACGGACTGATAAAATACGATTTTTTTAAAGGGCAAATTTTAAGAAGTTTTGAAGACTTGAAAAAACAAGGTCTAATAAACCAAGACCTTTACAGGTTCTTTCAGCTTAGACACCACATAAACAATACACTTAAAAAGGAGGATTTGGAAAGGGCCCAGTCAGGTGTTCTGAAGGTCTTCTTAATGGCATATAAAGGGATCCCAGGGATGAGATGAGATGAGATGATCAGATACATCTAAAATATACCAAGGTCTTCAAGACTTAAAAGGAGACAACACATCATATATAAAAGAGAGATGGGAAAAAGAGGGGAATTTCACTTTACAACTGGAAATATGGGAAAAGCTAAATAAACAGCAATGGAAATGTACCTCTTCCCTGCAGTGGAGAGAATTTGGATGGAAAAATTTGGTAAGATTTTTCAGAACACCTGCACAAAACAAATTTACTCATAAGGGGTTGAATTGTTGGCACTTGTGTGGTGAAGAGACTGCAAATCATTTTCATGTCTTTTGGTCATGCCCAGTTATCCATCAATATTGGACCAATGTACAGACAATATTGGGGAAAATATTCAAAATAACAGTTCCCTTTTCTTTTGTAACTTTGTATTTGGGTTTACTACCGGATTCTCTGGAAAGACGAGGAGAAAAATACTTATTCACTGTTTTAATATTGGCAAGTAAAAAAGCTCTAACTAAAAAATGGATGTTGAAGGACTGTCCTACACCTGAAGATTGGATTAACGTGATTCAAGACATTTACTCGATGGAAAAGTTGACATTCGCATTGAGACAGGACATGGATGGGTTCTTGAACTTTTGGCAAGCCTGGATCGCATATGTGTCTTCCATTAGATCTAATCTTTGACAAATACCATTTCAATAATGGCACCGCTCTTTGGTCCAACGCTACTCAGATGCTCTTTTATTTTTATTTATTTATTTTTTGTTTGTTCGTTCGGTTTTTGCTCTTTTGTTTGTTTGTTTGTTTTTTGTTTTTTTTTCCCTGTTCTCTTTAATTTCACTTTTTCTTTCACTTAAAAAAAAGGGGGTGTTGTAATAATTATTCTTCCAATGTTGTCAAATAACAAAAAATAAGGGAACATGTGATGAAAATGTAAACAACGCAATGCTGTAATGACATGTATACCCTTTACAAAAACTTAAATTTAAAAAAAAAAAAAAAAAAAATACCACAACGCAGACTATGCCTGTGCTAACAGTCCTCACCCTCTATGTGCCCTAAGTCACTACATGCTGTCTTAATTTTTATCGTATTTACTGTAGTTATTTTGCACACCCTCAGTATTTTTAGGTAGCTTCTGATTGGGGGTTGGTTTTTTTTGCATTGATGTTTGATGTTTAATGTTTGGTGTTAGATGTTATACTTCATACTCATATTTCCTACTTAGTGTTTACCTTGTTGCACTGTGGGTCTCAGAGTAACGTAATTTCAATTCTCTGTATGTGCTGTACATATGGCAGAATTGACAAAAAAAAGTTGACTTTGACTTGACTTTTGACTAATAAGGGCATCTGAATAAATGGAAGGGAGGAAGCTGATAGACAAAGTCAGAACAATAAAACGAGACACTGTACTGAACAGTGTGAAACAGTCACAGCAGAAAATAAGTTAAACTGACACAAACTCCATAATTTGGAAATAAGTTTTAGTTTTGTTTGTTTCTCATTGTATTTTTAATATTAATTATTAAGATACAGTATACAGTATTCATTCATTTTGATAATTATTTTGGATGGGTTTGTTTCTTTTATTTTCTCCTCTCCTCTTCTATACATGAAAAATGCCCAGCTACATGACTCACTATGTTGCCTTCTGTTGCCTCCCCAAGCAGACCTCCAAAGGTGATGACAGGCGACATGACGGCACAGTAGATGAAAAGGATGGAGGCTAGACACTGCATACTGAGAGAATCCTTAATGTCACTCCAGTAGAAAGGTGCTTTACGCTTGATATCCAAGATCAGTCCTCCAAAAACTCTGAGGGATGAAAGGGGAAAGTTTTCATTTATTTTTAATTTTCAAGTAAAACTGCACAATGTAATTACAAAATACATAAACATTTGTTATTTTTAAGTCTTTAAATGACCCGGGGCATGCTTTTCCATGCTTTTCAACTTAGTTACAATGTTACAAAAATGAATTATCATCTTAAAAGCATCAAAAGGCTATAAAGAAAACTGGTATACTTATTCTGTCATAATATTCTAAAAATAAATTTGTTTTCTTCAAGTCTTGTGTACTCTTGCTTGTGAGACTTTTCTTTCAAAACTTGCACACCATAATGTCATAGTGGCTGGTTTATTTGATTGTTTATATATTCTGAGAAGCCTGTCTGTGAGATGGTGGGCATATCCCCCCGAGCATCCAAAATCCACATACTGACAGTGATACTACGGAGTTAGCTTTGTGTCCCACCAGAGTTTTTATGGCTCTTCTCTGGAAGACATACAGTGGTGTGAAAAAGTGTTTGCCCCCTTACTGATCTCTAGGGGTTTTTTTTGTATGTTTGTCACACTTAAATGTTTCAGATCATCAAACAAATTTACATATTAGACAAAGATAGCACAAGTAAACACAATATGCAGTTTTTAAATGAAGGTGTTTATGATTAAGGCAAAACAAAATCCAAACCTACATGGCCCTGTGTGAAAAAGTGATTGCCCCCTAAACCTAATAGCTGGTTGGGCCATCCTTAGCAGCAACAACTGCAATCAAATGTTCGCTATAACTGGCAATGAGTATTTTACAGTGCTGTGGAGGAATTTTGGCCCACTCATCTTTGCAGAATTGTTGTAATTCAGCCACATTAGAGGGTTTTCGAACATGAACTGCCTTTTTAACATCATGCCACAGCATTTCAATCAGATTCAGGTCAGGACTTTGACTAGGCCACTCCAAAGTCTTATTTTGTTTTTCTTAAGCCATTCAGAGGTGGACTTGCTGGTGTGTTTTGGATCACTGTCCTGCTGCAGAACCCAAGTGCGCTTCAGCTTGAGGTCACGAACAGACGGCCAGACATTCTCCTTCAGGATTTTTTGGTAGACAGCAGAATTCATGGTTCCATTTACCACAGCAAGACTTCCAGGTCCTGAAGCAGCAAAACAGCCCCAGCCCATCACACTACCACCACTATATTTTACTGCTGGTATGATATTTCTTTTCTGAATGTTGTGTTACTTTTACGCCGGATGTAATGGGACACACACCTTCCTAAAAGTACAACTTTTGTCTCATCAGTCCACAGAGTATTTTCCCAAAAGTCTTGGGGATCATCCAGATGTTTTCTGGCAAAATAAGGTGTGCCTTTATGTTTTTTTGTCCAGCAGTGGTTTTCGTCTTGGAACTCTGCCATGAAGACCATTTTTTGCCCAGTCTCTTTCTTATGCTGGAGTCATGAACACTGACCTTAACTGAGGCAAGTGAGGCCTGCAGTTCTTTGGATGTTGTTGTGGGGTCTTTTGTAACCTCTTGGATGAGTCGGCACTGCGCTCTTGGGGTAATTTTGGATGGCCAGCCACTCCTGGGAAGTTTCACCACTGTTCCATGTTTTTGCCATTTGTGGATAATGGCTCTCACTGTGGTTCACTGGAGTCCCAAAGCTTTAGAAATGGCTAGAAAATTGAACTCAGCTTTCAAAGATGTGATAAACAACAGTTAATTTATGTTTTAACAGGGGGGCAATCACTTTTTCACACAGGGCCTTGTAGGTTTGGATTTTTTTTACCCTTAATAATAAACACCTTCAATTAAAAACAGCATTTTGGACTTCCGGTTATGGCTGCCACGTAGGACGGACGTGTCTCGCTCTGCTCTGCTCCTGGAAAAAAAAAAAATCGGCAAATAACTCTCTCATTTGGGACAGAACGTATCCCAGCATTTGGGCGAGGATATGTCGGCGAAGCCTAAGGCTGGAAAACCAGGAAAAGGAAAAAGCGAGCCGCCGAAACAGTCCAAATTAACGGACTTTCAGGTCTGTGACGCAGCAAACAAAACTCCATATATGGCGGAGGAGGCTGGCAACGGTGCGATATTTGCGGGGAATGGCGCAGATGCGCTGATGGCTGCCATGAGTTCAATGAGAGCGGACTTTTCCTCTAGATTTGATGGGATTATGACAGCGTTGGAAGGAATAAGAAAGGAATTGGGTGACTGTGTAGAACGAACGGCGCAGATGGAGCTCCGTCTCGCTAGTGCTGAAGATGACGTCACCCGTCTTCAATTAAAGGTGCGCACTTTGGAAAAAAAAA
The DNA here is from genome assembly GCA_020510985.1 of Pholidichthys leucotaenia. Taxonomy (NCBI): domain Eukaryota; kingdom Metazoa; phylum Chordata; class Actinopteri; order Cichliformes; family Pholidichthyidae; genus Pholidichthys; species Pholidichthys leucotaenia. The sequence goes on along the minus strand of CM035839.1, from coordinate 86,897,154 downwards.
AATAAATCTCTGGAAGATAATATTGTGGATTTGGAATCTCGGTCGAGACAGAATAATTTGAGGCTGGTGGGTCTTCCAGAGGAATCAGAAGGTCGGGACGTATGTTCCTTTCTGGAAAAGTGGATTCCGGAGGTGCTGGGCAGCGAGGAGTTGCAATCAGCAGTGGTTCTGGAAAAAGCACATCGTATTGGCCCACGGAGAGATAAGGGACCGCCGAGGACCTTAATTATGAAGTTTCTTAGCAACAGAGACAGGATGAAGATCTTCAACGCTGCACGAGCTAAAAAAGGAGAGATTAAACACCAGGACCAGCAGGTGCGGTTCTACCCAGATTTGGCCACAGGAATCCAGCAATTGAGGAAGCAGTTTGATCCCGTACGTAAGGAGCTGCGCAACCTTGGGATTCGTCATGGTGTAATCTATCCTGCGAGACTGCTGACCACGTATGAGGGCAGAACCCACATCTTCAAGACCCCAGAGGAGGCGCAGGAGTTCATCAAGAAGATCAAAGAAGAAGAAGAGACTGGTGGGAGCTAAGCATGAACAAAATATAAGGTAGAATAATTAAGCATTTGCACAGGCATCTGACTGACTTGAAGTAAATAGTAAGTTTACAAAATATAGATTGTATTATATATTAAAAAAACAAAACAAAAACAAAACAAACAAAAAAAAAACTATGATGTACAAAGTTGTTAAAAATTTTGGAGTTAAGTTGGAAAACTACAGAGGAGAGTTAATGTTACGTCATTAAAAGCAGTAGAGTTAGGGTGATTGGGAGGATGAAGAAGGAGTGGCTTAGGCTGTTCCCCGTGGGTGTGGAACGGTCGATGGCTATATCGGGAGACAGAATTTTTCTTTTGATTTTGGGGGGTTTGCCACAAGTGTGGGAAGGGGAAATTTGTTAGTGTGTAGTTTGTAGGATGAATGTTCAACCACTCATGTTTTTGCTTCTCTGTATGAGCATGTTTACACTGCAAGGTAATCCCAAACTCTCTATTGATCATGGACCAAAGTGTTAATCTTAATTTAACTTCATGAAATTGCAGAGGTCTACAAAATTTAAAAAAACTTAAACAAGTTATGAATAAAATAAAGGACATGGGTTCAAGAATTGTGTTTTTACAAGAAACTCATCTGATAGAGGAGGATGTTAAAAGAATTAGGAGTAGATGGCAGGGAAGTGTATTCACCTCTTCATTCTCATCCCGAGCCAGGGGAGTTATGACTCTCATACATAAATCAGTTCCTTTTCAAGTGAAAAATGTAATTGGAGACAAATTTGGAAGATATGTAATCATTCAAGGTTCTTTGCTATTAGAAAATATAAATCTTGTGAACTTATATGGTCCCAATATAGATGATCAGAAGTTCTTTGCTAATTTATTTCTCATCTTATCATCACTTACAGGGCAACATATAATAGCAGGGGATTTTAATTGTACATTGAATCCAGGTGTGGATAGATCAACAGGACTGGATTGTACGCACATTGGATGTAGGATGACTATTAATCATTTTATGAAAGAATTGAGATTGTTAGATATATGGAGAGAAATGAAACCACAAGTTAAAGCCTATTCTTGTTATTCCAGTACCTACAAGACATTCTCACGTATTGATTATTTTTTGATTTCCACAGAATTAAGGTCCAAGATTCAAAACTGCTTTTATGATAACATCGTGATCTCTGATCATGCACCCTGTTGTCTAATATATGTAGATAAAAAATTGACAAAGGAATCAGGTAGATGGCAATTTCAGCATAAATGGCTTCAGGATGAGGAATTTGTCAAGTATATAGAAAAACAGATAGACGAGTTCTTTGACATCAATACTACACAAACATCAGCATGTGTAAAGTGGGAGGCTTTCAAAGCTTTTATTAGGGGACATATTATTAGTTATACAGGATCAAAATCTAAGAAGACTCGAGAGGAGAGAGCTAAATTGGAACATAAAATAAAAAGTCTTCAGGAAAAAGTGTATGCAGGAAGTGACCCAAGGTTGGAGAATGAATTACTGATTTTGAGAGCTGAATACGACAAAAAATCAGCGAATAGAGCTGCCTCGAGTCTTCTAAGATTGAAACAATCTTTTTATGAACAAGGTGAAAAATCAGGAAAATTATTAGCATGGCAGATTAAACAATTGGAAATTAAAACACCAATTACCAGTATTATAAGTAACGGACAGGTAGTTATAGATCCTTTAGAAATTAATAGAGCCTTTAGAGATTACTATGAAAAATTATATGATACCAAAAATGAACCTGATTTAACAAAACTAAATGGGTTTTTGAACGAACTATCTATACCGTGTATTCCAAATGAAAACAGGGAGATATTGGAGTCTAAAATTAGTCAAGAAGAAGTTGGGCTAGCCATTGATAATATGAAATCAGGAAAAAGTGCAGGACCAGATGGTCTTCCAGTTGACCTTTATAAAAAATTTAAGAATAAATTAATAAAATCTTTTTGGGAAATGGTTTTAGAAGCATTTCAAAATAATAATTTACCATCATACATAAATAATGCCTTAATTATACTGCTGCCAAAACCAGGTAAGCCCTCTAATAAATGTGAAAATATGAGACCAATAAGCCTATTAAACGCCGACCTTAAGATAATCTGTAAAATTTTAGCAAGACGAATACAAGAAATTTTACCAAATATTATTAATCGAGATCAGAATGACTTTATAAAGGGTAGACAAGGCTTCCATAATGTAAGAAGACTATTTAATATTATTTATTTTAATAAAGAAGCACCGGATACAGCTCTCCTATCATTGGACGCCGAAAAGGCCTTTGATAGAGTTGAATGGCCCTTTCTTTTTGAAGTCCTACAAAGGTTTGGACTTGGAAATAATTTCATAAAATGGGTTCAGATAATATACAATAATGCTACAGCAGAAATCCTAACAAATAACAATATTTCAAAACCAATAAAAATCAATAGAGGATGTCGACAAGGCTGTCCACTTTCACCTTTACTGTTTACTACGGCAATTGAACCTTTAGCGATAGCGATACGTTTACATTCACAAATATATGGAATTAAAGTTGGACCAACAGAACATAAAATCTCCCTGTACGCCGATGATATAATTTTGTTTATGTCGAATCTAAAAAAATCAATTCCAACCTTGTTGAATTTAATAAAGAATTTTGGGGAAATATCAGGATATAAAATAAATAAAACTAAATCTTCAATATTAATGCTAAATGAGACCCAGAGAATTACCCAGCCCCTGAGGTAAATCAATTCAATGTTGTAAATCAGTTTAAATATTTAGGAATCCAAATTATGCCTAAGCTAGAATCAGTCGCCAGCGTCAACTATGAAGCCTTAATGTCAGATATCAATGAGTTAACTCAGAGATGGATGTCACTACCAATGTCGATGATCGGGAGAATCAATATACTTAAAAGTAATATTTTACCTAAAATACTTTATTTATTTCAATACATTCCCTTATCACCACCTTTAGATCTATTCTCAAGAATAAAAAAAAAGTTAGTGGAATTTATATGGAACAACAGGAGGGCTAGATTACGTTTGTCTTTATTATATTTACCATTTGATCGTGGAGGTCTGAAATGTCCAAATTTTATGTTGTATTATTGGTCGGCACAACTGAGGTCTATGACATATTATTTTTCATCAAATGATCTCCCTCACTGGACTGAAATGGAATCATACAATTTACCTTTACCTCTTCCCATATTCATATACTCAGATTCGGCAAAAAAATTACAAAAACAAGTTAAAAATCCATTTGTAAAGCATATGATCAAAATATGGTGTGAAGCTAAAAACTATTTAAAAGAACCACAGTTATTGTCACAATTTAGTCCAATATGGGGTAATCAATATTTTAAACCAGGGGAGAGCGGACGCTGTATTTAAAGTATGGAATTTAAAAGGGATACAAAAGATTCAGGATTTATATTTGCCATGTGCAGACAACATAATGTCTTTTGAAGAGCTGAGGATCAAATTTAATCTCAATAGAACACATTTTTTTAAATATCTTCAACTTAGAAACTTATTCGATCAAATCAAAATAAAGCTCTCACTCGACCTATTTATTCATCCTTGGAAAAAATGATGATGAAAGATAGTAAAAGAAAGGGTATTATTTCAGAGTTTTATAACTCATTGACACTATCTTCAAGTGAAAATTCACTGAAAAGATTAAACTACTGGAAAGAAGATCTGCAAATTGAAATTTCAGAGGAACAATGGGAATTGGCTTGTACAGAGCTCAAACCAAATCAATAAATGCACGCCTTAAATTGATACATTTCAAATGGTTAATGCGGATGTATGATTACCACCGGAGGAGTTAAATAGATATAACAAAAATATACCAGATACATGCACAAAATGCATGGAAAGTAAAGGAACCCTATTTCATTGTTTATGGGAATGTAGATTAATAAGAATGTTTTGGAAGAGGTGAGGGTAACAATTGAAAAAATAATCTCAAAAACAAATCATACTGAATCCTAAACTGTTTTTGTTGGGTCTGTACCCAGAAAAGCATAATTTTAATAAAGTGAAAGAACATTCATAGACCTCAGTTTGCTTAATGCCAAAAAATGTATTGCACTATTATGGAAAAAGACTCATAGACCAGATGTGACTCAGTGGTTAAGACAGATGTTAACAAACCTTCCATTAGAAAGAATAACATATATACTGAAATCAAAGGAAATTGTGTTTGAGATATATGGAGACCTTTAATGATTATGTAAAAAATTTAAACATAACTCTTGAAGAAGAAGGTGAATGATGTGTGTGGACCTTGTAAATTCCAACTGGTGAACATAATATGTATACTTATGTATTGGATTGTCTAGACTAAACAGAGGAGCATTGTTGAAGACTTGATTTTGTTGGTGGTTGTTGGTGTTTTTAGTGCATTTTTTTTTTTTTGTAGTACTTTAGTGTTAGTGTTTGATTGTTTGTATCATGTTTGTTAAAAAAAAAAAAAGGTTCAATAAAGATATTGTGGAAAAAAAACCAGCATTTTGTGTTTACTTGTATTATCTTTGTCTAATATTTAAATTTGTTTGATGATCTGAAACATTTAAGTGTGATAAACATAGTGTTATTATCGGGTGAGTGCGCTCCCCCTCCCTTCCTGGAGGTTCCCCGGCTCCGCAGGTAATCAATACACTTGCGTGAGTGGACGCACCTGCTGTCTCTTCGCTGCCAGCACTTAAAAGGACCAGTTTGTCAATGCTCCAGCGCTGGCTCGTTGGGTATACTGCCATAAGAAACTATAGTAAGTGAAGTCTTAATCTTCTAGGAACCCAGATATTAACCTTTTTCGCTCTTTCACCTTCTCAGGTTGCTGCCATCTCTGCAGTGTGTCCCCGGGGTTCGTTGCTCACCTGCTCCGTCATCGTCTTCTCTCCAGATCGCCTACTCCACCTGGTCAAACATTTCCCCAACCCTACTCATCTGCAGCTTCCTCTCCAAATCCTCTTTGCCATACTGGGTTCCTCCGTCGGGCTCTCTGCTCCCACTCGTAAGAATGTTCCTATTATTCATTATTCTCTGCCTCCCTCCTCGTACTAACCTGCTCTCGTCTCCCTCCTTACAGGCTGGGTTCTCCTCTGGCGAGTGAGGTGTTTTTCCGCTAATCCTGCATTCACTCTTTTCAATAAAATTAGGTTTAAACTTTGCCTGTCTGCATTGCGTGCATTCCCTGGTGTAGCATCTTGCACGTGAGCTGATATTTATTGTAATCATGACACACACACACAAAAAAAAAAAAGAAATCAAGAAGGGGGCAAACACTTTTTCACACCACTGTGCAGTGCATCCAAAAAGTATTCACAGCACTTCACTTTTTCCACATTTTATGTTACAGCCTTATTCCAAAATGGATTAAATTCATTTTTTCCTCAAAATTCTACACACAATACCCCATAATGACAACGTGAAAAAAGTTTTTTTGAGATATTTGTAAGTTTATTAAAAATAAAAAACTAAGAAATCCCACAGCCTTTGCCATGAAGCTCAGAATTGAGCTCAGGTGCATCCTGTTTTCACTGATCATCCCTGAGATGTTTCTACAGCTTAAGTGGAGTCCAGCTGTGGTAAATTCAGTTGTTTGGACATGATGTGGAAAGGCAAACACCTGTCTATATAAAGTCCAAAGGCTGACATTGCATGTCAGAGCACAAACCAAACATGAAGTCAAAGGAATTGTCTGTTGAACTCCGAGACAGGATTGTCTCAAGGCACAAATCTGGGGAAGGGTACAGAAAAATTTCTGCTGCTTTGAAGGTCCCAATGAGCACAGTGGCCTCCATCATTTGTAAATGGAAGAAGTTCGGAACCACCAGGACTCTTCCTAGAGCTGACCACCCGTCTAAACTGAGTGACTGGGGAAGAAGGGCCTTGGTCAGAGTCAGAGTTCCAGCGTTCCTCTGTGGAGAGAGGAGAACCTTCCAGAAGGACAGCAATCTCTGTAGCAATCCACCAATTAGGCCTGTGTGGTAGTGGCCAGATGGAAGCCACTCCTGAGTAAAAGGCACATGGTAGCCTGCCTGGAGATTGCCAAAAGGCACCTGAAGGACTCTCAGACCATGAGAAACAAAATTCTCTGGTCTGATGAGACAAAGATTGAACTCTTTGGCATTAATACCAGGCGTCATATTTGGAGGAAACCAGGCACCGCTCATCACCAGACCAATACCATCCCTACAGTGAAGCATGGTGGTGGCAGTATCATGCTGTGGGGATGTTTTTCAGCGGCAAGAACTGGGAGACTAGTTAGGATAGAGGGAAAGATGAATGCAGCAATGCACAGAGACATCCTGGATGAAAACCTGCTCCAGAATGCTCTTGACCTCAGACTGGGGTGACGGTTCATCTTTCAGAAGGACAATGACCCTAAGCACACAGCCAGGATATCAAAGGAGTGGCTGCAGGACAACTCTGTGAATGTCCTTGAGTGGCCCAGCCAGAGCCCAGACTTGAATCCAATTCAACATCTCTGGAGAGATCTGAAAAAGGTTGTGCACCGACACTTCCCATCCAACCTGATGGAGCTTGAGAGGTGCTGCAAAGAGGAATGGAGGAAACTGCCTAAAGATAGGTGCGCCAAGCTTGTGGCATCATATTCAAAAAGACTTGAGGCTGTAATTGCTGCCAAAGGTGCATCAGAAAAGTATTGAGCAAAGGCTGTGAATACTTATGTACGTACATGTGATTTCTTAGTTTTTCATTTTTAATAAATTTGCAATAATCTCAAAAAAAAAATTTCACGTTGTCATTATGGGGTATTGTGTGTAGAATTTTGAGGAAATGAATTTAATCCATTTTGGAACAAGGCTGTAACATAACAAAATGTGGAAAAAGTGAAGCGCTGTGAATACTTTCCAGATGGACTGTAGCCACCCTACCAGACATCCCTGTACCTTGGTTGATTAAATCACAGTTCATGATATATCTCAGGTCATTCTGACCTATTTTGTTATTTTATGTGGGGGTTTTTTACATCTTTACTGAGGTAATTTGAACATTTTTTGTGGCATTTGGATCACAAAGTTTTACTGGAACATCTGAATGCTGTTTTATTAAACCACTTTTAACCCTTTGAACAAAATTTGTGTTCACTGAGGGAGCGTGAGTGAGGCACAAGAGAAACACTGCTCTGATCTTAGGAAATGTGATTCGTGTGGGGAACTACAGACAAGCAACATACTTTGGGGTTGGCACTCTGAGTCCAAGAAACGTGATGCTTTTTCAGGGTTGGAATGTACACTCACCGGCCACTTTATTAGGTACACCATGCTAGTAACGGGTTGGACCCCCTTTTGCCTTCAGAACTGCCTCAATTCTTCGTGGCATAGATTCAACAAGGTGCTGGAAGCATTCCTCAGACAGTTTGGTCCATATTGACTGATGGCATCACACAGTTGGCGCAGATTTGTCGGCTGCACATCCATGATGCGAATCTCCCGTTCCACCACATCCCAAAGATGCTCTATTGGATTGAGATCTGGTGACTGTGGAGGCCATTTGAGTACAGTGAACTCATTGTCATGTTCAAGAAACCAGTCTGAGATGATTCCAGCTTTATGACATGGCGCATTAACCTGCTGAAAGTAGCCATCAGAAGTTGGGTACATTGTGGTCATAAGGGATGGACATGGTCAGCAACAATACTCAGGTAGGCTGTAGCGTTGCAACGATGCTCAATTGGTACCAAGGGGCCCAAAGAGTGCCAAGAAAATATCCCCCACACCATTAACACCACCACCACCAGCCTGAACCATTGATACAAGGCAGGATGGATCCATGCTTTCATGTTGTTGACGCCAAATTCTGACCCTACCATCCGAATGTCGCAGCAGAAATCGAGACTCATCAGACCAGGCACGTTTTTCTAATCTTCTATTGTCCAATTTCGATGAGCTTGTGCAAATTGTAAGCCTCAGTTATCCTGTTCTTAGCTGAAAGGAGTGGCACCCCTGCGTGGGTTCTTCTGCTGCTGTAGCCCATCTTGCCTCAAAGTTCGACGTACTGTGCGTTCAGAGATGCTCTTCTGCCTACCTTGGTTGTAACGGGTGGGTTATTTGAGTCACTGTTGCCTTTCTATCAGCTCGAACCAGTCTGGCCATTCTCCTCTGACCTCTGGCATCAACAAGGCATTTCCTGCCCACAGAACTGCCGCTCACTGGATATTTTTTCTTTTTCGGATCATTCTCTGTAAACCCTAGAGATGGTTTGTGCGTGAAAATCCCAGTAGATCAGGCAGTTTCTGAAATACTCATGACCAGCCCTTCTGGCACCAACAACCATGCCACGTTCAAAGTCACTCAAATCACCTTTCTTCCCATACTGATGCTCGGTTTGAACTGCAGGAGATTGTCTTGACCATGTCTACATGCCTAAATGCACTGAGTTGCCGCCATGTGATTGGCTGATTAGAAATTAAGTGTTAACGAGCAGTTGGACAGGTGTACCTAATAAAGTGGCCGGTGAGTGTAGGTTACAATGGGGTAACCCTTCTAGGGCGAGGAGGCTGCTAAGGCAGCAGTTTCTTCTTCCTGGGCATAAAATTATGATGGCGGCTCAACGGCGGGCCTTTCCTCCAAGTCGACTGGCAAGGGAGCTGGGCTGTTAACTTGGACGTTAGCTTTGCGGCTCAGGGGAGCCAGAGGGATTAAAACATTTAAAGAGCAGATAGCTAGCTGCTGCTCTCTGGCTGCTGGTGGCTAGCACCCTGGCCAGTAGCTTTGCAGGCTAATGGTGCTTTCACAGGTCTTAGCTCCAAGTTTTCCTGTTTTTTTTAGCAGTAGGACATTGACCAGGAATTCACTTTCATTGAAGCGGGATGGAACCGGGTCCTTAGCCAAGGGAAGCAAGTTCTACAAGCCTCCTGGAATTCTGCAGGATTTTTCACACACCTGTCAGGCTTTTTCATCATCTTGAAAGCATGGACAAGCCCAAGGCAGACAAGAAAGGCCTTATGGTGGTCTGCTTCCTCTTAACTGGCATGTCTGTCGACACGCACAACATAGAAGCTACTCTTTGGAGGCTAATGCCAACAGGCATGCAGTTCAGGCTAACTTCAAGCAGCAGAAATAGAGTAATTAGCTAACAGGAGTTAGACTAGCTTCCTCTGGAGAGGTGTTCAGAGTGAAGTGAAGAGCACAAGAACTGAGGAGAGTGATGTAATGACAAGGATTTATACCAGGGGGTTCTCAAAGTTTTGATGGGTGAGGGGCCAATTTGGGAATCCAAAGTTGAACCGAGGGGCCACCAAAGGGACGGAGGCAAAAAAAAAAAAAAGACTGAAAATTCAATTCCATTTGTAATCCTTTTAATTATCAGATTTAATTAGTTTGGGTAAAGTCAAATTAACAGTAAGAAATTGGGACCTGATGAAAATACAATTTTAGTTTGTCCGTTGCTTTCATCCGTCCGTGCTTTTTTTAATATCCGTGCTTTCATCCAGTGCGATGGAAAACGCTCCCTTTTCTAGCCCCTCCACACGTATCGCCAGTTGGTCCTTCAATCAATTGCCAGATCTTCGATTCGTCTTGTGACTGTGTCATTCGACAAACTTTACGTCACGGAACCTTTGTTTTTTGGTCTGGGGCATACACGCTCTGCCACTTTTAGCATACAGTCTCGAACAAATTCTCACCGTCACTAAACGGCTTGCCCCGTTTAGCTATTTCATGAGCTACCACATATGCTAGCCTCTGTTACTGCTTCGCTGGTTTTTGAAAATTGCGTGAAGACTGACTGTTGTGCTGTGTAGGCCCCTTTTAAGTTGTTCCATCTTTGTGGTGCGATCCTTGCCACTGAATTTTTCATAATTTTTTTGTGTTTTGTTTCGTAATGGCGCCTGATGTAAAGTCTTTTCGCACTGCGATTACCTGTCTGCAGATGAGGCATACAACTTTATCTGACCCGTGAGGTTCAACGAAGTAGTCCAAAGTCCACTTTCCCTGAAACTGACTTTTTTCCTCGCTGACAGTTCTCGGTTTCCTCGAGTGAGGTGGTCTCCATCTCTGGCCTCTTTCTCTCGCTGATCCATCTTTATTTCCACACTTCGACTTCCACAAGCACTAATATTTATTTCTTATTCTTCTTCTGACTCAAAATGGTGCTCCGAAACCGTTGCCAACCAACACTTCTGCACTGTGCGCTGAACGTTCCATCTCCCATAATACAATTGGACTAGCTGCTGCAATGAAGTGATCGCAAGGTCGACAACACATGTAATTACGGCTTGTGCCTACAGATGGCGCCAAAGACCACTAAACGTAGGATGTGTATCGGAAATTTTTCCAAAGCAATTAGTTCAGATCATATATTGGTTAAGACATTAACAGATTGGCCGCGGGCCGCCAGAAATGTTTTCGCGGGCCGCCATTGGCACGGGGGCCGCACTTTGAGAAACATTGATTTATACTGTCACTTGTCTCCGGCCTTTACACGTTACTTCAGAAAGGCTGTACAAAGTGAACCACTTGAAGGGGAACTATGCATTTCTCCTTTTTTGCCAAAAGTAAAAAAGTAACATCAAACATTGGATTAAAACACATATGATTCAATATGTAACAACTGAAGCCTCAGGACTCAAAACACTGTTCAATCCTTAATTGCCTTTTTTAATCTTAATTTAGTTAGATCAATTTTTTCATTAATTGTTCATAGCTACTGAGTGTAATCTGTGTTATCGGGTGTGGGCTTGACTTTAGTTAAATAATGTACAGATACCACTCTCCCCCATCTCTGTTTCTGGTTCTTTTTACTGTGACTTTGAGGGATTCGATTATTAAAATCCATCTACTGCCTTGTACATGATCTTTTCTTTTATTGACACCTATCCAACAACTCTGCAATGTTTACTGATTTTTCTTGTTTTCCTCACACCTGAAAAATAAGCTTGTATGCCTCCCTCCACAATGCCATCATCTCCCAGTACATGGTGCCATATTTTAGATAGCTTCTTTAAAACTAGTTTCTGCAATTGTTTTCTTTTACATTTCTACCCTAAGAAGCTGCTGAGCTGTTGCCTTTATAACAAAATCCTTTTATAGTAGAAGTGAAAGTGTAAAAGACTCTGTCAATAATACAGTGCCTTCAAAAGGATTGTGTGTAGGGTGTTTCTAAGTCTCTCCATGCTCAAGGTTTCAACTAAACACATACTCTCCCATGTACCCATGGAAACACAGCATCAACTATCCATAAATGTCAGCGTTAGTGAAAAACTGGAAATAAATTATAGTTTACTAACTGAGGGAAAACAAACACAGTAACCTGTTACTTTCTTTGTACTCATTTCAATCAAACTTATATTGAGCCACTTATATTAAAATTAGTCTCATCTTTACCATAAGAGCATTTACTATTGGATTGTATCTAAGTAAAGCGGACAAATTAAAGGGCCTTTCTTTATTAACTAATAAAGTGAGAGTAATATATGTGTATAAAAAACTTATTTAGGTACAAATTATTTCTGTGATTAAGATATATGCTAAAAGATGTTAATATATTTAATTATAATTAATTATCTTATACCTTCCGGTCCTCTGTAGCTCAGGCCTACATGATGGTCTTCTTCATTGTCCAGGCTCTCCAGCAGCAGATACATTTCCATTTGGTTGGGGTGGTCTCTTTCTTTTCATCTGCAAGTACAAGGATATTGAATATTTTAAAAAAATAATACACATACACACACTGTATATACAGTTAAGGCCCAGAAATATTTGGACAGTGACACAATCTTCATGATTTGGGCTCTGCATGCCAACCACATTGGATTTGAAATGAAACAACTACAACGGAATTGAAGTTCAGACTTTAAGGTTAATTCAAGGGGTTGAACAAAATATAAAGATTAAACATTGTAGGAATTGTAGCTATTTTTATACAAACGCTCCTCATTTCAGGGGCTCAAAAGTAATTGGACAAATAAACATAACCCTAAGTAAATGTTACTTTTCGCATTGGCTCACTGCCATCAACTCCATGAGAACAGAGTTTTCATCTAAATTTGATGGGATTATAAGCAGCGATAGAAGGAATGAGAAAGGAAAAAACGCGACAGTAGGAACGAGTATCGCAGGGCAGAGCTCCGAATTTTCAAGCGCTGAGGTATGACGTCACCAGCCTACAAACCTAATCTGCAAACACTGGAATAAAAAATGGAAACATCTGGAAGATAACGTCCTGGACTTGGAATCCCCCGCTCGCGACGGAATAATTTGAGGCTGGTGGGCCTCCCGGAGGGAGCGGAGGGACGGGACTCGTGTTCCTTTTTGGGAAAAGTGGGATTCCAGAAGCGCTGAACAACGCGGATCAGCAGTCATCGGTCGTCTTAGAGAGCGCTCACCGAATCGGCCCACCGAGAGATACTAAGACACCACCCGAGGACGCTGATTATGAAGTTCCTCAACTACAGGGACAAGATGGATGGTCACCAACGCGGCACGAGCTAAAGGGGAAATTAAATACCAGGATCAACAGGTGCGGTTCTACCCAGATTTGGCCACAGGAATTCAACAATTAAGGAGGCAGTTCGACCCCGCCCGCAAAGAACTGCGCAACCTCGGGATTTGTCATGGAGTGATTCATCCAGCAAGACTGCTGGTCACATATAAGGACAGAACCCACATCTTTAAGACCCCTCAAGAGGCGCAGGAGCTCATTAAGCAGATCCAAAAGGAAACTGGTGGGAGCTAAGCATGAACATGATAAAGGTAGAACATTTAAGCATTTGTACAGGCATCTGATTGATCTGAAACATATAACATGTCTACAAAATACAGACTGTATTAAAAAAAATCATGTCAAAAAACAGTAGAGTCAGGGTGATTGAGAGGAGAAAGAGAGAGTGGTTTTGACTGATCCTCGCAGGTGTGGAACAGTCATTAGGCTATAACGGGAGACGGAAATTTTTTTGATTTTGGGGGATTACCACGAATGTGGGGAAGGGGAATTTGTTTTTGTTTTTGTTTGGTTTGTAGGATGAATGTTCTATCATCCATGTTTTTGCTTCTCTGTATGAGCATGTTCATATTGCAAGGTAATCTCAAACTCCTTATTGATCATAGATCAAAGCGTTAATCTTTTTTTTTTCCACAATATCTTTATTGAACCTTTTTTTTTTTTAACAAACATGATACAAACAATCAAACACTAACACTAAAGTACTACAAAAAAAAAAAGATGCACTAAAAAACACCAACAACCACCAGCAAAATCAAATCTTCAACAATGCTCCTCTGTTTAGTCTAGACAATCCAATACATAAGCTATACATATTATGTTCACCAGTTTGGAATTTACAAGGTCACACACATCATTCACCTTCTTCTTCAAAAGTTATGTTTAAATTTTTTACATAATCAATAAAAGGTCTCCATATATTCTCAAACACAATTTCCTTTGATTTCAGTATATATGTTATTCTTTCTAATGGAAGGTTTGTTAACCATCTGTCTTAACCACTGAGTCACATCTGGTCTATGAGTCTTTTTCCATAATAGTGCAATACATTTTTTGGCATTAAGCAAACTGAGGTCTATGAATGTTCTTTCACTTTTATTAAAATTATGCTTTTCTGGGTACAGACCCAACAAAAAACAATTTAGGATTCAATATGATTTGTTTTGAGATTATTTTTTCAATTGTTACCCTCACCCTCTTCCCAAAACATTCTTATTAATCTACATTCCCATACACAATGAACTAGAGTTCCTTTACTTTCCATGCATTTTGTGCATGTATCTGGTATATTTTTGTTATATTTATTTAACTCCTCCGGTGTAACATACATCCGCATTAACCATTTGAAATGTATCAATTTAAGACGTACATTTATTGATTTGGTTTGAGCTTCTGTACAAGCCAATTCCCATTGTTCCTCTGAAATTTCAGTTTGCAGATCTTCTTTCCAGTAGTTTAATCTTTTCAGTGAATTTTCACTTGAAGATAGTGTCAATGAGTTATAAAACTCTGAAATAATACCCTTTCTTTTACTATCTTTCATCATCATTTTTTCCAAGGATGAATAAATAGGTCGAGTGAGAGCTTTATTTTGATTTGATCGAATAAAGTTTCTAAGTTGAAGATATTTAAAAAAATGTGTTCTATTGAGATTAAATTTGATCCTCAGCTCTTCAAAAGACATTATGTTATCTGCACATGGCAAATATAAATCCTGAATCTTTTGTATCCCTTTTAAATTCCATACTTTAAATACAGCGTCCGCTCTCCCCTGGTTTAAAATATTGATTACCCCCATATTGGACTAAATTGTGACAATAACTGTGGTTCTTTTAAATAGTTTTTAGCTTCACACCATATTTTGATCATATGCTTTACAAATGGATTTTTAACTTGTTTTTGTAATTTTTTGCCGAATCTGAGTATATGAATATGGGAAGAGGTAAAGGTAAATTGTATGATTCCATTTCAGTCCAGTGAGGAGATCATTTGATGAAAAATAATATGTCATAGACCTCAGTTGTGCCGACCAATAATACAACATAAAATTTGGACATTTCAGACCTCCACGATCAAATGGTAAATATAATAAAGACAGACGTAATCTAGCCCTCCTGTTGTTCCATATAAATTCCACTAACTTTTTTTTTATTCTTGAGAATAAATCTAAAGGTGGTGATAAGGGAATGGATTGAAATAAATAAAGTATTTTAGGTAAAATATTACTTTTAAGTATATTGATTCTCCCGATCATCGACATTGGTAGTGACATCCATCTCTGAGTTAACTCATTGATATCTGTCATTAAGGCTTCATAGTTGACACTGGCGACTGATTCTAGCTTAGGCACAATTTGGATTCCTAAATATTTAAACTGATTTACAACATTGAATTGATTTACCTCAGGGGCTGGGTAATTTCTCTGGGTCTCATTTAGCATTAATATTGAAGATTTAGTTTTATTTATTTTATATCCTGATATTTCCCCAAAATTCTTTATTAAATTCAACAAGGTTGGAATTGATTTTTTTAGATTCGACATAAACAAAATTATGTCATCGGCGTACAGGGAGATTTTATGTTCTGTTGGTCCAACTTTAATTCCATATATTTGTGAATATATATGGAATTAAAGTTGCTAAAGGTTCAATTGCCATAGTAAACAGTAAAGGTGAAAGTGGACAGCCTTGTCGACATCCTCTATTGATTTTTATTGGTTTTGAAATATTGTTATTTGTTAGGATTTCTGCTGTAGCATTATTGTATATTATTTGAACCCATTTTATGAAATTATTTCCAAGTCCAAACCTTTGTAGGACTTCAAAAAGAAAGGGCCATTCAACTCTATCAAAGGCCTTTTTGGCGTCCAGTGATAGGAGAGCTGTATCCGGTGCTTCTTTATTAGAATAAATAATATTGAATAGTCTTCTTACATTATGGAAGCCTTGTCTTCCCTTTATAAAGTCATTCTGATCTCGATTAATAATATTTGGTAAAATTTCTTGTATTCGTCTTGCTAAAATTTTACAGATTATCTTAAGGTCAGCGTTTAATAGGCTTATTGGTCTCATATTTTCACATTTATTAGAGGGCTTACCTGGTTTTGGCAGCAGTATAATTAAGGCATTATTTATGTATGATGGTAAATTATTATTTTGAAATGCTTCTAAAACCATTTCCAAAAAAGGTTTTATTAATTTATTCTTAAATTTTTTATAAAGGTCAACTGGAAGACCATCTGGTCCTGCACTTTTTCCTGATTTCATATTATCAATGGCTAGCCCAACTTCTTCTTGACTAATTTTAGACTCCAATATCTCCCTGTTTTCATTGGAATACACGGTATAGATAGTTCGTTCAAAAACCCATTTAGTTTTGTTAAATCAAATTCATTTTTAGTATCATATAATTTTTCATAGTAATCTCTAAAGGCTCTGTTAATTTCTAAAGGATCTATAACTACCTGTCCGTTACTTATAATACTAGTAATTGGTGTTTTAATTTCTAATTGTTTAATCTGCCATGCCAATAATTTTCCTGATTTTTCACCTTGTTCATAAAAAGATTGTTTCAATCTTAGAAGACTCGAGGCAGCTCTATTCGCTGATTTTTTGTCGTATTCAGCTCTCAAAATCAGTAATTCATTCTCCAACCTTGGATCACTTCCTGCATACACTTTTTCCTGAAGACTTTTCATTTTATGTTCCAATTTAGCTCTCTCCTCTCGAGTCTTCTTAGATTTTGATCCTGTATAACTAATAATATGTCCCCTAATAAAAGCTTTGAAAGCCTCCCACTTTACACATGCTGATGTTTGTGTAGTATTGATGTCAAAGTACTCGTCTATCTGTTTTTCTATATACTTGACAAATTCCTCATCCTGAAGCCATTTATGCTGAAATTGCCATCTACCTGATTCCTTTGTCAATTTTTTATCTACATATATTAGACAACAGGGTGCATGATCAGAGATCACGATGTTATCATAAAAGCAGTTTTGAATCTTGGATCTTAATTCTGTGGAAATCAAAAAATAATCAATACGTGAGAATGTCTTGTAGGTACTGGAATAACAAGAATAGGCTTTAACTTGTGGTTTCATTTCTCTCCATATATCTAACAATCTCAGTTCTTTCATAAAATGATTAATAGTCATCCTACATCCATTGTGCGTACAATCCAGTCCTGTTGATCTATCTATACCTGGATTCAATGTACAATTAAAATCCCCTGCTATTATATGTTGCCCTGTAAGTGATGATAAAATAAGAAATAAATTAGCAAAGAACTTTTGATCATCTATATTGGGACCATATAAGTTCACAAGATTTATATTTTCTAATAGCAAAGAACCTTGAATGATTACATATCTTCCAAGTTTGTCTCCAATTACATTTTTCACTTGAAAAGGGACTGATTTATGTATGAGAGTCATAACTCCCCTGGCCCGGGATGAGAATGATGAGGTGAATACACTTTCTTCCCATCTACTCCTAATTCTTTTTATATCCTCCTCTATTAGATGAGTTTCTTGTAAAAACACAATTTTTGAACCCATGTCTTTTATTTTATTCATAACTTGTTTAAGTTTTTTTAAATTCTGTAGACCTCTGCAATTCCATGAAGTTAAATTAAGATTAACACTTTGGTTTATGATCAATAGAGAGTTTGGGATTACCTTGCAGTGTAAACATGCTCATACAGAGAAGCAAAAACATGAGTGGTTGAACATTCATCCTACAAACTACACACAAACAAATTCCCCCTTCCCACACTTGTGGCGAACCCCCCAAAATCAAAAGAAAAATTCCGTCTCCCGATATAGCCATCGACCGTTCCACACCCACGGGGAACAGCCTAAGCCACTCCTTCTTCATCCTCCCAATCACCCTAACTCTACTGCTTTTAATGACGTAACATTAACTCTCCTCTGTAGTTTTCCAACTTAACTCCAAAATTTTTAACAACTTTGTACATCATAGTTTTTTTTTGTTTGTTTTGTTTTTGTTTTTTTTTAATATATGATACAATCTATATTTTGTAAACTTGCTATTTACTTCAAGTCAGTCAGATGCCTGTGCAAATGCTTAATTATTCTACCTTATATTTTGTTCATGCTTAGCTCCCACCAGTCTCTTCTTCTTCTTTGATCTTCTTGATGAACTCCTGCGCCTCCTCTGGGGTCTTGAAGATGTGGGTTCTGCCCTCATACGTGGTCAGCAGTCTCGCAGGATAGATTACACCATGACGAATCCCAAGGTTGCGCAGCTCCTTACGTATGGGATCAAACTGCTTCCTCAATTGTTGGATTCCTGTGGCCAAATCTGGGTAGAACCGCACCTGCTGATCCTGGTGTTTAATCTCTCCTTTAGCTCGTGCAGCGTTGAAGATCTTCATCCTGTCTCTGTTGCTAAGAAACTTCATAATTAAGGTCCTCGGCGGTCCCTTATCTCTCCGTGGGCCAATACGATGTGCTTTTTCCAGAACCACTGCTGATTGCAACTCCTCGCTGCCCAGCACCTCCGGAATCCACTTTTCCAGAAAGGAATATACGTCCCGACCTTCTGATTCCTCTGGAAGACCCACCAGCCTCAAGTTATTCTGTCTCGACCGAGATTCCAAATCCAAAATATTATCTTCTAGACATTTATTTTTTTTTTTCCAAAGTGCGCACCTTTAATTGAAGACGGGTGACGTCATCTTCAGCACTAGCGAGACGGAGCTCCATCTGCGCCGTTCGTTCTACACAGTCACCCAATTCCTTTCTTATTCCTTCCAACGCTGTCATAATCCCATCAAATCTAGAGGAAAAGTCCGCTCTCATTGAACTCATGGCAGCCATCAGCGCATCTGCACCGCTCCCCGCAGATTTCGCACCGGTCCCAGCCTCCTCCGCCATATATGGAGTTTTGTTTGCTGCGTCACAGACCTCAAAGTCCGTTAATTTGGACTGTTTCGGCGGCTCACTTTTTCCTTTACCTGGTTTTCCAGCCTTAGGCTTCGCCGACATATCCTCGCCCAAACGCTGGGATACGTTCTGTCCCAAATGAGAGAGTTATTTGCCGATTTTTTTCTCCAGGAGCAGAGCAGAGTGAGACACGTCCGTCTTACGTAGCAGCCATAACCAGAAGTCCAAAGCGTTAATCTTAATTTAACTTCATGGAATTGCAGAGGTCTACAAAATCTAAAAAAACTTAAACAAGTTATGAATAAAATAAAAGACATAGATTCAAAAATTGTATTTTTACAAGAAACTCATCTAATACTCATCTCAACTTCCGGTTCCGGCGCCACACGAGTTGGCTGCCTTTTGCAACAGCGGCTCAATTCTGAGTCTCTTTATCTTCCTTCTTCTTTCTGATCCGGTGATGGCTTTCTGATCCGGCACACCTTTCACTCTATGTGTATCACGGACACAGAGATCGCGCCCAGGGGTCTCCCGACTCGGCGGACGGAGCCTCTGTTTACAGCGGGAGACAATGCAGCGGGGAGGAGCTAGCTAGCACTCGGCCGCCACCCGGTGCTAACGAAGAGGCTCGACATACTGGGAGAGCTGAAGCGGGAGCGACGCGGGTGCCGGGCTGGAGTTTGGGCGGCGTGCAGGAAGTATAAGACAGAATAATAAAGAGCGATGGCAAGAACCAAGCAGACCGCCCATAAATCTACTGGAGGAAAAGCCCCCAGGAAGCAGCTGGCCACCAAGGCTGCTCGAAAAGGCGCTCCGGCTGCCGGCAGAGTGAGGAGGCCTCACCGTTGCAGGTCCAGTGCCGTGGCTCTGAGAGAGATCCGTCGCTGCCGGAGGTCCACGGAGCTGCTCATCCGTGGGCTGCCCTTCCAGCGCCTGGTGAGGGAGATCGCTCAGGACTTCAGGACCGACCTGCGCTTCCAGAGCTCCGCCGTCATGGCTCTGCAGGAGGCCAGCGAGGCCTACCTGGTGGGTCTCTTCGAGGACACCAACCTGCGCGCCGTCCACGCCAAGAGGGTCACCATCACGCCCAAAGACATCCAGCTGGCCCGCGGCATCCGCGGAGAGAGAGCTTAGACTTTCTGCTGCACATCCACCAACCACAATGCTCCGCACTGTGTGTCTATATATATATATATATATATACTGTATATTTATATTAATATGTACATATGTATACTAGCTGCTCTTGTTTTTTTCTTGCCTTCTGATTGTTGCTCTGAGTGTTGCTATCCCCTGTGCTGTTGCAATCCTGGAATTTCCCCATCGTGGGACTAGCTTATCTTATCTTATCTAATAGAGGAGGATGTAAAAAGAATTAGGAGAAGATGGCAAGGTAATGTGTTCACCTCATCATTTTCATTCCGAGCCAGGGGAGTTATGATTCTCATACACAAAACAGTCCCATTTCAAGTGAAAAATGTAATTGGAGACAAATTTGAAAGATATCTAATCATTCAAGGATCTTTGTTATTAGAAAATATAAATTTGGTGAACTTATACGGCCCCAATATTGATGATCAAAACTTCTTTGTTAATTTATTCCTCACTTTATCATCACTTACAGGGCAACATATAATAGCAGGGGATTTTAATTGTACATTGAATCCCAGTATAGATAGATCAACAGGACTGGACTGTACACACAATGGATGTAGGATGACTATTAATCATTTTATGAAAGAATTGAGATTGCTAGATATATGGAGAGAAATGAAACCACAAGTCAAAGCCTATTCTTGTTATTCTAATACCTATAAGACATTCTCACGTATTGACTACTTTTTGATCTCTACAGAATTAAGGTCCAAGATTCAAAACTGTTTCTATGATAACATTGTGATCTCTGATCATGCACCCTGCTGTCTAATATATGTAGATAAGAAATTGACAAAGGATCCAGGTAGGTGGCATTTTCAGCATAAATGGCTTCAGGATGAGGAATTTGTTAAGTATATAGAAAAACAGATAGATGAGTTCTTTTGATATTAATACTACACAAACAACGCAATGTAGAAAGTGGGAGGCTTTCAAAGCTTTTATTAGGGGACATATTAGTTATACAGGTTCAAAATCTAAGAAGACTCGAGAGGAGAGAGTCCAATTGAAACGTAAAATAAAAATTCTTCAAGAAAAGGTGTATGCAGGAAGTAACCCACAGTTAGAGAACGAATTACTGATTCTGAGAGCTGAATATGACAAAAAATCAGCGAATAGAGCTGCCTCGAGTCTTCTAAGATTGAAGCAAACTTTTTATGAACAAGGTGAAAAATCAGGAAAATTATTGGCATGGCAGATTAAACAATTAGAATTTAAAACACCAATTACTAATATTATAAGTAACAGACGGGTAGTTATAGATCCTTTAGAAATTAATAGTGCCTTTAGAGATTATTATGAAAAACTATATGAAACAAAAAATGAAACTGACTTAACAAAACTAAATGGGTTTTTGGGTGGACTATCTATACCGTGTATTCCAAATGAAAACAGGGAGATACTGGAGTCTAAAATTAGTCAAGAAGAAGTTGGGCAAGCCATCGATATGAAATCAGGAAAAAGAGCAGGACCAGATGGTCTTCCAGTTGACCTCTATAAAAAATTTAAGAATAAATTAATAAAACCACTTTTGGAAATGGTTTTAGAAGCATTTCAAAATGGTAATTTACCACCATACATGAATAATGCCTTAATTATACTGTTGCCAAAACCAGGTAAACCCCCTAATAAATGTGAAAACATGAGACCAATAAGCTTATTAAATGCTGATCTTAAAATAATCTGTAAAATTTTAGCAAAACGACTACAAGAAATATTACCAAATATTATTAACCGAGATCAGAATGGCTTTATAATGGGAAGACAAGGCTTCCATAATGTAAGAAGACTATTTAATATTATTTATTCCAATGAAGAAGCACCGGATACAGCTCTCCTATCATTGGACGCTGAAAAGGCCTTTGATAGGGTCGAATGGCCCTATCTTTTTGAAATCCTACAAAGGTTTGGACTTGGAAATAATTTCATAAAATGGGTCCAGATAATATACAATAATGCTACAGCAGAAATCCTAACAAACAGCAATATCTCACAATCAATAAAAATCAATAGAGGATCTCGACAAGGCTGTCCACTTTCACCTTTACTGTTTACTAGGGCAATTGAACCTTTAGCGATGGCAGTACGTTTACATCCACAAATATATGGAATTAAAGTAGGACCAATAGAACATAAAATCTCCCTGTATGCCGATGACATAATTTTGTTTATGTCGAATTTTTAAAAAATCAATTCCGACCTTGTTAAATTTAATAAAGAACTTTGGGGAAATATCAGGATATAAAATAAATAAAACAAAATCTTCAATATTAATGCTAAATGAGACCCAGAGAAATCACCCAGCTCCTGAGGCAAATCAATTCAATGTTGTAAATCAGTTTAAATATTTAGGAATTCAAATTTTGCCTAAGCTAGAATCAGTCACCAGTGCAAACTATGAAGCCTTAATGACAGATATTAATGAGTTACTTCAGAGATGGATGTCACTACCAATGTCGATGATCGGGAGAATTAATATACTTAAAAGTAATATCTTACCAAAAATACTTTATCTATTTCAAAACATTCCTTTACCACCACCTTCAGATCTATTCTCAAGAATTAAAAAAAAGTTTGTGGAATTTATATGGAACAATAGGAAGGCTAGATTACGTTTGTCCTTACTATATTTACCATTTGATCGTGGAGGTCTGAAATGTCCAAACTTTATGTTGTATTACAGGTCAGCACAACTGAGGTCTATGACATATTATTTTTCATCAAATGATTCTCCTCACTGGACTGAAATGGAATCAAACAATTTACCTCTTCCCTTATTCATATACTCAGACTCGGCTAAAAAATTACAGAAACAAGTTAAAAATCCAACTGTAAAGCACATGATCAAAATATGGTGTGAAACCAAAAAATATTTAAAAGAACCACACTTACTGTCACAATTTAGCCCAATATGGGGTAATCAATATTTTACACCAGGGAGAGCGGATGCTGTATTTAAAGTATGGAATTTAAAAGGGATTCAAAAGATTCAAGACTTGTATTTGTCACATTCAGATAACATAATGTCTTTTGAAGAACTGAGGATTAAATTCAAATCAAATCAAATCAAAATCAAATCAAACTTTATTGTCATATTGCTGTACATACAACTGTAGTGCAGGCAAGATGAAATTGTGTTTCTCTCGGCATCCATATAAGAAGCAGCATGATTAAGACACACTCCCACATAGCTCCACCCCCCCACCCCACCCCCACCCCCCCATCCATTCACACATCCCTGAGACATACTTGGGGAAAAAGAATAACTAACTATATATACAAAATGTCCATAGGTGCAGTAGTGTGTATGTGAGATTCCGGGTCAGCTGTTCAGCATCCTGACAGCTTGTGGGAGGAAGCTGTTGATCAGTCTGGTGGTTCTGCCTCTGATGCTCCGGAATCGTTTACCAGATGGAAGAAGTTCAAAGTGTTTATGCAGAGGGTGAGAACGGTCCTTGACAATGTTCAGTGCCCTGCTCCTACAACGGTTCTGAAAAAGTTCTTGGACAGAGGGGAGGGAGACTCCAATTACCCTCTCCGCCCCCTTGACTATCCTCTGCAGGGCTTTTTTGTCTGACATACTGCAGCTGGAGTACCATGTAGCAATGCAGTACGTCAGAACACTCTCCACCACACCTCTGTAGAAGGTCCTGAGGATGCAGATGGGGAGAGAGGCCTGTTTGAGTTTCCTCAAGAAGTGTAGTCTCTGCTGAGCTCGCTTCCTGATCTCCAAGGAATTCTTGCTCCAGGTCAGGTCCTGCGAGATCTGCACTCCGAGGAACTTGATGTTCTCTACTCTCTCCACTAAACGGCCGCCGATGTTGAGAGGGACGTGCTCAGGCTGTGACCGCCGGAAGTCGATAATCATCTCCTCCGTTTTGTCCACGTTGAGCACCAGATTGTTCTCCCTGCACCAGCCCTCCAGGTCTCTCACTTCTTCCCTGTACATTGATTCCTCATCCCTCTGAATAAGTCCCACCACCGTGGTGTCATCTGCAAATTTAATAATCTGGTTCCCCTCGTGTTTGGATACACAGTCATGTGTTAGAAGTGTAAACAACAGTGGACTGAGTACACAGCCTTGAGGGGTTCCGGTACTCAGCGTGAGAGTTGGAGATGTTGTTTCCAACCCGGACAGACTGAGGTCTCTCAGTCAGAAAATCCAGGATCCAGAGACATGTGGCGGTGTTCAGACCGAGAAGGAGTAATTTCTCTATCAGTCTCTGGGGAATAATGGTGTTGAATGCTGAACTGAAATCAATGTACAGGAGTCTGGCGTAGGTGTCTTTCTGGTCCAGGTGGGTGATGACAGAGTGTAGGGTGGTGACTATAGCATCCTCCGTGGAGCGGTTTGAACGATATGCAAACTGGAGTGGGTCGTGTGATGCAGGGAGGCAGGCTGTGATGTGTGGTTTGACAAGCCGTTCAAAACACTTCATCACAATTGGTGTAAGTGCAACAGGACGATAGTCATTCAAACAGGACACCACTGGTTTCTTTGCCACCGGTACAATGATAGAGGTCTTGAAGCATCTGGGAACGATGGCCTGACTCAGGGAGATGTTATAAATGTCAGTCAGGACATCCGCCAACTCGCTCGCACAGTCTCAGAGCACACGTCCCGGAATGTTGTCTGGACCTGCAGCTTTGCGTGGGTTGATTCTGGATAGGGTCCTCCGTGTGTCCGCTGTGTTAATGGTAAAAGCTGGTCTGACCGATGGTGGGAGTGGGCCGGCCCTCCTTCTGATTGTCGAGTTTGATGCTTCAAAACGTGCAAAGAAGTCGTTAAGCCTGTCTGGAAGCGAAGCGTCGTCATCATCGACCCCCTGCCTAGACTTAAAGCCCGTCAGTGTCCGAACTCCCTGCCACATCTGCTTGGTGTTCCTAGTGTCACAGAGGTGTCCCTGGATTTTCTCCGCATAGGCGCGCTTTGCCGCCTTAATTCCCTTTGAAAGCGCAGACCTGGCTGGGCGGAGGGCAATCCTGTCCTTCGCTCTGAACGCTGCATCTCTGGCTTTAAGCAGCGAGCGCACCTCTGCAGTCATCCAGGGCTTATGATTACCCCGCATAGTGATAGTCTTCACTGTAGTGAAATCCTCTGTGCACTTCGCGATGTAGCTGGTGACCGAATCAGCATACTCCTCCACATCTGTCCTGTCTTCCTGGGAGGCTGCTATTTTGAAGATCTTCCAGTCTGTGTGCTGAAAACAGTCTTGCAGTGCAGAGGTTGCACTCTCTGGCAAAATCCTGATTTGTTTCACTGCTGGCCTGCTGCGCTTCAATAAAGGTTTGTAGGCAGGCAGCAGCATCACGGATATGTGATCAGAACGGCCGAGATGGGGGCGGGGTATCGCTTTATATGCATCTGTGTTTGTGTACACTAAGTCCAACATATTCTCTCCTCTGGTCTTAAAGTCTACACATTGTTTAAACTTGGGGAGCACAGTCTTTAAGCTGGTGTGGTTAAAATCTCCCGCAACCACCACAAAACTGTCCGGGTGTGACGTTTGGATTTCACTGATCGCATTGTGCAGTACCCCGAGTGCCTTCTTAGCATTAGCTTTAGCGTTAGCGCTCGGCGCTATGTAAACACCAGCTACAAACACGTTGCTGAATTCCCTCAGCAGATAAAATGGCCGACAATTAACAATAAGGAACTCCGCCAACGGAGAGCAGTGTTTAGACACTAACGTGGCATTAACGCACCAGTTCTTGTTAACATAGATGCATAGCCCACCCCCCCGGCTCTTACCGGAGCTCGCCGTTTCCCTGTCGGCACGGAACATCGCCATATCTTCCAGCTGAATGGCCTCGTCAGGAATGTTGTCGTGGAGTCATGTCTCGGTATAAACAAACACACAGCAGTCCCTCCATTCTCTCCGGGTTTCTTTCAGCAAACGCAGCTCGTCTACCTTGTTTTCGAGGGCGCGGACGTTTGATAGAAGAAGCGACGGTACCGCTGGTCTGGAGGGGTTAGCCTTTAGCCTAGCATGGATCCCGGCCCTTTTTCCTCGCTTTTGCTTGCGTTCGCTCCGCTTCCGCTTCCTCCTCTCCCGGGTAGCTTCCAGCGGGGACTCCGCCAAAATTCCATGCTGGCGTAGAATGTCAGTAAATAAAGATTGTAAATTCAATCTTAATAGAACACATTTTTTTAAATATCTTCAGCTTAGAAATTTTATTTGATCAAATCAAAATAATGCTCTCACCCGACCTACTTATTCATCCTTGGAAAAAATTTTGACGAAAGATAGTAAGAGAAAGGGTATTATTTCAGAGTTTTATAACTCATTGACACTATTCTCAAGTGAAAACTCACAGAAAAGACTGAATTATTGGAAAGAAGACCTGCAAATTGAAATTTCAGAGGAACAATGGGAAATGGCTTGTGCAGAAGCTCAAACCAAATCAATAAATGTACGTCTTAAACTGATACATTTTAAATGGTTAATGCGGATGTATGTTACACCAGTGGAGTTAAATAGATATAACAAAAACATACCAGATACATGCACAAAATGTATGGAAAGTAAAAGAACCCTATTTTACTGTTTATGGGAATGCAGAAAAATCAGAATGTTTTGGGAAGAGGTGAGGGTAACAATTGAAAAAATAATTTCAAAACAATTCACACTGAACCTTAAACTGTTTTTGTTGGGTCTATATCCAGAAAAACGTAACTTTAATAAGAGTGAAAGAGCATTCATAGACCTCGGTTTGCTTAATGCCAAAAAATGTATTGCACTACTGTGGAAAAAGACTCAGATGACCCAGATGTGACTCAGTGGTTACGACAGATGTTAACAAACCTTCCACTAGAAAGAATAACATATAAATGCTGAAATTATAGGAAAATGTGTTTGAGAATATATGGAGACCTTTCATTGATTATGTAAAGAAATTAAACATAACTTCTGAAGAAGAAGGTGAATGATATGTGTGGACCTTGCAAATTCCAAACTGGTGAATGTATATTATGTATTCTTATGTAATAGATTACCTAGACTAACCAGAGGAGCATTGTTGTTGACTTGCTTTTGTTAATGGTTGTTGTTGCTTTTAGTACATTTTTTTTTGTTAGTGTTTTTTTTTAATTTTTAAATTACTTTAGTGTTAGTGTTTGACTGTTTGTGCCATGTTTGTAAAAAAAAGGTTCAATAAAAAATGTTGTGGAAAAAAAAATGTTACTTTTCAATATTTTGTTGAGAATCCTTTGCAGGCAATGACTGCCTGAAGTCTGGAACCCATGGACATCACCAAACGCTGGGTTTCCTCCTTTGTGATGCTTTGCCAGGCCTTTACTGCAGCTGTCTTCAGTTGTTGCTTGTTTGTGGGTCTTTCTGCCTTAAGTTTTGTCTTGAGCAAGTGAAATGCATGCTCGATTGGGTTGAGATCTGGTGATTGACTCGGCCATTGCAGAATATTCCACTTCTTTGCTTTAAAAAACTCCTGGGTTGCTTTTGCAGTATGTTTTGGATCATTGTCCATCTGTACTGTGAAGCGCTGTCCAATCAACTTTGCTGCATTTGGCTGAATCTGAGCAGAAAGTATATCCCTATACACTTCAGATTTCATCCGACTGCTTCTGTCTTTTGTCACATCATCAATAAACACAAGTGACCCAGTGCCATTGGAAACCATGCATGTCCATGCCATCCCACTGCCTCCACCATGTTTTACAGAAGATGTGGTGTGCTTTGGATCATGAGCTGTTCCAATTCTTCTCCAAACTTTCTTCTTCCCATCATTCTGGTACAGGTTGATCTTAGTCTCATCTGTCCAAAGAATGCTGTTCCATACCTGCCAACTTTTCAAACCTGAAAAGCCTAGTAGCTAGCCGGGGTCCAGGGGCCGATGCTAATGCTAATGCTAATAATGCTAATGCTAATGCTAATAATAATAATGCTAATATTTGCCAAACAAATATTATCATTAAATCTAGTTAAATGTAGCTAACAACCTCATATTTCTTCAACTTTCAAACCTGAAAAGCCTAGTAGCTAGCCGGGGTCCAGGGGCCGTAGGCCCCGGTAGGTCCAGGACAAAGTCCTGGTGGGGGATTGAGGGGGGTGAAGCCTCCCGACGCCAAACAAATATTAGCATTAAATCAAGTTAGAATGTAGCTAACAACCTCATATTTCTTCAACTTTCAAATCTGAAAAGCCTAGTAGCTAGCCAGGGTCCAGGGGCCGCAGTGTCAAACAAATATTAGCATTTGACATAGAAGTCACATATTAATTATATTAAAGGTAAAATATCTAAATCAATTGCAATACTACACAGAGCGAAATATTTGCTGAATCAACCCACATTATATACTTTGTATCATTCATTAATACTCCCATACATGACATATTGTACTGAAGTATGGGGAAATACATATAAAACAAACATATATCCAGTCTTTATGCTTCAGAAGAGAGCTATTAGAATAATAAACAAAGCTGCTTACAGGGAACCAACAAATCCACTTTTTCTTAAATTAAAAGCTCTCAAGTTGAGAGATCTGGTTGACTTTAAAACTGCAGTAATAATGTTTAAAGCTAAGAATCTATCACTGCCCGCAAATATCCAAAAGTTGTTCCAAATAAGGGAGAAACAATATCATTTCAGAGGAACATGTATATTTCAAAAACCTTCAGTGAGAACTACCACCAAGCAACACTGTGTTTCAGTGCAAGGAGTCAGATTATGGAACGATTTTGGACCTGAATTAAAATCATGTACAACGCTTGGACAATTTAAACAAAAACTAAAGGAAGAAATACTCCAAACATATATACAAGATGACATGTAAAATCACATAAGGATTGTCATATCCAGTCTGTGTTGTGTTGTTACTTAGTTTTTTTTTGTCACATTTTGTCTTAGCTTTGTTCTGAATTGTAATCACTCTTGTTTTGTTTTACTTTTGAATTCTTGGATGGAACATGGGTGGGCAATATAAGCTGCGGCTTCAGCCATCACCCATTTCAGATAACTTATGTTGAACTGTATAATCAGAGGAGTTATTGTTTAATTTGACCTTGTTGGATTTTTTCGCCTTTGTTATGTTATTCTGTTTCTTTTTAATCTTTACTTTTAATCTATCCAAAATAAAGATTCATTCATTCATTAAATTTGCATTCAAAAGACTATCTTAACACTGCATAGAACTTCGAATAGGCCAGATGTGATGTATTATGAATACTAGAAAAGCACTCGGAGAGTGCAGACCTCCGCCAAGCGCCACAGTTCCCCCCATACAGTGTTTAACATCATAAATAAAATATTGAAAATGGCCCTATCTCGCAATGTTAAATTAAAAAAAAAAAAAAAAACCTTTAAAAAATTCCTGGATCCAGACGGTGATCCGGATCACCACCAAAATCTAATCATCTGTAGGATACCCCATTTCTGACAATCTGTGAAAATTTCATGAAAATCTGTCCATAACTTTTTGAGTTATCTTGCTAACAAAGAAACAGACAAACCAACGCTGATGATCACATAACCTCCTTGGCGGAGGTAACTAGAAGACTAGAAATATCAGCAGGGTATACTAGCACTGTATGACACGTGCGTAATGACGGCAAAATCGCTCTGATATTTTATGTGTTTACATGATACACCAAGCATGACAAGGCTTGCAATTACACAGCACATGTTCTTCAGAATCTTAGGCATTATATAAAATGTATTCTCCCTTTAGATGTCGAATCCATGGTCCATTTGCCAGGGTTGAAGTGCAGTCGTGCGAACATCTGCAGCAGTTTACATCGTGTTTACATCTCGCCATGTACCCACGCCTCTCCGGGATTTCGCGCGAGAATAGAAAACCTCAATACCCTCAATAGCGATAGCGTTAGCTTAGCAAACGCTTCAGGTAAAGCGTAGCAGCGAACCACGAAAAGAAACAGTGAAAGGCGAATAAAGGGGTATTTCTACTTCAAAAGCTGGTTCAACCAAGGTGGAAATTCAGCCTGTGCGTGTGCGTCACAAATGTTGATCCGATATTCGCTGTTGGTTAGTGATTTTAGTGGCAAAATCAGCAACTTTGTCTCAGCACTGAAAAAGTGTGACTATCCCGGCCGCCATCATGTGTTGCTCTGTTCTAAATTTAGATACGATTCCTAGCGATCTCGTGTTTGAAATTGCTTTCGTGTTTTTTTTCCATCCATCCATCCATCCATCTTCTACCGCTTTTCCGGAGGTCCAGGTCGCAGAGGCAGCAGTTCAAGCAGAGAAGCCCAGACTTCCCTCTCCCCAGCCACCTGCTCCAGCTCTTCAGAGGGGATACCAAGGCGTTCCCAGACCAGCTGGGAGACATAGTCTCTCCACCGAGTCCTGGGTCTGCCCCGGGGTCTCCTCCCAGTGGGACGTGCCTGAAACACCTCAAGTGGGAGGCGTCCAGGAGGCGTCCTAATCAGATGCCCATACCACCTCAACTGACTCCTTTCAATGTGGAGGAGCAGCGGTTCTACTCTGAGCCTCTCCCGGATAACTGAGCTCCTCACCCTATCTCTGAGGGTGAGTCCAGCAATCCTACGGAGAAAGCTCATTTCAGCCGCTTGTATCCGCGATCTCGTTCTTTCGGTCATTACCCAAAGCTCGTGACCATAGGTGAGAGTAGGAACATAGATTGACTGGTAAATCGACAGCTTTGCCTTAGAACTAAGCTCCCTCTTCACCACAACAGACCGGTACAACGTCCGCATCACTGCAGATGCTGCTCCAATCCGTCTGTCGATCTCTCGCTCCATTTTCCCCTCACTCGTGAACAAGACCCCAAGATACTTAAACTCCTCCACTTGGGGCAGGAGCCTGTCCCCAACCCGGAGAGGACAATCCACCTTTTTCCGGCTGAGGACCATGGACTCGGACTTGGAGGTGCTGATTCTCATTCCAGCCGCTTCACACTCAGCGGCAAACCGTCCCAGCAAGAGCTGTAGGTCACTGCTGGATGAAGCCAACAGGACAACATCATCTGCAAACAACAGAGATGAGATCCTGTGGTCACCAAGCATGACACCCTCCATTCCCTGGCTGCGCCTAGAAATCCTGTCCATAAAAATTATGAACAGGATCGGTGACAAAGGGCAGCCCTGGCGGAGTCCAACTCTCACTGGGAATGACTCCGACCGAGAGTTGGCAATACGAACCAAACTCTCACAACGGTTGTAGAGAGACCGAATAGCTCGTAACAACAAGCCCGATACCCCATACTCCCGAAGCACCCCCCACAAAAATCCACGAGGGACGCGGTCAAACGCCTTCTCCAAGTCCACAAAACACATGTAAACTGGTTGGGCAAACTCCCACGAACCCTCAAGAATTCTCGAGAGGGTAAAGAGCTGGTCCGATGTGCCACGGCCAGGACGAAAACCACATTGCTCCTCCTGAATCCGAGGTTCGACCAACGGCCGGACTCTCCTCTCCAGTACCTTGGCATAGACCTTCCCAGGGAGGCTGAGGAGTGTGATCCCTCTAAAGTTGGAGCACACCCTCCGGTCCCCTTTTTTGAAGAGAGGAACCACCACCCCGGTTTGCCATGCCAAAGGCACTGCCCCCGACCTCCACGCAATGTTGCAGAGGCGTGTCAACCATGACAACCCAACAACATCCAGGGCCTTGAGGTACTCAGGGCGAACCTCGTCCACCCCCGGGGCCCGGCCACCAAGGAGATTTTTAACCACCTTGGCGACCTCAGCCCCTGTGATAGGCGAGTCATCCCCCTCGTCCCCAAACCCTGCTTCCTCTGTGGAAGGCGTATCAGTGGGATTGAGGAGATCCTCGAAGTATTCCTTCCACCGCCCAACGATATCCCCAGTTGAAGTCAACAGTGTCCCATCCGCACTATACACAGTGTGGACGGGGAGCTGCTTTCCCCTCCTGAGCCGCCGAACAGTTTGCCAGAATCTCTTTGAAGCCGACCGAAAGTCTTGTTCCATGGCCTCACCGAACTCCTCCCATACCCGGGTTTTTGCTTCAGCAACCACCCGAGCTGCACTCCGCTTGGCCTGCCGGTACACCTCAGCTGCTTCGGGAGTCCCACAAGCCAACCAAGCTTGATAGGACTCCTTCTTCAGCTTAATGGCCCCCCTCACCACTGGTGTCCACCACTTGGTTCGGGGGTTGCCACCACGAGATGCACCGACCACCTTGCGGCTGCAGCTCTGGGCCGCCGCTTCAACAACAGAGGTGGAGAACATGGCCCATTCAGACTCCATGTCTCCAGACTCCCTCGGAATGTGGTTGAACTTCTTCCGGAGGTGGGAGTTGAAGACCTCCCGGACAGGGGCCTCAGCCAGACGCTCCCAGCACACCCTCACTATACGTTTGGGTCTACCAGGTCTGAATGGCTTCCTCCCCTGCCATCGGATCCAACTCACCACCAGGTGGTGATCAGTTGACAGCTCTGCACCTCTCTTTACTCGGGTGTCCAAGACATACGGTCGCAGGTCTGATGATACGATAACAAAATCGATCATCGACCTGCGACCTAGGGTGTCCTGGTGCCAAGTGCACATATGGACACCCTTATGCTTGAACATGGTGTTCGTTATGGACAGACTGTGGTTAGCACAGAAGTCCAATAACTGAACACCACTCGGGTTCAGATCGGGCAGGCCATTCCTCCCAATCACCCCCCTCCAGGTTTCACTGTCGTTGCCCACGTGCGCATTGAAGTCCCCCAGTAGGACATGGGTCCGCCCTCCAGTGGGTTCACCACCTGCAGGAGGGATCATGGGGGTCCGGTGCTATGTGGATTAGGTGACGGTCAAAGGCGGAGACCTTGGCGGACTGATCCCAAGCTTTCTAAACTGGCTTTTGGTACGTGGAATGTCACCTCTCTGGTGGGGAAGGAGCCTGAGCTGGTGTACGAGGTTGAGCGATACCGGCTAGATATAGTCGGCCTCACCTCAACACACAGCTCCGGTTCCGGAACCAGTCTCCTGGACAGGGGCTGGAGCTTGGCCTTTTCTGGAGTTGCCCCGGGCGACAGGCGACGAGCAGGGGTGGGTATTCTTGTATCGCCCCACCTTGCTGCCTCTATATTGGAGTTTTCCCCGGTGGACGAAAGGGTTGCTTCCCTGCGCCTTCGGGTTGGGAAACGGGTCCTGACCATCATTTGTGCCTATGCACCAAATGATGTTTCAGAGTACCCACCCTTTTTGGAGTCTGTGACTGGGGTGCTGGAGGGTGCTCCTCCTGGAGACTCGTGTTTTTTTTTACCATTTAAAATTTTTGACTGAATTTTTAGTGAAAAGCCGTAATTTTGATTAATAAAGCCGTAACCCGGAATGGGGTCTTGAAAACCGGAACCATTACTGCAAAACCGGAGTAGTTGGCAGGTATGCTGTTCCAGAACTGGGCTGGCTTCTTCAGGTGTTTTTTGGCAAAGTCAATTCTGGCCTTTCTATTTTTGAGGCTGATTAATGGTTTGCACCTTGTGGTGAATTCTTTGTATTTAGTCTCATGAAGTCTTCTCTTTATGGTAGACTTAGATACTGATACACCTACTTCCTGGAGAGTGTTCTTCACTTGAGTGGCCACCACTGTTGTCTTCCATGGACGTCCAGGCCTTTTTGAGTTCCCAAGCTCACCAGTGCACTCTTTTTTTCTCAGAATGTACCAAACTATTGATTTGGCCACTCCTAACATTTCTGTTATCTCTCTGATGGATTTCTTCTTTTTTTTCAGCCTCAGGATGGTCTGTTTCACCTCCATTGAGAGCTCCTTTGACGGCATGTTGTGTGTTCACAGCAACAGCTTCCAAATGCAAACGCCACACCTGGAATAAACTCCAGACCTTTTAACTGCTTAAATGATGACAGGTTGATGAGGGAAGAGCTCATGCAGCCTTGTTATTTTTTTTTTGCAGCCTTCTGAGTCAATTGTCCAATTAATTTTGGTCCCTTGAAAAAGAGGCGGCTATGTATTAAAGAGCTGTAATTCCTAAACCTTTGCTCCAATTTGGATGTGAATACTCTCAAATTACAGCTGAGAGTCTGCACTTTAAGCCCATATTGATTATATAATTGTATCCTGAATATGTTTTCGTAAACAGCTAAAATAACAAAACTTGTGTCACTGTCCAAATATTTTTGAGCCTAACTGTAACTGTAGATTTTTAATTATTTGTTGCAATGACATTAATTTGTGAAGAGAACACTTCATTGCACATAAAAGAATTACATTAGAGTGTATAAGACTGGACTCACAGCATGTAATGTGTGGACTATTATAGACTACTGTATGTTTAAAACAATTCCTTGGATTATTTATCGATAAAGTACATGTTGCAATTATTTTGATAAAGTGCTAACTTCACCTGAGATGGAACACTCTTAGGTGGCTCAATCCGAATCGTTGGGTCCCATTCTCCAGGAGGCAGGACTGTCACCTGATCGAGGAACTCATCTATTCCAGAGAGTAGATCAGTTCGGTCTTTGGCCTTGTATGCAACATCATGGAAAATCTATATAATAAATACAAAAAGGAGTTAATCACTGGGGATGCACTCATCCAATATCAGTATCAGATATTGAAAACAGAGCTACTGGTCCTCCATCTGATCCACTCTAATTCACTTCTGCTCAGTGTTACTAATGTTACTAAAGTTTAGCTAGCACAGTTAAACCATGTTATGGAATGTGGATGACACTCTTTACAACACTTCCCATAGATATAAAGATACTGTAGAAAAAACAAAGGTTTAGAGACAGGCAAGACTTTTTATTTATAGAGAATATCAAGTTACAGTTCTGTAATATTGGAGTGCACTTATGTGAGAAATGGAACTGCTGCTTGTTTTAAAGATTGCTTACATGGTTACATCACATGCAATACATTTACTGCAAGTTTCTATGTTTTATATGTATATTACAAAGTTAGAAACTAGTGGTTATTAAGGACAAACGTTGCTTTAAGAAGGTCCAGTTTCTTCCTCACAGAGAAGTAAATTAATAGAATAAAAACATAAACCTTTTATTCTCACTGTATGCCAATGGAACAACCTAATAGTTTTTTTTTTGAATGCAAAAGATGCAATAGACTTACACAATGGTCCCCTCCGGTAGCTACGGAGGGTGAGAATATGTATGGGCACATAATCATACCATGTAGGATAACTAAGTAGACGGTTGTGCTGTTTCATCCCATCTAGCAACAATGCTCTGCACTGTGTGTGCCTATACATTTACATATTTATTCCATCTAGCTACAATGCTCCGCACTGGGTGTGTTTATGTTTATGTTTATATTTATATATCTATATATTCATTCCATCTAGCTACAATGCTCCGCACTGTGTGTTTATATATCTACATATTATTCCATCTAGCTACATTGCTCCGCACTGTGTGTTTATATATTTACATATTTATTCCATCTAGCTGCAATGCTCCGTACTGTGCGTTTATATACTCATATATTTATCTGATAAGCCTTCCACAGAGGAAGCAGAGTTTGGGGACGAGGGGGATGACTCGCCTATCACAGGGGCTGAGGTCGCCAAGGTGGTTAAAAATCTCCTTGGTGGCCGGGCCCCGGGGGTGGACGAGATTCGCCCTGAGTACCTCAACGCCCTGGATGTTGTTGGGTTGTCATGGTTGACACGCCTCTGCAACATTGCGTGGAGGTCGGGGGCAGTGCCTTTGGCATGGCAAACCGGGGTGGTGGTTCCTCTCTTCAAAAAAGGGGACCGGAGGGTGTGCTCCAACTTTAGAGGGATCACACTCCTCAGCCTCCCTGGGAAGGTCTATGCCAAGGTACTGGAGAGGAGAGTCCGGCCGTTGGTCGAACCTCGGATTCAGGAGGAGCAATGTGGTTTTCGTCCTGGCCGTGGCACATCGGACCAGCTCTTTACCCTCTCGAGAATTCTTGAGGGTTCGTGGGAGTTTGCCCAACCAGTTTACACGTGTTTTGTGGACTTGGAGAAGGCATTTGACCGCGTCCCTCATGGATTTTTGTGGGGGGTGCTTCGGGAGTATGGGGTATCGGGCTTGTTGTTACGAGCTATTCGGTCTCTGTACGACCGTTGTGAGAGTTTGGTTCATATTGCCAACACTCGGTCGGAGTCATTCCCAGTGAGAGTTGGACTCCGCCAGGGCTGCCCTTTGTCACCGATCCTGTTCATAATTTTTATGGACAGGATTTCTAGGCGCAGCCAGGGAATGGAGGGTGTCATGCTTGGTGACCACAGGATCTCATCTCTGTTGTTTGCAGATGATGTTGTCCTGTTGGCTTCATCCAGCAATGACCTACAGCTCTTGCTGGGACGGTTTGCCGCTGAGTGTGAAGCGGCTGGGATGAGAATCAGCACCTCCAAGTCCGAGTCCATGGTCCTCAGCCGGAAAAAGGTGGATTGTCCTCTCCGGGTTGGGGACAGGCTCCTGCCCCAAGTGGAGGAGTTTAAGTATCTTGGGGTCTTGTTCACGAGTGAGGGGAAAATGGAGCGAGAGATCGACAGACGGATTGGAGCAGCATCTGCAGTGATGCAGACGTTGTACCGGTCTGTTGTGGTGAAGAGGGAGCTTAGTTCTAAGGCAAAGCTGTCGATTTACCAGTCAATCTACGTTCCTACTCTCACCTATGGTCACGAGCTTTGGGTAATGACCGAAAGAACGAGATCGCGGATACAAGCGGCTGAAATGAGCTTTTTCCGTAGGATTGCTGGACTCACCCTCAGAGATAGGGTGAGGAGCTCAGTCATCCGGGAGAGGCTCAGAGTAGAACCGCTGCTCCTCCACATTGAAAGGAGTCAGTTGAGGTGGTATGGGCATCTGATTAGGATGCCTCCTGGACACCTCCCACTTGAGGTGTTTCAGGCACGTCCCACTGGGAGGAGACCCCGGGGCAGACCCAGGACTCGGTGGAGAGACTATGTCTCCCAGCTGGTCTGGGATCGCCTTGGTATCCCCTCTGAAGAGCTGGAGCAGGTGGCTGGGGAGAGGGAAGTCTGGGCTTCTCTGCTTGAACTGCTGCCTCCGCGACCCGGACCTCCGGAAAAGCGGTAGAAGATGGATGGATGGATGGATGGATATATTTATCCCATCCAGCTACAATGCTCTACACTGTGTGTCTGTGTGTGTGTATATATATATATATATATATATATATATATATATATATATATATATATATTTATAGTAATATGTACATATGTATATTAGCTGCTCTTGCTTGCTTGCTTTTTTTTTTTTTTCTTGCCTTCTGATTGTTGCTCTGAGTGTTGCTATCCCTGTGCTGTTGCAATCTGGAATTTCCCCGTTGTGGGACTAATAAAGGCTTATCTTATCTTATGGATGGTCACAACTGGTATTTATTATCAGTAATAGGTAATTATCAGTATTATGTTGTTCATAGCTGCACATTGTAACATGTATTTTTACATGAAAAAGAGACATTTTCAGTGTTAACACAATTCATCCGTCCCTCACCTCGTCTGTCATTAGTGTGGCCATCGATCTTCCAATTTCATGGTACTGCTGTCCTTTACCATGAGGACCCAAAAGCAAGAAAAGAAACCTTTGAACGAGAGACATAGTTATTAAATGCACTATATTACTACATTCTGCATTCACTGTAAAGTTTACAAGCATTTCCCTTCAGAAACTGTTCCAAAGCCAGTATGTAAAAATGTCTGAGGCTGACACTGTTCATTCCATATTCATTAACAGTCACCATTTCCTAATTTGATGCTGAAAGATGATTGTGGAAGTTCTTCACATTTCATGGTGCTGAAGCAGAATATACGCAACATAGGTAATAGGTAACAACATCATGTAGTTGCTATTCATTTTGTACCTTGTGGGCACAGGCACCTCAGTAAGGCCTGTGATAAGGACTGCAGGGGACAGTCGTATAAATGCAGTTATGGGCCTCTCCAGAAAGTCCACTTCTCCCACCAGAACATTGGAAGCCTCAGCACCTGGCGGAATCTTTCTCATGAAATTCATGTCAACCTGAAGATAATAAAATGGCTAAATTATATGTAGGCCAAGGGAAGAAAAGAGATAATAATGCAAATAAAATTAGCAAGGAAGCAAAAAGATGAATGTGGAAATCGAGGAATAGGAGCAACTCAGTACTATACTATACTATGACTGAAAGATAAAGGGCATTAATAGGGGCATGAAACACTACACAGTACTGTGCAAAGATTGTCCACATTTGGATCCATTTCTTATTACAGTCCTTAAATAAATATCCTCCATGTCCTTTATTGAATAGAGAACTAAGCAGGGGAAATACTTCTGTAGGAAAAAAAAATGCCTATCCTTGTTTTGTATCCCATGACTCATGTAAAAACTGTACCTTATATTCTGGCAGTCACAATGGATGGTTTCATAATGAACTACTGACTGCCTGTCATTTTATCTAGTGGATGAGGACCTACAAAATGGCTGAATGAATGAAGGCCATGCAACAGAGGCAGATTTGCAAAGCTGAACAGTTATATAACTTATACTTTGATGACTATTATAAGTCCATTACAGTAGGGAAGAAATGTCAATGCATTTTACTGATCCCAGACAAACATTATTATGATTATTGAGGTTGCTTGAAATGTTGATGAAAGTCCAGCAACTAAAGAAAAAAAAAGTTATGGGCTCTTCCATCATGATGGATGGTTTCTCTGCTCAGTACTGTGGATAGGTTACCTTGCTGAAGTCGACACTGCTGTTTTCTCTACTAACCCCAACTTTGGATGGCCTCCTCTCCACTGTCTTGTTACTATCCAGTTGGACTGGGACAGAGTTTGGTGATACCAGTAGTCCTGGGTGGGACAGGAGGGGGGGGAAGACAAAAGAGGTGATAGACAAGTGTAAATAAATGGGATAGGAAGAGTGGAAGCATAAACTGGTTCACTATGAAATGCAACTGGTCATTTCATTATTACAGTATAACCAACTATGTCTTATACATATACTGTATACAACTGATTTAAGTACCATACATATTACAGTGCTGTGAAAAAAGAATCTGCCCCCTTCCTGATCTCTTATATTTTTTGCATATCTGTCACACTTAAATGTTTCAGATCATCATACAGATTTTAATATATATAGAGATAGCCTGAGTAAATACAAAAATGCGAAAAAAGTTATCCAAACCTACCTATGTGGAAAAAGTAGTTGCCCCTAAACCTAAGAGCTGGTTGTGCCACCCAACTGCAATCACATGCTTGCGATAACTGACAATGAGTCTTTTAAATCGCTGTTGAGGAATTATGGCCCACTCTTCTTTGCAGAATTGTTTTAATTCAGCCACACTGGAAGGCTTGACCTTGAGGTCACAAAATGATGGCTGGACATTCTCCTTCAGGATTTTCTGATAGACAGCA
Source organism: Pholidichthys leucotaenia (assembly GCA_020510985.1). Classification (NCBI taxonomy): domain Eukaryota; kingdom Metazoa; phylum Chordata; class Actinopteri; order Cichliformes; family Pholidichthyidae; genus Pholidichthys; species Pholidichthys leucotaenia. The sequence goes on along the minus strand of CM035839.1, from coordinate 86,857,769 downwards.
GAATCCATGGTTCCATCAATTACAGCAAGTTGTCCAGGTCATGAAGCAGCAAAGAAGCCCCAGACCATGACACTACCACCACCACGTTTGTCTGCTGGTATGAAATGCTGTGTTAGTTTTACACCAGATGTAATGGGGTGCACGGCTTCCAAAAAGTTCAAATTTGGTCCACAGAATATTTTCACAAACGTCTTAGGGATCATCAAGATATTGTTGGGCAAATGTGAGACGAGCCTTTGTGTTCTTTTTGGTCAGCAGTAGTTTAGGCCTTGCAACTCTCCCATGGATACCATTTTTGCCCAGTCTCTTTCTTATTGTTGAATCATGGACCAGTGTCCAAACTGAGGTAAAGTGAAGTCTGCAGTTCTTTAGATGTTGTTCTGGGTTTTTGTTCCCCATCTGTTCTTGAATTTCTTTACATTGCAGCATGATGTGTTTCTTTTTGAGATCTTTTAGCCTACTTCCCTTTGTCAGACAGGTTCTATTCAAGTGATTTTTTGATTCAATAGGTCTAGTAGCAATCAGGCTTGGGTATGGCTATTGAAATTGAACTTAACTTTCCAAAAAATGTGGTTAACCACAGTTAATTCATGATGTAAAAAGAATGGGGTGGGGCAATTACTTTTTCACATCGGGCCAGGTAGGTTTGGATAACTTTTTTCCCTATAATAAATTAAATCATTTAATAAAAACTGCATTTTGTATTTACTTGGGCTATCTTTGTCTAAAATTAAAATCTGTTTGGTGATCTGAAACATTTAACAGGGACAAATACGCAAGCATATACAAAATCGGGAAGGGAGGCAATTACTTTTTCAAAACACTGTATATTACATGGACTTAAAAAATCTGAGACAATTTCACATTCAAATATTAAAGTAATTTAGACTTTTAATACGACCCTACAATTATTTAGGAACATAACAGAAAAAAGAAACATTATTTACTGCATTAGTGACATAGTCATTATGTACATGTTTAGGTTTTTTCCCAGGAAAATTGTTTTTATATTAGCTCAGATACAAAAGTTTTGAATATTTCAAGACTTTAAATGTATCTCCGCTGAAATAGTGAAATGCACTTTTTTACAGCTTAAAGTGGTATAAGTATGCATGGTTCCACAGTCAGAGTGATTTTTTCTGGAGTAATTAATGGCAACAATTAAAATTCAGCAGTCAGGAGCAGTAACCTTAGCTGATTTACTGTTTCAAATAAAATTCCTGTTAGCAAGTAAAACAGTAAAAGGGTTCACTTAACAAAAACATGTCAATTTGAAGACATTTTTGATACAGATTTAACACAGCAATACCTCAACAGCTCTCCACAGGGAAGATGAAATATGTTGTTGAATGCTTCCTGTCTGCTAAGCTCATTGCTCTGCCACTTACAGTGTCAGTTCTGCTTAGCTTGCTAAACTTTATTTATTTTTTTTGTCAGCTTTCAGTTAAATGTTAGTGGATGTGTTTGATTTTCCTAAATGTTCACTCTTTGACTTCAGCATCTGCAAGTGTTGAATCAAATATATTTCTGTTCATAATTGGCTTCAAACATCAGCATTGCTTATGTGATTGGAGTCATACCAGATACAGGAAACTGTAGCACTCAATGAAAAAAGGGATGGAATGAATAAGTACTGCTTCTGAATCAAATGATTGCAGAAGCATTCATTCTCCTGAATTTCTTTTACCAGTTTTCCTTTTTTACATCTTCAAAAATACATTTTGCTAAAATACATTCAAAAAGGTTCAAGCAACGAGCAGATATTTATGTCCTTGAACTGTACCCTGGAGTAACCCCAATGGATGCTGGGTAGCTGTGACTGCTGAACAAGAGCATGACTGCTCACATACCTGACAAAGCCTCTTGGAATATGGAGGGATTAGCTTAGGTTGTGTGCGCCCTCACACGTCATTCAGGAAGACTAAGCCCTGGAATGTTACACGAAACCAGGCTTTTAAACAGTGGTGTCATAGCAGTGCTTCACTTCTGTATGTAAAGAAAATGTAAAAGATAACTGGAGTCTTGATGTGTGTGTGTGTGTGTGCGCGTGCATGCGGTGTTATTAAAGACAAAGTAAAATATACTGTAATTACAATAGTTCACACGAACAGGTCACAATTAGTCACGATAAAAATAGATGCCACCACAGTCAAATTCAATTCAATTCAATTTATTTATATAGCGCCAAATCACAACACATGGTTATCTCAAGGCACTTTACAAAAGGGTGGGTTTAGGCCACACTCTCAAATCTATAGAAACCAGCAGAGACCCCTTAAGAGTAAGCACTGCGGTGACACAGGCCAGGAAAAACTTTCCTTTAACGAGCAGAAGCCTCGAGCGGAACCATAGCTCATAGAGGACGGTCATCCACCTCGACCGGCTGGGTTGAAAAGAAAAGGTAGAAAAGTAGGAGGCCTGACAGTAGCTACATTCAAGACAAACATCATAAATACAACATTAACATTCACAGTCAGACCTGCCAGTATCAAGCGGGGTTAGGCTCCACATGCGGGTGAAGACCTGGCAGCAGCAACATTTTGAGCAGACGAAGCAGTTTTAACTATAGGCTTTATCAAAGAGAAAGGATTTCAACTTACTCTTAAATAAAGAGAGTGTGTCTGCCTCCCAAACTGAATTGGAGAGATGGTTCCACAGGAGGGGAGCTTGATAACTGAAAGCTCTACCTCCCAATCTACTTCTGGAGACCTTAGGGATTACTAGTAGTTTGGAATTTTGGGAGCGGAAAGCTCTGGTTGGGTGATAGGTAAGAAGGAGCCAGACCATTAAGGGCTTTATAAGTTAGGAGTAAAATCTTGAATTCAATTCTATATTTTATTGGGAGCTAATGTGAAGAAGCTAAAACTGGAGTAATGTGATCTCTTCTTCCTGTTTTCATCAGGATACGTGCAGCTGCATTGTGAATGAGCTGAAAAATCTTTATGGACTTATTAGGACAACCTGATAAAAGTGTCACCTCTAAGCTAGACAATAGTCTAGCTTAGAGGTGATAAAGACATGGACAAGTTTCTCTGCATCTTTGAGACAGGATGGACCTAATTTTAGAAGTATTACGCAGATGGAAGAAGGCAGTCTTAATAGTTTGCTGTATATCCATCCATCCATCCATCCATCCATCTTCTACCGCTTTTCCGGAGGTCCGGGTCGCGGAGGCAGCAGTTCAAGCAGAGAAGCCCAGACTTCCCTCTCCCCAGCCACCTGCTCCAGCTCTTCAGAGGGGATACCAAGGCGTTCCCAGACCAGCTGGGAGACATAGTCTCTCCACCGAGTCCTGGGTCTGCCCCGGGGTCTCCTCCCAGTGGGACGTGCCTGAAACACCTCAAGTGGGAGGCGTCCAGGAGGCATCCTAATCAGATGCCCATACCACCTCAACTGACTCCTTTCAATGTGGAGGAGCAGCGGTTCTACTCTGAGCCTCTCCCGGATAACTGAGCTCCTCACCCTATCTCTGAGGGTGAGTCCAGCAATCCTACGGAGAAAGCTCATTTCAGCCGCATGTATCCGTGATCTCGTTCTTTCGGTCATTACCCAAAGCTCGTGACCATAGGTGAGAATAGGAACGTAGACTGACTGGTAAATCGACAGCTTTGCCTTAGAACTAAGCTCCCTCTTCACCACAACAGACCGGTACAACGTCCGCATCACTGCAGATGCTGCTCCAATCCGTCTGTCGATCTCTCGCTCAATTTTCCCCTCACTCGTGAACAAGACCCCAAGATACTTAAACTCCTCCACTTGGGGCAGGAGCCTGTCCCCAACCCGGAGAGGACAATCCACCTTTTTCCGGCTGAGGACCATGGACTCGGACTTGGAGGTGCTGATTCTCATCCCAGCCGCTTCACACTCAGCGGCAAACCGTCCCAGCAAGAGCTGTAGGTCATTGCTGGATGAAGCCAACAGGACAACATCATCTGCAAACAACAGAGATGAGATCCTGTGGTCACCAAGCATGACACCCTCCATTCCCTGGCTGCGCCTAGAAATCCTGTCCATAAAAATTATGAACAGGATCGGTGACAAAGGGCACAGTTTGCTGTATATGAGAATTAAAAGATATATCTTGGTCAAAGACAACTCCAAGATTCCCAACAGTGGAATTAGAAGCCAGAGCAATGCCATCTAGTGTATCTTACTAGATAGAGTACTTCTAGCCTGTTTGAGGCCGAGAACAATAACTTCAGTTTTATCTGAATTTAACAATAAATAGTTGGAGTTCATCCAGGTTTTAATATCCTTAAACCACTCCTGGAATGAACCCAAATGGCTGGGATCATCTGGATTGATGGATAAATATAACTGAGTGCCATCATCGTAACAATGAAAATAAATAGAATGTTTCCTCATAATATCTCCTAAAGGCAGCATGTATAATGTAAACAGTATTGGTCCAAGTACCGATCCCTGCGGAACTCCATAGCTAACCGTGGTCTGGATAGAGGACTTGTTATGGACATAAACAAACTGGGAACGGTCTGACAAATAACACTGGAACCATCTTAGCATTGTTCCTTTCAAACCAGTTTGCTGTTCTATTCTCTCTAAGAGAATATGGTGGTCAATGGTGTCAAAGGCAGCACTAAGGTCCAATAAGACAAGGACAGAGACAAGTCCTTTGTCAAATGCCATAAAGAGGTCACTAGTAACTTTCCCTAGGGCTGTCTCTGTGCTATGGTGTTTCCTAAAACCTGACTGAAATTTCTCAAATATTGAGATATTTTCTAAAAAAAAAAGTACACAATTGACTGGCAACTATTTTTTCGAGGATCTTGGAAAGGTAGGGGAGGTTAGATATTGGCCAAAATCTCCGAATCAAGCGAAGGTTTTTTAAGCAGAGGTTTAATTACTGCCACTTTAAAAGGCTGCGGTACATGTCCTGTCAATAGGTACATATTAATTATGTTCAAAAACGGTAAACTAATCAGAGGGAGCGAATCCTTCAGGAGTCTAGCAGGGATTGAGTCTAAGATACAGGTAGTTAGTTTAGAGGCTGAAACTATTATGGCTAGATCAGAAGGACTAATGTCAAATGAGAGGCGCCGAGGGAGAGAAATGAGCCCACGCACTGGATGAAGCTGTGCATTTTAATAAAGAAGAGCCAACAATTCCAAAATGTGCAAACACAAAAATGCCTAACGACCTTATAGTACATGTAATGCCTCAGAGCCAGAAAGGGCCTCTGGAGGGGAGATCAGCATTACAGGGAATAGACAGGAGAATCAGAAGAAACTTACATATTGTGCCTCAGAGCTAGATAGAGCTCTGGAAGGGAAAACTGCACAAACGTAGTCTAGCAGGATGATGACTAACGGAGCGGCGAGGACTGAATGAACCAACTGAGTTTAAATACTAAGTGAACTGACAGCATGAGTGGAGACAGGTGTGGGAGCTGAGCTGCAGGTGAACTGATTACAAGCTGCTCACAGCTGAGGCAGGCTGTTAACAGCAACTGGGAGTGTCTGGAGAGAGAGGGGGGCAAAAACAGGAACAAAGATCCAACCAAGACATATGAGCAGACAAAAAACAGAGATACAAAACACAACAATAAACTGTGTCTGAGCTCCGAGATGACATTGGAGCTCAGACACGTGACAGACTAGTAAGGGAAAAATCAGAAAAGCGGAGTTCTGAGCCTGTGGACACAGTAGTGTTAGGTAGAGGCTTGGTATTTTTAAAGGGGCTATTTTTTTGAAATATTTTTCCTGATATTGATAATTTTATCATTAAAGAAATTCAAGAAGTTGTTACCACTAAGAGTTAAGGGGATGCAGGGGTTTATGACATTGTGGCTCTTGGTTAACTGAGCCACAGTGTTAAAAAGAAATCTAAGATTATTTTTATTTTCTTCTATCGAGGATGAATAGTACCGTCTCCTAGCATTATGGAGAGATTTCTTGTAAGTGATAAGGCTGGCATTCCAGGCTGAACATGATTCTTCTGTCTTATTCACACGCCATAGCCTTTCACAGGATCTGACTTTCTGTTTTAGTTCACGAGTGTGAGAGTTGTACCATGGAGCTAATCTCCTAGTTTTTATAGTTTTCTTTCTAAGAGGGGCTATGGAGTCGAGTGTTGTCCGCAGTGAGGCTGCAGTATTATCAACTAAAAGATCTAGTTCTGATGGACTAAAGCAGTCAATGCTGTCCTCTAATATATTAAAACATGGTAAAAGACTAAGTGCAAAAGGAATTAATTATTTAAGTGTTAATAAGATCTGTTAACATGCAGCGGATACACCATTTGTCCTTGGATGTTCTTTGTAAGGGGATTTCCCACGATTTTTTTATAGAGTGGGTTTCACAACATCCATATACACATTGGGTAAAATAAGTATTGAATACAGATAAGATAAGCCTTTATTAGTCCCACAATGGGGAAATTCCAGGATTGCAACAGCACAGGGATAGCAACACTCAGAGCAACAATCAGAAGGCAAGAAAAAACAAGAGCAGCTAGTATACATATTAACATATACAGTATACAGTATATACTGTGTATATATATATATATATATATATATATATATATATATATATATATAGACACACAGTGCGGAGCATTGTGGTTGGTGGATGTGCAGCAGAAAGTCTAAGCTCTCTCTCCGCGGATGCGGCGGGCCAGCTCGATGTCTTTGGGCATGATGGTGACCCTCTTGGCGTGGACGGCGCGCAGGTTGGTGTCCTCAAAGAGACCCACCAGGTAGGCCTCGCTGGCCTCCTGCAGAGCCATGACGGCGGAGCTCTGGAAGCGCAGGTCGGTCTTGAAGTCCTGAGCGATCTCCCTCACCAGGCGCTGGAAGGGCAGCTTACGGATGAGCAGCTCCGTGGATTTCTGGTAGCGACGGATCTCTCTCAGAGCCACGGTACCGGGCCTGTAACGGTGAGACTTCTTCACTCTGCCGGTGGCCGGAGTACTTTTTTCGAGCAGCCTTGGTGGCCAGCTGCTTCCTGGGGGGCTTTTCCTCCAGTAGATTTACGGGCAGTCTGCTTGGTTCTTGCCAGCGCTCTTTATTATTCTGTCTTATATTTCTTGCACACCGCCTAAACTCCAGTCCGGCACGCGTCGTTTTCGCTTCAGTTCCCCGGTATGTCAAGTTTCTCCGTTAGCACCGGGTGGCGGTTGAGTGCTAGCTAGCTCTTCCCTGCTGTATCGTCTCCTGCTGTAAACAGTGGCTCCATCCGCCGACTCGGGAGACCTTTGGGGCGATCTGTGTGTCCGTGATATATATAGAGTGAAAGGTGTGCCGGATCAGAAAGTTATCACCGGATCAGAAAGAAGAAGGAAGATAAAAAGACTCAGAATTGAGCCGCTGTTGCAAAAGGCAGCCAACTCATGTGGCGCCGGAACCGGAAGTAAATATATTCTCAGTAAATATATTTCTAAAAGTTGTAATGACATGAAATTTTCGCCAGATGTTGGTAACAACCTAACTAATCCATACATACAAAGAAATTTTTTAAAAAAATTTGTCCATAAATTAATTTATGTGTAATATGTGAAATGACGGGGAAAAAGCATTGAACACACTTACTGAAAGTTATTTCATACTTCATACAAAAGCCTTTGTTGGTAATGACAGCTTAAAGATGTCTCCAGTAAGGAGAAACTAGTCACATGTATTGCTCAGATATAATTTTGGCCCATTCTTCCACACAAAGTCTTCAAATCTGGGCCTCTTCTCTGAACTCTTATCTTTACTTCTTTTCATATATTTTCAATTGGATTCAAGTCAGGTGATTGGCTGGGTCATTCTAGCAGGTTTATCTTCTTTCTCCAAAACCAAGTAAGGGTTTCCTTGGCTGTGTGTTTGGGATCACTGTCTTGTTGAAATTTCCACCCTTGTTTCATCTTGATCATCCTGGTAGATGGCAGCAGTAGTTTTTTTTTTTTTTTTTTTTTTTTTTTGCCAAGAATGTCTCGGTACATTTTCCCATTCATCCTCCCTTCAATTATATGAAGTTTGCCAGTACTGTATGCTGAAAAACAGCCCCACACCATGATGTTCCCATCTCTCCTCGTATGGTGTTATTGGGGTGATGGGCAGTGCCATTTCTCCTCCAGACATGGTGTGTATTATGGCATCTAAATAGTTCAATTTTGGTCTCATCAGACCAGACTATATTTTCCCAGTATTTAACGGGCTTCCAAATGTTGTGCAGCAAACTTTAAATGAGATTCAACATGCTTTTTCTTCAGCAATGGAGTCTTGCATGGTGAGCGTGCATACAGGCCACGACGGTTGTGTGCGTTACTTATTGTTTTCTTACAAACAGCTGTACCAGGTCTTTCTGAAGCTTGCCATAAGTGTTCCTTAGACTGCTCTTCTGATAATTCTTTTCATTCATCTGTCAGAAATCTTGCAAGGAACATCTGGTCGTGGCCAGTTTATGGTGAAATGATGTTTTTTCCACTTCTGGTTTATGGCCCCAACAGTGCTTACTGGAACATTCAGAAGTTTAGAAATCCTTCTGTAGCCAACGTCATCAGAATGTTTCACAACAACAGCGTGACGGTCTTGAGAGAGCTCTTTGCTTTTAACCATCATGAGATGCTTCTTGTGTGACACCTTGGTAATGAAACACCTTTTTACAGGCCATCAGTTGGGACTGAACTAGGCGATATTAAGAACACTGGCTTGTGCTCCACTCCCGTGGCTGGGTACTTAGCTTTCCTTTCCCCATTCTATTTATGCTGGGCACCAGGCTAGAAGGTGGAAAGTACCATTTTTTTTAATGGTCTTTGGTGTGACCCGGCTAGGGCTTGAACACTCAACCTCCCGACTATGGGGCGGATGCTCTCCCACTAGGTTACCACTCCAGTTAAGAGTATTCTACTGTCTTATATAATAATACTATTCAATATGCAACAATGACAGATTAAGTTGTGCCATTTTCACAACTTACAGTTAACACCCGAGCATAATGATTTAATAATTTCACTTTGATTTAATTTAAAAGATTCAGACGAAAAGTTTCAGACCCCCTTTATTCTGTGGATTTACTCAAAAGGGGGTACAATTACAGCTATAACCCTACCTTTTCACCATTTTCAGAAAAGTTCCCACCACACAAATGCTATTTCTTATAGAGTTCACACTCTGAAAGGGAAACAGTTCAAAGGGTCAAACAAACTGAGGTGCACACACACACATTCACACAGTCTAATAATAAACTCACATGGCTTAATCTGAACAGAGCAAGTCATAGTACATTCAGTGCTAACACAACAACTCAATGGCCAGACTGCTAGAGCACATTGTTCTTGTTGTAGTCTAAATCAGGAAAATGTATGTTTATTTTTTGAATTGGTAGGGTTAACAGAAATGGGTGCAAGTCAGGATTTCTTGAGGCTTCTGCAAATCAGGTTCTGCTAGCTAACAGTGATCAAAGTATTCTTATCCTAAACTCTCAATCCACAGCGCCTGAACAGAAAGAACATACTCGTAACACAGTATGATACGTATATCAGTAAAAATATCCAAGCAGCCCAAAATATAAATTGCCAGTGGTTGCAATAAAACATATACCCACACTTAAGAGAAAGAAAACTAGAGCATGCATGTGTGACAAAAACTAGGCAGCAGGTTTCTGGTGAACAACCACAGAATCTATTTAAGTAAACAAAACACTTTCGTTTCCAGAGAGTATAGCTTTAAGCTGCTGTCACATGCAAACTCTAAACAATGCAAAAAGAATCTGGCTAAGACACTGTCTGAACTTTCTCATGTAACACGCAGCAGGAAACACGAGTGGGGGCTGAAAAGTTCATAGGCTGAAAAGTTCATAGTGGTCAAATTTGACCAAATGTGGTTTATTTTTCAACCGCAAGGATCCAAGCGCTGCAACACCCATGGAAGAAGTGTGTGGACCAAAGGGGAGACTGTGTTGAAAACTAAACCACATTTGGCCAAATTTGACCACTATGAACTTGTCAGCCTATGAACTTTTCAGCCCCCCCCCCCCCCCCCCAGTCTGCTTGAGACGCAATCTAACAACTGGAGGTAATAAACTGTACAGCACATGACGCTCACAGTCTGGAGCTTAATGCACTGGACAAATAATGACACTGTTTGCACATCATCACAATCTTACATGACACAGACTTTGCACTGGCTACTTAAATACTAGCTGATGTCCAATTCAAATGTGTTGAACATTTGGACAATTGAACAGCTGTGGCATAGGTTAAGCTGCATGTAAAAATAAAACATCAAAGACACAGCAAAACATGTTGGAAGGCAGCCATGCACAACAATAAAGGCAGACTTGGCCAAGCAAGGCATAGATGCTGAGGAACGTGTGAGAAAATGTGGTTGGCTGTTTAAGTGGCAGAAGGCATTTAAAGAGCAGTACGAGCAGGGCTTATCACAAAATAGTGGTACAGTGGAACACTGAGAAGCTTACAAAGAAGAGAGAAGCAGGACATAATAATTATGAGGTGGAGAAAAGAGTAATATCACATTGTTTGTTAATAAATACAATGTCTCAGTGAGTGAGCATTGCTGTGGATTATTTTTTATGATTTGGGTGCAGGGTTGGGCATTAACAGAGAGCAGAGCTTTCATGCTAGTGCTAGTGTTCTCTGTTCAAGCTGTGACTCACACTGGCAGGCTACACAGATATTTGCCTTCTAAGGGCAGCAGCTCAAGGTTCGGGGACACCGAGGATGCTTGCCGGTGGAGCTGCGGTGACACCGTCTCTTCTTCTGTAGAGTTTACTGGGTTGTCGTCATCAGGAGGAGATACCACCACCTCAGGAATGCCTTGAGGGCCGGGACATGTGCCTTGGGTTTGTGAAGGGCTTTGATGGGAACGGCGGAAAGATTGAGGAGTGCTGAAAGGAGATGGGCTCGGGAATAACCCCATGTTGGAGGAAGAGGACGGCAGGAGGTGGCTGAGTAGGAGGGAGACCTTGGACCCTCGCCTCTGGGACAGGTTGGAGACAGAGGAGGAGGCTGAGGAGGCTGACCCTGGCTTGTAGAGAGAAAGGCGTGAAGAGGACAGGCTTTCCCCTAACAGAGGAGCAAAACAAAGGAGGAGAGCAGGAAGAGGTTGAAAGAGGGAGGAAAGGGAATAAGGGACGGAACAGAGAGGAAAAATCATATAAAGTAGAAGTACATCCTAGAGATGGTATCTGAAGGAGACATGGCGAAAGAGCGTTCAGCTGGAGCATGGCAGAGGTGTAGTTAGAGGCTTGCATTAGCATAAATATAAACGAAAAGTATGGTTCTGTGCAGAAGATGCCAAGAATGATTCAGTGTGGCATGTAGGAGGGTCTGCAGGAGCCAAACAATGTGGTACATTTCACTCCAAACAAACCAATCACACATTATGACTGGAGAAAAAAACCCGAGTTCAAAGAGGCTTCCATCCAAGCAGAAGAATGAAACAGCAGGATGTGGGTGAACTATAAGCAAACGTGTGACTGATTACAATGAGTCATAAATTCTACACAATACATTTTCAATTTTACACACAACTTTCACATCTTTCAGCTATCACCATCAGCAACCTTCAAGGCAGCATATAATATGGTAATGACCTTTCACACTTGTGTTTTATGTTTAATGGTATGAAAATGCAGGCCCAACAAAATCCACAAGCACAAAAGTGGAGAATGTGATATTTCATTCATTATTAAAACCTCAGGCTGCAAACCCAAGATCTTAAAATGCAATAACGTGATCACACCCAGACAGGCACACAAAAACCCAAACACATGCAACTCCAGTGACAGGTAAAGCATTAGTTCTGAAAGATCACCATGAGGAAGGAAGAATAATTCAAATCTCAAAGCCAGTACAGTCATACAGGTTAGCAGAAACTGTAAACCCGGTTTAGTTCACAGAATTCAGAACTTTTGTTATAAACAATTACATAAGAAATCTTAGGTACATGTTTGAATTTTTTTTAGTTAATGTTATACAGCAATTCAGAAATTATATTTCCAGTTCACCTAGTTCCCCCAGTCCTGATTTTCCATCTGCGATTACTCCCATGGTCTTTGCACCATAGATACTGTATCCATAAGGCTGTAGTGAAATCATCCAATGGACAAGATATTTATTCTGACCTGGGTTTGAAGACACACCAGATCATATACAAAACAAACATTTTAAGACACTTTCGCTGATTTTGCTCAAGAAAGTGCTGGCTGGACAGATGCTGGGGTAACTGCCAATGATTACTTATCTATGTATAAATGCAAGGCTGTCTGTGTGTCTGTGTGTGTTCCTCGCATATCTCTCAAACCATTCGTCACACTGACCTAAGATTTGGTACGCGTTTTCCTGAGGTTATGGGGGTGTACACCCAAAAGTATGGAGTTGTTCAGTTGTTAAGAAAAAAATATGCAATTATTGTCATTTAAAGTTTAGCCATTGCTCTGCCTTCTCCAGTGCCACATGCCCAAGCTTCCACACAGTGCTGTGAAAAAGTATTTGCCCCCTTCCTGATTTCTTATATTTTTGCATTTTTGTCACACTTCAATGTCTCAGATCATCAAACAAATTTTAATCAGACAAAGATAACCTGAATAAATACAAAATGCAGTTTTAAAATGATGATTTAATTTGTTAAAGGAATAAAAACTATCCAAACCTACCTGGCCCTATGTGGAAAAAGTAATTGCCCCCCATGTTACATCATGAATTAATTGTGATTAACCACATTTTTTTGTAAAGCTGAGTTCAATTTCAGTAGCTACACCCAAGCCTGATTACTGCCAGTCTTGTTGAATCAAGAAATCGCTTTAACGGAACCTGTCTGACAACCTGAAGTAGGCTAAAAGAGCTCAAAAAGCAACACATCCCATTGTGATCTAAAGAAATTCAAGAACACATGAGAAACAAAAACCCAGAACAACATCTAAAGAACTGCAGGCCTCACTTGCCTCAGTTTGGACAATGGTTCATGATGGAACAATAAGAAAGAGACTGGGCAAAAGTGACAACCATGGGAGAGTCCTCGGCCTCAGGCTCCTAAAGGTCAGGATGACAAAGCCTTTTGTCAAAGACTGTCCCAACACTATGCCCGTTTTGACACCTCGTCATCTGTGTCCAACTCCCCCCCTCTCTCCAGCTCCACAGCCTCCACGATCCCTACTTCATCAAAGGCGCCCCCCTCCTCCCCCCCTGCCCTTGTCATCAGTGAGCAGGACGTGCTCAAACAGTTCTCCAGACTGAACCCGCGCAAGGCCCCCGGTCCGGACGGCGTGTCTCCCTCCACCCTGAGACACTGTGCGAAAGAGCTGGCTCCTGTCTTCACAGACATTTTTAACACCTCCCTTAAGCTATGCCACGTGCCGTCCTGCCTCAGATCCTCCACCATCATCCCTGTCCCCAAGAAGCCACGGATCACTGGACTTAACGACTACAAACCTGTAGCGCTCACCTCTGTAGTCATGAAGTCCTTTGAGCGCCTGGTCCTGCCCACCTCAAGTCCATCACCACCCCCCTCCTGGACCCGCTGCAGTTTGCCTACCGAGCCAACAGGTCTGTAGACGACGCAGTCAACCTGGCCCTCCACTCCATCCTGCAGCACCTGGACTCCCCGGGAACCTATGCCACGATCCTGTTTGTGGACTTCAGCTCCGCATTCAACACCATCCGCCCCGCTCTGCTCCGGGACAAGATGTCCCTGCTCAACGTGCCTGACTCCCTCTGCAGGTGGATCACCGACTTCCTGACGGACCGGAGGCAGCATGTGCAGCTGGGAAAGACTGTCTCAGACTCTGCTAGCATCAGCACCGGATCACCCCAGGGCTGTGTACTTTCCCCCCTACTCTTCTCCCTTTATACCAACTCCTGCACCTCCAGCCACCAGTCTGTCAAATTGATCAAGTTTGCGGACGACACCACCCTCATCGGGCTCATCTCCAACGGCGACGAGTCCGCCTACAGGAGAGAGGTGGCCCAGCTGGCGTCCTGGTGCAACAACAACAACCTGCAGCTGAACGCTCTGAAGACAGTGGAGATGATTGTGGACTTCAGGAAAGTCACAACCCCTCTGCCCCCCCTCACCCTCACAGGCTCTCCTATCACCACTGCTGATTCCTTCCGCTTCCTAGGCACCACCATCACCAGGGACCTCAAGTGGGAGCCGACCATCAGCTCCCTCATCAAAAAGGCCCAGCAGAGGATGTTCTTCCTGCGGCAGCTGAGGAAGCTCAAGCTACCCACCAAGATGTTAGTGCAGTTCTACACAGCCATCATCGAGTCCATCCTCACCACCTCCATAACCGTGTGGTACGCAGGAGCCACTGCCAGGGACAGACTAAGGCTGCAGCGCGTCATGCGCACTGCTGAGAAGGTGATCGGCTGCAAGCTCCCATCTCTCCAGGATCTGTACATCTCCAGGACCCGGAGGCGTGCTGGCCGGATCATAGCCGATCCCTCACACCCTGGTCACGTACTGTTTGCCCCTCTCCCCTCAGGTAGAAGACTTTGGTCCATCCAGACTAAAACCTCCCGTCACATGAACAGCTTCTTCCCCTCTGCCATCAGACTGCTGAACACTAAGTGACTTATTGACTCTCGTGCACTATGTACAGCAGCTCAACCAGACTCATGTCAATCATCACTGTTTTCTTCCTGCATTACCGACTGCACTATATGGTTCTCCACATTATCTGCTGCTCGCTAATATATTTAATCTGCTAACTAGTATTACTCACTCTTATTCTACACTTTATTGCATGTATAGTTTATTTCTTTTATTTTATCATGTTTAATGTTGCAGCATTGCACCAAGACAAATTCCTAGTTTGTGTACTACATGAACAATGGCAATAAATCTGATTCTGATTCTGATTCTGATTCTGAGAGTTCCAAGACAAAAACCGCTGCTGGACAAAAAGAACACAAACATTTGTCTCACATTTGCCAGAAAACATCTAGATGATCCTCAAGACTTTTGGGAAAATATTCTGGGGACTAACGAGACTAAAGCTGAACTTTTTGGAAGACGTGTCCTGTTTTATCTGGCATAAAACTAACACAGAATTTCATAAAAAGAACATTGTATCAACAGTCAAACATGGTGATGGTAGTGTCATGGTCTGGGGCTGCTTTGCTGCTTCAGGACCTGGACAACTTGCCCTAATTGACAGAACCATGACTTCTGTTCACTACCAAAAAATACTGAAGGAGAATGTCCGGCCATCAGTTCATGAAGCCCTCCAATGTGACTGAATTGAAACAATTTCGCACAGAAGAGTGGGTCAAACACAGAAGAGTGGGTCAAACTTCCGCAACAGTGATGTAAAAGACTCATTGCCAGTTGTTGGCACCAGTTATTAGGTTTAGGAGGCAGTTAGAGGGTAATTACTTTTTCACATAGGGCCAGGCAGGTTTGGATAGCTTTTTTCCCTTAATAAATGAAATCATCATCTAAAACAGGGGTGTCAAACTCATTCCATGGAGGGCCAAGACCCTGAATGTTTTACTTCCACCCAGTGTCTTCAGCAGGTGTTTTCACTGATCAGCAATCAGTTGGAAGAAATTTGGTGAAATCACCTGTTGAAGACACTGGGTGGAGGTAAAACCTGCAGGGTCTCGGCCCTCCATGGGATGAGTTTGACACCCCTGATCTAAAAACTGCATTTTGTATTCACTCAGGTTATCTTTTTCTAATATCAAAATTTCTTTGATGATCTGAAACATTTAGCTGTAACAAATATGCAAAATTATAAGAAATCAGGAAGGGGGCAAACACCTTTTCACAGCACTGTATGTTTTGAGCGGGGTTTAGGATTGACTCGGTGCTGAAGGGATAAAACTCAGCATCATGGCCAGAGTGCTTCGTGAACAAAACGTGGAAATGAAAAGCAGCAAATTTCACCAGAAAAAGATAATAGTGGAGATCTAATTCTAATACAATGCTTCCAAAATTGTTTGTACCCCTCTGTTAATGAAAGAAAAACCCACAATGGTCACAGAAATAACTTGAATCTGACAAAAGTGGTAATAAATAAAAATTCTATGAAAATTAATCAATGAAAATCAGACAATGCTTTTGAATTGTGGTTCAACAGAATTATTTTAAAAAACAAACTCATGAAACAGGCCTGGACAAAAATGATGGTACTCCTAGAAAAGATTGAAAATAATGTGACCATAGGGACATGTTCAACCAAGATGGGTCCTCTAATTAACATCATAGGTGTCTACAAACTTGTAATCAGTCAGTCGGCCTATTTAAAGGGTGACAAGTAGTCACTGTGCTGTTTGTTGACATGGTGTGTACCACACTAAACATGGACCAGAGGAAGCAAAGGAGAGAGTTGTCTCAGGAGATTAGAAAGAAAATTATAGACAAGCATGTTAAAGGTAAAGGCTATAAGACCATCTGCAAGCAGCTTGATGTTCCTGTGACTACAGCTGCACATATTATTCAGAAATTTAAGATCCACGGGACTGTAGCCAACCTCCCTGGACGTGGCCGCAGGAGGAGACGGATAATACAAATGGTAACAAAAGAGCCCAGAACAACCTCTAAACACATTCATGGTGAACTCCAAGGTCAAGGTACATCAGTGTCAGATCGCACTATCTGTCGTTGTTTGAGCCAAAGTGGACTTCATGGGAGACGACCAAGGAGGACACCACTGTTGAAAACAAATCATAAAAAAGCCAGACTGGAATTTGCCAAACTGCATGTTGACAAGCCACAAAGCTTCTGGGAGAATGTCCTATGGACAGACGAGACAAAACTGCAACTTTTTGGCAAGGCACATCAGCTCTATGTTCACAGACGAAAAATGAAGCAGACCAAGAAAAGAACTCTGTCCCTACTGTGAAATATGGAGGAGGTTCTGTTATGTTCTGGGGCTACTTTGCTGCATCTGGCACAGGGTGTCTTGAATCTGTGCAGGGTACAATGAAATCTCAAGACTATTAAGGTATTCTACTGCGCAGTGTCAGACAGCTTGGTCTCAGTCGCAGGTCATGGGTCTTGCAACAGGATAATGACCCAAAACACACAGCTAAAAACACCCAAGAATGGCTAAGAGCCAAACATTGGACTATTTTAAAGTGGCCTTCTATGAGCCCCAACCTAAATCCTATTGAACATCTGTGGAAGGAGCTGAAACATGCCGTCTGGAGAAGGCACCCTTCAAACCTGAGACAAATGGAGCAGTTTGCTCATGAGGAGTGGGCCAAAATACCTGCTGAGAGGCGCAGAAGTCTCACTGACAGTTACAGAAATCGTTTGATTGCAGTGATTGCCTCAAAAGGTTGTGCAACAAAATATTAAGTTAAGGGTACCATCATTTTTGTCCAGGCCTGTTTCATGAGTTTGTTTTTTTAAAATAATTCTGTTGAACCACAATTCAAAAGCATTGTCTGATTTTCATTAGTTAATTTTCATAGAATTTTTATTTATTATCACTTTTGTCAGATTCAAGTTATTTCTGTGACCATTGTGGGTTTTTCTTTCAACAGAGGGGTACCAACAATTTTGTCCACGTCTGTATGGGGATGCAAGCACACATAGCCCGGCCAAAGGGAGAGGGAGACCTCACTTAATGTCTAAAGACTTAAACGTTAATACCGCCATAAGTGTGGAGAGGAACGGCGGAATATATCATATACGGCCACACATGTATTGGGGGTAGCAGAAACAGTGGACAGGCAAGGCACAGGACCGGTGGCTCGGGCTGTTTGTAGCCAGAGAGTGAGCCAGTGACTCTGGCAAGTCAGAGGTGGAATGCCCGTCGTACAGTTTATGCAGTTTAATCAATTGATTCCTCTCCAAAATTATTAGCCAACAACAGTGGCAAGCTGGTCCCATGCACTCCACTCTACATTTACTTTGTGTATAATCATTTCTGTATGATTCTAATATATTTTACTTTGCTGCGCAGCGTCGGGCGAAACTGACGATTACATCGCCAACAAATCCTCCAGAGACAAACAGTTCCTACCAAAAATTAATAAAGAGACATTATGTGGGAGAGGGCTAGATACAGGAATGGACCTAGAAGTTACTGGCGCCCTCAAATGTTCCTGGTAGTGGAAGCAGGGCTACTGAATACATCTAGCACACCTCTTTGCGTCCCACTTTCAAAGACTGCCTGCATTTAGGCATGTAAAGGCTAACGATGAAGGCGACTGGTTATCTACAAGAACAGTTGCTTTCTACAGGCAGTGCATTGGTAAACTTAAACTGAAATTAAACTGAAACATGGCCAGAAAATGCATGTTTAATGTTGGGTTGAGTGAATAACTCTTCAAGTTAGTAGTGCTGTTTGGGTTTACAGTGCATACATTAGCACCCAAATTTCTATACTGTGAGAGATGAGTGCGTCAAAGTGTTGTTCCCCAAAATGTACTCACTCTATCCATTCACCTTCTCTTCTGGCATTAAGGGATTTGAACAATGTAGCTTACTTTTCACAACAGTTACCCAGAGGTGGAAAATAAGGAAGAAGAAAGAAGCGTGAGTGCAGAGTAGGATCTCACCATTTCTTTCAAGCAAGTGCGGCTCAGAATATTTCTTGCCCATGTCAGCAAATGAGCGCACCAGTGGGATGCGATTGCTGAGCTTTCTCTCATTCTGATGGTGGTGTTTCTTCAGCATGGCTTCACGCACCTTGTCACGCAAATCCTCCTTCAGCTGCCCCAATGCCACCATGCCATCTATCACCATGTCTGAATCACACAAAGGAAGGACCATAAAAAAAAGACAAAATGGAAGGGAGGGAAAATTAAAATGGACTACTGTAAATGTGTCACTATTCTAGAATAAACAATTTTAATAGTTTCTCAACAAAGCTAAAAATTAAAAGTAATTCAAAAGATATGTAAGCGTTTTACCCGCAATCTCCTCAATAGTGTTGGCCCTCATATCCAGCATGACTGTGCCATTAAGTATGGAGCTACGCAGTTCAAACAGGCTGTGTAATGACAATGTGGCCACATAGGCTTACTCCATCTCTCACCGCCATCTTCCACATCTTCTTCAAACTTTAACCATCTAAAGATCAGCAAAACCACAAACATGTGCAAAGTTAATTTTCTTAATCTAATAAAAAGCTGCTATATTTTTAGTCAAATTTATTTATTTTTCAGATTGTGAACTGAGGCCATGTAAGTGCAGCATCTCAGGTTTCAAATTTGCCAAGTGAGCGTGTGTTTTATCTGTGAGAAAATCTTTTTAGGGAGGTCAGACTAGATATGTCACAATTTCAAACTCTATATTCTTATCAAAATAACACTTAGTTTATGTTATGTGAGCTATGAACAAATGCGCTTTTCTGTTTAGATCTAAAAAAAAAAACTGATCTGGGAAAAATGCTTGGAGGACATTGAATTGGGCTGTGATTCTTTGGTACTGGACATTTTTCCTACAGAATACATCTGTGTGAATCCTGCTCAAACCCTTTTGCTGTCTTCTGACCTGGCCGTCTCTTTCCACTCAGTTGCACTGCCCTCTCTGAAGGAAACGTCATCCAGTTCAGGTGAAGAGCGTCATGGGGGACCGTGCTCGAGATCATCATCTTCGGTACCCAGGATGAACTGGACCTCTGGGACGGTGTGTCTGGACACATGGTACACAAAGGCTGAATGTCATTACCCTAAACACAATTTTCCAAACATTAGAATCCTCAAGAAATCAATTAACTACTATTACTTACTGTCCACGAATAAAACAATTAGTAAGAATTAATTATTTTTTTTAACTTGTTTCCTTATCACCTCAGCAGACACAGATTTATTTACTCGATGCATTTTAGGTCCATTAGTGCTAAAGAGAAAAGAGCCCTTTGAAAATATTGACCTTATAAATAATGATAATGGTGCTGCAAAGACTAAGGCATTACAAAACAGCAAATTTTCATCAGTGGTATTTTTAAGAAGCAGAATTGAATATTTATATAGTTCATGATTGATTTTCTGTTTATTAGACACAGATGTGGTAACAGAATAACAACATTGCCTTCAGTCTGTTAGTGATTGGTTTACAGTGACCTTTATTGCCTCTTAAAGCTAAATGATTTGTATCAAACTTTTAAAAGTGAAGAGAAACAGAGAGCAAGTGGGTGTTTAAATCCACAAATCAGTCCACTTCATCTACGGGGGAAGGGGGGGAGGCGGCTGAAAAGTTCACAGGCTGACCATGATGCAGTGGTCAAATTTGACAAAATGTTGTTTACTGTACTCATACTTTGACAGTTCTCTCACTCTCAGCTCTGCTTTGCCTCGTGTTTCCTTGGCCACTGAGCACAAAAACTACTGGCTCAGCACCTGCGAGCATAACTCCTCTTAGTCAGCCTATGAACTTTTCAACTCCCGTGAACTTTTCAGCCCCCCTCGTACTCTGTGTTATAATTTAGAAACAGTGTCCAACCAATAAGTAGGGATTCCTCTGCCATCGTCCCTCCCCTCCTCAGAGTCTCTTCCTCTCCTTTTTCTGTGATGTCTGTGTCCTCTGTGTCGGTGCCGCCGCTTACTCTCCCTGCTGAAAGGAACATGGACACCTACATACACCGCTCTGTGGCCTGGAAAAGAAAGATTCAAGATCTACTCAGACATCTTTGGAATAATGAACACTGGAAAACAGGAAAGGCTTTTCCTTGAATGTTCAAGTTAAAAAGGTATGAATAAAGCAATAGAGGAGATGCACTGATGTCACTTCACATCCAGCAACCCCACCTCCACAGACAGATTGAGCAGCAAAACACTCGTTATCATGTCTTAGGTTTAGCTGTGGAAACAATGAAACTGAGAGTTAAACAAATAATATATGCTCAAATTTAGCTTGATTTACTTCTTGATTCTATGAACTTCACACAAAACCACTTGTTTCAACACTCACAAAAAAGACACTGTGGTGCATCTGTTAGCACTGTGTGACATATACAGCTGCTTTGTCTTCCAAGACCTGTATGCTTGGATTTTCCATTAATATTGATTTTTGTTTGACCTTCTGTAATCTTTGTTCTTTCCTGCCTTTGAATGTGGCATCCTTGGACAAAGTTGGAATATCAGTCCTTATCATAGATCTTTGCTCTACTGAATCTGCTAATGTTTGTAACCAGCTTTCACTCAGCATGTCAGTACTCGGAAATAACCTCTGAGTTAGCCTCGCCTATGTCACGGTCCACTCATCCTGTCTCTCCTCTCCTATGGGTCAGCCCTCTCCTTAAGGCACCTTGCTTGTGTCCATGGCTTGCTCCTGTATGAGCTATGAACAAGACTCTGTCTAGAGTGGAAAACAAGATTCTTGCAAACCACTCAACAAAGGAAACATATTTAATTCAAGGGCTGATATTATATAGCGTAACAGAAATCCCTCATCTTTTACCAACCAAGACCACATAACCGGGTGAGTTGGGGAACCATCACATTATGTGCATACCCTCTACACAGTTTAAAATTAGGGCTGTGCGATATGACAATATATACAGTGGGTGTTGAAAAAGTGTTTGCCCCCTTCCTGATTTCTCATTTTGTTGTACGTTTGTCACACTTAAAAAATGTTTCAGATCATCAAACAAATTTAAATTTTAAACAAAGATAAGATAAGATAAGATAAGATAAGCCTTTATTAGTCCCACAATGGGGAAATTCCAGGATTGCAACAGCATAGGGATAGCAACACTCAGAGCAACAATCAGAAGGCAAGAAAAAAACAACATCTAGTAAACATATGTCCATATTACTATAAATGTATATATATATAGACACACAGTGCAGAGCATTATGGCTGGTGAATGTGCAGCAGAAAGTCTAAGCTCTCTCTCCGCGGATGCAGCGGGCCAGCTGGAAGTGTTTGGGCATGATGGTGGCCCCCTTAGCGAAGAAGAGACCCACCAGGTGGGCCTCGCAGGTCTCCTGCAGAGCCATGACGGCGAAGCTCAGGAAACGCAGGACGGTCTTGAAGTCCTGAGCGATCTCCCTCACCAGGCGCTGGACGGGCAGCTTACGGATGAGCAGCTCCGTGGATTTCTGGCAGCGACGGATCTCTCTCAGAGCCACGGGCCTGTGACGGCGAGGCCTCTTCACTCTGCCGGTGGCCAGAGCGCCTCTCCGAGCAGCCCTGGTGGCTAGCTGTCTCCTGGGGAGGGGGGGGGGGGGGCTTCTTCCTCCAGTAGATTTTACGGGCGGTCTGCTTGATTCTTGCCATCGCTCTTTATTATTCTGTCTTATATTTCTTTCACGCCGCCTAAACTCCAGCCCGGCACCCGCATCGTTTTCGCTACAGCTCCCGGTATGTCGAGTTTCCCATTAGCACCGGGCGGCGGCCAAGTGCTAGCTAGCACTAGCTCCTCCCCGCTGTAACGTCTCCCGCTGCAAACCGTGGCTCCGTCCGCCGATCCGGGAGACCCCCGGGGCGATCCGTGCGTCCGTGATATATATACAGAGTGAAAGGTGTAGAAAGAAGAAGGAAGATAAAAAGAAAAGGCTGTTGCAACAGGCAGCCGACTCGTGTGGCGCCGCCGGTCCGGCGGAACCGGAACCGGAAAAAAAAAAACGGAAAAAAAAGATAACACAAATAAACACAAAATGCAGTTTTTAAATGAAGGTGTTCATTATTAAGGGAAAAAAAATATCCAAACCTACATGACCCTGTGTGAAAAAATGATTGCCCCCTAAACCTAATAACTGGTTGGGCCACCCTTAGCAGCAACAAACTGCAATCAAGCATTTGTGATTTATATTATTTATTTAGCGAATGCAAAGTCCTTAAGCCAAGCAGTTGCCTCCTGGTTTGCTGTATGGAGGGTGTGAAATCCTCCTTCCAGTCTTTGGAGCGGGCAAGCTTCTATGATGTGTTCCATAGTTTGCTCCTCTCCACAATGCGCACAGTGGGCTAGGGCTACTGCCCCCATCTGTGAAGGCTGGCCAAGCAGGGGCCCATGTCCAGTCCTGAAGCGACTGAGTGAGACCACTGTCTCCCTTGGGAGGTTGGTGCCCGGTACCTGTTGGTTGGGGTTTATCACCAGCTGTTTGTTTGGGACCTCCTTGGTCTCCCATTCCTCTTGCCAATGCTGTCTGGATGGTAAAGTCAGCTGGGGGAGGGTTTTTGCCAAATCGGCCGTCTGGATGAAAGTCGGGCAGTGGGTGGGGGTGTAGATATCTGCATGGATTGGTAAGTGAGGAAAATCTTTAACTTTTTGGAGCATTCTTTGAGTTAATGCTGCTCGCCGGATGTATGGAGGGGCTATGTTTGACAGTACAGAGAGCCAGGGGAGTGGTGTTGAGCGGATTGTTCCAGTTATAGTTCTCATGGTTGAGTTGAGCTGGGTGTCTACATGGTGTGTGTAAGATGACCTGGACCAGACAGGGGCACAATATTCTGCTACAGAGTATGAAAGGGCCAGTGCTGAGGTGCGCAGGGTGGAGACTTGGCCGCCCCCCATTTTGCACCAGCGAGCTTGCAGAGCAGGTTGTTTCCGTACTTTCACTCTTAGCAGCCGTCCCCTTTAGATGTTCCTTGAAGGATAAGGTCCTATCAAGGGTCACTCCAAGATAAGTTGGATTTGGGCATGCTTAAGCTTGAGTCCGCTCAGGTGGATGTTTAGTTCTCTGGCAGCTTTTTGCATTGTGGAGATGAATAATACACGGGAGACGGTTTTTGCTGGGCTTGGTTTTAGGCGCCAGATTTTGCAGAACTGGTCCAGTTTAGCAAGATCTTCCGTGAGCACCGTTCCAGTGGTCAAAGTCTGGTGCTTGGAATGCCAAACAGATGTCGTCTGCATAGAAGATTTGCGGGATTTTGTAGTAGGCAGGTCGTTTATGTAGAGGTTGAACAGAGGTTGGAGCTAGAACTGAGCCTTGTGGGAGTCCGTTTTTCTGCATTCTCCATGCACTTGTGTTCTGACTGAGGTGGACTCTGAACAATGGGGGGCAATGGATCAGCGTTCTCGTCGCACCCTCCGCCAGTACCCGGGGCTCGCCTGGGGAAGCTAATGATCCTACCAGCAGTCTAAATTCGAAGAGACGACGCCTCTGTGCCAAGTCAAAAGAAGAATCTAGTCACAGTCCTAAGCTGAAAGCATTTGTGATAACTGGCAATGAGTCTTGTAACAGCGCTGTGGAGGAATTTTGGCCCACTCAGCTTTACAGAATTGTTGTAATTCAGCCACAATGGAGGGTTTTTGAGCATGAACCGCCTTTTTAAGGTCATGCCACAACATCTCAATCAGATTCAGGTCAGGACTTTGACTAGGCCACTCCAAAGTCTTCATTTTGTTTTTCTTAAGCCATTCAGAGGTGGACTTGCTGGTGTGTTGTGGATCACTGTCCTGCTGCAGAACCCAAGTGTGCTTCAGCTTGAGGTCACAAACAGATCGCCGGACGTTCTTCTTCAGGATTTTTTTGGTAGACAGCAGAATTCATGGTTCCATTTACCACAGCAAGTCTTCCAGGTCCTGAAGCAGCAAAACAGCCTCAGACCATCACACGACCACCACCATATTTTACTGTTGATATAATGTTCCTTTTCTGAAATGCTGTGTTACTTTTACGCCAGATGTAATGGGTCACACACCCTCCAAAAAGTTCAACTTTTGTTTCATCACACAGAGTATTTTTCCAAAAGTCTT
Organism: Pholidichthys leucotaenia; assembly: GCA_020510985.1. Taxonomy (NCBI): domain Eukaryota; kingdom Metazoa; phylum Chordata; class Actinopteri; order Cichliformes; family Pholidichthyidae; genus Pholidichthys; species Pholidichthys leucotaenia. The sequence continues at coordinate 86,833,200 of CM035839.1, read as the reverse complement.
AAGGGTCATCAAGATGTTTTCTGGCAAAACTGACACGAGCCTTTCTTCTTTTTTGCTCAGCAGTGGTTTTTGTCTTGGAACTCGGCCTGCATGGCAGAGCAATCACTTTTTCACACAGGGCCATGTAGGTTTGGATTTTTTTTTATCCTTAATAATAAGCACCTTCATTAAAAAACTGCATTTTCTGTTTACTGGTGCTATCTTTGTCTAATATTTAAATTTGTTTGATGATCTCAAACATTTAAGTGTGACAAACACAAAAAAATGAGGAATCAGGAAAGGAGCAAACACTTTTTCATACCACTGTATATCAGTGACGCGATAAATAACGTCTATCATTTCATATAAAACTGTATCATTTATATCGGGATTTAAGAGACATACCCGTTTTTATCCTTCATCGCCCTGTCTCTCTCCCACAGTGCGCCAGGTGCACCACAGCAGCTAACTGCAAGCCACTGTTGCCAATTCCTCAGTAAGGAAAGTAGCTATCGGCTGTCCTAGAAGTCGCTAGAAGTCGCTAAATGACGTCATTGCCTAATTTGCATAATTGGTCATTTGCATGTAATTGTAATGGAACAGACGGTAGGAGAGAAAAATGTTATGGGAGACAAAAATGTGAGTAAAAAACACCCTAAATATGTTTAGAACCTACATTAACTTCTTCTGGTTGATTCTTGGTTTGTTTGTTTTAATTTTGCCATTTAAATAGGCCATCACTCAGAAGCAAGTTAAAAATCCAATTGTAAAGCACATGATCAAAATATGGTGTGAAACCAAAAAATATTTAAAAGACCCCACACTCACTGTCACAATTAGCCCAATATGGGGTAATCAATATTTTACACCAGGGAGAGCGGATACCTGTATTTAAAATATGGAATTTAAAAGGGATTCAAAAGATTCAAGACTTCTATTTGTCACACTCGGATAACATAACGTCTTTTGAAGAAACTGAGGATCAAATCATAATAATCCTCTCATCCGACCTACCTATTCATCTTTGGAAAAATTTTGATGAAATTTGAATAGAATTTTGTAAGAGAAAGGGTATTATTCAGAGTTTTATAACCCATTGACACTATCTTCAAGTGAAAATTCACAGAAAAGATTAAACTACTGGAAAGAAGATCTGCAAACTGAAATTTCAGAGGAACAATGGGAATTGGCTTGAACAGAAGCTCAAACCAAATCAATAAATGTACGCCTTAAATTGATACATTTAAAATGGTTAATGCGGATGTATGTTACACCGGAGTTAAATAGATATAACAAAAATATACCAGATACATGCACAAAATGCATGGAAGTAAAGGAACCCTATTTCATTGTGTATGGGAATGTAGATTAATAAGAATGTTTTGGGAAGAGGTGAGGGTAACAATTGAAAAAATAATCTCAAAACAAATCATATTGAATCCTAAACTGTTTTGTTGGGTCTGTACCCAGAAAAAGCATAATTTTAATAAAAGTGAAAAGAACATTCATAGACCTCAGTTTTGCTTAATGCCAAAAAATGTATTGCACTATTATGGAAAAAGACTCATAGACCAGATGTGACTCAGTGGTTAAGACAGATGTTAACAAACCTTCCATTAGAAAGAAAAACATATATACTGAAATCAAAGGAAAGTGTGTTTGAGAATATATGGAGACCTTTTATTGATTATGTAAAAAATTTAAACATAACTCCTTGAAGAAGACAGGGGCCTGATGTGTGTGGACCTTGTAAATTCCAAACTGGTGAACATAATATGTATACTTATGTATTGGATTTGTCTAGACTAAACAGAGGAGCATTGTTGAAGATTTGATTTTGTGTGGTTGTGGTGTTTGTGTTTTAGTGCATTTTTTTTTTTGGTAGTACTTTAGTGTTAGTGTTTGATTGTTTGTATCATGTTTGTTAAAAAAAGAAGGTTCAATAAAGATATTGTGGGAAAAAAAAAGCTACTGTTGAGATTTACTTAAGGGCACAAGGCAAAATTTGTGGTGGAAAGGCGTGGACTATCCTAATTTTGCACCTGGCCTCATTGTGGGAGTTGCCATGTCAACACGTAAATTTGAGGGAGGGGAGTATTTAAATGAATGGTGATTTATTAAGGTTTGCGGTTGACAGTTTCCTGCTAAATGCGCCAGGATTATCACCACTATGACTGGCGCCTAGCGGCTGCCCCGGCCTTGGATGCGCTCTGCAGAGCGTGCCCAAATGCCAAGTCACGTTTCATTACCTTGTATTCATACATGTGTAATGACAATAAAGTTGAATCTCATCTCATCTCATCTCATCTCATCTCATTAAACGCCCCAAAAAAGCTTGTCTTAATTCATCTGCGCCTGACATGACAGCGATTGCTGGTGCCATGAGGAGACACTAGTGAGAAGCGAGGGCGCGTGGCAGAAGCTTCTCTCTGCCCGTGACTTTATTTGGCAAGACAGAAGAACAGATTGTATGAATAAGCAACGATCTCACAGAGATCAATCAGTGCTATGCTGAACTGGACATCAGCCGGCAGTTGTTGTTTTTTTTAAATTTCATTTGTTTATACTGTTATAACCTACTACATGAATTTGTATCCGTAAAATAGGATACATAGGAGCCTTTATACCCGCGAGTGACATACAGGTGTGTCAGCCAATAATGGACTTGTTTTTTTCCTGCAGAGGTTAGACTGGGATCTGGAGTTTTCCTGTCAGCTCTCCCTTGCTCTTGAAGCAAAATCTTCCACATTGCCAATTTTCCTTCGATTTTTTTTTCTCTATCTATATTTCTATATTGAACAGTATTTCTTTTTGCTGTGCATAAAACGATAATTCAGTTCCCTCTTCTAGTTCTCTATCCAGTTCAGGATACACAATATAGGAGAAAAACAACAATGAGATTATTAACAAAAAGAGCATCACAGATCCATAGAAACTTCCCCCCGAAACTGCAACACTGTAACTCAATGACATTTATAAAAATTGCGAACTGGAGACCGGTAGATTTTGTTAAAACAAAGTTATTATCATAATAAAACTCAGAGTTTCCATCAGACTATGACAGTTCTAGTGTTAATGAGATAAACATGTTGGTAAAATAATCAATTTATTCACGAGTAGTCCTTCATTAAATTAGATACAAATGCTTCATTTATACATATTAAACAAAAAAAGTCTGCCATGTTAAATGAAAATCTAAATTTTGAAATATAATGAACAAAAATAGGACAAAATTGTTGGTACCCCCCTCTGTTAATGAAAGAAAAACCCACAATGGTCACAGAAATAACTTGAATCTGACAAAAATGGTAATAAAAAAAATTCTATGAAAATTAATCAATGAAAATCAGACAATGCTTTTGAATTGTGGTTCAACAGAATTACTTTAAAAAAACAAACTTATGAAACAGGCCTGGACAAAAATGATGGTGCCCCTAGAAAAGACTGAAATAATGTCACCATAGGGACTTGTTCAACCAAGATGTGTCCTCTAATTAACATCACAGGTGTCTTCAAAACTTGTAATCAGTCAGTCGGTCTATTTAAAGGGTGACAAGTAGTCACTGTGCTGTTTGGTGACATGGTGTCTACAACACTAAACATGGACCAGAGGAAGCAAAGGAGACAGTTGTCTCAGAAGATTAGAAAGAAAATTATAGACAAGTATGTTAAAGGAAAAGGCTATAGACCATCTCCAAGCAGCTTGATGTTCCTGTGACTACAGTTGCACATATTATTCAGAAATTTAAGATCCACGGGACTGTAGCCAACCTCCCTGGACGTGGCTGCAGGAGGAAACGATGAAAAATGGAAGAGACGGATAACTCGAATGGTAACTGACGATAGTTCGGACCCAGGGAACACGCCACACAGGCTCGAGAAAGATTCAATGATTTATTAAATAATTGGTGAATGAGTGCGTGAGTGCGGGGGTGTGAATGTATTGTTGGAGGACAGGATGCGCGAGGGCGAAGCAGTGCGCCGTACAGCCAGGCAACCATAAGGACAGAGCTAAACACAAGGGTTTAAAGGCTGGAGAACACTCAGTGGGATTTACACTTTGACTAGTGCTTACTTGCAGGTGGTTTGGGTGGCTGGTGTTGGCTTAGCCGAAGGTCTCCTGCCTGGAAGACAGCGCTCCAGTGCGCGCTCGGCGCGAGGGCGAGTGGAGATGGCGATGAGGAGGGAGAAATCTGCCGCCAGGGAATCCACCTGTGCACAGGGGAGAGAGGCTGGAGAGAAGGTAAGAATGATGATGATGGCTTACTTGATTGGCGAAGATGGACTCTGAGATGCGTAGGCAGAAAGGAGTAGACGAGTGCTGGCATGCACGAGCATTGGTGAGCAGATGGCTCCAGACCGAGGCTCCAGGCGGAGCGGGCTAAATAGCCCGAGCTTGAATGAGGCGCAGGTGTGCCGCAGCTGGAGCGGGAGACAGACGAGAGTGAGTTGTGACAGTACGCTCCCCCCCGAGCAGCGCCCTCCCGGCGCTGGCTTATCTGGGTGCACCCGGTGGAACTCCATGATGAGGCGCTCTTCCAGCACAAACAACGGGCGCCACCAGGATCTCCACTCAGGGCCATACCCCTCCCAGTCCACCAGGTATTGCAGTCCGCGACCCCGGCGGCGGGAGTCCAGGATGGAGTCGAACCTCCACGCCGGGTCGCCGTCGATCATCATGGGAGGGGGTGGAGCCCTAGGAGGAGGACAAAGAGGGCTAGACACCAGAGGCTTAATTTGGGAGACGTGGAACGTCGGACAGACGTGGAGGGAGGGGGGGAGAGCCAGACGCACAGCCACCGGATTGATTATCTTAGTGATGGGGTACGGTCCAATGAAGCGCTGGGCCAGCTTCCTCTTCTTGGCCTTCAGGTTGATGTTCCGTGTGGAAAGCCAAATCTGCTGACCCACCTGATAACGGGGAGCGGCACTCCTGTGACAATTAGCCGTTCTGGTGTTGCGCGCCGCCGTGCGTAAAAGCGCCTGGCGCGTAGCGGTCCAAAAGCACCGACAGCGCCTGAGATGAGCCCGGACGGACGGTACTGCCACCTCCCCCTCCTCTTCAGGGAACAGCGGAGGGTCATAGCCCAGAGACGCCCGGAAGGGAGACATCCCGATGGCCGAAGAACAAGGTGGAAATTATGCGCGTACTCTAGCCAGAGCAGATGGGTAATCCAGGAGGAGGGGTTGGAGGAGGTGACGCAGCGCAGCGCAGCTTCCAGCTTCTGATTTGTCCGCTCACACTGCCCGTTAAGGACTGGGGGTGGTGACCGGACGACAAGCTCACCATAGCCCCCTAGGGTTACAGAAACACTTCCAGACCCTGGCCCGAACTGAGGCCCCCCGGTCTGAGACAACATCCATCAGAATCCCATGCAGCCTCACAACGTTTTGGACCAACAAATCCACCATCTCCCACGCGTAGGAAGGCCGTGGAGCCGCACGAAGTGGCGGCCTTCGAGAACCGGTCCACGATGGTCAGGATGGTGTCGAAAGAGTTGGACGTCGGGAGGACCGGTGACGAAATCTAAGGCTACATGGGACCAGGGTCTTCCAGGGACCGGCAGGGGGTGGAGGAGCCCCGCAGGGGGAGAGGCCAACGCTTCTTACCAGTCGCACACTGGGGGCAGGCTGCGGACGTAATTGGCAACGTCGTCCCCGGAGGCCCAGCCCCCACAAGGACCTCTGGAGAAGCTCAACCAGCTGGGAGATCCCAGGGTGACAGGCGAGCTTAGAGGTGTGAGCCCAAATGGATGACGTTCACCCCGGACCGCCAAGGCAACAAACAGCCTCCCAGCTGGACCGCCGCTAGGATCGGGTTCGGTTTCCTGTGCCCTCCGGACCTTGTCCCTGATGAACCATGAGACAGTGCCCACCACGCACAAGGCCAGCAGGATGGTGTGTTCCTGAGTTCTTTCCGGGGGCTTCTGGGGACAACCTGCCTGGACAGAGCGTCCGGCTTCCCGTTCTTGGAGCCCGGGGCGGTAGGTGATGGTAAACCTGAAGCGGCCAAGAAGAGGACCAACGCGCCTGGCGGGCATCAGACGCTAGCCGTCCTCAGGTACTCCAGGTTCTTATGGTCTGTCCAGACCACAAAAGGCTGAGCTGCCCCCTCGAGCCAGTGACGCCACTCCTGCAGCGCGAGCTTGACCGCAAGGAGAGTTCTCTGTTGCCGACGTTCATAATTCCTCTCCGCTGCGGACAGGCACCGGGAGAAGAAGGCCGCGGGATGAATCACCCCCGTCCACTGGAGAGCGCTGAGACAACACCGACCCCCCACCCCCGTATCGGAGGCATCCACCTCCACGAGGCATGTGCAGCGTGGGGTCCACCTGAAACAGGACCCGGGAGAAGGAAAATTCCGTCTTCAGAGCAGCGAAGGCAGCTGCGGCTTCCTCATCCACCAGAACGGCACCTTGGGGGAGGTGAGGCGGGTCAGGGGAGAAGCACAATGGCACTATACTTCGGGATGAAGCGGCGGTTAGAAGTTGGCAAACCCCAGGAATTGCTGGACCTGTTTCCTGGATGAGGGGAGGGGCCACTCGACTACCCCTTGACCTTGGCCGGGTCGGGATGATCTGGTTGTGGGAAACGATAAAGCCCAAGAAGGAGGTCTTTGTCCGCATAGAACTCACACTTCTTCGCCTTCACGTAGAGTCTGTTCTCCAAGAGACGTTTGACGACCTGCCTCACGTGAACCTGATGCTCCTCCCTAGACCGGGAGAAGATCAGGATGTTGTCCAGGTAGACGAAGACGAAATACCCCCAGGAAGTCGCGAAGGACGTCATTAATTAGTCGCTGGAAGCCGGCTGGAGCGTTGGTGAGCCCAAACGGCACGCGCGCTGCAGAGGTCCAGCTTTGTAAACCAAGAAGCCCCCTGGAGCGAGTCGAATGCGGAGTCCATCAACGGCAGCGTATACTTGTCCTTGATTGTTGATGTCATTCAGCGCCCAGAAGTCGAGTGCAAGGCCGAAGGGACACATTCTTCTTGCGACGAAAAAAAAAAAACCCTGCCCGACCGGAGACGAGGAGGGGCGAATGATGCCGGCGCTGAGCGACTCCTTGACGTAGGTGTCCATGCTCGCGCTCCGGTGCAACAAGCTGTACAAGCCGACTGGAAGGTAAGGGCGCCCCCGGGCGGAGGTTGATGGCGCAGTCATAGGGGCGGTTGGGGTGGGGGGGAGACAGCGCTTTGGACTTACTGAAACGGTTCCAGGTTGTGGAACTCCGGAAGCACCGTGGAGAGGTCCGGAGGGGGTGAGTCCGAGGAGGAAGGAGGATGCGACGGGGCACAGGCAGCGGAATGGAGGCAGGCATCCAAGCAGAAGGTGCTCAGGAGAGAACACTTCCAGACCGCCAGTCAAAAGCCGGGTTGTGCAGGTGCAGCCAGGGGTAACCAGAATAACGGAGGTCACAGAGGTGGGCAGCACGACAGGCTGAGATCCTCTCGGTGATTTCTGGAGATGATGACAGGGACCGGGACAGTCCTGTGTGTGACTTTCTCCAGGGGGGGTAGCAGAGAGAGTGACGAGGCTAAGAGGAGCCGGCAGGGGTTGGCATGGGATGCCCAGGCGGGTTGCCAGGCTCTAGAAATAAAGCTCTGCTCCGCCCCCGAGTCCACCAGTGCCATGTGTGAGGTGTTCAGTGAAGTTATGGCAGAATCCTGATTGGTAAAAGGCACTTTGATAGGGCGTTAGATTGGGATGCGACCACGACGGCCCCCTTACAGTGACTCGCGGACTCCCCCTTTTTGGCTTCACCGGGCAAGACTCCACGGAGTGCTGGTCGTCTCCACATACATACAGAGACCCAGCTACCTGCGGCGCTGTTTCTCCGCTAGTGGAAGCTTGGCCCGGCCAATCAGCATCGCCTCCGCTCGACGGTGGACTCTGGCGCGGGCAACGCCAGGGGGCAAGGTTGAGAGGTACGGGGGAACGCACGCCCGAGTGGCTAGACGACTTCCGCCTCGGCGGCCCGTTCTCTCAACCTGTTACCGAGACTAATAATGAGGGAGATTAATTTGGAGAGCCGCTCCGGCAGGTCCCGGCTTGCCAGCTCATCCGGAGACTTGAATTCAGGGCTACAGGTGAATATGCTGCAGAGAGCAGCATCTCCCCATCCAACTTCCGCTGCTACCACCCCGGAAGTCGACAGCGTAATCGGCGGCCGACCAGCTACCCTGGCGAAGGTTTAGCAGCCGGGTGGTTAGCACACTGTCACCGTCCGAATGATCAAAAACTTTGTTGAAGTCATGCAGGAACTGGGCATAGGTCAGGTTCGCCTAGCTGGGTCTCACCATTACGGCGTAGGCCCACGCTTAACGCTTGCCCCTTCCAGGAGGTTAGCAATATAGCCAATTCGGCTGTGATCAGTTGGGAAGTCCCCGGGGACGCGCTAGAACACCGACTCACACTGGAGGAGAAACCCCCAAGCTTCACCGAGCTTACCGTTGAAGCGCGTGGGCGTGGGAATTGGGGTGAGCCGGGTTGGCGGCCCTGGGCTAGCCTGGCTAGCAGGAGGACCGGCGGGAGCCAACCTGCCATGAGGAGCCGGAGGGAACGCCTGCTGGGGATCCAAACGGTCCAGCCAAGCGGGTAATTTGGGTAAGTTGATTTAAAATCACCTGTTGCTGATGAGTGATCTGATCCACTCGAGCCTCAATGACGTTTAGCCGGTGTGCGAGCCCGCTGTCCGCTAGGCCGCTCTGCTGGAGCCGTACTGACGTAAGTTCGGACCCAGGGAACACGCCACAGGCTCGAGCAAGATTCAATGATTTTATTAAATAATTGGTGAATGAGTGCGTGAGTGCGGGTGTGAATATATTGTTGGAGGACAGGCTGCGCCAAGGGCGAAGCAATGCGCCGTACAGCCAGGCAACCATAAGGGGCAGAGCAAACACAAGGGTTAAAGGCTGGAGAACACTCAGTGGGATTTACACTTTGACTGGTGCTTACTTGCAGGTGGTTTGGTGGCTGGTGTTGGCTTAGCCGAAGGTCTCCTGCCTGGAAGACAGCGCTCCAGTGCGCACTCGGCGCGGGGCGAGTGGAGATGGCAATGAGGAGGGAGAAATCCGCCGCCAGGGAATCCACTGTGCACAGGGGAGAGAGGCTGGAGAGAAGGTAAGAATGATGATGATGGCTTACTTGATTGGCGAGGAAGGACTCTGAGATGCGTAGAAGAAAGGAGTAGACGAGTGCTGGAATGCACGAGCATTGGTGAGCAGACGGCTCCAGACCGAGGCTTCAGGCGGAGCGGGCTAAATAGCCCGAGCTTGATGAGGCGCAGGTGTGCGCGCAGCTGGAGCGAGAGACAGGCGAGAGCGAGTTGTGACAGTAACAAAAGAGCCCAGAACAACCTCTAAACACATTCATGGTGAACTCCAAGGTCAAGGTACATCAGTGTCAGATCGCACTATTCGTCGTTGTTTGAGCCAAAGTGGACTTCATGGGAGACGACCAAGGAGGACACCACTGTTGAAAACAAATCATAAAAAAGCCAGACTGGAATTTGCCAAACTGCATGTTGGCAAGCCACAAAGCTTCTGCGAGAATGTCCTATAGACAGACGAGACAAAACTGTAACTTTTTGACAGGGCACATCAGCTCTATGTTCACAGACGCAAAAAAGAAGCATACAAAAAAAAGAACACTGTCCCTACTGTGAAACACGGAGGAGGTTCTGTTATGTTCTGGGGCTGCTTTGCTACATCTGGCACAGGGGTGTTTTGAATCTGTGCAGGGGTACAATGAAATCTCAAGACTATCAAGGTATTCTAGAGAAAAATGTGCTGCCTAGTGTCAGACAGCTTGGTCTCAGTTGCAGGTCATGGGTCTTGCAACAGGATTAATGATGTCACGACGGCCCTCACGGACCGTCACAAGACGCCTCAGTCACCAGAGAGTTTGCAGTGGTAATTTATTGTTGAGTAAGGATGAACACACACAGACACATGCAGTGGCTGGGGGAAGTCTGAGCCGGGGAACACCCTATGCGCCAGACGAGATAATCACAAAGATACAGTCACATAGAGCGTACCTTACAACGGGACCGTTAACCGACGGGTAACGGCAAGTCCGTTAACCACGATGAGCAAGGAGAATAACAGGAGCACGACGGAACGTGGCCTGAACTACAGGTGAACAACAGGATATAACAGAGATGCCGCGTTGGAGGACATTTAGCACCCCGCTTATATCTCTGGTGGCTAATGACCCCAACGCGGCAACAGCTGCTGCTAATGACAGCAGAGCAGCAGCTGACTTTGACAGCAGGGAGCTCCCCCCGGGCGCCTTCACAATAAGAGCCCGAGGAGCGGGAAGGAATCCTCAGCTGCCAAAGCCCAGAGAACAAAAAGATATGAGACCCAAGTGTGGCCAGAACCGACACTCGGGTTATGACAAATGACCCAAAACACACAGCTAAAAACACCCAAGAATGGCTAAGAGCCAAACATTGGACTATTCTAAAGTGGCCTTCTATGAGCTTGATCTAAATCCTATTGAACATCTGTGGAAGGAGCTGAAACATGCCGTCTGGAGAAGGTACCCTTCAAACCTGAGACAAACTGGAGCAGTTTGCTCATGAAGCTGTGGGCCAAAATACCTGCTGAGAGGTGCAGAAGTCTCATTGACAGTTAACCAGAAATCGGTTTGACTGCAGTTGATTGCCTCAAAAGGTTGTGCAACAAAATATTAGTTAAGGGTACCCATCATTTTGTCCAGGCCTGTTTCTGAGTTTGTATTTTAAAATAATTCTGTTGAACCACAATCAAAAGCATTGTCTGATTTTCATGGTTAATTTTCATAGAATTTTTATTTATTACCACTTTTGTCAGATTCAAATTTATTTCTGTGACCCATTGTGGGTTTTTCTTTCATTAACAGAGGGGTACCCAACAGTTTTGTCCACGGCTGTATTTTAGTGGGGTTTGCTCATAAACAAAAAACTTTAAAAAAATCTTTATATATTATGCTCCTCTGAACGGCTGTGCCTACACCCCATTTTGCAGTGCTCTTGGTGAATGGGTGGTCGTTACTGAAATGAAGCGACTGCGTCTGTGTTCATAATTTTGCGTGTTGTTAGTAGATCACTCGCAAAAATTGGCCACTTCCTGAGGCGCTCTGTCTAATTTGCACACTCGCTAATTTGCACTGCCTTAGTAAATCTGCCCCTAAATGTAACAATTTCAAATAACATTTTAGTTCCAGGAACACACCTTAATCATTCAACACAAAACACAAAGGTTTTCATTGCCTTTGATTTGGCCAGATAACCCACTTGAGCGATATCAGGCATTATTTTCACAACTCTTTTTTCCCCTCAGCATTTCATTGTATTTCCCTTCATTATTGTGAGTGAAACATGCAACGCTGAAATGGAAACTCCCCATTTGCCCCTACAATCACCCCCCCAACACACACACACACCCACCACCACTTCATCAATGAGTCATGTGAGAAAGAACCCAAGAGGAAAGAAATCAACATGGAACACTTGGAAAACAACAGTTACAGTATACAAGTAAGTTTAGCAAATATGAGAGAACACAACATTGTGGATAAACACAAAGACAGCAGCGTAAATTTAAACATTTTCACCTTATGTGAAGCCTCATTCATATGAATTTCCAGTCCTCAAAACATCTGCCATACATACTGTATTCTTAAAAAAAAAGAGGGTACACATAACTTTCTTATCTTACTTTCCAAATCCTCTTTTTCATAATTTGTGTCAGTGCTGAACTTGGCCTTTCCATGGTCAACTATTGCTTCTTCATCGAGACCCTGAGAACCAAAGAGAAAAAGAACAGGATTAATATTTTCAAATGCTAATTTAATTAATTCTTTCATTTTGAACTACACAGCACTAAATAAATATAAAATACATATCTACATATGTGTATGTGAACACACTCATTACAAAGAGATTATTATGTACTACTGATTGGACACTTAAAGTTGCCCCCCAGCTCACCTCATGATTTACACTAACAAAGAAATACATTAAAGGATATAAAACCAGCATTTCCGCTGGTAACATTTCTGCGTGGCGGCCCCCCATGCTAAGAAAATAAAATGAAGGAATGGAGTCTGCAAGCGTGCACACGAACAGCGCACATGACAGTCACCCACGTGTCAGAGTTCTGGAGCACGCCACCCGCATGACTGTTCCAGTCGGCAGGCGGACCTACAGCATGGAATTAAGTATTGAACATATCAACATTTTTCTCATTAAACATATTTCTGATGGAGCCATTGACCTGAGATTTTCACCAGATATCAGTAACAACCCAAGTAATCCATACATACAAACAAATCAAGGCAACTGTGTTCACAAAACAAGTTATATTTAATAAGGGATAAGGGATAAGGACCTGTACTTATATAGCGCTTTATATAATAAAGTGGAATGACACGGGGAATAAGTATTGAACATGCTTGGTGAAATTCCATTTAATATTTAGTAGAAAAGCCTTTGTTGGTAATAACAGCTTCCAGACATCTCCTGTATGGAGAAAATAGTTGCAGGGATTGCTCAGGAGTTGATTTTTAGCCCATTCGTCCACACAGTCTTTAAATCTTTAAGGTTCCATGGGTGTCTTCTATGAACTCTGATCTTCAGCTCATTGCATACATTTTCAATTGGATTCAGGTCAGGTGACTGACTGGGCCATTCTACCAGCTTTATTTTCCTTCTCTGCAGCAGGTGAGAGTTTCCTTGGCTGAGTGTTTGGGATCATTGTCTTGGTGCATCTTCAGCATTTTGGCAGATGGCAACGCGTTCTTATCAGGGATGTCTCTGTACATTTGTCCATTCATCTTTCTTTCAATTACAGTGGGGTAAAAAAGTATTTAGTCAGCCACCAACTGTGCAAGTTCTCACACTTAAAAGATGAGAGAGGTCTCCAATTTTCATTATAGGTATACCTCAACTATGAGAGACAAAATAGGAAAAAAAAATCCAGAAAATCACATTGAAGGATTTTTATATGAATTAATTGGTAAATTCCTCGGTTAAAATAAGTATTTGGTCAATAACAAAAGTTCATCTCAATACTTTGTTATATACCCTTTGTTGGCAATGACAGAGGTCACACACTGTTGCTGGTATTTTGGCCCATTCCTCCATGCAGATCTCCTCTAGAGCAGTGATGTTTTGGGGCTGTCACTGGGCAACACAGACTTTCCACTCCCTCCAAAGATTTTCTATGGGGTTGAGATCTGGAGACTGGCTAGGCAACTCCAGGACCTTGAAATGCTTCTTACAAAGCCACTCCTATGTTGCCCGGGCGGTGTGTTTGGGATCATTGTCATGCTGAAAGACCCAGCCACGTTTCATCTTCAATGCCCTTGCTGGTGGAAGGAGGTTTTCACTCAAATCTCACGATACATGGCCCCATTCATTCTTCCTTTACACGGATCAGTCATCCTGGTCCCCTTGCAGAAAAACAGCCCCAAAGTATGATGTTTCCACTCCCATGCTTCACAGTAGGTATGGTGTTCTTTCTCCTCCAAACACGACAAGTTTTGTTTTTACCAAAAAGTTCTATTTTGGTTTCATCTGACCATATGACATTCTCCCATCCTCTTCTGGATCATCCAAATGCTCTCTAGCAAACTTCAGACGGGCCTGGACATGTACTGGCTTAAGCAGGGGGACACGTCTGGCACTGCAGGATTTGAGTCCCTGGTGGCGTAGTGTGTTACTGATGGTAGCCTTTGTTACTTTGGTCCTGTGTGGTTCTGGGATTTTTGCTCACCGTTCTCGTGATCATTTTGACCCCACGGGGTGAGATCTTGCGTGGAGCCCCAGATTGAGGGAGATTATCAGTGGTCTTGTATGTCCTCCATTTTCTAATAATTGCTCCCACAGTTGATTTCTTCACACCAAGCTGCTTACCTATTGCAGATTCAGTCTTCCCAGTCTGGTGCAGGTCTACAATTTTGTTTCTGGTGTCCTTTGACAGCTCTTTGGTCTTGGCCATAGTGGAGTTTGGAGTCTGACTGTTTGATGTTGTGGACAGGTGTCTTTTATACTGATAACGAGTTCAAACAGGTGCCATCAATAGAGGTAACGAGTGGAGGACAGAGGAGCCTCTTAAAGAAGAAGTTACAGGTCTGTGAGAGCCAGAAATCTTGCTTGTTTGTAGGTGACCAAATACTTATTTTACTGAGGAATTTACCAATTAATTAATTAAAAAAATGGGAGGGTGCTGGTCGTCGTGTCAGACGAACACGAACTCCGCGTTCTTCAAAGTTTTAGGCACAAAAGCATGCGGAAAACAGTGGTGGGCCGGGCCCCGGCAGCGTGCCTGTGTTTGCGCTACGCTGCAAAAGCTGAGACGGGCAGCTGTCCGGCGCGGGATTATTTGGCAGAAATTCCCCGGGCAGCCATAGGGGCTGCGCAAAAACGAGCTCTCTGCCGGGGAGCTTCCCAAATCCTCTTTTGCCGCGGAGCGCAACCCCAATATAAAACCCACGGCAACCTGTCTACCCAATTTGCATCCGTCAGTGAAGCCCTGAGTGCTGCTTTCAGTGATCTATGAAAACGCTCGCATAACCCATTGGCCTGTGGGTCGTACGCGGTTGTGCGATGAATTGCAACGCCCGCAGCCTGGGAGTTTGGAGATGGACACAACAGCAACACTTCAGTTTATTACTCCGCCAAGGAGGTAATGCTTTTACTACTGAACCACTAATCCTATCATTGTGAATCCAATTGCTAGTCATATGTTGAGATTTTAAGTAAAATATCATTTGTTTGTTTTAACATTTGTGTTGTAATTAATAATTTATCAGCATGATGTTGTTTTCTTTTACAAACTATGGATACAGCAGTTAACTGCTGGTTAAGCGCTGTGAATAAATGCAGAATAAGGTATATTTTATGAGATTATGGACTTCTAGCACTTAAGTGAGAGATCTGAAGATAATAATAAATCATACTAAAATGAAAATGGCAGAATTAATAAAGGCTGCAGTACAAGCCATTTTTACTCAGTAGAACTAAACTGAAATGAACAAATCTTCCCAGGAAATGAATTGAAACCCTTTTCAATAAATGAAAGTTAATTTGCAGTTAAAATATAAACAACAAAAACAAAAGAAACTAAATTATTACGCCCTACTGTGGTGTGGGGATTTAAAAATATGATTAAGTTTACTTTGAAATATATTCTCCTTTTTATATCCCCTTCAGATCTGTGAAGACTGGGTTTCCACTCCAAGAACCATCCTGCACTGAGATGTTCTGAAGGGAAGAGGTTGTCAGCGGAGGAGCCACCCCTGCTTCGTTGTGGATTTCAGCACAGAAGAAGAACTCAAATTTTTCAGGGGTCTTAGTTTTCAACTTCAAGATTCAAGAAGGTGCTGCCATAATTTCCCTCCATAGTCTAACTGTGGGCTATATTAATCATATATTCCATAACATACATATGTTGAAGCATGTGGGAATGTTTGGTGATTACATATGTAAGGCGACTTCACACCTCAGAAAGGACAAAGACCCTCAACCGCCAGTGAAGAACAAAGACGTTCCCAGACACTGCGGTGGGAGACCGGAGGAGCTGCCCTCACCCCCAAGGGCCATGAGGAGGAGTACGGAGACAATGGGGGGATTAAGATAATGAGGGATGTCAGCCTTTGATATGCATGTCTTTTGTTATGTGCAAGTATAAGTTCACAGAGCCGGAGGTATTCGCTCTCTTTTCTTGCTTCTGCTTCTGCACTTAGATGAGACTTGTTAGAGGAGCTGATAATAAACTTTGGTTTATATATCACACCGCCTCGTTCTTCCAAGCTCTTCTACACTGGTGACCCCTGACGCGAGTATGGACCTGAGGCGTTCCCCCGCGATCGACTCATCTGTGGCGACCCAGGCCAGACGCCGGCGCCCACGCAGACAGGGGAACAGATGGACGACGTTCCCCCCCCCCCCGGCAGAAGTGATAGAGAGGGCTCAACCGAGCACCAGCGCCGCTGAGAGAGCCGAGGCAAGGCATTCTCACCCTGCGGACACAGCAGTGATGGTTCTACACAAATGCCGTCGCTGTCAAGCTGCCGGACTTCTGGCAGGAAGACCCCGCCTCGTGGTTTCAACAAGCTGAAGCCCAGTTTACACTGGCGGGCATCAAGGCCGACGATACAAAGTTCTATCACATCGTCGCCAAACTCGACGCCGCCACTTCGAGGTGTGTGCGGAGCATAATCCGGCGGCCGCCCGGCCCAAGACAAATATGAAATACTGAAAGCAACCATCATGGCAAATTACGTCCCCTCAGCCGAAGAGAGAGCCGAGAGGATCCTGGCGGTCTACGGCCACAGAGGATGCAGACCTAAAGCCCTCATGGAGGACTTGCTGCAGCTTAAAGAGGAGGACAATGACAACTTCCTTTTCCAATTCGTATTCCTCAGCACGCTGCCGCCACACATGAGAGGGACGCTCGCCAACATGCGATGCAACACCCAGCAAGACTTCCGCGTGCTGGCCAACGAAGCTCAACGACTCGTCAACGCCTGCAGGGAACAGACACCCACAGCAGCATCCGCAGACCTCAACGCTGATGCCCAGAGCCACGGCGAGCCTCAACCCACGGAGCAGATCCAGCCCGCGGTTACAGCGACACGGTCAAAACATAACAGACGGAGCGATGTTTGTTATTACCACCACCGCTTCGCCGAGAAGGCTCACAAATGTGTTCCCCCCTGCAAATTTAAACGCCAAAAGCCGAGAGCCATTAACGGCAGCGGTTCTCGGCGAGAAGAGTAAGCTGTTATATGTGACGGACGGACACACCGGCAAGCAGTTCCTTATTGACACAGGAGCTCAACTGAGTTTCGTCATGCCCTCCCAAGCAGATCGAGCCATGGGCACCCGGGGCAACGGAGCGGTGGCAGCCAACGGCTCCAGCATTGACACTTTCGGCGAAAAGAGCTGCACCTCCACATCCACGGCCCGCAACTACAGATGGACATTTGTTGTAGCGGCGGTGAGTTTTAACTTGTTGGGCGCAGACTTTTTGTGTGCACACGGGTTATTAGTTGATCTAGCGAACAGACGCTTGGTTAATGCACTGTCCTTTGCTTCTATTCCCTGCTCAGCCCGAGTTTCTCCACCACCTGTGCAGGCTAGCGTCACCACGGCAGGAGGTAAGTTTGAGCAACTCCTCACCCAATTTCCAGCACTCACAATTCCCAAATTCTCAGCCACTGTGGCTAAACACGGGGTTTTGAACACTTTATTCCCACAACGGGCCCACCCGTATTTGCCAAAGCTCGCTGCTTAGACGCGGCCAAACTCACCATAGCACGGGACGAGTTTACTACCCTTGAAAAATTAGGCATTGTTAGACGCTCGAAGAGCCCCTGGGCCTCGCCACTTCACATGGTTCCGAAATCCGACGGTTCTTGGAGACCGTACGGAGATTACCACAGATTAAACAATGCGACAGCGCATGACCGCTACAAAATTCCTCACATTCAGGATTTTTCACTGCATCTGGCGGGTGCGCGCATTTTTTCAAAATAGACCTGGTCCGCGGTTATCAACAAGTCCCAGTTCGAGCAGAGGACATTCCTAAAACAGCGGTAATAACCCCTTTCGGCCTTTTTGAATTTTTGCGGATGCCCTTCGGCCTCAAAGGCGCTGCTCAAAACTTTTCAGCGGATGATGGACGCAGTATAACGCGACCTTCCTTTTGTTTTCGTCTACCTCGACGACATGCTGGTAGCCAGCTCGTCTGAGGAAGAACACGAGCAGCACCTCACTACGGTTTTTCAGAGACTAGAAGAGCACGGGTTAATAATCAATCCAGCCAAATTCAAATTCGGCGTGTCGCAAATTGATTTTTTAGGACACAAGAGTTTCTCCGAAAGGGGCAGTTCCACTTCCAGACAAAGTTCACGCGATAAAAAGTTTCCCACGGCCACAAACGATCAAATCGCTGCAAGAATTTTTAGGAATGGTTAATTTTTACAACCGTTTCCTCCCCCACGCAGCTCAGCTCATGCAGCCCTTATATGACGCGCTCAGAAAACAGAAAGCTTCCAACGCGGTCGAATGGACCCCGGAGCGCGAACGCACCTTCGCGGAAGTAAAGAGCGCTCTAGCTAATGCCACATTGTTAGTTCACCCCGATCCCTCGGCCCGCATTGCACTAACCACAGACGCTTCGGACCTAGCTATAGGGGCAGTTGTAGAACAACATGTCAGCGAGATCTGGCAACCTTTGGCATTCTTCAGCAAACGCTAAACCAAACTGAGCATAAGTACAGCACTTTTGACAGGGAGCTGCTAGCGCTTCATTTATCCATCCGCCACTTCCAGTTCTGGTTAGAAGGGCGGAGTTTCACGGCTTTTGTAGACCACAAACCGCTCACCTTTGCGATGGCTAAACTTTCAGAACCATGGTCAGGCAGGCAACAAAGACAGCTGGCTGCGATTTCAGAGTTCACCACAGACATTCGACATGTGGCAGGCAAACTTAACGTGGTAGCAGACTGCCTCTCTCGCGCTGTGACATCGCCAGAGCACGAGGAGACAGATTATACTGCCTCAGCCGCAGAACTCTTCACTAACGCGGACACATACGCAGCACCTATCCATGCAGGGATAGATTATGCAGCCATGGCAGAGGAACAAAGCAGTGACGCGGACGTGCGCGCACTCCTGTCTGGACCAACAGGGTTAAGGCTGGAGGAAAGGGGTTTACGCGACGGCGTGCCCCCCCTAATATGCGATATTTCAACCTGCCGACCTCGCCCGTTAGTCCCAGCCACATGGCGCCGCCGTATTTTCGACTCAATTCACTACCTCGCGCACCCAGGTGTGCGCGCCTCGGTTAAAATGGTCGCCGAAAAGTTTGTGTGGCCGGGCCTGCGCAAAAACGTAAAAGAATGGGCAAAAACTTGCATTTCTTGTCAGCGCACCAAATACACAGACACACAAAAGCCCCGCTGGAGCCTTTTCCAATCCCTGCTAGAAGGTTCGACCACGTTCATGTCGACCTCGTGGGGCCACTACCTTCCTCCCAAGGTTTCACACACCTGTTAACAATGATAGACCGCACCACGCGCTGGCCAGAGGCAGTCCCTCTGGCGTCAACTACAGCGGAGGAAGTCGCTCGCGTTTTTTTTGACAAACTGGGTGGCACGTTTCGGCGTCCCATCGGACATCACGTCCGATAGAGGACCTCAATTTGTCTCGGAGCTTTGGTCAGCCATGTCCAGCAGCTTAGGGGCAACAATTCACCGCACCACCGCTTATCACCCTCAGGCTAATGGGTTATGCGAGCGTTTTCACAGGTCTTTAAAAGCCGCCCTCAGAGCCTCACTAACGGATACAAATTGGGTAAATAAACTTCCCTGGGTTTTATTGGGGTTGCGTGCTGCACCTAAAGAGGATCTAGACGCCTCTCCAGCAGAATTAGTTTTTGCACAACCTCTCAGGCTCCCGGGTGAATTTTTACCAGAGAACCCAGAGCCAGGGCATCTTCCAGCCTCAAGGTTTTTAGGCAGCAACGGACCGGACTCTCTCCCCGGACCGGCACATCACTCTTTTCCACGGGTTTTTGTCCCCCAAGCTCTAAAAAACGCTGAATTCGTTTTTGTTAGGCATGAAGCTTTAAAACCAACTTTCCGCCCAGCATACGATGGGCCATTCAGAGTGCTGGAACCTGGTGATAAACACTTTGTGCTTGATTTTGGGGATAGAAAAGAAACAGTCAGCATTGACAGACTTAAACCTGCCTTCTTGTTGAGAGACGAGCCTGCACAGTTGGCGAGAGCACCTCGGCGGGGTAGACCCCCCAAGAGAAAAGACTCAGCTCCCCTGCAGGGAACAAATAATCACTCTCCTCCCCAAGCTGCAGATTCCTTACAGGAAGGTCCCAGCAGGACGCCTAAGCGGACCCACAGCAGATTCGGGAGAAGATTAAAACCCAGACAGCACAGGGACTGATGCAAACTACTCAACAGTTGTTCACTAATTGTGCTGTAACAGTTTAGGACTGACTTGTGATTTTACTATGCTGTTATGATTACCACTGAACTCTCTTAGGAGCATGGCTGCTGGAAAGTTTCTTCTGTGGCAAGAGGTGTAGCAGTTAGTATGTCATAGTAATTATCTTAAACTGTGAATTTTTCTATTGTCCTTTTCTTAGTCGTTTGGGGGGGGCTGTGGGCTATATTAATCATATATTCCATAACCTACATATGTTGAAGCATGTGGGAAGCATATGTGTACCTACGGGTACAAATAAGTAACAAAAAAAAAAAAAAATGTTTGGTGATTACATATGTAAGGCGACTTCACACCTCAGAAAGGACAAAGACCCTCAACCGCCAGTGAAGAACAAAGACGTTCCCAGACACTGCGGTGGAGACCGGAGGAGCTGCCCTCACCCCCCAGGGCCATGAGGAGGAGTACGGAGACAATGGGGGGATTAAGATAATGAGGGATGTCAGCCTTTGATATGCATGTCTTTTGTTATGTGCAAATATAAGTTCACAGAGCCGGAGGTATTCGCTCTCTTTTCTTGCTTCTGCTTCTGCACTTAGATGAGACTTGTTAGAGGAGCTGATAATAAACTTTGGTTTATATATCACACCACCTCGTTCTTCCAAGCTCTTCTACACTAACATACATTCAGTGCAGTTTAGTTGTTGTAATGGCTAATTCTTTTATTTATCTTTTTTAAGTTCTCAGCAAGAATACAATGTTGGTCATTTTTTGACAACTTCACTGAGCATTTAATTCTACATAAATCCCTGTTTAACAGGATTTTTTTGGCAATCCTGTGCTTTTTTTGTGGTGTTACATAGAATAGCATCACTGTAAAATATGGAAAATGCACCTACTTTACAATCTGTACTTCCTCACACAACTTTCAGTGCAAAAAAAAAACTCCAAAGATGTCACAACTTTTTGGAAAAGCTCCCACAAATTCAGGCTTTTTGGGCCACAACAATCACAAAAACAGCCGGCAAAATCCTGGAGGGACTGAAATACAGTGAGATTATGTCTACATGCTTCATGCATTGAATTTGTTTACTTACTCTGGGTTGTTAACTTGACACTGCACACCCTTTGCACTAAAAAAAGCATTTGTGAGCACTTTGTGAAATCACAAGTTAAACAATAAAAAGTGCATTATTGCAACTAATTTTGGGTCAGTTCTTTATGTGATAATTTATTAACAAAGTTTGAGTATTCCTGGTACAATTTGCAGCATTAGGTCTCAAAGATTTTTTTTTTCCTGGCAAGTAAAATACTAGCTGTTAAAACGGTAATTTCCCTGACTGAATTGGGATTGGATCGAATCAAATTGGAATTGAATCAATTCAGAACCTCAAGAATGGAAACCGAATCGATTCTGGAAATTAGTCATGATTCCCAGCCCTACTTCTGACAAACTAAACCTGCCAACGTTTGGATTTCAAAATATAAGAGGTTTTTCCTGTTGTCTGGGTGGTGAGGAGAGTTCTAAAACAACTGCAAATATAGAGAAAATTTATAACAGAAATAATCACATCTTTGGTCACTTTAGGTAATTTATTTCATTAAATATAACTTTATTAATAATTATATTTCTTTGAAATCAGAATTAAATTACTGTTCTGTTCTGGCTCTGCAAAATTATGATGAAAAGTTTAACCCCTTGCACTCCGGTCAATTTCCCTAAAAAATGCCAAAAAATAACGTGCCCAAAGTAAATCAAAAGCTGTTCTTCAACCTTTTGCAACATCTTCATGGGGTTGGTCTCATTTAAAAGAAAACACTTTGAATTTTTTGGCAAAATAGTCATAATCTCTCTAAGTGCTCCGGCCACTGAGTTACAGTCATCTAAACATACTGAACTTGAAGAAAATAAATTTGGCCTGGGTGTTTTTGTGGATACAAATGCTTGCAAATAACACACAGCTTCAGATCCGGGCTGGAAAATGCAACAGAAATGTAGAACCAAGTGTTATCCAGCTGAGGTCAAAATTTTGTAACAATACCACAAAAAATGAATATATTACACAGCTTTTTCCTCAGGTAGTTCCCAGGCGTTTTTGAACTGTGCCAAATTGTGCCAAATGGCACAGTTTGGAAAAACGTCTGTAACTTTTGAATGTTTCAATATAGAAGCTTCATCTTGGGCTCTAATGAAAGGTGACACTCAGGGCTGTGTGTGTGTGTGTGTGTGGGGGGGGGGGGTTGTCCCCCCCTCCTCGCTACAGAGAATGGACATCGGCCATCGCTACATGACGGAACAGTCATGTGGCGACCGAGACGCAGTCACCACGGCTTCCCCCCCCGCTACAGAAGAGTAGCGGGGGGGTGGGGGCGTTCACGGTCCGGACGCGGCGCATGACCCGTGTACCGTGGCGCACGAAGTTCGTGCGCTGCACAGTTGTAATTTACCGATCGGTCAAAAGTCATTTTTGATTACAATTTTCAGGGATAAAGAATAATTTAGCTTATAACACCTTACCTCTTCACAGCAGCAGTGTCCTGGCGAACTTCTCTTCCTCATTGTCAGACGAACGCGACGCTGGTCCCTTGTTACAGACTTGTGGTTCTGGTCTCGCGACCCGGTCAAAACATAATTCCATTATTGCGGTTTTGCGCTTCCATGATTGCGGTTTTGGCGAATGATTTACAACCTTCGTCGTCGGCCTCCGTCGGTCTATGATGACCATGGAAGAGAATCCTAAACGTCTATTCTGATCGAATAAATAAAAAAAAAGCACCGCCTGTGACTGAAGAGGCCGAATGGCAGTCCCTGTCACACAGGTAGCACTTGTGGGTGGTCTCCGTGCTGCTGGGTCTGTGACAGTTCTTCCTGCGGGTCCTTTTTTTTATCTGCTGCAGCAGTCAGTCTCTCTTCACCCAGCCCGAACTTCTGTGCTTCAATTGGCTTGCTGCATTCACAGCGTTGGTAGGCGGGTCCTTCTTGCTAGGTTTTCAGTCATTGGTTCTTCAAGGTTTCAGAAACCCAATTCAAGGCTCTTATTAGTCGAATGAGAGGTCAATCATATCTGATCTGTTCGCGGCTGTGTCTGTAGTGGAAGAACCTTTTTTTTTTTCCAGTGGCGCTTGGACGCAGTGCCCTCCTGCATCCTAGAGCGCACGAGGGTGCACGAGAGCGCCCTCGTGCGCTCTGGGACGCAGAGACGTGCCCGTCCGCGGTACACCGGAGTGCAAGAGGTTAAACTGTATGAGGAAAAAAGGCAAAATTTTACCAGTTTCAAATTTATTTAAAAAAACAGTAATTTTATTAAAAAATAGACAAAAATTAGCCATAAAATAATCCACAAATTTATAATAAGGGCTCAAATGTACAAGAAAAGTCATAATTTTACAAGAGGAAATTACAAATTGAAGGAAAATTTTGGAGAAAAACATCAAACCTTCAAGACTGAAAGATGACACGTACGCGACACAGATGTGTCTTGTCACAGTACGTGACAAGATGTCACGTACTGTTTGCCCCCCTCCCCTCAGGTAGAAGACTTCGGTCCATTCAGACTAAAACCTCCCGGCACATGAATAGCTTTTTCCCCTCTGCCATCAGACTGCTGAACACTAAGTGACTTATTGACTCTCGTGCACTATATACAGCAGCTCAACCAGACTCATGTCATTCATCACTGTTTTTCTGTTGCATTATCGACTGCACTGTGGTACCCCATATTATCTGCTACTTGCTAATTTATTTAAAACTGCCTTGACTAGTATTACTCATTATTATTATTATTATTATTATTATTATTATTATTATTACTTATTATTCTACACTTATTGCATGTTTTTAGTCCTTTAGTTTTTTAGTTTATCTCTTTATCTCATCATGTTTTTAATGTTGCAGCATGGCACCGAGACAAATTCCTAGTTTGTGTACTACATGAACAATGGCAATAAATCTGATTCTGATTCTGATTCTGACACCAGTAAAAAGTCCAAACACAGGACGTCTGGGTGGTACCCCAACTGGCCCAATATTCCAAGATTCAAGCCTTGGTTTTAGAATACTTCAAATAGTAAGTTCCAAATGCAAAGTTACTGTGCAGTTGTTTTTTTTTTTTAAAAAAAAGAAATCAATAGTATAAAATTAACATATTCCAATTACAATAGTGTTGTGTTTTCTGACACCCCCATCCCGGAAAAATATGATGCCAACATGGCAAGGTCTTTAAGCCAAAGGAAACACTGTAAAACTTATTCAGTCCATTATCAATCAAAACAGAAATGATTGATGCAGGAAAATAATTCAAGTAAATGACTTGCATTTTCACACCATCTTGTATGACTCTAAAGCTTTGTGTTTGAGCTCATAAGTACTCCAGGTATTTCAGTTTTTCACCCCACTTAACTATGTTGGTCAAGATAAATAGCTTAGCTCATGATCGGATCAAAAATGCAATCACATGCACTTAATGACAAGTAGACTAAAAATACAAATTTCTTTTCTGTTTATAAAATGTACAAATACCCCCCTCACAACAACAGTCATCACTAAAAGTTTGATGAGGGTTTATATATTTGCTATGTTCTAAAACCGAATTGTTTAGTGAATATAGTGATCTCGATATCCATCTCTTGAAGGCATCATAAGACAGACAGATCATATTTTTGAAAACACAAAAGAAGTCAGAATACAAAGTGTAGCAACAATGAAATTAATCATTAAAGGGGTCATTGCATTTTTTCCACATTTTAACAACTCACTCATGTCTTAATGAAGTGTGTGACATATTTTGTTCATATTTTCTTTAATTTTTTATTTACTGAAGCAAATTTGTTTTTTATTTTTCCTGGCTTTCTTGAAACGCTCTGATTTAAAGCCAGTCACTTTAAGAAACATTGTTCAGCCGTTCAACCCCACCCTCCTCCTTGTGTTAGTTAGCCATTAGCTGACTAGCTTCTAGCTTCCTTCTAGCTTGGATGAGCAGCGCTGGTTCACTGACCCAGTGATGCCCCATCACGAAGTGGCTCCCCCCATGCTACCTGCAAGAGTATGCCTGGAGGATGGTGGGGGATTTTTGCATCTGCAGAGTAAGCTGGATTTCTATGGTTTGCTTTAAGTTTAACCATATACTGGAGAGCCAATTTCAGGCGCCTGTTTTGAAGTAAAGGCTAGTTTGCTTCACCATACAAACTTTTAACAGATGAGGTTCTGAAAGCCCCCAAGGCAAGCCTTAGACCTTGGTGATGGACAGTTTCCAGCATCCTGATGTATGTTTTCCTTGCTGATCCATAAACTATGCTCCCATACTCTAACTGAGATCTTACAAGTGCTCTAGAGACACAGCAGCACAGTAGAGTCCGCACCCCATTTAGTTTTTGCCAAAACTTTAATAATATCAAAGGATTTAAAACATCTGATTCGAAAAGACAGCTTATTATCAAAAATAAGTCCAAGGAATTTGGTTTCCTTTACCACCTTGACAGCTTCTCCATCTATGAAAAGCTCAGGGTCGAGGTGAAGAGATCACAGCAGGCAAAAGTGCATGCAGACAGTTTTTGTTTTTGAAAATTTAAAACCATTACTGACTGACCACATATTAATCTTGTTTATGCACAGCTGTAGCTGCTTTTCAATTGTGCTCATGTCTTTCCCCCTGTAGCAAATACAGAGGTCATCTATGTAAAGACTACAAAAGGTATTTGGTCTAAGAGCACCAACTACATTATTAATCTTAATGCTAAAAAGAGTAACCGAGAGGATGCTTTCCTGGGGGACTCCTTGTTTTTGCACATGGGGCTCTGAAAGGGTATCTCCTACTCGGACTTTGAAGTGTCTATTGGACAAAGTTTGAAATGAAAAGGGCAAATGTCCTCTAAAACCCATGTCATGTAGGTCTCTTAAAATACTGTACTTCCATGTTGTGTCAAATGCTTTTTCTAAATCAAAAAATACAGCAACTACATGTTCTTTTCTAATAAAACCATCACGTATATAGTCTTCTAATCTGATAAGGTGGTCTCAAGTGCTTTTACCATGTCTGAAGCCACACTGGTAATCAGTTAAAAGGCCTTCAGACTCAAGCACCCACACAAGGCGACTGTTTACCATTCTTTCCATGGTTTTACAGAGGCAACTTGTCAGAGCTATTGGACGGTAGTTGTTGGTATCAGAATGATCTTTCCTGGGGTTTGGAACAGGTATAACTACTGCTTTTTTCCAGCTTTCAGGAATACTGCCTGACTTCCAGATGTCGTTGAAAACCAAGAGAATGGACAGTGCACTGGGGGGATGAGAGTTGTAAAACTGATAATGAATTTTATCTGGCCCCACAGCAGTGTCATGAGAGTTCCTTATTGAGAATAAAAGTTCTTCCATAGTGAAATCTTTGTTGTATGGTTCTGAGTTATCTGAAGAAAAGTTTATTTCTTTTTGTTCTTCTTGTGCTTGTATGATTTGGAACTCAGGACGATAGTTTCCAATAGATGAATTCTTCTCAAACGATTTTGCTAGTTGATTAGCTATTTCATATTTCGTCGTCAGCAGATTGCCCTGATGATTAATATGCTGTATTTGAAGTCCATTCTCCTTACCCTTCATCTTTCTAATTAAATCCCAGATCTTTTTGGTAGATGTGCTGGATGTGAGGCTTAATACAAATTCCTTCCAGCTCTGTCTCTACTTCATTGATGATCCTGCGTGCTTTAGCTTGACAGATTTTAAATCTGGTCAGGTTTTCTGTTGTTGGATGTTTATTGAACATCCTCTCTGCTTTTTTCCTTGCATCAATGGTCTTTATGCAGTCATCATTGAACCATGGGTTGGACCTATGGTGTGGCTTTGCCGATGTTTTTGGGACAGTCTTATCTGCAATTGTAATTAAGGTTTGAGTGAAGCTCTGAGCAGAGTGACAGTGTGGTTGAGGTTTTTGGCTGAATTTCTCTTTGTACAGAGAAACAAAGGAAGACTAGTTTGCTTTATTGAGTTGCCATCGTGGAGTTCTTGATTGCACATCCACTTCTGTAGATGTCAATATTAGTGGAAAGTGGTCACTTCCACAAAGATCATCCAAGACCCGCCACGAGAATTCCAGCACTAGCTCAGGATCACATATACGTAGATAGGTCAATTGCAGTATAGTTTCCATGTCCTGGGTGGAGGTATGTGTGAGACCCATCATTTCAAAGATACAGATCATTTTTAGCAATAAAATCCCCCAGTATCTTGCCTTTTGCATTTGAGCAAATTCCTCCCTACAGAGGATTATGACCATTAAAATCACCCATAAGGATGTATGGGGATGGCAACTGATTATGAAGGTCATCAAGATTTTCCAGTGTCACAATCATATCTGGTGGTATATAGACAGAGCATAAGGTTATTGCTTTATGCAAAGTTAGATGAACTGCCACTGCTTGTAAGTTGGAGACTAAAGCCAAGTGGCTGTGAATTAGGTCATTCCTTACTAAAATTGTTGAACCACCAGATGGACAATGCACATTTGGACCATATGTATTATACATGGTATAATGTTTCAGAGACATGGGGTTGGTTGATAGTAGGAAAGTTTCTTGAAGGCAAAAAGCAAGGGGATTAAAACTAGGAGATAAACGCTGCACTTCAGAGAAATTGGCCTTAAAGCCGTGACAGTTCCATTGGATAATGTGACTACCCTCCATCAGGTAGGTAAAACAAAAGCACGCTCCTTATGCTTGCTTTTGGGGGAGGGGCTGCGACTACAGCAAGACGTGACTTCAGACATTTCTGCATCTACTGGAGTCCCATTCTTTTGCAATTTATTTTCTTGACTTGATTATGCCTGAGTAGAGGAGCTGGATGTTTTTTCTTTTCTTTTGATGATTGGTTTTGTTCTGCGGACTTGCTTAGACTTTTGACTTAAGCGTTGGCTTATTGTAGTCAGGCTTTGAGTACTTGTTTTACTTCTAACTAGGACTCCGGAATTTTTAATACTGCTTAATAATGAGGGTTTATCTTTAGTTAACCAGGTCAGATCTGTCTGGCACTCAGCAGGCTGCATCTTAGGTTTCACAACAGAGGAGAAAGTCTGCTGGAATTTGTACTTTGGGAAACCTTCTACCAGTTTATGTGCCTCAGGGTAGCTAATTTTCTTAGTACATTTGACAGTTTGAATTTCTTTTTCCTTGATCCAACAAGGACATTCCTTCGATGGTGCTGCGTGATTGCCTAAACAGTTACTACATTTGGGAGGTGTTGTGCAGGCCAACTCATGCCTTTCTTCTCCACATTTGTAGCAGACTGGTTTATTCTTACATCCTGCGGAGCCATGGCCAAACTTTTGGCAGTTAAAAGCATCTCAATGGGTTTGGAATAAAGGTATCAACAGTTACACTCACGTATCCTATTTGGATTCTTTCTGGGAGTTGATGCCAGTTGAACGTCAGAATGTAAGTGCCAGTTTTTACTGTTTGCCCATCTTTTTTGTTGGTTATTCTCTTCACATGTGTTACTCCTTGTTGTTGCAGTTCTGAGGCTATTTCATCCTCTTCCACATTGTGGGGTTCTCTAGTATGAATTACTCCTTTGCAGCTGTTTAGAGAAGGGTGCGGAAAAGCCCTCACTGGAACACCAGCCAGCACATCACACCGTAACAAATTTTCAGCATGGGATTTCTTTAAGCAAACCACCAAAATCTGGCCAGACCTCAATTTTTTAACATCCTTAACTGACCCTGCAATACCTGAAATTCCTTTCTGTATAGCAAAAGGGGACAGCTTAGAAAGAAGCATATCTGACAACAGCGACTCTAAAACAATAAGCCTCGGCCAATTATCACCGTTGGAAAGAGCCATCCTGCTAATTCCTGGGTCATCCACATCATCTTTCAACATTCGTTTTTTAGGGGTCTGTTTAGTAGCCATATTTTATAGTGTACGATTCATCATCCCTGCTCCCCACCCTCCTCAGAGCCCTCCAAGGGGATGCACAGAGCCGCGGACTTCCTGCAGGTTATGCACCAGGCATACAGGGCTGGTACACTCGAGCAATGAAGCACAAAAGTACAAATTACTCAACTGACCCTTTGCCATAGGCTTCTGGGATGAGGAGATGTTACACTGACAAAAGACATCCCAGACTAGACCTTGACAAGCCGATTGATTGGACCGGGCCCTTCCAACCTCCCATCTAAGTGAAGTAGGAGCCAAAGCACTGTGTTGGATTTTTGAGAGCCACAACAAGACACATTCCTCAAGAACCAGGACCTCTTCCTCCACTGACACGGGTCGCAACTCACAGCAAACAAGTTGCCCCATTTGTTACCTCATACTATCAGCAAGGGGGTGCTAGGAACCACTTTAACCCTGGGTCCCCTTAGGGGATTATAACATACAAAGTTGATACAGAGTTTTACCGTGACCCTGGTAAGGGAGGCTAACAGGTACTAGTCCTTGCCTAAGGGACACTTGGGAGTATCAGTGAGGTTTAAGAGGCACTCCTTCATCCTCCTAGTCCAACAGACCCGGATGCAGTCTAACGTCATACCCAAGACAGAGCGCCAGACAGGGAAGAAGAGGACAGCTAGCCCAGGGTAGCCATCTAATATAACCTGTGGCATGATTATGTCACATGTGCGTATGTGCTACCGCAGTGTGGTACATCACCCTGTTTCCCATATATCACATTTACTCCCCCCTTGAAAAAGCTTAGACCCATATAAGCAAATTAGCCTTAGCAAGGGTAGCAAGTACACACAAAACTGGCATATCGGTTAGCGTACAGTTGGTCATATGTTCACATAATATGGTCAAACTGTCACAACCTCTCCGTGCGCTTCTCCAACAGTGCATGGAGGAGGAGAAAAAAAGGACAAATGGATTTAAAAGGAACTCCGATTATATTGGCATGTTAGCTCTATATGCTTTATTTTTATGTTACTAACATAACTAATATAATTTTTTTGAAAATAATTCCCAGTTTTATATATTTTTAAAAAACTTTATTACGATGTAAATCGCCATTATTGTTTACGTCGCAATGCATTCTGGGTAGTGACGTAGAAGGGTTGCAGCCGTTTTTTCTGTCTTATACAAGCCAAGAAGCGAAGCTCCTAACTACTGCCATTTTTCAGTGAAAATGCCACATTGCGCGGCTTTTGGATGTAATTTCCAATCAAAGGGAAATAAAGAGAGTGGGGTGAGCCTCCATAGCTTTCCTAAGCAGCCCTAAAAGTTATAGACGTTTTTCCAAACTGTGCCATTTGGCACAATTTGGCACAGTTCAAAAACGCCTGGGAACTACCTGAGGAAAAAGCTGTGTAATATATTCATTTTTTGTGGTATTGTTACAAAATTTTGACCTCAGCTTAATAACACTTGGTTCTACATTTCTGTTGCATTTTCCAGCCAGTATCTGACAGCTGTGTGTTATTTGCAAGCATTTGTATATAAAAAAAAAACACCCAGGCGAACTTTATTTTCTTCAGATTCAGTATGTTTAGATGACTGTTACTCAGTGGCAGGAGCACTTAGAGAGATTATGACTGTTTTGCCAAAAAATTCAAAGTGTTTTCTTTTAAATGAGACCAACCCCATGAAGATGCTGCAAAGGGTTGAAGAACAGCTTTTGATTTACTTTGGGTATGTTATTTTTAGGCGTTTTCAGGGAAATTGACCAGAGTTCAAGGGGTTAAACAAGGACAAAATGTACAAAATAATGAGCCACGGGGGCAAAACACAAATAAGGACTAAGGCAAGACACACTGACGAGACACACAGATTAAGGAATAAACTTACAGAGGTTAGCGAGGAATTAGAGGATGACTGCAGCCAGGATGTAGGGACTCCAGCCTAATGTTGGGGAGACCAGCGTTATCCATACACGAATGAGGTCGCAGCCCTGAGAGACCAAAGCTGCTCCCTTAAATAGGCAAGATGATAGCACCGCTGACGAGGGCGTCATCAGCTCCATTAATTTCAGCTGTCACAGCTGGCCTCAGCTCTGACAGCCGGAAGCCCCGCAGAGACGCTGTCAGAATAAGAGCTCAGAGGGGTCAAAAGGAATAATACCGAATGGGAGGAAGATACTGCATGACCCGAGCGCGGACGATATCGGCGCTCAGACCATGACACTCCATGGAGAAATGCCAAACTAGCAAGTGTCATGGATGGCCCTCGCGAGCCATCATAAGACGCCACACGTCACCGGTGAGTTTGCACAGTTTATTAAAAGAACAGAAAAGGAACAAAATAACCAGCCACGGGGGGCTGAAACACACCGCAACGGAATGCAGACACCGACAACGGGAAATGAATACTCAAAGAAACACACTTAAGAATATAGAGGAATAAGGGTCAGCGTCCGAACTAAGGAGTGCTCGCTAACGTCCAACAATGAACAGGTTTTTGACGAGACTGCCGCACATTTCGCTCCCAACTGCCCTCTTAAAGGGTACCTGTGGTGGTCGTGAAAAAAAAGATATTATATTGAGCCCCTGTCTCACGTTCTAGTTCAAGTTTAAGTTGAAATTCATGTTCAAAGCAATTTGATATAAATCCATTGCTGATGTGCTGGTTCAGCTATGTCAGCAAAACATGGGTGCAGCCATACTAGCGGCTACATGGCCTGCCAGGACGCTTCCTGTGACGTAATATCGTTGGCACCGCGATCTGGATCAATATTGGCTGAGCCTGGAGTGCCCGGATGAGCAGTGGCTTTCGGGATATTCAAATTCAAACGTTTATTTCAAACTCAGGGTTCATATTAAATGCAGAACTAAAACGAGTAGAAAATAAATAAATAAATGCTTAAATTCAGCGGGTCGTCTCGTCTGATCTGAGCTCGTAACGGCCGCCAGATGGCAGATGATTCTAAAACTATATACAGAGCGGCAGACACTCGGCGCGTTGCGTTGTGTGTGAGGACCAAAATTCAAACGTTTATTTCAAACTCAGGGTTCATATTAAATGCAGAACTAAAACGAGTAGAAAATAAATAAATAAATGCTTAAATTCAGCGGGTCGTCTCGTCTGATCTGAGGTCGTAACGGCCACCAGACGGCAGATGATTTGGCTCCTCCCTCGCCGCAGCAGAGGCAGAGCAGCAGACACTTGGCGCTCTTGTTACAACAAAAACATACAATGCGATATGGATATCGCAACATGGCGGAATGTAAAGCCTTTGGATGTCTCAATAATAAGTGAAAAAACAAAGATATACACTTCTTTTGTGTACCCAAACCCAGCTCACCTTGTCAGAAGATCGCAGCGGAAAAGTGATTGCGCAATCTCGGAGCAGGGCACAGACGAATCCTTTCAGACGAAATTGCGTTGTGTGTGAGGACCACTTCGTCACTTTCACTCTCAGAAGACCTTTCTGGC
Source organism: Pholidichthys leucotaenia (assembly GCA_020510985.1). Lineage (NCBI taxonomy): Eukaryota > Metazoa > Chordata > Actinopteri > Cichliformes > Pholidichthyidae > Pholidichthys > Pholidichthys leucotaenia. The sequence goes on along the minus strand of CM035839.1, from coordinate 86,800,916 downwards.
TCAAACCTGTAGCCATGTTGGACGAATTCTTCCTCAGAGTCCGACAATTCAGCCATAATAGAATAAAAACACTCACAACAGCACCCTAGTCTCTCATACAGGCGGAGCATTGACTGTTCAGTAGCAACGAAGTGACGTCACATCCGGATGTGTCATGGCTGCGCGCAGAGTTTTCATTGGCTGGCCATGCCTGCGGTCGTATTTGCATATTTCTCTGGTGGTATATGGCTGGCAATAATTATTTAACCAAATAACGAATACTTTGCCTAATGTTTTCAAGTTGAATGCGTTTAGACGACCACCACAGGTACGCTTTAAGTAAGGAGCCGCTGATGAGACAAAATGTGACACAGCTGACAGCTTTGACAGCCGGAAGCCCCTCCGAGCGCTGTCACAATAAAAGCTCAGAGAGCAAAAGGGGCACACAGCCGGCAGATGGCCGGGAATGGTGCATGGCTCGAGCGTGGACGAGATCGGCGCTCGAACCATTACAGTACCTCCCCCCCACCGGCGACTACGAGCGCCCTATGACCCCCCCCCCCCCCCCCAGGGTGGGCGGATGGGGGCACAGGCCTGGAGGGTGAGAGCCAGCAAGAGATGAAAAAAAGAAAAACCAAGATGGATACAGGGAACAAACGAGGCAATTACACAGTAGGAGAAAAACAAAACAAAACACAGAAATACCCCATAATGTACCCACAGGCGGGATAATACACATAAATAAGGAACACTAAGCCCATCGGCCATGAACAGAAACTCAGGTCAACGACCAAGATACATAGTTTCAAGGGAAAAAACATATCATCCCCAACAAAGGAAAGGGGGGAGAGGAAAAAAAAACACTACAAATGTTGAAACCCTGCAGTTTTAAATCCATACACACAAACTGTAAAGGCAACAAATGGCCATTAACACACAGGGAAAAACAAAAAACACCCGCTAGGAAGCGGTGACAAATGCAACTTCATACATATACAATTCTGTACATAAGACCCCCGCACATCCCAAAAGGTTACAGGAGAACAGGAACATAACGCCAGGGATGACGGCAGTCTAACACCACGGCATGAAAGCCGATCCGTTCGGGGGGCCGCCCTGCATCTAGCGTCCATGTCGCTGGCAGGGGGGAAAAGGAACAGTTCAGGCGGCCTACCCCAGTCCCATGTCAGGAAACACAATTCCTCTGGACATGGGGCCAGATCGCCGAACGGACATGAAAGTTTGTCAGGTAGCCAACCCAGAACGCCAAACAGGCGGGGCAGTCCTCCAGGCAGCCGACCCGCATCACCCAACCCCCAGGACCGCAGGGGAGAAATTGAAGACGGCCTCCCTAGAAAGGGGAAAAATGAGGGAGAGTCGAGCCGATCATAGAGAACCCTAATGGCCCCCGGTGAATATGAACAGGGGGAAGGATGACGGTGAAGATTATAAAGGTGATGAGCCAGTCTAGCGTCAGGCAGCAGAGGATCTGCAGCTCCCTCACTGACCTTGGACCGAACCAGCGCTGCACCCCTGTTGGACCCCGATCGGGTCAGCGCGGCACCCACGATGGACCCTGATTGGGCCGGAGCAGCAACCGCGATGGACCCCGATTGGGTCTCGTCGGCACCCACGTCGGACCCCGACTGGATTGGAGCAGCACCCACGATGGACCCCAATTGGGTCAGTGCCGCACCCGCGATGGACCCCGACTGGGTCGGCGCAGCACCAGAAACGACCTCCAACCCTGGACCCGGAACCTCCCGCACAGCGACCGAGAACGACTCCGCACCGATGACCCTGGGAGAAGGCTCAGGAAAAGGAAAAGAACCGGGATCAGGATCACCGGTAGCGACAGAGCCCAGTGAGACGGGCTCAGATGCAGCGGACGGCTGCACCTGGCTCGTCTCCCCGAGAGGCAGGCAAAAATGCTCCAAAATTGATAGAAGGAAGACAAAATAGAGGACTTGCCTGCACTCGAGTTCTGTCGCCGTCCAGGACTTCGTCGATCCGGGCTCAGGACAAAGAAGGTCGTCGCCAGGCTCCCACTCGGCTGTGGCAGGCTCCACAGCCGGCATGATGTTCCTCACAGCCTGAGGAACCTCCAACGCTGACGTCCACACTGACGACCCGCACGGTGTGGCGGCAGGGGTTCCTCGACCTGCTGGGTTGGACCGCTCTTCCGTGGAGACCCGGGGACGCTTCATCGTCGGCGCAGGATCCAAACTGCAGTCCGCTCTCCTCCTCTGCCCATGACGTGGCTGTGGGGCTGGAACCAGGCTATCCAGGGCCACAAGCTCCCACCTCGTCCGGCGGCGTAGGCCTGGCGCCGCGGAACGCTCAGAGGGGGAAGACACAGAGGTAGCAGGTCCATTACTATTTGCTGCAGCAGGAGGAGGGAGTTCAGGGGACTGTGAACCCCGAACTCCGCCCCCAGGAATCAAGCAAGACAATTCATCTAATATGGGAACTGAATGAAAAGTTACTTGCCTGATCCGAGGAGGCCCGATGGAACCCGCTGCAGTGGACTTCGTTTCTCCCTTGCCCCACTGGATGGTGACGGAAGGCCCCCTGGGAGGACGGGGAGGAGCCGTTTGCGGTGGATCCACGACAGGCGTCACCGAAGCAAGACTCATAACCCTCACAGGAGCCGAGGATGACGTCGAGGAGGAGGGGATGACAGCCAAAGCGATCCGGGCACCAGGAGCTGACGGAACAGCGGGAGGAGGTGACCCTGGGATTGAGGCTGCAGGAATTCCCTCCTGACGAGACATAGGAGTGGCAGCTGTCAGAAAGTTAGAGTCCTTGTGACGACCCAGGACAGGATCCGGACGGGGTTCTTGCTGAGGCTTAGAGTTAGTGGTATGACCACGGTTACCGGCAGAGGGCGAGGCGAAGGAGAGATTTGGGAAGCGCCACTCCTGTGCAGAAACAGAAGCGAGCAGGTCGGCGAACTCTGGATAGTCCTTCAACGCTGGATTCCTCTCCACCAGCCTGACTGCCGCCGTCACATGTTTTATCACCTGCGTAGGGTGAACGGCGGAGCGAGCAGCTGGCACTCGGTCCCTGATGGAAACAGCTGTCAGACGTAGCGTCTCCGGGGGAATTCCAACTGATGACACACTCTCTCGGGGATCACCCCTGGGCGGTGCGAACTCCTGGCCTGGAGCGGAGACAGGAATGGGATCCTGAAGCGAGGAGCGGGGATATCTCCTCTTCGGCTTCCTGCCAGGGTTTCCCTCCAGCCCACGGAGTCTCTCCCGCTGCACAGCGATCTCAGCCTTCCTCGCCGTAACTTCCGGGTGGTTGGAATAGCGGGGAAGGTTATTAATAATATCCTCAGCAAGGTCCAGGTGCCAGCGTACATCGCTGGGAGTGTCGTAGAGGCCAGCCGTGAAGATCGTCCCATCTACGTAGTCCAGGGCCTCCACCAGTTCGTAGCCCAGGCTCCGAGCGCAGCCCCTGTGTGACGACATACCTCCCAGCACACAGGTACCCAGACAGGGAAAAACCAAAGTCCAATTTAGGCAGAACTCTCCGGGACTGGCGACTCAGTCTGGCGGCAGTCTACTGTCATGGATGGCCCTCGCGCGCCATCATAAGACGCCACACGTCACCGGTGAGTTTGCACAGTTTATTAAAAGAACAGAAAAGGAACAAAATAACCAGCCACGGGGGGCTAAAGCACACTGCAACAGAGTACAGACAATGACAACGAGAAATGAATACTCAAGGAAACACACTTACGAATATGGAGGAATAAGTGTCAGCGTCTGAACAAAGGAGTGCTCGCTAACACCCAACAATGAACAGGTTTTTGACGAGACTGCCGCACATTTCGCTCCCAACTGCCCTCTTAAGTAAGGAGCCGCTGATGAGACGAAATGTGACACAGCTGACAGCTTTGACAGCCAGAAGCCCCTCCGAGCGCTGTCACAATAAAAGCTCAGAGAGCAAAAGGGGCACACAGCCGCCAGATGGCCGGGAATGGTGCATGGCTCAAGTGTGGACGAGATCGGCGCTTGAACCGTAACAGTAAGAGCTGAAAAAAGAGTGGCAAAAAGCTGAATGCAGGTGGCAAAAAACTAAATTACAGGTTCATTATGAAATCTATAATGAGAGATTGAGCATTTATAATTTGGGGCTGAGAAATGCAAGGCAAGCATATTTTTCTGACATCACTGCTAAAAACAACAATAATGTACACACCTTGATCACTACTGTTGACAGGCTAACAAATCCCCCTGTGTCAGTAGCTCCTGAACTTCTATCCAACTGTGCCCGCAATGCCTTTGCCTTTTCCTTTACTGACAAAATTCAGAAAATTAGACAATCAGTCAGTGCTGCTATGCCAGGTGCTGGACATGTGCTTTCTCTGTGTCCATGTAGAGAAGATGTAAACACCATGGCAAAATTTTTTCCAGTCAATCATAAAATCTTAGATGACATCATACGCCACCTGAAATCCACTACCTGCTGCCTTGATACTATCTCAACAGGGTTTTTTTTTTTTAAAAAACGTTTCATATTGTATGGCTTCAGATCTACTACAGATCATAAATATGTATCTGCATTCAGGTGTCTTTCCTCAGTGCTTTAAAACAGCTGTTAATCAAGCCACTTCTAAAAAAGAGCAACCTAGATACCTCACTCATGAACAGCTATAGATAGGCCCATATCAAACTTCTTCTTTCTTAGCAAAATAATAGCAAAAGCTGTCTTTCAACAATTGTACAACTTCCTGACATTAAATAACTGTTTTGATGGCTTCCAGTCAGGTTTTCAGCCACATGACAGCACTGAGACAGCTCTAGTTAAGGTCCTTAATGACATCCACTCCAATACAGATAATGGCAACATTTCAGTCTTGGTTCTACTGGACCTCAGTGCTGCATTCGACACGGTCGACCATAACATCTTACTAGACCGGCTGAAAAAATGGGTGGGACTTTGTGGTACAGCACTTAGCTGGTTTGAGTCCTATTTAAAAGACAGGGACTATTTTGTGTCTATAGGTAACTACAAATCCGAGTGAACAAAAATAGCCTGTTGAGTTACCCAAGGTTCCATTTTGGGACCTTTGCTTTTCAACATCTATATGCTCCCACTAGCTGATATCATAAAAAACTAAATATATTGCCATAATTATGCAGATGATACACAAATCTACATAACCGTCTCACCAGGAGACTATGGTCCAATTAAAGCCCTGATCAAATGCATTGGTCAATTAAAGAGTGGATGTGCCAGAATTTTCTTCAGTTAAACAAACAGGGCCGCGCGGTGGAGGAGTGGTTAGCACTGCGGCAGCACAGCAGCTCACCCTTGGCCGGTGGAGCCTGGGTTCGATCCCAGCCCCCGACCAACAGTGATCTGTGTGGAGTTTGCATGTTCTCTCCGTGTCTGCGTGGGTTTACTCCGGGATTTCTCCAGTTTCCTCCCACATGCCAAAAACATGCAAGTTAGGTTAATTGGCATCAAAACTGGGGATTCTAAATTTTCCTTAGGTATGAATGGTTGTCTGTCTCTCTGTGTTGGCCCTGCGATGGACTGGCGATCTGTCCAGGGTGTACCCTTGCCTCTCGCCCAAAGATGCTGGGATAGGCTCCAGCCCCCCCGCAACCCGAACAGGATTAAGCGGAAGAAGATGAATGAATGAATGAATAAACAAAGACAAAACTGAAACTAGAAAAGCACTCATAGAGCGCATACCTCCGCCAAGGCTCCTTCCATTTGTCATGGATCACCTCGAAAATGTAAAGGGTTTGTGCGTAGGCCTATAGCCACTTGTGGTGAAAATTGCATCAAAGTCTGTCCATCAGTTTTGGAGTATTGTTGCTAACACACTGTGAGAAGATAAGAGCTTTGGCTGAGGTACGCATTCTCAGATCATCACCAAAGTATAATGGGTTCCTCTGTAGCCCAAGAACCACCTCTGGGGAAAATTTCATCCAAATCCATGCAGCAGTTTTTGTGTAATCCTGCTGCACAAATACAAACAAAGCCCTTGGTGGAGGTATGCACTCTCAGATCATCACCAAAATCTAATCATCTGTTCCCCGTGCCATTACACACCTTTCCTGAAAATTTGGTGAAAATCCGTTTATAACTTTTTGAGTTATGTTGGTAACAGACAAACAGACACACAGACAAACAGACAAACCCCGGTAAAAACATTACCTCCTTGGCGGAGGTAATAATAGTTTTTGGAGCCAAAGAAGAAAGACTCAAAGTTAGTACTCAGCTTCAATCAATGATACTAAAAACCAGCAGCCAAGCCAAAAATCTGGGTGTGGTTCTGGACTCAGACACGAATTTTAACAGCCACATTAAGACAGTAGTGAAGTCGGCCTATTATAACTTAAAGAACATAGTGAGGATTAAAGGTCTGATGTCTCAGCAGGATCTAGAAAAACTTGTCCATGCATTTACCTTCAGTAAACTGGACTACTGTAATGCTGTCCTCACAGGTGTCTCTAAAAAGTCCATCAGACAGCTGCAGTTAGTTCAGAACGCTGCTGCTTGAGTCCTCACTAAAGGTGTGTTCACACCAAATGTGAACGTCAATGGAAAAACAAGAGTATGCGCGAATTTGCGCAGTCACGCGTTCGTGTCCCAGGCTGGCTAGCTAGCTAGCGGCTAGCTTTGAGATTCTGTCATCACCGGAGTAAAGGTATCACCATTGCAGTGCAAACTAGTTTGAAAATGCTCCGGTCACCTCTGCTCTAGTCACCTCAGCTGTCCAAAACTCCAGCTCCAAACACTGGCTTCAGCTTGGAGCTAAACCCAAAGCCCCGGGTGGTTCTTCACAGCCTCAATGCGCGCCCTGGACCATGGTTCAGCAGCAGCCCAAACCCGCAAGCCCCGGATCAAAACTACCTTAGGTGTGCCAAACTTTACACCAGCTCCAAAAAGAAGAGAGTGCACCCCCCCCCCCCCCGCATCACCCACACACCGGCACCCCACCGCCACTGCAGCAACAACAACGGCAAAACTATCAACCATTTCAGAAGCCACCGACAAAGCCCCCTCAGACGACGTTGGTAATTGGTGATTCCATAATGAGGAACGTCAGAAGCAGGTACTGTGTTACAAATTTTTTTTCCTGGGGCTGAAGTGTCAGACATTGAGGCTCTTACCCCTGACCTATTAAATGAATACCATCCATCTTCTTCCGCTTAATCCTTTTCGGGTCGCGGGGGGGCTGGAGCCTATCCCAGCATCTTTGGGCGAGAGGCAGGGTACACCCTGGACAGATCACCAGTCCATCGCAGGGCCAACACAGAGAGACAGACAACCATTCACTCTCACAGTCATACCTAAGGACAATTTAGAATCCCCAGTTTGATGCCAATACCCCCACGCTAAAACTGTCATTGTGCATGTTGGATGCAACAATATCCCAGATGAAGCACCTGAGATCTTAAAGAGAGACTTCAGGAGCCTTCTGTCCACTCTTAAGAACTGTGGCAGACGTGTTTATTTCTGGACCACTTGCGCCTTTTAGAAGAGGGTGCAATTATTTTAGCAGAACTCTCAGCCTTAATACCTGGTTGTGTTCAACATGTCCTCCTTTTAACATTGGTTTAATAGACAATTTCAACCTGTTCTGGAACCACCCATCATTTATGAGGCCAGATGGCATCCATCCAAATAGACTCGGTGCACGTGTTCTAAGGGACAATCTGTTTTATTCCATTCAGCATTTTTTAGTATGTAACCCAGTGTTAAAAACGCGAATAAAATTATGAATGTCGATACCGCTTTAAGAAGAAGGGGGGACATTCATTTCACAATGGGAGTAGATAGTTTTAACATGAATTAAATTATAAATATTTGTAGGAAAACGTTAATTTTGGACAACCTCTAGTGAACCCTCAGAAACAGTTTGGATTAGATGCTAATGGCAAATGTGAAGATTCTTAATAAATGTACCTAAGAGACTATAATTTAATGATTAATAGTAAATGGGAGCATTTATAGGGAATGTATTAAAGGACTGAATATGCACTGTCTAGATATGAGCTGTCAATGGAAGTAGTAGCGTTTCTACGCCAGAGGCGGCGCTCAGTAATGTTAAGACACTGTGTAGTGTTAGAGAACACCATAGAAGAAGAGTGTAGGCGCTCTAGTGAGAGTGTTCCAGAGAACGTTCGAGAGAGAAGTCGAGAGAGAGTGTTGAGAGAGTGTTGAGACAAGATGGTGTCTAACTATGTGCTGTGTAAGTGATGTGCCGTGCCGTGTGAGCTGGGAGAAGTCAATAAACAGTCGCTGCAAAGTCTAAACAGCTTGGCTCAATCATCCTTCCTCCCCTTCGCCCCTCCTGGGTGTAACAAAACTTGGTAGCAGAGGATGGTTCAGTCGTGTCTCAGACGGTGAGTGAGCAAATAAAAAAGAAAAAGAGAGGCCGTAACGATGGAGCTGGAGCAGCTACAAGCTAAGCTAACTGAGGCCTTGGTGCCGTTACGGGCCGAACAGCTAAATAAGGTCTGTTTATTTGCAAAGATAAGCCCAGCCGAACCGTCTAAGAAGTACACGCTGATACGACTGTTAATCGAGGAGGTGAAGAAAGCCATTGAACGCGAAGAGGAGGATGTTGTCCGCGAGTTTCTGCTAAAGCTAATAGCATGTGCTAAGGAAGCTAAGCTACGTGAACCGTTGACGCAGGCAGCGACAACGGCCGGCACGAGCCGCGAGGCGGAGGCACTCGCCAGTTTACAGAGCCAGTATGCCGCTCTGCATGAAAGTATTATTGATTCAACCAAACGGGTTGAAGAAGAAATAATAAGGGTGACGGATGATCAGGCCGCACCGCCACCGGGCCGCCATTTTGAGACACAGCCCGAGGCCGCGCCACCACAGAGCCGCCATTTTGTGATACAGCCCGCGGTCCCCATAGCGCCCCTACCGCCAGAAGTGATCATTAAACGGGAGTTTAAGATAAATGGGCAGATAGGGGAGAGGGGCCAAAAAGACAAGTTGTCTTATTCCAATCTCACTCACCAGATCGATATGGGCTTAAGGAAAAAGCACAGTGAGGCTGAGATAATTGAGGCTGTTGTCAAAGCAGTGAGTCCTGGATTGAGTTTGTGCGCTATGCTGGAGATTAAGTCAGATCTCACACTGCCACAGCTGCGCATAATCCTGCGAGGACATTATAAAGAAGATAGTTCCACTGACTTGTATCATCGGCTGATAAATCTCACACAAGACAGTAATGAGTCACCTCAGAACTTCCTGTTTCTTGCCATTGAGCTGAAGGAAAGACTTTTTGCAGCATCCAGAGAGCCTGGCACTGAAGAGCAGTTTAGTTCTGATCTTATTCAGAGGAAGTTTCTGAGGGCGGTGGAAACAGGACTGATCAGTGTTGATGTGAAATATCAACTGAAGCGTTATTTGGAGGATCCTGCCGTCACCGATGAGCTACTGATTTCAAAGATGAATGCAGCAGCCAGTCTTGAATGGGAACGGCATCAGAAATTTAAAATGCACACAAAAGAACTAAAGGTTCGAGAATGCCGAGTGGAAAACCAAACGGGTCAGTATGCAACCGAGAGAGAAGTGGATGGCCAAGAGCGCCCCCTACCATCGACAAAAGGAAAAATCCTTAAATCCCAAAGCACAGTGACCCGTACAGAATCTGAGCTCCTGGACATAGTCACGCAGCTGAAGAGTGACATGGAGGAGATCAAGAAGGCCATACGTGAGTGTCCCAGAGCACCTCGCGCTCAAAGAGCCAGGAGGACACATGACTGCAAGAGATGTCAGTCCACCAGCAATGGCGATCAATGCAACCACTGCTTCAGGTGTGGAGTCAGCGGCCACATGTCAAGGGAATGTCGAACAGGGAGGAGACTCGGAAGAGGAACAGGGCTAGTAGACACGGCAGCCAATACTGTCGCAACTACATCAGAACAAGCTAACACACAAGAACTGTATGAGCTCGTTACTGACAGTATTCGGAGGTTGGAAGCAAGGCTGGTAGCTCAGGCCGAGGTACCTCCTGTAGTAACGGTCCGTGTTAATCTACTGTCCCCTAATCGCCAATTACAGTTACTCAATTTGGTTGGAAAAAAATATGTCATCACCTGCTTCCTCGATGACAAGGAGACACAAGCATTGTGGGACACAGGGTCACAGGTTTGTTTAATGAATGACACCTGGAGACAGGAGCACCTGCCACACACCACCGTCAGAGACTTAGCCGAGTTGGTGGGTCCAAATATCCTGAATGGGAGGGCAGTGAACCAGACACCGATTCCATTCTCAGGGTGGGTCGAAGTCACATTTAAGCTGCCGACAGTTAGTCGCCCACCGGTGGAACTCTTAGTTCCTGTGCTAGTGGTGAAGGAGGATGGAGTGGCAGAGCCGCCTATCATTGGGTTCAACGTGATTGACCATGTCCTGAAGATGGGCATTAAATCCCCTTGCGCCATCAGTGAAGCTGTTAGCGCAGCCTTCTCATTTAACTGTAAGAAAACAGAGGTGTTTTTGAAAGTGATGCAGAGTGAGGAGGATAGGTTGGGAGAAGGAATGGTAAAAGTTGGCAGTGAGTTGGTTACCATCCCTGCTGGCCAAACCAAAACAGTCAAAGGTTGTGTCAGAGCAGGCTCACTTCCAGACACACAAGACGTCTTATTTGAGCCGAGTCAGTACACCCAGTTACCAGAGGGTTTGCAGATGCAAAGTGGGTTGGTGCAGTTATGGAAAGGGAAGCGATCGATGTTCAAAATACCTATAACAAACAGTACGTCCCGTGATATCCAGCTGCCCGCTAAGACCATTTTGGGGGAAACGCGGAGAGTTAAAACTGCTTATCCGGCAGATAGTAGACCCCCTGCTGTAAACCAAGCGACCGTCGACCCAACGACGAGTGAAACAGGAAGAAATAAAGAGACCAAGATGAACTGTGCTGTCAAAGAGACTATGGACATGTGGGACCCTCCAGTTCCCCTTGATCATCTCTCGCCCATACAGCAGGAGCAAGTAAAACAGCTACTACGGGAGGAACGGCAAGCATTTTCCCGTGATGAGTATGATGTAGGGACAATTCCCTCTTTACAGTTGAAGATCCGACTCAAAGATCACGATCCTGTCAAAAAGACTTATGTTTCTGTTCCCAAACCACTTCATAAAGAAGTAAAGGAGTATTTAGAAGACCTGCTTAACAGAGGCTGGATCACCAAATCCAAGTCATCGTATTCCAGTCCAATTGTCTGTTTGCGAAATAAAGATGAAGGTCTGCGTTTGTGTTGTGACTTTAGAGAATTGAACAAGAAGTCTATCCCTGACAGACACCCAATTCCCCGCATACAGGATATGCTGAACAGTCTAAGTGGGAGTGTGTGGTTTTCAGTCCTCGACCAAGGGAAGGCGTATCATCAGGGTTTCCTGGAAGAGTCGAGTAGGCCCCTCACTGCATTTATCACTCCCTGGGGTTTGTTCGAGTGGGTAAGAATTCCATTTGGTTTGTCCTCAGCACCAGCAGCATTCCAAAGATCTATGGAGGAGTGCTTGTGGGGGTTGAGAGATGATGTTTGTCTGCCTTACCTCGATGATAACCTTGTTCATTCACAGACTTTTGAAGACCACTTGCGCGACCTGAGAAGCATCCTGCACCGCTATCAAAGCCATGGAGTGAAGTTGACTCCTCAGAAATGTGAGTTATTCAAGCAGCAGGTATGTTTTCTTGGTAAAATGGTAACAGGACAGGGTTACACCATGGACCCTGCGGACATTGCCCCAGCGCAGACACTCAAACAGCAGCAACCTTCCACTGTTGGAGAGCTAAGGAAATTGCTAGGTTTTATTTCATATTACCGCAGCTATATTCCAAACTTCTCTCGTATAGCAAAGCCTCTTTACGACCTTCTGGCTAAAGATCACACAGACAAAGCAAAGAAAAACTCAAAGAAACATGTCAAAAAGAACGATGGAGGCCACTTACCCTCATCTCATGTGATCAGGTGGCGCCCAGAGCATCAAGCAGTAGTTTGTCAGCTTGTTGACCTTCTTACCCAACCCCCAGTGTTAGGTTACCCGAACTTTGAAGAACCCTTCATTTTACACTGTGACGCTTCACAGGAGGGGCTTGGGGCGGTGTTATACCAGCGACAACAAGACAAACTGGTGGTGATAGCATATGGCTCCAGGACACTGTCAAATTCAGAGAAGAACTACCACCTTCATTCAGGGAAGCTGGAGTTTCTTGCCATGAAGTGGGCCATCTGTGAGAGGTTTCGGGATTATCTGTACTATTCTCCACCATTCACTGTCTATACGGACAATAATCCCCTAACGTATGTGCTTACCACCGCAAAGTTAAATGCAACCACACAGAGGTGGGTAGCAGAACTAGCTGATTTCCAGTTTGTGATTAAGTATCGCCCTGGAAAAGCAAACAGAGATGCAAACGGACTTTCACGTATGCCCCTAGATATGGAGCAGTACATGAACAAATGTACACAGAATGTTGATCCTGATGTGATGAATTGTGTGACACAGGCAGTCAAGGTAAAGTCACAAGAAAGTGAACCATGGCTCTGCCCAGTCACCATTTCTACTCTCATTAGTGAAGCAGAAGAGCAAAAGAGCTCAAGAAGAAGACTCCGTGATTGGAGAGGTGTTGCGCTACGTGTTGTCAAAACAATGGCCAAGAAGTGTAAAGCAGCACAACAGTAAAATTGCAGCTCTAGTCAGGCAAAAACACAAGCTGTACTTGGAAGATGATGGACTGCTTTACAGGAGAACAGCAACACATGACCAGCTACTCCTACCCCAGAAGTTTCACAAACTCGTGTTCAAAGAGCTCCATGAAAACATGGGCCATTTAGGGGTAGAGAGAGTGATGAACTTGATAAGAGAGCGTTCTATCTAAAAAAAAAACTAACACGACTATAGAACCTATATACATCATAGCTTAATATATGATGACCTGTATAAACACATGAATCATCCCATTGCACAAGAAGGACTATCAGGAGCAGAGTGAAATGTGAGGTACCAGTTAGTCTGTAAGGTGCAGTGTGGCAGCATAGCTATGACCAGAATACAACATCATAGTGAGTTATTGTACAGTGAAATTGCATGTGGCAGGAAAGATTTCCTGTACCTGGCCGTTCGACAACGAAGCTGTAGTAGTCTACTGGAGAAAGTGCTTCGCTGTCTATCTAGTGTGTGGTGGAGGGGGTGATCAGGATTGTTCATGATGGATCGCAGTTTATTTAGTGTTCTCCTCTCCACCGCTGTCTCAAAGGTCTCCGGTCTGAGACCAATTACAGAGCCAGCTCTCTTGATAATCTTGTCAAGTCTGTTGGTATCTCTGGCCCTGACACTGCTACCCCAACAGACCACAGCAAAGAAGATGGCGCTGGCGACAACAGTCTGGTAGAAAAGCTCCAGCATCCTGCTGCACAAGTTGAAGGATCTCAGCTTTCTCAGGAAGTAGAGTCTGCTCATCCCCTTCTTGTGTGCAGCATCGCGTGTTGAATCTCCAGTCCAACCCGCTGCTGATCCGGACACCCAGATATTTGTAGTCTTCAACCACTCCCACATCCTCCCCTTTAATCTGCAGTGGCTGAGAAGGAGCCTTCCTCTTCCTGAAGTCAATCATCATCTCCCTGGTCTTGTTGACATTCAACCTCAGGTGATTCTGTTCCGTCCACTCCACAAATCTGTCTACCAGTGCCCTGTATTCCCCCTCCTCTCCTCCTCTTATACACCCCACAACAGCTGAGTCATCAGAGAATTTTTGCAGGTGACATGACTCAGTGTTGTACTGAAAGTCCATGGTGGATAAGGTAAAAAGAAAAGGAGAGAGCACAGTCCCCTGTGGCGCTCCCGTATCACTAGCCACCACTCCAGACAAGATACTGCCCAGCCTGACAAGCTGTGGTCTGCCTGTCAGGTAGTCGGTAATCCAGGAGATCACAGAGCTGTCAACCCCTATCACCCGCAGCTTCTCGCCCAGCAGCAGTGGCTGGATGGTGTTAAAGGCACTGGAGAAATCAAAAAAAGTGATTCTCACAGTATCTCCTCCACCATCCAGGTGCAGATGGGCTTGTTGCAGCAGGTAGATGACAGCATCTTCAACTCCTAAATGGGGCTGATATGCAAACTGCAGAGGGTCCAGCCACGTCTCCACCTGCGGCCTCAGGTGGGCTAAGACCAGTCTCTCCAGGACCTTCATCACATGAGATGTGAGGGCAACTGGTCGGTCGTCATTCAGATCAGATGGAGATGACTTCTTGGGGACAGGAACCAGGCAGGATGTCTTCCACAGCACCGGTGCTCTCTCCAGACTCAGGCTCAGGTTGTACAGGTGTTTCAGTACCGGAGCTAGTTGGTTGGCACAGGTCCTCAGGATCCTAGCGGAGATGCCATCCGGGCCCGAAGCCTTCCGCTGATGGAGTCTCTCCAGCTGTTTCTCCACCTGATCTGTAGTCACAGTGAAGTGAGGGAGGGTCCTGGTGCCCCCTGAGGAGGAGGAGGAGGAGGGGGGAGATGGAGAGAGGTTCTGCACGGGAGCGTGGGTGGGGAGGGGTGCGTGGGGGTCTGGTTGTGTTGCTCGGGTGACAGACTGTGAGTTGAACCTATTAAAAAACAGATTCAGTTCCTCAGCTCTCTCCTGGCTCCCAGATGGCTGCCTGACTCTCCCCTTGTACCCAGTTATTTGTTTCATTCCCTCCCACACATCTTTAGTGTTATTTTGCCTGAGTTTCTCTTCCAACTTCCTCCTGTAATTGTCCTTGCACCTCCTCAGCATCTCTCTCAGCTCATGCTGCACTCCCCTCAGCTTCTCCTTGTCTCCAGCCCTAAAAGCTCTCTTCTTTTTGTTCAGAAGTGCTTTCAGGTCACTGCTGACCCATGGTCTGTTGTTGGAGAAGCAGTGTACAGTCTGAGCTGGCATGGTGATGTCTTCACAGAATCTAATGTATTCTGTGATGCAATCGGTCATATTGTCTATGTCCACCCCATGTGGTTCACAGAGTACGCTCCAGTCCGTCATCTCAAAGCAGTCCTGCAGTGCATCAGCAGCCTCCTGTGTCCACCTCCTCACAGTCCGTGTATAAGCAGGTTGCCTTTGCACAAGGGGAACGTACCTGGGTGTTAACATGACCATGCAGTGATCTGATTTACCAATGGGGGGTAGAGCTGTGGCACTATATGCATCCCTGACATTGGCATACATTAGATCCAGTGTTTTGTTCTCTCTCTGGGCTATGGGATATGTACAGCCGCTGGCACGTCAGTAGTGCTGACCCAATCAGGACTCTCTAACTGAAGCTAACCTCCAGCCAGTTAGCATTTTTGGGCTAACTGCTTTGAAAATTTGACTCAAATTAAGATGGGTTTTACCATTACACTGCTTTTAAGGGCTGATGCAGTTTCAGTCATCCTGGGACACTGGGCATACAACTGGGTATGTCCTTCAACCACTAAGTCTTTTTAATCACAGGATTTATGCTGTTTAAAGTAGTGCTAGCCTCTATTAGCCTTGTGGTATGTGGTCTGGGCCTAGTCACCGATTCTGGGGGAGGGGGGTTGACACAAAACTGTAAGACAATGAAAGGTTTTACTTGTAGAAAAAAGGGCATAAGATAGCATATTAGACAATGTAGATTTGTTTTTATAGGGGATTTATATCCACCAGAGTACATGTTTAAATTTGTGCGTCTTTAACAACTTTTAGAACCGGGTAAACTTCAGCATACAGTATATAATAAAATTGTTAAAGTTTAACATACTGCATTTGGAGAGTATGTCAGTGATGATACTTTGGTGATTTTCTATTGAAAATTTTAAGGGCTTGTTTATAGAGCGACTCGATTTTTCCATGATCTAAAATTTGATATGGTTGTGTTTACATTAAATGACATTTACATTAAATAGGAGTGCTAAATTTGGGATGGTTTTTATCTGTCTCATGGAAAATCACTTTGATACAACACAATCCCCATTGGTAAGCTCCGTTCAATTCATTCAACCAGTCACACAGAGGCACTGCTGTCACTGAGGACAGGGTGGAAACAAAGTTGATAATAGCCACAAGGTGGAAGGATACATGACACCTGCCCTAACGTGCCAGGTGCCTTTACTCACCATGCCTGGCTTTAGTTTGATGAACCATATGTCCTCTGGCCTGCATGTATCTTCTGCCCCCCTCCCACGCTTATAGTGACAATAAGATTTTAACTGATATATCACGATTCTCCTGTCACTACCCTTACTACTGTGAAGGATATGATGAATCATGTGTGATTATGTCTGTGAGTGTGTGCATGTTTGTGTTTGTAGCTGGTGAATTTCCATAATCATGAGCTGCACTGCTCTGTCACTCTTTGACAGCACCTTGATGAGAAGCAGTAGTAATTTAGCACAGCAAGAATTTTAACTGTCTCTCATAACTGGAATTCTTCCACTCACAGTATAATAGTGACGGTGAATCAAACTGAAACCAAGATTGCCTATGGTCTTCTTAATGGGCTTTATTGGAGTTTATATTAAACTATGAAAGGAAACGCTACAAAAAAGATTTTGTTTAAAAGCTGTGAGACTGGAACAATGGTGTCTTCTATTGCTTCTTTGACAACAAGTGTAACAAAATGGTTGTTTCAGAGACAATATATTTATTACTATCAAAGAGGACTAATGATCAAACTTTGGAGATGACAGGCATTTACAGCAATTATCATAATCTTAGATGCAGACACTGCAGTTGTGACTGGCGAAATGTATCCAAAGATGGCGCATGAGTCCAGTGAAAGACCACATGATCTGAGCATTCTGTGTGCAGGTTTTTATAGGCAGCTTGAATGTAATCCCCATTTACTGGGTTACCACTCCACCACCGCCACAAGACTTTTAAAGTCATGACTTGTTCTGGTACTTGATTAAGGTTGCATGCATCAGCCTCACTCTCCCATCCTGAAATATCCATTCCAGATTTATTGCAAAGTTGACTCAGTGACTACTTGGTCCATAGCTGGGAATGAATCTACAATGCTTCTTCAGTAGGATCATCTGTCTTTTGACAGGTCATCTTTTTATTCTTGCTGAGTTTCTAATAACTCCCCAGTAAACCTCAGCCATGGCTGAGTTTTTAGGCCTACCCGGTCAATTCCACCCTGTCAATCACTCTCTAGATGATAAATGACTTCTGCTCATTCAGAGCTGTGTTTTGCGTCTATAATGGCCAATGTCATTGAGGAAGGGGGATTGAAACTGAAAAAGAAATGTTGCCCTGCAATATCAACAAGAGCGTTGGCTGCAACTACAAAGTCAAAAAGTAATTCATTTCCCAAGAATTACTGAAGCTCATAAGTTATAATGAAAGCAGCAGGTCAATTTGTTAGGGCCTGTATCAAAGGTTACTAAACTATACAACAAACAATAGAAAACTGTGTTGCCACAAAAGAAAAACACAGATCAAAGAAAACACTAGATTGCTTTCAACCAAAGACTAACAGATGTCTTGCATGGTAGGACATTCTAACCAAAGCCTCCTGCTGACATCAGGAAATAAAACAGTCACTTGTGCTGTTGGCTCAAAATAAGAACATGTTCAACATGGTAGCAAAATTCAAAATTAAGAATAACAATGGATAGACAGTTTGTTCATCATTCATTGGGATAACTGAGGTGCAGAAACTTCAAACCAACATCTGGTTAAACTGAACAGAAATAGGATATGTGAATCAACTTCTTCTAGAGCTGGTTGATAAAAGTGAAAAAAAGCTTGAGCGAATGCATCGCTTAATAATTGATAAAGCAGCTAATAATGCCAGGGTAACATATCAGTGTTTCCCCTAGGTTTACAGCCTTTGGAGGGGAGGTCAAAGGAAGACCTGGTTCCGGAGCTTGGATCGGGCCCAAATTTTTATAATTTTATTCCACCGGCCTCCAGAGCCTGCCCTGTGAATTTCAGCCCCCAGCTCCCAGCAGTTACACCTTTTCCACCTCTGTGTTCATTTAATAGTTCCCCAATAGACTTTCAAATAAAGATTTCCCCTCCTAAACTTCCACATATTCAGGGAGGCTGAAATTTACAGGGGTTATTGGGCTTAATATTATAACCATAAATCCAAATTTTCAGTCACCATATCCCAGTGGTTATATCTTTTTCACCTCTATGTTCATTTAATAACTCTCCTATGGACGTTCATTAAAGATTTACCCTCCTAAACTTCCACATATCCAGGGAGGCTGAAATTCAGGGATGCACACTCTCATAACCTCAGCAAAGTACATATCAAGTCTGAGGTCAGTCTGAAAAACGGATCGAGAGATATGCGAGGAACAGACAGAGAGAAACACAGAGAATCTTTGCATTTATAGATAGATGCACTAATGTTCAGAATGAGGGCTGATATTACCACGACAAACAGAGGGAAGATAAGACAGTAAGCCATCCATCCATCCACCCATCCATCTTCTGCCGCTTAATCCTTTTGGGTCGCGGTGGGGCTGGAGCCTATCCCAGCATTTTTGGGCGAGAGGCAGGGTACACCCTGGACAGATCGCCAGTCCATCGCAGGGCCAACACAGAGAGACAGACAACCATTCACTCTCACATCCACACCTAAGGACAATTTAGAATCCCCAGTTGATGCCAATTAACCTAACCTGTATGTCTTTGGGATGTGGGAGGAAACTGGAGTACCTGGAGTAAACCCACGCAGACACAGGGAGAACATGCAAACTCCACACAGAAGGGTCATCGATGGTCTGGGGGTGGGATCGAACCCACGATGGTCAAGGGTGGAATCGATCCCTTGACCTTCTTGCTGTGCTGCCACTGTGCTAACCACTGCGCCACCGTGCTGCCCTAAGACAGTAAGCCACTCCTGTAATTCCCTAATTTAGTGCGCTTAACACATTAGCCAGCAGAACTGAAACGGCTCAGCCATCAGCAACCATCATCCAGGAGAGATTATTGTCCGACAGGTAAACTAACATAAGCAGCACATGCTAGTAGTTTAATGAGTTTTCTAAAGCTGAGACAGTCCCTCAATGAAAAAAAGAAGTACTAAATTTACTCGCTAAAACTTGCTAACCTTACCAGGGCGGTGTTTATAAGTGGCCCAACTTCACTCATCACCCGGACGGAGCACAACAGAGGCTCGCTTACAGGCAGCCGAGCCAGCAGGCAGAGCAGAGGGAGGAGGGGGAGGAGGATGGACGCGTCGCTGTAGGTAGTCCTGATGTGATGATGACAACTCTGCTTTACAGAGTTTGCATTTAACTTGTTTCATTTGTTTATTTTCGGTAAAATGTTCCCATACTTTGGAAAGTTTTGGCTTCTTCTTCTCAGTGATTTTCTCTCTTCTGTGTCACTATGATGCGCTCCTCTTCTTCTTCAATAGAACAGTTAAACTGAACCTTTCCGCAGCATGCATATAAACTTTAAAATTAAATGATTCGCCGACAATAAAAAATCTGCATCGACAAATTTTTAAGATCAACATTGTCAATGAGGACTTCCGGTTATGGCCGCCACGTAGGAGGACGTGTTTCACTCTGCTCTGCTCCTAAAAATAAAAAGTCGGCAAATAACTCTCTCAATTGGAACAAAACCTATCCCAGCGTTTGGGCGCAGATATGCCGGTAAAGCCTAAGGCTGGGAAATCAGGTGGAGGAAAAACTGAACCGCCAAAACAGTCCAAGTTAACGGACTTCCACATTCGTGATGAAGCAGAAAAATCTCCAGAGACTATGGCGGAGCAAGCTAACAGCGGAGCGATGACTGCTGGCGACAGCACAGGTGCGGTGCTCGCTGCCATTAGCTCAATGAGAGCAGACTTTTCCACTAAATTTGATGGGATTATAGCAGTGATAGAAGGAATGAGAGAGGAAATAAGCGACTGTATGGAACGAGTATCGCGGGTGGAGCTCCGAATTTCCAGCGCTGAGGATGACGTCACCAGCCTACAATTAAAGATGCGCACATTGGAATTAAAAAATAAACGTCAGGAAGATAACATCCTGGACTTAGAATCCCGGTCGAGACGGAACAACCTGAGGCTGGTGGGCCTCCTGGAGGGAACAGAGGGTCGGGACCCATGTTCCTTTTTGGAAAAGTGGATTCCAGAAGCGCTGAACAACGCGGAGCTGCAGTTATCGGTCGTCTTAGAGAGCATACACCGAATCGGCCCACCGAGAGATAATAAGGCACCACCGAGGATGCTGATTATGAAGTTCCTCAGCTACAGAGACAAGATGACGATGTCCAATGCGGCGCGAGCCAAAGGAGAAATTAAATACCAGGCTCATCAGGTGTGGTTCTACCCAGATTTGGCCACAGGAATCCAACAATTAAGGAAACAGTTTGACCCCGCCCGTAAAGAGCTGCGCAACCTCGGGATTCGTCATGGAGTGATTTATCCTGCAAGACTGCTGGTCACATGTAAGGGCAGAACCCACACCTTCAAGACCCCTCAGGAGGCGCAGGAGCTTATCAAGCAGATCCAAGATGAGACTGGTGGGAGCTAAGCATGAAGCATGAACAAAATATAAGGTAGAATATTTAAGCATTTGCACAGGCATCTGACTAATCTGAAGCATATAGCAAGTTTACAAAATATAGATTGTATTATATATTTTAAAAAAAACAAAAAAAAAACTATGATGTACAAAGTTGCTATAAAATTTTGGAGTTAAGTTGGAAAACTATAGAAGAGAGTTAATGTTACGTCATTAAAAGCAGTAGAGTCAGGTTAATTGAGAGGAGAAAGAAAGAGTGGTTTTGACGGATCCTCGTGGGTGTGGAGCAGTCAATGGCTATAGCGGGAGACAGAATTGTTTATTTGATTTTGGGGGGATTACCACGAATGTGGGAAGGGGGAATTTGTTTGTGTGTAGTTTGTAGGATGAATGTTCAACCACTCATGTTTTTGCTTCTCTGTATGAGCATGTTTATATTGCGAGGTAATCTCAAACTCCTTATTGATCATAGACCAAAGCGTTAATTTTAATTTAACTTCCTGGAATTGCAGAGGTCTACAAAATTTAAAAAAAACTTAAACAAGGTATGAATAAAATAAAAGACATAGGTTCAAAAAAATGTGTTTTTACAAGAAACTCATCTAACAGAGGAGGATGTAAAAAGAATTAGGAGTAGATGGCAAGGAGGTGTGTTCACCTCATCATTTTCATCCCGAGCCAGGGGAGTTATGACTCTCATACATAAATCAGTCCCATTTCAAGTGAAAAATGTAATTGGAGACAAATTTGGAAGATATCTAATCATTCAAGGATCTTTGTTATTAGAAAATATAAATCTGGTGAACTTATATGGTCCCAATATAGATGATCAAAATTTCTTTGCTAATTTATTTCTTATTTTTATCATCACTTACAGGGCAACATATAATAGCAGGGGATTTTAACTGTACATTGAATCCCGGTATAGATAGATCAACAGGACTGGACTGTACGCACAATGGATGCAGGATGATCATTAATCATTTTATGAAAGAATTGAGATTGCTAGATATATGGAGAGAAATGAAACCACAAGTTAAAGCCTATTCTTGTTATTCTAATACCTACAAGACATTCTCACGTATTGACTATTTTTTGATCTCCACAGAATTAAGGTCCAAGATTCAAAACTGTTTCTATGATAACATTGTGATCTCTGATCATGCACCCTGCTGTCTAATATATGTAGATAAGAAATTGACAAAGGAACCAGGTAGGTGGCAATTTCAGCATAAATGGCTTCAGGATGAGGAATTTGTTAAGTACATAGAAAAACAGATAGATGAGTTCTTTGATATCAATACTACACAAACATCAGCATGTATAAAGTGGGAGGGTTTCAAAGCTTTTATTAGGGGGCATATTATTAGTTATACAGGTTCAAAATCTAAGAAGACTCGAGAGGAGAGAGTCCAATTGGAACATAAAATAAAAATTCTTCAAGAAAAAGTGTATGCAGGAAGTGACCCAAAGTTAGAGAACGAATTACTGATTCTGAGAGCTGAATATGACAAAAAAAAAATCAGCGAACAGAGCTGCCTCGAGTCTTCTAAGATTGAAGCAAACCTTTTATGAACAAGGTGAAAAATCAGGGAAATTATTGGCATGGCAGATTAAACAATTAGAATTTAAAACACCAATTACCAGTATTACAAGTAACGGACAGGCAGTTGTAGATCCTTTAGAAATTAATAGTGCCTTTAGAGATTATTATGAAAAACTATATGATACAAAAAATGAAACTGACTAACAAAACTAAATGGGTTTTTGGACGGATTATCTATACCGTGTATTCCATATGAAAACAGGGAGATACTGGAGTTTAAAATTAGTCAAGAAGAAGTCTGGCTAGCCATTGATAATATGAAATCAGGAAAAAGTGCAGGACCAGATGGTCTTCCAGTTGACCTCTATAAAAAATTTAAGAATAAATTAATAAAACCATTTTTGGAAATGGTTTTAGAAGCATTTCAAAATAGTAATTTACCACCATACATGAATAATGCCTTAATTATACTGTTGCCAAAACCAGGTAAACCCTCTAATAAATGTGAAAATATGAGACCAATATGCCTATTAAATGCTGACCTTAAGATAATCTGTAAAATTTTAGCAAGACGACTACAAGAAATATTACCAAATATTATTAACCAAGATCAGAATGGCTTTATAAAGGGAAGACAAGACTTCCATAATGTAAGAAGACTATTTAATATTATCTATTCTAATAAAGAAGCACCGGATACAGCTCTCCTATCATTGGACGCCGAAAAGGCCTTTGATGGGGTCGAATGGCCCTTTCTTTTTGAAGTCTTACAAAGGTTTGGACTTGGAAATAATTTCATAAAATGGGTTCAGATAATATACAATAATGCTACAGCAGAAATCCTAACAAACAGCAATATCTCAAAATCAATAAATATCAATAGAGGATGTCGACAAGGCTGTCCACTTTCACCTTTACTGTTTACTATGGCAATTGAACCTTTAGCGATGGCAGTACGTTTACATCCACAAATATATGGAATTAAAGTAGGACCAACAGAACATAAAATCTCCCTGTATGCCGATGACATAATTTTGTTTATGTCGAATCTTAAAAAATCAATTCCGACCTTGTTGAATTTAATGAAGAATTTTGGGGAAATATCAGGATATAAAATAAATAAAACTAAATCTTCAATATTAATGCTAAATGAGACCCAGAGAAATCACCCAGCTCCTGAGGTAAATCAATTCAATGTTGTAAATCAGTTTAAATATTTAGGAATTCAAATTGTGCCTAAGCTAGAATTAGTCGCCAGTGCAAACTATGAAGCCTTAATGACAGACATTAATGAATTACTTCAGAGATGGATGTCACTACCAATGTCGATGATTGGGAGAATTAACATACTTAAAAGTAATATCTTACCCAAAATACTTTATTTATTTCAATACATTCCTTTACCACCACCTTCAGATCTATTCTCAAGAATTATAAAAAAGTTAGTGGAATTTATATGGAACAATAGGAAGGCTAGATTACGTCTGTCCTTAAAATATTTACCATTTGATCGTGGAGGTCTGAAATGTCCAAACTTTATGTTGTATTACTGGTCAGCACAACTGAGGTCTATGACATATTATTTTTCATCAAATGATCTCCCTCACTGGACTGAAATGGAATCATAAATTTACCTTTACCTCTTCCCATATTCATATATTCAGACTCGGCAAAAAAATTACAGAAACAAGTTAAAAATCCATTTGTAAAGCATATGATCAAAATATGGTGTGAAACCAAAAAATATTTAAAAGAACCACACTTATTGTCACAATTTAGCACAATATGGGGTAATCAATATTTTAAACCAGGGAGAGCGGATGCTGTATTTAAAGTATGGAATTTAAAAGGGATTCAAAAGATTCAAGACTTATATCTGTCATGTTCAGATAACATAATGTCTTTTGAAGAACTGAGGATCAAATTTAATCTTAATAGAACACATTTTTTTAAATATCTTCAGCTTAGGAACTTTATTCGATCAAATCAAAACAATGCTCTCACCCGACCTACTTATTCATCCTTGGAAAAAATCTTGATGAAAGACAGTAAGAGAAAGGGTATTATTTCAGAGTTTTATAACTCACTGACATTATCCTCAAGTGAAAACTCACAGAAAAGATTGAATTATTGGAAAGAAGACCTGCAAACTGAAATTTCAGAGGAACAATGGGAATTGGCTTGTACAGAAGCTCAAACCAAATCAATAAATGTACGTCTTAAATTGATACATTTCAAATGGTTAATGCGGATGTATGTTTCACCGGTGGAGTTAAATAGATATAACAAAAACATACCAGATACGTGCACAAAATGTATGGAAAGTAAAGGAACCTTATTTCATTGTTTATGGGAATGTAGAAAAATTAGAATGTTTTGGGAAGAGGTGAGGGTAACAATTGAAAAAATAATTTCAAAACAAGTCATATTGAATCCTAAATTGTTTTTGTTGGGTTTGCATCCAGAAAAGCATAACTTTAATAAGAGTGAAAGAGCATTCATAGACCTCAGTTTGCTTAACGCCAGAAAATGTATTGCACTACTGTGGAAAAAGACTCATAGACCAGATGTGACTCAGTGGTTAAGACAGATGTTAACAAACTTTCCACTAGAAAGAATAACATACATACTGAAATCAAAGGAAATTGTGTTTGAGAATATATGGAGACCTTTCATTGATTATGTAAAGAATTTAAACATAACTTTTGAAGAAGAAGGTGAATGGTGTGTGTGAACCTTGTAAATTCCAAACTGGTGAATGTATAATATGTATACTTATGTAATGGATTGTCTAGACTAAACAGAGGAGCACTGTTGAAGACCTGTCTTTGTTAGTGGTTGTTGGTGTTTTTAGTACTTTTTTTTAATTACTTTAGTGTTAGTGTTTGATTGTTTGTGTTATGTTTGTAAAAAAAAAAAAAAAGGTTCAATAAAAAATATTGTGGAAAAAAACATTGTCAATGACGTCGATCGTTCCAGCCCTAGTGTGTGAGCACACGTTACGCGCAGTGAAGTTCCGCCCTGCTGCGATACCATAGTGCATAGGAGAAGAGACAAAAATGAGCTGCTGTTGTGTAAATAAGGTAAATAACATAAGGATTTAGGGTGGGAAAAAGATCGATTCAGTGACGGATTGCGATACTTGGCACTGGCGACGATGCATTGATCCATAAATGCAGGGATCGATCTTTTATTTAAAAAAAAATGCGCACACATACTTTTGGGTTATCAGTTAATCAATGGCATTTTCAGTCCACTAGATGGCACAAAGAAAACACCCAGTCAAGTGAAGTCATAGCTTGTCTCAGTTATTTGCAGCCAGCTAGGGCTGTCGCGATAACCACAATTATGCAGCACCGCGCTATGGACAAACCTACCACAGACGAAAACGAGCAACCGCAACAACCGCAGTGTTCCCTTTTTTGTGTGTGTGGTTAAATCTGAGATGTAAAGTGTATTTTACATCTCGTTAAAATACATGTAAAGTGTATTTTTATTGCCAACAGCATGTTTGCACCCGGTACTGCAGGCGGCAGCACCTGGTACTGTGGAAGCTTCCATAGCACCAGGTGCTGGCGGCGTCAGTACCGTGTGGGGCACTCTCTCTCCAGACAGACTCCAGCAAGCAGTTAGTGGTAGAAGCATTTGTACTCCTTGCTAAATACAGCCGTGACAGTGAGTAGTGAAAGGGCACAAAGCACGCTATTTCCTTCTGAGCAGAGTGTGTATGATCCTGACAATTGAGCTCCTAGAGCCAAAAAACTACTGCATAGTGCATTGCTTGTTTGAAAATGATTTTCCGGGCAGTGGCAAAAATCCAAAAATCACGGAGACAAGAGCCATGCAGGGCCCTGTACGGACGCTGTCCTGTTAAAATAAGCTAAATGTTGCTGCAGTCTCCAGTCCACACACGCTGTAGTTGAAATACTGGAGTTACCGCCACTGCTTTATGAAAATGATCATTTTTTTTAACAGAAACAGCAGTTTATGCCTAGAAAGACCGGCGCGCCGCACAATTGTCACACACACACATAAAGTTGAGAGCGGAGCTGCAGCAAGTTTCTCACAGCTTTCATCGTTTGCCGCATAAGCTATGAACCCTGTTTAAATTACGAGACCAACGGGTCCTAAAAACATTTGCAATAACACCACATATCGCAATGTTCAGCTATCCACCATAAC
Source organism: Pholidichthys leucotaenia (assembly GCA_020510985.1). Taxonomy (NCBI): domain Eukaryota; kingdom Metazoa; phylum Chordata; class Actinopteri; order Cichliformes; family Pholidichthyidae; genus Pholidichthys; species Pholidichthys leucotaenia. The sequence goes on along the minus strand of CM035839.1, from coordinate 86,774,728 downwards.
CACAGGGGAAATTCCTCTACCGCAACAGCCCTACAGCCAGCTTTGAAATTTAGGAAGCAGTTAGCTCAAAGTTAGCTCAAATGACAGGCCTTTTTTGGATTTTATAACAAACATGGAAGGAAAGACCTTGACATGACATACAACCCGCAAGAAGCGCTGCATGAAAAAAAGAAAAAAACACTTAGAATATGACGGGCTACACACGTGTCGGAGCAGCATTAGCAACGGATAGGCCAAAGAGACACTGGCATGGAGCTTTTTCTCCGAGCGTCAAGTAAGTAAAGTTTATTCATGAAGCGCTTTTCAGAGACATAATTGGAATCAAACTGGGGATTCTAAATTGTCCTTAGGTATGACTGTGAGAGTGAATGGTTGTCTGTCTCTCTGTGTTGACCCTGCAATGGACTGGCGATCTGTCCAGGGTGTATCCTGCCTCTCGCCCAAAGATGCTAGGATAGGCTCCAGCCCCCCCGTGACCCGAAAAGGATTAAGCGGAAGAAGATGAATGAATGAATAGTCACAGAGGGCTGCACAATAAAATGGAATAAAAGGAAGTTGATAGATAAAAATAATTTTAAAAATAGAAAAACAAGTTAAAACACAAAATTAAAATAATTTAAAAATATCAGACTCACCGTTAAAAAGCAGTTGAAACTCAACAGAAATCCTCGTTAAACAAAAGTTTTCAGCTTCTTTTTAAAAGAGTCCACAGAGTCAGCTAGACATATCTGGAGTGGGAGTCTATTCCAAACAGCACCGTCCACCACCCTCCCTGTGTGCCAAGACATGCCGCCGTGGAAAATGAAGCCCCAAGAATATTTTATTATATGAAAGAGATGTCAACAGTTTTACTTTGGGACATGATTTGAGGTTGAATAAAGTGAAAAAATTCGAAAAATATGGGATTGTGATACTTGATTATCGCAATATCGTGATTATCATTGAATTGTGGTAGGATCGAATTGTGATTCTTGGATCGCAATTCGAATCAAATCGCAAGATCTCTCATGATTCTCACCCCTAATAAGGATATTTAGTTTGTTGAATAAAAGGACAAGGTAAAGACTTGTTCTATAGTGAACACATCTTAATACGGCTTCTGTTGTGATCGAGTGCTGCATAGAAAAATAAAATTAAATAAAATTAACTTGACACTCTGCCCCCCCCCCCAGTATAATGGTAGGGGAAACACTGCATATTGTGTACAAGGGATACATGGAAAACAATTCTAAAGACAAAGTACACACACTCTCAATTTCCATCCCATATAAGAATAAAAATTATGGTGCAGTTCACTGTATTCTGATTTTCTGTTTTAACACTGTTAGGTGGTAAAATAATCATTAAGCTCACACAACTCTTTTCAGATTTCTTAGCAGAACTTGGTTTTGTAAGTTGTATGTTAGAATCTGCATTTGCACAGATTGGTTTTTTTTTCAATATCCAACACAGTCACCATGTGAATGTTACACCAAAAACTTACATCTTTATAGTTCATCCTATACAATGAAATCAATTCATGCTTAGTAGGTCCTATGGAGCTAAAGTAAACAGACAAATGTGGTCATTCAGCGATTTACTGCTGGTTTTTGTTGAATAAGTGTTAATCATTTGCCTCCCTAAACAGGCAGCAATTAAGAAAGCATTCAGAAATTTGGGTCATGCACCTAATACTTCAAGACCCATATAATAGGTAATCATCTGGTTTAAAACCCTTGCACCCAGAATGGACTTTATCCCAGCAAACCCTAAACAGTGTTTCCCCTACCATCATGCGGGCCAGGTGGGCCACCAGACTCTCAACACTCATCACCGGTCCAACAACAGCAAAAAGTGCAGCAACAAACCATGCACACTTTGTTGATAATAAAAATGACTTTGTTTCATCACTCTCACCTTGTGATTACTTTCTTTGTAAGTTTTTTACAAGGAAATAACATCCAAACATCTTGCATCATGTCAAAAACTAATAATCAAAAATTTTGTATGAATTAGGGACGTTAATGATTAATTGACTTTTGAGTAACTGTGATAAGAATTAAGTCGCAGGGGTTAAAGAAAAAAAAAATGAGCCTGAACTTTTTTCCGGGGGCAGGGTCACAGAGGTGGACACACACACGCGCACACATTACACACATACATATACAGTATATGTATGAAAATGATTTCCCTTGAAACTAGTAACATATCCACCATACCCACTGACAAAATCAGACTAGATTATGGTGTACTATTTGAAACAGCAATACCAAGGAAGGTCAGTAGGTAGTAATAGTACTCAATCGCACAACAATATGGTGCAAACATCTAACATTTAGGATGCTGTTGCCATCAAGTTATATAAATTACGTACAGAATGACCGACAATCTATAACATAAAATTTATGAATAAGGGTATGTGAAACGCAGTCAAGCGAACTAGTTCACTGGTGGAATAAGATTTGATTAGCAACCATTCAGTAAAGGCAATATGGAAAAGGCCATTGATTTTAGTAACTGGCAGGCTGCAGGCAGAACACCCAGATGCTCTTCTCCTCATCTCAGGCGATTTCAACCATGTGTCACTGTCTCCCATTCTACCCATGTTTACCCAGTATGTAACATGCCACACCAGAGACAATAAAACACTGGACTTATTCTATGCAAACACTAAGGAGGCGTACACTTCATTACAACTCTCCCCACTCGGGAGATCGGATCACAACTTGGTTCATCTCCGGCCGGTGTACAAACCCCTAGTGCACAGACAACGTCCGGCCATGCGCACAGTGAAGTTATGGTCTGAGGAGGCAATGGACGCTCTAAAGGGCTGTTTTGAAACCACCGCCTGGGAGCAGCTCTGCGATCCACATGGTGAGGACATCGATGGCCTCACTCACACCATCACGGACTACATCAGCTTGTGTGTGGACAACACCGTTCCCACCAAGACCATACGGTGTTGCTCGAACAACAAACCCTTGATCAACCCTGAGATAAAAACACTTCTGAGAGAGAAGAAGAGGATCTTCAGGTCGGGGAATAGGGAGATGCTGAAGTCCGTACAGAGGGAGCTGAGGAGAAAGATCAGAGAAGGCAAGGACAGCTTCAGGAAGAAGATGGAGGACAAGCTGCAACAGAGCGACATCAGCGGGGTCTGGAGAAACCTTAAAATCATCTCTGGGCTCCAGAATACCTCCCCCCAGGCCACGGGGGGGCAGGGAGTGGGCGAACAATCTGAATCTGTTTTTCAATAGGTTTGACCAACCGCCCTCCCCCCTGACTGCACAACAACCACTGCTGCCTCTAAAGACATCAAGTCCTGCTGCCCACTCCCCACTCCACCAACACCCCCCCACTCCCAACACACAGCCCCCCAACCTGACCCTCACTAAGACCCAGGTGAGGACGGAGCTGAGGAAGATCAAGACGAGGAAGGCATCGGGACCGGACGGCATCAGCACAAAGCTCCTCAAGTCCTGTGCAGACCAGCTGTGTGGGATTGTGGAGTACATTTTCAATCTGAGCCTGAAGCTGGGGAGGGTACCACAGCTGTGGAAAAACATCTTGTGTGGTACCTGTACAGAAGACTTCCCGCCCCAAATATCTGAACAGCTACAGACCAGTGGCCCTGACATCCCACATGATGAAGACCCTGGAGAGACTGCTCCTTGCTCACCTCTGCCCCCTGGTGGGACCAGCAATGGATCCACTCCAGTTCGCCTACCAGCATGACACTGGGGTGGAGGATGCGGTGGAGGATGCGGTGATCTTCCTCCTTCACTGTTCTCTGTCCCACCTGGAGAGGCCCGGGAATGTGGTGAGGATCATGTTCTTTGACTTCTCCAGTGCTTTCAACACCATCCAACCGATGATCCTGAAGGACAAGCTGCTGTGCGCAGGGGTGGACCAGCACCTGTCATCATGGATCCTGGACTACCTCACAAACCGGCCTCAGTTTGTGAGAATCCGGGACTGTGTGTCCGACACGATCATCGGTAGCACGGGGGCCCCCCAGGGAACGGTTTTGGCTCCCTTCCTGTTCACCCTTTATACTGCGGACTTCTCACACAACACAACACACTGCCATCTACAGAAGTTCTCTGACGACTCTGCGATCGTTGGCCTCATCTCCAACGGAGATGAAGCTGAGTACAGAGGACTTATCCAGGACTTTGTGGACTGGTTCCATCGGAACTGCCTCCAGATCAACGCGAGGAAAACTAAGGAGCTGGTGGTGGACTGCCGCAGGCAAGGACAACCCCTCACAGCACCAGTAAATACACAGAGAACAGACATCGAGATGGTGACATCCTGTAAGTACCTGGGTGTTCATCTGAACAATAAACTAGACTGGTCACACAATACTGACACACTCTACGAGAAGGGACAGCGCAGGCTGTTCCTACTGAGGAGACTCAGGTCTTTTGGTGTACAAGGGGCGCTGCTGAAGCCATTCTATGACACGGTGGTGGCATCAGCCATCACTTTTGGAGTGGTCTGCTGGGGCAGTGGCATTACAGCAGCCGATAGGAAGAGACTGAACAAACTAATCAAGAAAGCTAGCTCTGTCCTGGGGCAGCACCTTGACCCAGTGGAGGAGATGGGAGAGAGAAGGATGGTGGCTAAACTATTATCTCTGCTGGAGTCTGAGTTCCACCCTATGCAGGACATACAGTGGGGCAAAAAAGTATTTAGTCAGCCACCAATTGTGAAAGTTCTCCCACTTAAAAGATGAGAGAGGTCTCCAATTTTCAACATAGGTATACCTCAACTATGAGAGACAAAACGAGGAAAAAAAAATCCAGAAAATCACATTGAAGGATTTTTAATGAATTAATTGATAAATTCCTCAGTAAAATAAGTATCTGGTCACCTACAAACAAGCAAGATTTCTGGCTCTCACAGACCTGTAACCTCTTCTTTAAGAGGCTCCCCTGTCCTCCACTTGTTACCTGTATTAATGGCACCTGTTTGAACTCGTTATCAGTATAAAAGACACCTGTCCACAACCTCAAACAGTCCAGACTCTAAACTCCACTATGGCCAAGACCAAAGAGCTGTCAAAGGACACCAGAAACAAAATTGTAGACCTGCACCAGGCTGGGAAGACTGAATCTGCAATAGGTAAGCAGCTTGGTGTGAGGAAATCAACTGTGGGAGCAATTATTAGAAAATGGAAGACATACAAGACCACTGATAATCTTCCTCAATCTGGGGCTCCACGCAAGATCTCACCCCGTGGGGTCAAAATGATCAAGAGAACGGTGAGCAAAAATCCCAGAACCACACGGGGGGACCTAGTGAATGACCTGCAGAGAGCTGGGACCAAAGTAACAAAGGCTACATCAGAAACACACTACGCCGCCAGGAACTCAAATCCTGCAGTGCCAGACGTGTCCCCCTGCTTAAGCCAGTACATGTCCAGGCCCGTCTGAAGTTTGCTAGAGAGCATTTGGATGATCCAGAAGAGGATTGGGAGAATGTCATATGATCAGATGAAACCAAAATAGAACTTTTTTGGTAAAAACTCAACTTGTCGTGTTTGGAGGAGAAAGAATGCTGAGTTGCATCCAAAGAACACCATACCTACTGTGAAGCATGGTGGTGGAAACATCATGCTTTGGGGCTGTTTTTCTGCAAAGGGACCAGAACAACTGATTCGTGTAAAGGAAAGAATGAATGGGGCCATGTATCGTGAGATTTTGAGTGAAAACCTCCTTCCATCAGCAAGGGCATTGAAGATGAAACGTGGTTGGGTCTTTCAGCATGACAATGATCGCAAACACACCGCCCAGGCAACGAAGGAGTGGCTTCGTAAGAAGCATTTCAAGGTCCCGGAGTGGCCTAGCCAGTCTCCAGATCTCAACCCCATAGAAAATCTTTGGAGGGAGTTGAAAGTCCGTGTTGCCCAGCGACAGCCCCAAAACATCACTGCTCTAGGGGAGATCTGCATGGAGTAATGGGCCAAAATACCAGCAACAGTGTGTGAAAACCTTGTGAAGACTTACAGAAAACGTTTGACCTCTGTCATTGCCCACAAAGGGTATATAACAAAGTATTGAGATGAACTTTTGTTATTGATCAAATACTTATTTTCCACCATAATTTGCAAATAAATTCTTTAAACATCAGACAATGTGATTTTCTGGATTTTTTTTTTCTCATTTTGTCTCTCATAGCTGAGGTATACCTATGATGAAAATTGGAGACCTCTCTCATCTTTTAAGTGGGAGAACTTGCACAATTGGTGGCTGACTAAATACTTTTTTGCCCCACTGTACTGAATGCACTGAGGAGCTCATTTAGCAGCAGACTACATCATCCTAGGTGCACAACCGAGAGGTTTCGCAGGTCCTTCCTACCTACGGCTGTCAGACTGTACAACCTAAGCAGGGCTGCTCGCAGAGATAGCAAAAAAGACGTGACAACCTAATAGTATTGAATGCAAAAGACGCAATAGACTTACACAATGGTCCCCTCCAGTATACAACTAGGAAAATACCGGTCGCTATGGAGGGTGAGAATATGTATGGGTGCATAATCATACCATGTAGGATAACTAAGTAGACAGTTGTGCTGTTTCATTCCATCTAGCAACAATGCTCCACGCTGTGTGCGTTTATATATTTACATATTTATTCCATCTAGCTACAATGCTCCGCACTGTGTGTGTTTATATATTTACATATTTATTCCATCTAGCTACAATGCTCCGCACTGTGTTTATATATTTATATATTTATTCCATCTAGCAACAATGCTCCACACTTTGTGTGTTTATTCAATTCAATTCAACTTTATTTATATAGCGCCATTTCACAACAACAGTCATCTCATAGCACTATCAACTGTAGGGGGAACCCCCACAGTTGCAGAAAGACCCCAGCAATCAGGCGATCCCCTGTGAGCAAGCACTTGGCGATGGTGGAGAGGAAAAACTCCCTTTTAACAGGAAGAAACCTCCAGCAGAACCAGGCTCAGGGAGGGGCAGTCATCTACTGCAACTGGCTGGGGGGTGAGGGGATAGAGAAGATGAAAAGAACAGACATGTAGAGAGCAAACAGCACGATGGGGACTCAATCTATGGGAGAGAACAAACAAATGTTATTGACCAGCAAAAAAAAAAAAATATTTCATAGAGAGTGAGGAAAGGAGTGAGGCCCAGTGCATTACTGGAGGTCCCCCGGCTAACTAAACTTATTAGCAGCATAACTAAGGGAGGGTTCAGAAACACATGATCCCTCCCTAATTGTAGGCTATATCAAAAAGGTAGGTTTTAGCCCTATTCTTAAAAACAGAGATCGAGTCTGACTCCCGAATCCAGATTGGCAGCTGGTTCCACAGGAGAGGAGCTTGATAACTGAAGGCTCTGCCTCCCATTGTACTTTTGGAGATTCTAGGTATTACAAGTAATCCTGCATTTTGGGAGCGTAGTGCTCTGTTAGGATAATACGGTAGTATCAGATCTTTTAAATAAAAAGGAGCCTGATTGTTTAGAGCTTTGTAAGTAAGAAGAAGGATTTTAAACTTAATTCTAAACTCTATGGGAAGCCAATGAAGGGAGGCCAGAACCGGAGAGATATGATCTCTCTTTCTAGTACCTGTTAAAACTCTTGCTGCAGCATTTTGGATCAGCTGAAGACTTTTTAAAGATGTTTAAAGTCCAAATGTCACGTAATTTTTTTTCCAAATGCCAACGAATTTTGATAAAATACACATAGCTTAAACCAAATATTCATACCGGAGACCATATCACCCACCCGTATTTACATAATTGCACAAAATACACCAGGCAAAGGCCCCGCCTTGCTCGCTGGCTTGTGACAGCCAATCCAGACCGCGGCCATGTTTTTGACGTCACAAATTTAACCCTGGCTGCCCTGCCGTATCCACATTCACACTTATCAACATTGGACAATCATGACGGAAACTGACAGCGATTGTGAAGAAATTAGTTTAGTTTTGTCCTCTGGTGAATCGGACTTGGAATTCAGGGAAGACGACACCCCAGATACTGATGACAGTGGTTCAGACAGTGACAGAGGCATAGAACCTTACAGGTTCGAGCCATCCGAGACGAAATCAGATGCTTTGTCTGATGACAACAGTTCCGACGATGACCAGAGAGCAGAACCAGTGGAAAATGTCATTGAATTGGACATTAATCGCCTCCAGAATGTTGAATGGTAAGCCAAAAGAAATCTGTGATGTTTAATAAATTAACTATAACCACCGGCAAAATTGGGAAGCCGAAGGGGGTCTGTTGAGGGCGCCCCATAAATATCGATTTTTCGGAAGCCATTATTATGACGATACAGTGGGGCACTAGCTTACAGTAGAACCCTTTCTTTCCTCATTCAGTTGTAGCAACAAAATCAAGGATGAAATGGAAGTAATTGTGGAAAATGACTTGTATTAAAATCCCCAGGATCGTGTGTATAGGGCCATAACCAGGAATGTTCCTTTCTCACTGTAGACGAATTAGAAATCTAGCTTGTTGTTTTGTACGCCAGCTTCAAGGTTTGATAACTAGAAATAATTGGGAAAAAACTATGTCTCTAGCACATGGCACTTCATGGGGAGGGCTTGAAAGTTCTATTAATAAACAAAGACAACATGAATAATGCAATGGATCTTTTCACTTTATTTTACATGAGTTCTGCAAGGCATTTATGAGGTGGATATGGTATAAATAATATGGACAGGATGTGAACACATTATTGAATATTATATATATTATATTGTTACAAAATTTATAAAAGCTCACAATTGCAATATCAACAAACCTGTGCTTACAATATCAACAAACAAGCATATTTATGTATACATGCATTCAGAAAATATTTGCAAATTCTTGTACTTGAATTTTTCAATAGGTGCACCTGTGAGTGTTGCCAAGCAATGCCAACAGTGGAGAAGAGCCGCTGCTGTCAAGAAATTGACCAGATCAGAATGAGAATGGAGGCGCATACCTGTCAAGTGATACGTTTTCGCCGTATTTTAATACGGGGAAAATGCAATTTTAGCAAATACGGGCGTATTGCCATTTCTGTACGCCCAAAAGAAAAATATACGGGAAAAAAAATTATTGAGTGTGTTGAGGAACACGTCGTGTGTGTGACCCCCACAGCTAGGGGGCTGGCAGAGCGCTCAGCGTGAGCTATTCTCACAACAGTGAGAAGTGTGGACTCAATCATTAGGCTGATGGACGGGGCGGGCAGAGCGCTCAGCGTGAGCTATTATCACTACAGTTAGAAGTGTGGACTCAATCATTAGGCTGATGGCCTCACACTTTCTACTGTCCTGCAGCTCCGGAACAGAGAGGAATCGCCTTCCAAATCCAGAATTCTGTTTTTTTTATTTTGAGCAGGACGCTGAGTTGTGTTGTTATTGTCAAATATCCATGAATCCTTAAAATATTTGACAATAACAACACGAATTACATTTAAAACATTTCCCAGAAAAGTGTCCATTATTACCCAGCCGTCCCTTATAGCCCCGTTTTACGGTGCCATCCAGCAATATGATAGATGATTTATTTCTAAGGATAAAATTGTTGGTCATTGTTACGTTGGTAACGAGGGGTAACTAAGAACAAAAATAGTGATTGCCTTCCACAAACAAAGGAAAAAAACTGTCTATGTATTAAAAATATGCGGTGCCTCTTCCAGTCTCCATATAAACAATCAATCGGGATACCCCAAGCATCAAACTAAGGTACAATCTGTTTCGTCACTTCCGCCTTCTTCCCCAGGCGATTCCGGGGGCCGTGAGTAGGAACGTCAGGCCAAGCGCGGCAGTTTTAAATTAACGAATGTTCCGGCGTTACTGAAGCATATGCACCAAGACCCGAACGGATCGGTTCCCTTTTATATCTAGTTTCAAGACATTTTAAGGACCCTATTACGTGACATTTGGACTTTAAGGACAGCCTAATAATAAAGAATTACAATAATCTAATCTCGAGCTAACAAAAGCGTGGATCAGTTTCTCAGCATCTCTCTTGAGACAAGATGCTCCTAATCTTGGCAATATTACGCAAATGATAGAAGGCAGTCTTAGAAACAAATTTAATATGTGAATTGAAGGACAGATCTTGATCAAAAATAATTCCAAGGTTCCTCACAGAGCTATTAAGAGAAAGAGTAACTGCATCCAAACTGAAAGTTTGATTTGGAAAGGAATTTCTAAGGTTTTTTGGACCAACAAGAATGACTTCAGTCTTATCTGAATTTAATAGCAGGAAATTACAAGTCATCCAAGCTTTGATTTCCTTAAGACAGGCTTCTAATTTGGCTAATTGATTACTATCATCTGGCTTCATTGACAGGTATAATTGTGTGTCATCTGCATAACAATGAAAATGTATACAGTGCTTTCTAATAATGTTGCCTAACGGAAGCATATATAAACTAAAAAGAGTAGGGCCTAGCACAGATCCCTGTGGAACTCCATGACTAAGCTTTGAGTTGAAAGAAAACTCATTATTTACATGAACAAACTGGAACCTATCAGATTAAGATCTAAACCACTGCAATGAAGTTCCATTAAGTCCAACATAGTGTTCTAATCTATCAAGTAGAATATTATGATCGATAGTATCAAAAGCTGCACTAAGGTCTAAAAGGACACGTACAGAAACCAGTCCATTATCAGATGCAATGAGGAGGTCGTTAGTGACCTTCGCTAAGGCTGTTTCAGTACTATGATGGATTCTAAACCCAGATTGAAACTCTTCAAGTAAACCATTTCCCTGCAGGTGGTCAAATAATTGCGTAGCAACAACTCTTTCTAAGATTTTTGAAATGAAAGGGAGATTACAGATTGGTCTATAGTTAGCTAAAGCTCCTGGATCTAGCGTTGGCTTTTTGAGTAAGGGTTTAATTACAGCCGTTTTAAAAGCCTGCGGTACATGGCCTAAAGTTAATGAAGAATTGATTATATGAAGAATAAAGCTACCAATAAGTGGGAAGACTTCTTTAAATAACCTGGTAGGAATAGGGTCTAAAAGACAAGTTGAAGGTTTGGATGAGGAGACTATTTTGTCTAACTCACAAAGGTCGATTGGAGTAAACTCATCAAGACAGACATCAATAGAAGGAGTTGTAGTAGTTACAGTATTTAAGTTAACTGTGGGAAGAATCTGATTGATTTTATCTCTGATGGATGAAATTTTATTATTGAAAAAGTTCATAAAGTCCTGACTAGTAAGCTCTAAGGGAATGCTAGGATTGACAGAGTCCTGACTCTTTGTCAACCTGGCTACAGTGCTGAAAAGAAACCTGGGATTATTCTTGTTCTCTTCTATTAATGCAGAGTAATAACTTGTTCTAGCTTTTCTAAGAGATTTTTTATAAATTAAAAGATGATTTCTCCAAGCTAAATAGATTTCATCTAAATTAGTGGAGCGCCATTTTCTTTCTAATTGACGAGTCTTCTGTTTTAAGCTACGACTTTCTGTGTTGAACCAAGGAGTTAGAAATCTCTGATTAGATTTTTTCTTTTTTAAGGGGGCCACCAAGTCTAGAGTCTGATGCAGAGAAGCTGTAACACTATCCACCATGTTATCAATTACAGAAGGAGCAAGCTGTCTATAGCTTATTTCCGTTGTGTTGACACATGGCATAGAGTAAACAATCTGCATAAATTTGGTAACAGCATCATCTGAGAGGCATCTACTGTAATAATATTTTTCTTTAGGAGCCAAATAGTCAGAAATAGTAAAATCAAAGGTTAACAGACAATGGTCTGACAGTACAGGGTTATGAGGAGACACTACAAGATTTTCTATTTCTATGCCATATGTCAGAACAAGGTCCAATGTATGGCGGAGGTAATGAGTAGAATTTCCTACATTCTGAGAAAACCCAATCGAGTCTAATATTGAATTAAACACCACATTAAGGCAGTCACTATCTACATCCACATGTATATTAAAGTCCCCTACTATAATTATTCTATCAGATTTCAGCAACTAAATCAGCTAAGAAATCAGCAAATTCGGATAGAAATTCTGAGTAGGTTGATGGGGGACGATAAGCTATGGCAAATAAAATTGGGTTTAACCTAAAATTGCTCAAGTGCCCAATACTGAGGACCAGGCCCTCAAAGGAATTATAACATGTTTTTTGCTTTACATTAACTAGTAATTTGGAATGGTAAATTGTTGCTACTCCTCCTCCACGACCAGAACTTCTGGGATTTTGACAGTTTAAATAACCAGAGGGAGTTGATTCATTTAAACCAACATAATCCTCTTGCCCTAACCAAGTCTCTGTAAGGGAAATTAAATCAATCTGATGATCAATTAACAGATCATGGACTAACAGACTTGGGAGTTAGAGACCTAATATTTAATAAACCACATTTAATTTTTAAATTATGAGGAGGAACAGAGGCCAAATCATTCAATTTAGAGGCTTTATGCTTAATTTGAGTTTTACCAATATTTTGCTTAATCACTTTGGGATGCTTATATATTATATTTTTATTTACTTTGGAGGGAGCAGACAATGATTCTCTGATGGGGAAGACAGGGGCTAAGCTGAGGGGTGGCGGATGAAGAGGAGCTGCAGAGAGGCGTGTAAGACTGCGACTCTGCTTCCTGGTCCCAACTCTGAGTAGTCAGGGTTTTGGAAATTTGGATAAAAAAGATGCCAGACTGTGAGATGAATGAGAAGCACCATCCAAAGTGGGATGAATGCTGTCTCGTCTCATAAGACCAGGTTTTCCCCAAAAAGAGCTCCAATTGTCAATGTAGCCCACGTTATTTGCAGGACACCACACAGACAGACAGCGGTTCAAGGATGATGAGTGGCTAAAGATGTCATCACTGGTCAGATTGGGGAGGGGCCCAGAGAATACTACAGTGGCAGACATCGCTTTTGCAAAGTCACACACCGATTCTACATTAAGTTTCGTGACTTCCGACTGCCGGAGACGGATGTCATTAATGCCAGCGTGAATAACAATTGTGGAGTATTTACAGTTACTTTTAGCCAGCATTTTCAAATTTGACTCAATGTCGCCTGCTCTGGCCCCAGGAATGCATTTGACTATGGCCGCTGGAGTCTCTAGGTTCACGTTTCTGACTGGCTGTTTTTTCCTCAGCGGGTGTGTCACTGAGCGGGGAAAAACAATTAGAAACGTGAACAGGTTGGTGGTGTACCGGGGCTTTGTGACTAGGCTTCCTTCTCACCGTCACCCACCCAGTCTCCTCGCTGCTGAGGAGAGCCGGAGGACCGCTAACAGGGGGGCCTAAGCTAGCTAGCTCCGCTGCAGCTAAGGGGCGTCCATCAAGAGTAACTGGCGCAGACGGTGTTTCAATGCAGCGGAGCCGGGATTCCAAATCAGACAACCTCGCCTCGAGCGCCTCAAAAAGACAACATTTATTACATTTACCGTTATCACTAAAAGAGGCAGAGGTGTAGCTAAACATCTGACAGAGAGAGCACACCAGAGGAGGAGAGGAAGGAGAGCTAGTAGCCATCGCTAGTGGCTAACCCAAAGCTCAGGAGAGTGAGGAGAGCAAACCACACAGACAGACAGCAAAATAGGAAGTGACGATACGTTACCACAAGGAAGTGACGATCAATCCCAGGAAGTGGGATTGATCGTCGAGTGGGATTGATCGTCGAGTGATGAGTGTTTATATATTTACATATTTATTCCATCTAGCTACAATGCTCCGCACTGTGTGTTTATATATTTATTCCATCTAGCAACAATGCTCCACACTGTGTGTGTTTATATATTTACATATTTATTCCATCTAGCTACAATACTCCGCACTGTGTGTTTATATACTCATATATTTATTCCATCCAGCTACAATGCTCCGCACTGTGCTTATATATTTATATATCTATTCCGTCTAGCTACAATGCTCTGCACTGTGTGTCTATATACACTCACCGGCCACTTTATTAGGTACACCAGGCTAGTAACGGGTTGGACCCCCTTTTGCCTTCAGAACTGCCTCAATTCTTCGTGGCATAGATTCAACAAGGTGCTGGAAGCATTCCTCAGAGAGTTTGGTCCATATTGACATGATGGCATCACACAGTTGGCGCAGATTTGTCGGCTGCACATCCATGATGCGAATCTCCCGTTCCACCACATCCCAAAGATGCTCTATTGGATTGAGATCTGGTGACTGTGGAGGCCATTTGAGTACAGTGAACTCATTGTCATGTTCAAGAAACCAGTCTGAGATGATTCCAGCTTTATGACATGGCGCATTATCCTGCTGAAAGTAGCCATCAGAAGTTGGGTACATTGTGGTCATAAAGGGATGGACATGGTCAGCAACAATACTCAGGTAGGCTGTAGCGTTGCAACGATGCTCAATTGGTACCAAGGGGCCCAAAGAGTGCCAAGAAAATATTCCCCACACCATTACACCACCACCACCAGCCTGAACCATTGATACAAGGCAGGATGGATCCATGCTTTCATGTTGTTGACGCCAAATTCTGACCCTACCATCCGAATGTCGCAGCAGAAATCGAGACTCATCAGACCAGGCAACGTTTTTTCCAATCTTCTATTGTCCAATTTCGATGAGCTTGTGCAAATTGTAGCCTCAGTTTCCTGTTCTTAGCTGAAAGGAGTGGCACCCGGCGTGGTCTTCTGCTGCTGTAGCCCATCTGCCTCAAAGTTCGACGTACTGTGCGTTCAGAGATGCTCTTCTGCCTACCTTGGTTGTAACGGGTGGTTATTTGAGTCACTGTTGCCTTTCTATCAGCTCGAACCAGTCTGGCCATTCTCCTCTGACCTCTGGCATCAACAAGGCATTTCCGCCCACAGAACTGCCGCTCACTGGATATTTTTTCTTTTTCGGACCATTCTCTGTAAACCCTAGAGATGGTTGTGTGTGAAAATCCCAGTAGATCAGCAGTTTCTGAAATACTCAGACCAGCCCTTCTGGCACCAACAACCATGCCACGTTCAAAGTCACTCAAATCACCTTTCTTCCCCATACTGATGCTCGGTTTGAACTGCAGGAGATTGTCTTAACCATGTCTACATGCCTAAATGCACTGAGTTGCCGCCATGTGATTGGCTGATTAGAAATTAAGTGTTAACGAGCAGTTGGACAGGTGTACCTAATAAAGTGGCCGGTGAGTGTATATATATACAGTATATATATATATATATATATACTGTATATTTATATTTATATGTACATATGTATACTCGCTGCTCTTGTTTTTCTCTTGCCTTCTGATTGTTGCTCTGAGTGTTGCTATCCCTGTGCTGTTGCAATCCTGGAATTTCCCCATTGTGGGACTAATAAAGGCTTATCTTATCTTATCTTATCTTATTTAATATTTTTTAATGAAATGTGTAACATTTGCACCATGTTTTGATAACAAATTGTAAACAGCAACAGTGAACTGTATAATACTCTAAATTGCATTATTTCCATAATTGTTTTGTTCAAAAGAAATAATAGTAAATTAAATACTATTAAACATAAAAAGGGAAATGCACAAAGTCAGATTACTACAGAAAACTGCATTTTATTTCAATTAACATAAACGGACAGCTGTTCTGTGTAGGGGTGGGTTCAAAAGATCGATATATCGATATGGATCGATCCACGTTTGACTGAGCCGATATCGATCCACAAAATCCGCAGATCGACCTTTTAATATAATATATTTAATATATTTTAATATAATATTTTTACGTTTGTGAACATCTGCTGAGTATAATCGGGTTGAAACCGGGTCAGTGAGCCAGGAACAACGGCCGAGAACCATAAACAGCCAACGCGCTAACGGAGCTAGCAAGCTAACAGATATGCTAGTTCTTCTTCTGTGGTGTTAAAACGGTTCTCATCCGGCAAGAGTTCCCTGCAGCACGTGCACACGTCTTTACTTTCGTGTTTACATGAGCGGAATTATTAACGTGTGTGTCTCTTAATTTAGCAACAAAAGTCACCGTAAAGACTGTCCTCAACAGCTTCTGAATATTTTTCATAAATAAAACTTCTGTCTTCCCTGCGGTGCGTGCACACGTCTTTACTTTCGTGTTTACATGAGCGGAGTTATTAACGTGCGTGTCTCTTAATTTAGCAACAAAAGTCACCGTAAAGGCTGTCTTCAACAGCTTCTTAATATTTTTCATAAAGCGGAGATAAACAGATTTTTACTCCGTGCAGCACTGTGTTGGAACATAAAGTTGACGACTGATAAACGGAAAATGCACGGAGACTGGCTGAAACCCGTGAAGCAGAGGGAGACTTGGAGCTGCTGAGACTGTAAGTATAATATCATTTGTTTGTTTTAACATTTGTGTCGTCAATTAATAATTTATCTGGCATGATGGTGGTTTCTTTTACAAACTATGGACACAGAGAGAACTGTTGGTTAAGCGCTGTGAATAAATAAAGAATTAAGGTATATTTTATGAGATTATGGACTTCTGCCACTTAAGTAAGAGATGTCATGAAGTCATGAAGTAGTCATGAAGTCCTTTGAGCGCCTGGTCCTGTCTCACCTCAAGTCCATCACCACTCCCCTCCTGGACCCGCTGCAGTTTGCCTACCGCGCCAACAGGTCTGTGGACGACGCAGTCAACCTGGCCCTCCACTCCATCCTGCAGCACCTGGACTCCCCGGGAACCTACGCCAGGATTCTGTTTGTGGACTTCAGCTCTGCATTCAACACCATCCGCCCCGCTCTGCTCCAGGACAAGCTGTCCCTGCTCGATGTGCCTGACTCCCTCTGCAGGTAGATCACCGACTTCCTGACGGACTGGAGGCAGCATGTGCGGCTGGGGAAGTCTGTCTCGGACTCTGTTAGCATCAGCATCAGATCACCCCAGGGCTGTGTACTTTCCCCCCTACTCTTCTCCCTTTATACCAACTCCTGCACCTCCTCCCACCAGTCTATTAAGCTGATTAAGTTTGCGGACGACACCACCCTCATCGGGCTCATCTCCAACGGCGACGAGTCCGTCTACAGGAAAGAGGTGGCCCACCTGGTGTCCTGGTGCAGCCACAACAACCTGCAGCTGAACGCTCTGAAGACAGCGGAGATGATTGTGGACTTCAGGAAAGTCACAACCCCCCTGCCCCCCCTCACCATCACAGGCTCTCCCATCACAATTGCAGATTCCTTCCGCTTCTTGGGCACCACCATCACCCGGGACCTCAAATGGGAGCCAACCATCAGCTCCCTCATCAAAAAGGCCCAGCAGAGGACGTTCTTTCTGCGGCAGCTGAGGAAGCTCAAGCTACCCACCAAGATGTTAGAGCAGTTCTACACGGCCATCATCGAGTCCATCCTCACCTCCTCCATAACCGTGTGGTACGCAGGAGCCACTGCCAGGGACAGACTAAGGCTGCAGCGCGTCGTGCGCACTGCTGAGAAGGTGATCGGCTGCAAGCTCCCATCTCTCCAGGACCTGTACATCTCCAGGACCCGGAGGCGTGCTGGCCGGATCATAGCCGATCCTTCACACCCTGGTCACGTACTGTTTGCCCCCCTCCCCTCAGGTAGAAGGCTTCGGTCCATTCAGACTAAAACCTCCCGGCACATGAATAGCTTTTTCCCCTCTGCCATCAGACTGCTGAACACTAAGTGACTTATTGACTCTCGTGCACTATGTACAGCAGCTCAACCAGACTCATGTCATTCATTACTGTTTTTCTGTTGCATTATCAACTGCACCGTGGTACCCCATATTATCTGCTACTTGCTAATTTATTTAAAACTGCCTTGACTAGTATTACTCATTATTACTATTATTATTATTGTTATTATTATTACTTATTTTTCTACACTTATTGCATGTTTTTAGTCCTTTAGTTTTTTAGTTTATGTCTTTATCTCATCATGTTTTTAATGTTGCAGCATGGCACCGAGACAAATTCCTAGTTTGTGTACTACATGAACAATGGCAATAAATCTGATTCTGATTCTGATTCTGATGTGAAGAGAATAAATCACAATAAAATTAAGATGGTAGAATTAATAAAGGCTGCAGTACAAGCTATTTTTACTCAGTAGAACTAAACTGAAATGAACAACTCTTCCCACGAAATGAATTGAAACCCTTTTCAAACATTGAAAGTTAATTTGTAGTTAAAATATAAACAACAAAAAATTAAAAAAAAAAAAACTAAATTATTAAACCCTACTGTGGTGTGGGGATCTAAAAATATGAATGTTAATTTTACTGTGAAATCTATTCTTTTTATCTGCCTTCAGATGTGTGAAGACTGGAAGCTTCATTCTCACTGAGACCTTCTGAAGGTCAGAGGTCGTCAGTGGAGGAGCATCCCTGCTTCATGTGGATTTCAGCACAGAAGAAGACCTTCAAATTCAAGATTCAAGGAGGTGCTGCCATCATTTTCTCCAGACTAACATGCATTCAATGCAATTTAGTTGTTGTAATGACAAATTCTTTTATTTCTTTTTTTTAAGTTCTCAGCAAGAACACAATGTTGGTCTTTTTTTTTTTTTTTTTTACAATTTTACTGAGCATTTAATTCTAAATAAATCACTGTTTAACAGGAAATTTTTGGCAATCCTGTGCTTTTCTTGTGGTGTTACATAGAATAGCATCACTGTAAACTATGGAAAAAGCAGCTGCTTTAAAATTTGTACTTCCTCACACAACTTTGAGTGCAAAAAAACTCTAAAAGTGCCATAACTTTTTGGAAAAGCTCCCACAAATTCAGGTTTTTTGGGCCACAACAATCACAAAAACAGCTGACAAAATCCTGGAGGGACTGAAATACAGTGAGATTATGTATGCATGGTTCATGCATTGAATTTGTTTACTTACTCTGGGTGGTTAACTTGACACGACACACCCTTTGCACTAACGAAAGCACCTGTGAGCACTTTATGAAATGATAAGTTAAATAATAAAAAGTGCATTATTGTAACTGATTTTGGGTCAGTTCTATATGTGATAATTTATGTATTAACAAAGTTAGAAGATTCTTGGTACAATTTGCAGCATTAGGTCTCGAAGATTTTTGTTTCATGGTAAGTAAGTAAAATGGCTATTAAAATGGTCATTCCCCAGATCGAATCGGGATCGAATCGAATCGAATTCGAATCGATTCAGAATCTCAAGAATCGGAATCGAATCAATTCTGGAAATTAGGGATCGTTCCCAGCCCTAGTTCTGTGGCTGGGATCTAATTCGTGATGCGGTAACACTTTTTTACTGCTAGTTGCATACATGAGCTTTTTCGAGCACAACGTGCAGAAACCAAGCTCCTGGTTCTCCAATTTTTTTTACACTAGCTACCAAAAGGTTTGCCGTCTCTGCCGATTTCGTCAATCCACGCCCAGCGCCATTTGTTTTTAGGTCCTTTGTCAATTAGGACATCTTTCCCTTGCTTCAAAAACTTTCTCTCCATCCTACAGAATGTATGAAAGGTATTGTTTGTATATTGAAGGATGAAACACTCACGTTTCCAGTCTCTCACTCTTGCTCTTACTGTCCAATTAGGAGTGCACCACACTGATCTCTATAGAAAAACTGGATAGATCATTGGCTGCCAGAAGTGAAGCCACCTGGTCGCCATATTAGTACTGAGTGTTTTGGGTGTACTAATGTGGCGGCCAGGTGGTTTCACTTGGCTCTGTACTCGCTAATGGGGCATGAGCTATCCAGGTTTTCTATAGAGAACAGTACAGCTAGATACAGCAACTCCACTTGGAAAAAAAAAGTGTTTCTGCGGACAGAAATAGGAAGTAAATTTCCCTGCAGCCAAAAAAAAAAAAACAGCACACGCCGGAAATCCGGCACAGTGCCAGGAAACTTTAAGCCCTGTAGTTGACTAAATTAAATTAGCTGTCAATTAATTGATAACTTACCAGTCCTTTTCAATGGGAGCTTATTCTATGAAATATAGTGGTGTCGCTATGCAGCCGGGGGCACACGCAGTCACCCACTGCCGCATTTCAACCAAACAAGCAGAAGAAGACACCAAGCCCCCAGAGCGCATATGCTGTGCAGAGCGAAAAACTCGCCCTTCCAGATTACATCGGAGTGCCACAACAAGTTCTAATAGCAAGCAAGCTTGAAGGTCCACCTGCTTCAAATTAACATCAGGGTTTCCTCTGGTAACATTTTTTGGTGGCGGGCCGCCTCGCCAGAAAATTTACCGCCTCGCCAAGACGGAGATATGAATTTAAGAAAAATATATGAAGCAATGACTTTCCACAAGCGCGCACACGAACAACGCATATGGCTATCATCCACACGGAGTTTAGAAGTGCCCCGCCCATGCGAGCTTTCCAGTCAGTCAGCAGGCAGTGTCTCGCTAGTGGCAGCAGCATCTTCGTGGAAAAGGAGTGAAAACCGGGAACTCAAACAGCAGAAATGGACTCTATTTGAAGAAAAACTTTGTGAAGATGTCTGCCGTTTCTTTGATGGTGAAAATCCTGGTGCGTCAGCACCTTGGCGCTACCTATCGGGCGGGAGTGAAACTACAAATGATGGTTGTGTGCATGCATCAACCGCTTGGCCTGGGTAGATGAAAAAAGTCAGCATGTACAGTGCCGGGTGCATGCCGGGCTCGTCCAAAGCATACGCGGGCCAAGGCGGACTAGAGGGGAAATGCAGCATGAATAAGGCTTGACTGTCCGACAGAAACATGAGTTTATTAAAGTACTTTAATCCATCCATCTTCTTCCGCTTAATCCTTTTCGGGTCGCAGGGGGGCTGGAGCCTATCCCAGCATCTTTGGGCGACAGGCAAGGTACACCCTGGACAGATCGCCAGTCCATCGCAGGGCCAACACAGAGAGACAGACAACCATTCACTCTCACATTCATGCCTTAGGACAATTTAGAATCCCCAGTTTGATGCCAATTAACCTAACTTGCATGTTTTTGGCATGTGGGAGGAAACCAGAGAAATCCCGGAGTAAACCCACGCAGACACAGGGAGAACATGCAAACTCCACACAGATCACTGTTGGCCAAGGGCTGGGATTGAACCCAGGATCCCCTGGCCAATGGTGAATTGCTGTGCTGCCGCAGTGCTAACCACACCGCCACCGCACTGCCCTAAAGTAAATGCGGGAAAAAAATCAGAGGTATGTAAGCACTGGCGTTTATCATGGTTTTAACCCACTGGAAACGTGAGCAATAACGGAAGAGTCGCTTAGCTAAGAGATGTGGTTAGAATTCAAATGCAGCCAGCTTCATATGAAGGGAAAGGCAAGGGGGACTGATGAATTGCTGAGGATATATTTCACCAGCCACTACAATATTAAGTTATGCTCCCAATTATGTACCTGGCAAGTTAAGATGACCAAAATTCATCAAGTCAATGACTTTAATCCGTCAGCAGCCTTCAGACAAACTAAACGTGCCAGCATTTGGATTTCAAAATAAGGGAGGTTTTTCTTGGTGGTGAGGCGATTTCTAAAAAAACTATAAATATATAGAAATATAACAGAAATAACGGCATCCTTGTCGTTGTGTCCCTGGGCAAGACACTTTACCCACCTTGCCTCCAGTGTCCATAACACTGGGAGTGTGCATAAATGTTCAGTGGTGGCCGGAGAGGCTGCTGGCCCAGACGTTGGCAGCCACGTTTCCTTCAGCCAGCCCCAGGGCAGCTGTGGCTACAGTAGTAGCTTGCTACTACATTGTCTGTCTGGAGTGAATAAATAATGTAGCTGTAAAAAGTGTCTTTGAGTGTCTATGATAAAGCGCTATATACAGTTAGGTCCAAAAATATTTGGACAGTGACACAAGTTTTGTTATTTTAGCTGTTTACGAAAACATATTCAGAATACAATTATATAATCAATATGGGCTTAAAGTGCAGACTCTCAGCTGTAATTTGAGAGTATTCACATCCAAATTGGAGCAAGGCTTTAGGAATTACAGCTCTTTAATACGTAGCTGCCTCTTTTTCAAGGGACCAAAAGTAATTGGACAATTGACTCAGAAGGCTGCAAAAAAAAAAAATAACAAGGCTGCATGGGCTCTTCCCTCGTTAACCTGTCATCAATTAAGCAGTTAAAAGGTCTGGAGTTGATTCCAGGTGTGGCGTTTGCATTTGGAAGCTGTTGCTGTGAACACACAACATGCCGTCAAAGGAGCTCTCAATGGAGGTGAAACAGACCATCCTGAGGCTGAAAAAAAGAAGAAATCCATCAGAGAGATAGCAGAAATGTTAGGAGTGGCCAAATCAACAGTTTGGTACATTCTGAGAAAAAAAAAAAGAGTGCACTGGTGAGCTTGGGAACTCAAAAAGGCCTGGACGTCCACGGAAGACAACAGTGGTGGATGATCACCACTGTTGTTGTTTTCTTCACAGGAAAGAACAACCCCTTCACAACATTCACTCAAGTGAAGAACACTCTCCAGGAAGTAGGTGTATCAGTATCTAAGTCTACCATAAAGAGAAGACTTCATGAGAGTAAATACAAAGGATTCACCACAAGGTGCAAACCATTAATCAGCCTCAAAAATAGAAAGGCCAGAATTGACTTTGCCAAAAAACACCTGAAGAAGCCAGCCCAGTTCTGGAACAGCATTATTTGGACAGATGAGACTAAGATCAACCTGTACCAGAATGATGGGAAGAAGAAAGTTTGGAGAAGAACTGGAACAGCTCATGATCCAAAGCACACCACATCTTCTGTAAAACATGGTGGAGGCAGTGCGATGGCATGGGCATGCATGGCTTCCAATGGCACTGGGTCACTTGTGTTTATTGATGATGTGACAAAAGACAGAAGCAGCCGGATGAATTCTGAAGTGTATAGGGAAATACTTACTGCTCAGATTCAGCCAAATGCAGCAAAGTTGATTGGACGGCACTTCACAGTACAGATGGACAATGATCCAAAACATACTGCAAAAGCAACCCAGGAGTTTTTTTAAAGCAAAGAAGTGGAATATTCTGCAATGGCCAAGTCAGTCACCAGAGCTCAACCCAATCGAGCATGCATTTCACTTGCTCAAGACAAAACTTAAGGCAGAAAGACCCACAAACAAGCAACAACTGAAGACAGCTGCAGTAAAGGCCTGGCAAAGCATCACAAAGGAGGAAACCCAGCGTTTGGTGATGTCCATGGGTTCCAGACTTCAGGCAGTCATTGCCTGCAAAGGATTCTCAACAAAATATTGAAAAGTAACATTTTACTTAGGGTTATGTTTATTTGTCCAATTACTTTTGAGCCCCTGAAATGAGGAGCGTTTGTATAAAAATAGCTACAATTCCTACATGTTTAATCATATATTTTTGTTCAACCCCTTGAATTAAATTAAACCTTAAAGTCGGCACTTCAATTCCGTTTCAGTTGTTTCATTTCAAATCCAATGTGGTGGCATGCAGAGCCCAAATCATGAAGATTGTGTCACTGTCCAAATATTTCTGGGCCTAACTGTAAATCTGATGCGTTATTATTATATGCAAAGTTACTGTGCAAAATTTTAAAAAAATAAATAAATAATATAAAATTAACATATTCATACATACGTGTAACCCCCCCCCCCCCAGAAAAATATGTTGCCACCGCGCCAAGGTCTTTAAGCCAGAGGAAACACTGAACATAGCAGAGAAACTGACTGGAGCAAAGAAAAGGTACACGAGTGCAAAAACCAATCCCTGCTGCCTTCAACTCGCCACAAGACGGGAAAGCAGACCAGACTCAAGTTACCACTGAGGTAACAGACAACAGAGGGAGCCCAGATCGTACTGGGTTTGTTTGGATTGCTGGGGTACTGTGATAATGTTTAACATGCAACAGATAAAGCAGCTCACAATTTATTTTCCTGTTGAAACAGTCTACTAGTGCATCTCAGTAAATTAGAATGTGAAAGTTATTTTGTGTAATATAACTAAAAAAGATAAATTTATATTGGTAATAGTTTTTAAAATAAATTAAAAATCATGACATTTGTAATTTACTGAGATGTACCAGCACATAGTACACACTATACAGTACAAAATTTATTAAACTGCAAAAAATGCCATTGTCTGCAGTAAAAAAAAAATGCAAATGGTACAATAAATCATTGAGGAATAGGATGTTCATGTTTCATTCAGTACCTCAAAAACAGTAATTAACTTTTTGCATGTTAAAGATAGAAGACCATATTGTACTGAGGGAAATTCAGATTCTCAGGAAAATTGCCACTTATCAATTCATCGATCGATAAGGTGAATCAATTAACAATTAATGAATTAATCGATAACTTGCATCCCTAGTATGAATGCATAGTCTCTATCAGCTCTTGCCAATGGGCCTAAAAAAATTCAAGGGGAATCAATATTTGAGAAAATGTATTTTCAAGCATACAATCACAATGGTAGCAGGGCCACTATAATAAATGTTTTCCCTTACTGCATGTACACCGTTAAGCATTTAAAGACACAGAAACTAAAATTTCTGCTTAAAACTGCCATCTGACAGGAAATCTCATCACATACACCCCCACCCATTCTCTGACAGTACTTTTCCTCTCCCCTCTCTTCCCACCTTTTCTCCTTGTCCCGCTTCTTCAAGCAGCCATAGCTGCCTCTGCTGTCTCTGAATCAGGTACAGCTATGGCTGAACTCTCAATGCACTTAAGAACAGAAAGGAAACATTTCCATTTCAAGTGCCATGCCTATTCAGTGTAAAAGCTCCTTACCCTCTTTATCACTTTCTCCTTCTCATCCTCATACCTCTTCCTCCATCTGCCCCATTCATTATCACAAACCACTCAACTGTAGAATGATGCAAGCAGCAAAAAAACCCAATATCAACACAGACACACATCAATAATGCTGCGCATGCAGAGCAACAGAATCCTGTTCAAGCACACTCTGTGACAGTGAGGCACACAGTCACACACAGGACCAGACGTACCCCGAGCACATGCTCCCCTTTGCTCTGTTCATCCATTTAGATTAAATATCCACAAAGCAAATGCAGCAGGGAATGTTAGCCAGTTCCTTCTGCCCGACGGTTATCTTTGTTGTAGGAGGTGTGTGGGATCTGAATGCTATCAGAGGGAATGTCACACTCATCTGTTTCCTTTGCCTCTGCTCATCTCCACATACAAACAGAGGAAGAGAGGGAGGGAGTGAGCCGCTTCAGAACACACAGTGCTCCGCTTTACCTTGTCAGCCCGCTCTCTGCGCAGCGACCAATCCCACCATGCTACCATGAATATTTTATCTGCAGAGCCAAGAGCTTAAAAACACTCGCATACCACCACACAGAGGAAACACATTTGGAGGACAGGGAAATGCTGAGGAATTCACGTCACAAATTAAGAGCCATCCCCAACACAGATAAACAGAAACATGCACACCTGTGGGCTCATTCCTCACAGGGCACAATGATTTGAAACAGGTTGATGTTTTCAGTGAATTCTTATGATTCACCAGTGCATTTGACATTCAAAAATCATGTCTTCAAGGTCAAAAGTGGCTTTCAATAGTTTGTAATTTCACAAAGAATTATGATCCTATACATAATAAGAGCCTTTGTGTGAGTAGTGGAAGAGAACACATTTCTGAACCTTGAGTAGTAAACGGAGCGCTTATTTACTTAATTCCAGGAAATTGCTACGGACACTGTATCTATCACTTCCAGGCAGACTAACCACAAAGGCAAAGGTGAAACCATGACTAAGTAGTGCATCATAAAAATACATATACAGTATTGTGCATGAAATTAAACAGAAACAGTGACATCTAATGGCTGATCCTACACTGAGTGACCAGAGATGCTGTGAAACAAAGGGTGCTTTCACACCTGCAGGTTTTAGTCCATTTCAATCAAACTCAAGTTCATTTTCTCCATTAGTGCGATTTGTTTTGTCTAGTGAGAACACGGTAACCACAGTCAAGTGCGTACCAAAATAACCGTACCGAGACCACCTGAAAGAGGTGGTCTCAGTTCAAATTAAATGGCGAACTCTGGTGCCCTCCTGCAGGTGAGAACGCGACCGCACTAAAACGGGACCAACGGCAAATGGTAAAGCATTTTATGTCACTGTACATACCTGATAGATCTTTGAAAATGTCTGTGGCTCAGCATGTCATGGTTCTAGAGGACTACTGAATGTTAACATGTATTTCCCATCCGTAGCAGCGCTTCATTTTCAAACTGTACGATTTGCCAAAAGTGGTACAGTATATGCACGTACAGTATGTAATAAACGATAACCAGGGTGATGAAAACCCCCCATAGATTACGCTATGATTTGTATTATTTTCTCCCAGAAATGCATAAAGACACGGCAGTCATCCTACTTCCTGTATTTACCTTTCCTGTTCTCGCAGCAAAAAAATCTAGACCAATAAGAACAGAGAACATTCTAACGTAAGTCTCACAGGATTTAACGTGACGCAGTTTGCTCTGCTGATGGTCTGCCTCAATTTTTGCCAGTGTGAAAGGGGACCGAACCAAGGAGAAAATGATACAAAGTAACAAACTTGTCAACTGATTCGGACCAAATTAAATGAATTTAGGTGTGAAAGCACCCTAAGCTACACCTGCAGAACCTCAGAAAAGGAGAGATTCATGTCACAGTTGACAATTTCACTTATTTTCCAAGACTGGTCTTTTTTTAAGAAGCGGCTTATTTGACCGGTGACCAAGACTTGTTTAACTTCTCAAATTTTCCAACTGCTGTCAGATTAATTGAACAATCAACTAACACCACCACCCAGACACAGGGACTCTTGAGCAGCAGGAACTGGACCAAGGTCACTACAAGTATGGCATTGGGGTAAAAACTGGCCAAATGTCTTGAATGTCTGAATGCCTTCAATTAAATGCATGTGCAGTATGTGCTAATAATGATAAAATAGTAAAGGAACAACAAGACAATCAAATCATGCATTGGCTTAAAACATGCAAATATGTAACACTGCATTTTTTATTATTCTTTATTTTTCAGTATATGTTTTAGTCTTTTTGTGCATTTTTTGCTTATATAATAATAATAATAATAATAATAATAATAATAATAATAGTAATAGAGAATTAAAGCAACACTATGCAAGATTTTCACCTGGTAATAATGTTTCCAAAATTATTTTGATGGTACATCTGACTGGCTGACTATCACTTCCCCCACAGCCTGGAGTGGGCCCACATTGCCTGCAACAGCTCTGTTCTTGATAGGACAACTGAAAAGACTACAACTATGTTGACTAGGACCTGAGTGCCAACACCCAATCACAGGGCACAACTTTAGCCACCAACAACTCAGCACCCTGGCCTGTGATTGGCTGTTGGGACTGAAGTCATGTCACCATAGTTGTAGTCTTTTCAGTATTCCTACTCGAAATGAAAAAGTTGCATAGCACTGCTTGAAATAGTAAATATCTAATTTTATACATAAACTATGAACAAAGTTTTTAAAATTCCATTTATTAAATAGCTCTTTTGCGTTTGTATTATACTTGTGATACTATTCATTTTTGTTGGCTGTTGGTTAGTGTAAGTTTTTTTTTATTTTTTGATTTAGAAGGAAAAAGCCAAAAATGAAACTACATATGCAGCTGCCCTCAGATTACACAACATAACAAAAATATTTTTTTCAGGGATGGCAACAGGAAATTCTGATTTCAGCTGAAATCTAATTTTGACTTATGGGGGGGCCGGGGGGGCACAGCCCCCCTGAAGCTGAGAGGTTTTCAGTAAAACAGAAGTAATTTAGACTGAAAAAAATGATTTAAAAAAAATGAAATACTAGACTTAGATAAATCATTAAATTTAATGAAAAGTTAACTTACTTTTTCTTCAATGTTGTCTCACTGTCTTTAGTCCAACATATTTAACAGTTCTATAAGAGTTTATTACACTATTTACACTGGTCACCAAGTCACTTCTAACGTGAAACTTTCTTCCTTTTGGCAGCAAGCTGTGTCAGTCTCTGAACTTTGAACTTCATCTCCTTTTCTGTTTTTTTCAGAAACTGTCCGAGTGTTTCTGTTACCTCGTCGAACTTTGAGCCAATTTTCACCTTTACTGTCACTTTTCTCTCAAGCCAATTCCATCGGAACTTATTTTTGACACTTTTGTCTATTTCTAGCACTGATGACTCCTGATCCTTCGATAAAAATCTCATAATTCCACTGAAAACAATACCGAAAGCTCAGAATTCCAACATGAACCAGGGATGTGATTTGGGGTTGGGGAAATTATCTGAAAATTTAGCTGGGGGTCTGGGGGACACAGTCCCCCAGCGGGGTCCGGGGCAGAGCCCCGTTGGGGGGGCAAGGGGGGCGAAGCGCCCTGAAGCTCCTGGGTTTTTATGATTTTTAAGTACCAGAACTGTGCTTAAATGACATAAAACAAACAGCTGAATGCCACTTATTACTGTATAATATTGACTTATGTTCCAAGAAGATAGCATTCCTAAAATATTCCAACAAGCATTATCCATCACATGCTTTAACACTTGATCAAATCAAAATCAGTTAATTTTATCTATTCCATAATAGAAATAAAATTCCAACATACCATTACTTTTTATAATTTCAGCATTCATTTCAGATCACCAGTTTCAATCTCCATTGAGTCTTGAGCAGTTCATTTTGCACAATCAGTGATGCAGCCAAGTCTTAGAAATATTCAAAAGTTATGAGTCAATATCCACTGTGCACTGTCAATTTCAAACTGTTTGGAATCATAAAAGTAATCTAACTAAATTGTTTTGCTATTTTTGGTTCCTCAACATCAATGTCAGGGCGCTGCAAGAGTTTTTGGGGATAGTTAACTTTTATAACCGTTTCCTCCCCCGCACAGCCCAGCTCATACAGCCGTTGTACGTTGCACTCAAGAAACGGAAACCGGCGGACAGAGTGGACTGGACTCCTGAGCAGCAGCAGGCGTTCTGAGGTTAAAGCAGCGCTCACTACCGACGCCTCGGACATGGGCATAGCGGCCGTCGTGGAGCAATGTGTTGCCGGTTCTTGGCAGCCGCTCACCTTTTTTTTTAGCAGGTCTTTGCACGACAGTGAGCGTAAATACAGCGTGTTCGACAGAGAGTTAATGGCTCTCCACCTGGCCATACGCCACTTCCACTTCTGCCTGAAAGGGCGCGCCTTCACTGCGTTCGTGGACCACAAGCCGCTAACGTACTTAATGTACTTTATCTTCCTGGAAGATAAAATAAAGCGGAATTTGGCGAATTACCGGAAAAATCACATCCCTGAGAACAGGCCGGCATGAATTTTTGACAAAGCATACAACAAGCCATTTGATTGGTCCAATCGTTTGCAACTATCCAATCGCAGGGCTGTTTACAATACAGCAGTAGCTTGAGTACATCCAGGGTTATCGTGGGAGACTTGACCCGGGGAAGCGCCGAGCGCTTATGTAATCGTGTTGATTTTCGCTAAAATCGGTAACAATAAGGTACCTTACCCCCCTAAAATTTTCTCAACGGATTTAGACGATTCACAGAAACGATCAATTTGAAAATAAATTGGCAGAAATCCGCGGATCGGCGGAAAATTGCCATCCCTGGTTTTTTTGTAAGTTGTCTGTGTTTTTTCAACTGATTTAAGACAATTTTGCACCGCTGAATCTGAAAATGACATCCGTTTCTCTCGATCAGGTCAGGTTTTTATGCTAAGTTGTAAGCAGTTGTACAGCAGTTGTACAGTTATACTGTAAATTGAATAGTAGACATTGATAAAGGTAAGTACATGTAAATTGAATGTTACATCATCATTGTTCAAAATTCAGAGAATTTCAAGAAATAAAAAATAATTTTCCATCATATAAAGCGAAAATACCAGTACATGTAAACAAAAACGTTAAGAAAACATGTGGCCATAGTTCAAAAAGTTGGCCTGATTGAGCAAAAGTAATGTGATTTTTGGATTCAGCACATCAAAATTGCCCTAAATCAGCTAAACAAAACTTAGACAATAAATTTGGTGTTGACCAGTGTTATTTAACTGGTAAAATGAAGAGATGACTTAATATTTTTTCTCTCTGCTTTCACTGTGTGCTTCTTTTAAAGAGGGGGATTTTGCTGTTGTGTTAAATTATTAATCTAATATAGTTTACATTTCCCATTTATTACAGTTTATTGCTATGTATGTATTCTTTTGGAGGGAATACTGTTTATTGCTTTTTGTCAATATACTTGCCAGTTTTATTATTTTTTTTTCTATTTTCCATGGCCATCAGATGCTTTGCCAAATAGATTCTAGCAAATTTTCTATGTGAATATTTTGTTATATACTGTAAGTTAGAATTTTTTACAAAACATCAGTTCTTTATAAGGCAAGTTCGCTATGGTGAAACCTTGGGGCTCTGCTCTGTAACACTAAGACTTGTTCTTGTTAGTGACCTTAAAGTTTTTCTCTAGCGTCTGCCAATCTTGTGCTTTCATCTGCAAAAATATAAACTGAAAAGAGAAGAAAGTGTCTTACTTGGACCATAAAATGCATGCAACATTCTAGAAGACAAGTAGTGATGATAAATTTCAAAGCATCACTTTGTTCTAACTCTTTTACTGTATCAGTGCATATGGTAAAAGACTACAATTATGACCACTCATTTATTCTGTGCATTGAACAATTTGAAATGTCATAACAGTATCATATAGCAAGCTAAAAACTATGACTATCTTGTGTACTTGCTGTGCCTGGAGCCCATTAGACTTTGACAGTAAGTTTCCAGCCAGACAATGTCTTGGATTTTTGTTACCCGTTGACCCAATCTTTTGGCATTAAGCACTCACAACATACAAAACGCACAAGGGAAACGGCAATTTAACTAAATCTGTTAAAAATACTGTATTAATCTCATCTCTACGACTGAGAATAATACAAGTCAAAATAAACATAATCTTAAAACCCTGCAAGCACATTCTATTATTCAGAGCAAACACTGGCAGAGATGTGCACTCTGTGCCAGTACTTTGGGGTATTAAGTGTGTATTCTTTGTATGATCTTGCTCAGCACTGTTGTTTAAAAATGAACAAAGATTAGTCCAATCTAAACAATGGCTAAGTATTTAGTGGGCTTATTCAGTATAAATGAGATTCTCATGTCTTTCGCACATTTCTTAAGCTGAAAGCACTGTTAGAGCCTTCTTACAATAGCAGTTGTCCGATCCATCCTGGAAACAAGAGTAACTTAATGAAATCAGACTGCTACATCAATAAATCCACACACAAGCTGAAAGTCCAACTCAATGATTAATATGCTGTTCTGGATTTCTAATTAAGTGAGTAAACCTTCAGTATAATAAACTTGCAGACCTTTTAAGACAAGCAGCTAAATTACTGTCTGGACACAGTGCACAAGAGTGTAGAAGTAACGAAGTACACATACTTTGTTGTTGTACTTTTACCTGTATTTTACTTGAATATTTATTTATTTACTTTTTACTTTTACTCCTTCGTATTTCAACACAAATATCTGTACTTCTGTCTCCTTACATTTTCAAAACAGGCTCATTATTTCAGTTTTAAAACATTCATGGGAACATAGCATAGAAGTGGACAACCCATTAGACACAAAATGTGTATGAAGTATGAGTTGTTTTGATGATAATATTCCAGATACATCAGATTAAAAACGGATTTCCCCATTGAAGCAGATGCAATGTTTATTTTTTTTTCCTTTTCTTTTTGATAAGGAAGTAACAAACTGTCATGATCTGGCAAGCGTGCCTCCCCACTCCCTTCCTGTTTCTGTTTTCCCGGCTCTGGAGCTCATCAGCGCACCTGTGTGATTACACACCTGTTGCCTCCTGATTCACCAGCATATTTAAGGAAGAGTGTGAAGAGCTCTCTGTTGGATAGTTGGGTTTGTGCTGCTTCACAATAGCAGCCCATGCTGTTTGGTAGGTTTATCATTTCCCCAGTTGTCTTATCTTTTGTCCTCTCCTCAGGTTTGCTGCCGTCTCCAGTGGTGCATCTCTGGAACTGTGTGGTGCATGCTCACCTGAACCATCCATCCTCAAGAAAACTGCTTCTCCACCTAGGTTCCCCAGTCATTCCTCTTCCTTCCCTGCGGCCTCCAGTTTCCCATCACCATTCCCACGCTGGAGTTCACTGCCGGGCTCTCTGCTCATATTGTAAGATCCATTTCCTCAGTTGTCATTTCCCAGTGGGCCATACTCAGTATTAATCATTCCTCTCCTCTCTTTTCTCTTAAGCTGCATGTGGCTCCAGCGTGCAACAGTTTTGGGGTTTTTTGTATATGGGTGATTCCATTTATTTGGGGTCCAGTGCACTATATCAGGGGTATCCGACTTTCAAGCGCTCTCTCTTTTTCTGTAATTTGCATATGTCGGTTTTGTTTTTATAATATGCAAGGGAACATAAAAGAGTTTCAGACTTGCATTGCAATTTTAAAAAAAAATCATTGATTTTGCCGTTAGAATCGAAACTATTGGTCGTGTCCCCTCATTTTTCCCAGTTTTTGTGTGACATGACAATCGCATCAATTTCAAAGTACCTGAAAGGGATCTCTGAGTAACTCTTTCTACTCATTTATGCAAGAGATAACAGAGTTGTAATGCAAATTCAAAATAAAACATTCCCCAATGTGATCGTATCTATGGTTTTTGTACAGCGACCCCTGCAAATTTACTCGTATGACGTAAATTTTTGTGTCCCCGAATTTATGCAGCAACATGCAAGATATTTGGTAAAGTAACCAGAAAACAGGAAGTGCTGATGCTTTTCACTTTGCACCTTTCAAATCCCAAACCATACACGTAAAAAGGAGATCAGTCTTTGTGAAGCTCAGATGTGGAATATTTCAATAAAACCTCAAACATTTATGACACATCGAATATGGTGTCCTTTAAAAAATTTACGTCTTCGGTCTTGGTCGGCCGCGCGCAGCCCCGTCTGACAAGGTGATCGCCCTGGGAAAGCCCTTTTATTTTCTCTACCCCGGATGTGCTCAACCCATGTGGAGAGGATTAACCGTGGCCACTTTATATTGAAGTTATCAAAGGTCCAAACTTCTGTATCCCGCATTTACGCCTTTTGTGATTTTACGTCTTATCCAACAAACAGGGAGAATTTGAAGGTATGTATACACGTTATCACATCTTAATATGTCATGAAAATGTAGCTGTTGATGAGTTTTGATGCGTGAAAAATACCGGAAGTGTTGAAGTTGTTTCGTGTAAAACGTGTGCCATTGCAAAGTGCATTGGCACACGGGGAAACAAAAGCCCGAGTGTCCCATTTACGCCTTAACTTACAAGTAGTTAAAGTGAGCTCTCATCCTCAAGAGTTCCTGAACGCGAATGCCGTTACGAAAATAGTTAATAGTTTCATAAACCTGACACAATTGGATAGTGATTAGTCAATTTCATGTGCAGATTTGATCAATTTTAAATTTTGCCACCAATGTCACACATTGGACCCCTAATAAATGGAAGCACCCATATAAGTTGGCATTTTGGTTGTGGGTTTTCATTAATTGTGGTGTGTGTATATGTTCTTTAAGTTGGCGTGTTTGTATAGGGTTTTTGGTTTTCATTAAAGTGGTGTCAACTTTTCATCTGAGTCTGAGTGTTCTCCTTTAGTGGTTTTCCCTGCATTTAAAGTGCTGATGACACATTTTCGACTTCCTCTAATTTTTCAACACATAATACAATATGACGAAATAGGTTGGTCTGCGCAGTTCTAAGTCAAAGAGGCTTTTGTTCAAGCGAATATCCAACATTTTCATGAGTGTCACGTCACCCATTGCGTCAGTGGCTGGAACCCCCCCTCCCCCAGCCATGTTGTAACGTAATCGACAGAACACAGCGCTTGGCTGCCCTTTGTACACACAGGATGAAAGCGGTTGAAAACATCAATGGTTCCAGCACATGTAGTCTGGAATTGGTTCATGTTGTCTAATTTTCAGACTATTATAGTTCCAAAGAATGGGATGACAATGAAGAATCTGGGGGCATCAAACCATATAGGTTTGAGCCGTGCCAAGCGGGCATTGTGCCTAGCGAGTCAAGACTCAGTGACAGTCAGCTGTTCATGTTTTGTGTGCATCATCTGCCGTGTTGTCAGCCAGCCAATATTGCCAACACTATCACGACGTGTTAGCCACTCCATACAGCCATGGTTCTATTGCGCCCCTTGTAGCGATGTCGGCTCTGGGGCACAACCGTGGTTAGTACGTCTCCTCTCCATGTTCGCTGGGCGATGTCAGCCCCGAAAGCCTACTGTTTGTGTATTTTTGTAAGTCTTCAACTTTTGGGACCAGTCTTTATGTTCAATGCATGTGCTGTGGTGAATCCTCGTTATTTACGCGTAAATCCTCCCTCTCCGTGCGCTCTTATGCAGGGCATGGAGAGGGAGCATGAAATAACGAGGATTTACATGCAGGGTTCACCACAGCATATTTAATATAGAACGACAGACAATTCCCAAAAAGGTGAGGACGTATAAAAAACAAACACACTTACTGATGGCATTGGGGAGCCGGCATCGCCCAGAGAATGAATGAGAGGAGACGTGTTAGCCACAGGTGCGCCCAAGAGCCGACATCGCTTCAAGGACGCACGAGAACCACAGCGAACATGGAGTGACTAATGTCGACAGAGTGCTGAAAATACTGGCAGACTAACAGCACAGATGACAATACTATTGACCAGCAGTGCGTGTACATATTAGCGGCCGTTTGCCAGTAATGCACTGCTGGTGATGGTGTGATGAAGCACCTGGGCGAGGACTGGGAAACATGATCAGCGGGAGTTCGAATCAGCTGGTGATAATGAGAGAGGGGAGGTGGCCAGACCAGTGAGATTTCAGCATGGGATCACAGAAAGTAGGTCAAAGCTGCACGTCAATCCATTAATCCTTCCCCTCCTCATGCGCTCCTCCTGCCTAAAGGCGCACAAGAAGCACATGAGGAGGCTTATGACAGTTGGAGCTGAAGCGTGTGATGTGGTCTTTCATGGCCTGCTGTTTATCTAAGCCTGCCACACAATGCGAAGGCACAGCCGTAAAATTAAAACAAGAAACCAGAGAAACTGAGCTACAAAGCTGCTGTCATTCTAGTTAACAACACCGATTAACTAGAAAAGCACTCGGAGAGCGCAGACCTCCGCCAAGCGCCACAGTTCCCCCCCATACAGTGTTTGTGTGTACATTTTCAGATTCCTTGACCATGAAAACACATGACTAGCAACTGGATTCACAATGATAGGATTAGTGGTTCAGTAGTTATTGACGAAAATGGCATTTTCCGTAATGGCGGTTTAGCGCCACAGTTCCCCCCATACAGTGTTTGTGTGTACGTTTTCAGATTCCTTGACCATGAAAACATATGACTAGCAATTGGATTCACAATGATAGGATTAGTGGTTCAGTAGTTATTGACGAAAATGGCATTTTCCGTAATGGCGGTTTAGTGCCACAGTTCCCCCCATACAGTGTTTGTGTGTACGCTTTCACATTCATTGACCATGAAAACATATGACAAGCAATTGGATTGACAATGATAGGATTAGTGGTTTAGTAGTTATTCACGAAAATGGCATTTTGCATAATGGCGGTTTTCTTGTGGACGGTGATCCGGATCACCACCAAAATGTAATCATCTGTAGGATACCCCATTTCTGACAATCTGTGAAAATTTAACTTAACTTTGACTTTAACTTTTTGAGTTACCTTGCTAACAAACAAACAGACAGACAAACCAACGTCGATGATCACATAACCTCCTTGGCGGAGGTAAATACATGGACAATACTTAACAATATTCTTGGAAATAAAAACAGAAATACAAGCTACCCAACCAATCTTTCAAAAAAAAAAATAATAAAACGACTCAGAGTGTGAATGCAGTCTCACTTGCAGATGAATTTAATAACTTTGTTAACATTGGTCCTAATTTTGCTCATGAAATACCCATTACGGCACCTACAGGTGATACAATAAGCAAAAACATTGCTATAAAAGACTCCATTTTCATAAAGAACACAGACGAGAGAGAGGTCATTGAAATTGTAATAGACTCCATTTTCATAAAGAACACAGACGAGAGAGAGGTCATTGAAATTGTTAAATCGTTTAAAAGTAAAACATCTACGGATTGTGATGGTATTGACATGGTCTTAGTCAAAACTATCACTGAATGCTTAGTGAAGCCACTGACGTACGTATATTTGTAACCTCTCTCTCCAAACAGGTACATTTCCCAATGCAATGAAAATAGCTTAAGTAATTCCGATATAAAAGACGAGTGACAGAGGGGAATTTTCAAACTATAGACCAATTTCACTATTGCCGCAATTTTCCAAGATACTTGAAAAAATATTCTGTGAGAGAACTGACAACTTCATAATGAAGAATAATTTATTGTGTGAGCAGCAATATGGGTTCAGACACAAGAGGACAACCGCATTTGCTCTAATGGAATTGATAGAAAAAAATATCAACTGCAATTGAAAATAAAGAGTATTCGTCTTCCGGTCTGGACACCATGGTGATAGCAGCTTAACGCTGAAGCTCCCAGACCCCATCCGTGAAAATACCTTGAAAATCAGATTTAACAGATTTTTGGAAGAGTGAAAATCAAAAGACAAAGTCATTATGCCTAAAGGAAAACAGAAGAGATTGACATTTCCCAGGCCAAGACGCACATCGGCTGGAGAATCTGACCTGGAGGACAACAACCACTCGGAAAGAGAGGACCAGAATGAGGCTAACAACACGGTTAGCTTAAAAACGATATTTCAAGAATTGAGAGAATTTCGCCAAGAGTGTTGGGCCAAATTTCGTGAAATTAAAGATGAAATAAAAAGGACAAACAACAGAGTGGACCAGGCTGAGGACCGAATCATGGAAGCAGAGGAAAGAATAAAAGGGCTGGAAGAAACCACGCTGGAATTACTCAAACAACAGACAAGAGTGGAGGCTAAGCTAACCGACCAGGAAGGAAGACTAAGAAGGGACAACATAAGAATTCATGGTCTGAAAGAAGGAGTCGAGGACGGTTTCACCACAATGGCTGCATGCGTGGAAACCATACTGAGAGAGAAGTTGGAAATTCCCCAATCCACCGACTTGAAGATAGAAAGGGCGCACCGTTCATTAGCCCCAAGGCCGTCGGCGGAAGCGCCCCCACGATCGGTGGTGGTGAAGTTTTCCAACTTCAGAACAAAAGCAGAGGTTTTGAGACTGGCTTGGCAGAAAAAAGGATTTATGCACCAAGAAAGGAAAGTTTTTGTGGAGCACGACTACGCCCCGGAGGTCCTTAAAAAGCATCGGGAATACAACGACGCTAAAAAGGTACTAAGAGAGAAGAAACTGCGCTGTCAAACTCCATTTCCAGAGAAGCTGCGGGATTTTTATGGAAAAGAGACGTGTCTCTACAACTCGGCGGAAGAAGCAACCAGGGATATGGCGAGAAGAGGGCTCCCGGTAACGGTGTATAAACCCGCAGCAGACCCAATCGAAAGAATCAAGGCTCAAACATGGTACACACAGAGACCCTCAAAGTCCACGGGCCAGCTGCGGGAAACCCAGCGCCAGGGCTATAAGGAAAAACTGAACGCTTTAAGGAGGGAATAAGATATTTTTAATCAATCTGCACATCCAACCCTCCTCCTACAAGGTAACAAACATTAAAGGAGATGAAGAATCAGCAAGTATGAAGTGGTAAAACATTTCATGGAACAGTCATAATATTAGAAACAAATAAGTCTTTAAAAAAAAAAACTTGTTAAAATAGAAATGTGACAATGAACCACATGAACACTCCACACTAACAAATACTGTATTAACGTGATTGTTTGCTGTGACGGTGGTGGGAGGTTGCGCACAATTTCATAGGGTATAGGCATTAAAAAAAAAAAAAAAAAATCATTACAAGTTCGGATTGGGATCTGAAATTCACGTTAAAAACATGGGACAACTTACAGGGGTAAGAGAGGGCCCTCAACACGTAAAAGTTTGAGGAATTTCCCTCAGAGCCAACACACCAACAAGGCTCTTCTAAGGTCGCTAAAAAGACCTCAGCTCAGGAAGATCTTTTGACAGTTTTTTGTTTTAAAGTTTTATATACTATGTTCTTAATGTTTTTTATGTTCTTAATGTTCTTTCAGTTTCTGAGTAGCATAAAAGAGGGCCACTACACTGTTATACTAAATAAGACAACACAATGGAGAAACAGGGTGTAACCAAAATAATCTCATATAATGTAAAAGGGATTCTGAATCCAGTTAAAAGATCCAAGATTCTAGGCAAAATGAAAAAAGACAAAGCAGGAATAATATTTTTACAAGAAACCCACCTAACAGACTTGGAGCACACTAAACTTAATACGCAAGGGTTGAAACTGATCTCTTCATCTTCATATAAGTCAGGGAGGAGGAAGGGGGGTAGCGACATTGATCTCAACTAAAATTAGGTTTGAAAAAAATTCAGAACACAAAGATAAAGAAGAGAGATTTAGCATGGTACTTGGTCGGCTAGAGGGAGAAGATATCACCCAGCTGAATGTATATACACCTCCAGGGGCTAACTGGAAATTTTATAAAAATGTATTTGACCTAATGATAACTAAAGCCCAAGGTTTAGTGATATGTGGTGGAGACTTCAATCTAAGACTGAATCCATACTGGGAAGCATCAGGTAATTCTCCACATCAAAATAACACTCCAAGTAGAAAAACTCGGATGCTACTAAAAGAAATGGGAATCTGTGACGTGTGGAGGGAATTCAACCCCAGTGTAAAAGATTATACATTTTACTCAGCACCACATTCATCATACTCAAGGACTGACTATTTTTGACTATTTTTTATGTTTAATAGAGACATTGGAAGAGTAAAAACGTGTAAAATAGGACTGATGGATCTCTCTGACCACAGTCCGATCTATATGGACTTAAATATCCAAAAATACACAAATAATACATTTTCTTGGAGGTTAAATTCAAATGTGTTGAAAGGACCACTGAAAGATGAATTGGAATCAGATATTCTCAGATATTTGGAAGAAAATGATAATGGAGAAGTATCCCCTTTAATACTGTGGGACGCATGCAAAGCTGTAATAAGGGGAAAGATTATCGCAAAACTGGCAATCCAAAAGAAACTGAGACAAGAAAAACTAATCACATTAGAGTCTGAACTTAAGAAACTAGAAAAAAGCACAAAGACAACTCTCATTCTAATGACTCGCTCAAAATTAAGGAAATTAAAAAAACAAATAAACGAGATCTACACAATAGAAATCCAGAAGAAACTTACATTTCTGAAACAAAAATACTATGAAACAGGTAGCAAATCGGCAAAATTACTAGCCTATAAATTGAGGAAACAACAAACGGCGAGAGCAATCTACAAAATCAAAGACCCAGTATCAAAGGAAATAAAATTTAGAATTCAGGATATTCTTAAAAGCTTCGAGAATTACTACAAGAACTTGTACTCCCTCAAAAAACACAAAAACACATCCGAAGCTTTCCTAAATACATTAAATCTTCCCCAACTTACTGAGTCACAAAATAAAACACTACTGTCAGAAATACAACCTAAAGAATTAGAAAAAGCAATTATGAAACTTAAAGCTAACAAATCCCCAGGAGCAGATGGTTATACAGCAGAGTGGTACAAAACCTTTAAACAGCAACTATCTCCTCTCCTCTTGAAAACATTTAACTATGTCCTCCACTCAGGGGAAATCCCCCCTCCTGGAGAGAAGGGGTCATTGCAGTTATACCTAAACCTGAAAAGGATAAACTAGACTGCTCCAACTACAGACCAATCAGTGTGTTAAATCAGGACTATAAACTTTTTACCGCTATTCTTGCCAGAAGGTTAGAAAATGTACTGACAGACTTAATTCATTTAGACCAAACAGGTTTTATAAGACAAAGACAGACACAAGATAACATTAGATGCACTTTACACATAATTCATCATATAAAAAAATATAATTTAAATGCAGCCATATTGGGATTAGATGCCGAAAAAGCATTTGATTCGGTTGACTGGTCTTTCCTATATAGAATCTTATCCAGTTTCAATTTTCATAACAACTTCATTAGAACTATCCAGGCATTATATAAAAAACCAACAGCTAAAATAAGGATTAACGGTAAATTATCATCATCTTTTGAACTGGAAAGAGGATATCGTCAGGGCTGCCCCTTGTCTCCACTGCTCTTTGCAATCTTCATAGAACCTCTGAGCCAATGGATAAGACAGAATCAAAAAATTCGAGGTATTACACTTGGTCAGAAGGAATATAAAATAGCACTCTTTGCTGATGACATTTTAATATACCTGGGGCAGCCGGACACCTCTTTTCCAGAACTAATCTCAGTTTTTTCAGAGTATGGAGAGTTATCGGGGTACGAATTAAACATGCATAAAACCCAAATTTTAACATTCAACTATGACCCAAATCAATATTTACTAAGCAAACTCAAAACTAACTGGGAGATGGAATCTATGAAATATCTGGGGGTCAATATCCCGAAACAACTCAACAAAATTATAACATTATGATCCACTGATGGCAAAAATAAAAGCTGATCTAGCAAGATGGAATATGATACCATTCTTGGGTAATGCAAAAAGAATTGAAGCAGTCAAAATGAATATACTTCCACGTCTTCTATACCTTTTCCAAACAATACCGGTAGAACCTCCCAAAAAATCATGGCAAGAACTGGACAGAAGGATCTCAAGATTCATATGGCAGGGCAAGAGACCTAGAATCAGATATAGAACCCTACAGCTAAACAAAGACAAAGGTGGGCTCGCGCTGCCAAATATCAGGGACTAT
Organism: Pholidichthys leucotaenia; assembly: GCA_020510985.1. Classification (NCBI taxonomy): domain Eukaryota; kingdom Metazoa; phylum Chordata; class Actinopteri; order Cichliformes; family Pholidichthyidae; genus Pholidichthys; species Pholidichthys leucotaenia. The sequence goes on along the minus strand of CM035839.1, from coordinate 86,734,013 downwards.
TTTAAAGCTGCACAAATTAAAACTTTAGTAGAGATATGTAACCCAGTCTACACTGCACAATGGAAGGAGATCGAATGCCAAATAACAAGTGACATTCCCCTACAGGTGATAATAGGGAACAATGCCTTACCTAAACTTTTGAATAACACTAACCCGTGGATAGAGACCCCGCTAAAAATTTGGTTTAAGATAGTCAGAGAGAATCAAACTAAAGAACCCTATCGATTATTGCAATGGATTTCCTATGATCAGGACTTTACTCCTAATAAAATAGACACTAGATTTAAAAAGTGAAAAGAGAACGGACTGATAAAATATTACAATTTTTTTTTTAAGTTTTTGTAAAGGGTATACATGTCATTACAGCATTGCATTGTTTACATTTTCATCACATGTTCCCTTTTTTTTGGTTTTTTGACAACATTGGAAGAACAATTATTACAATGTAGCACCTTGTGTGAGCCAGATTATCTAGCATCTCAGACAGGAGACAGCGATAAGCTTGGGAGAACAAAGAGCAGGAGATTCCTGGTGAGATAGCAGGAAGGAGTCAGGGATGAAGGTTGTTGAATGCAGTGTGATGCAAATGTCATGTTGTGTGTGACGTAAATGCCATGAAACTTAAGGGGAGAGTTTCTGCTTGAGAGTTCATTCTGTTCTGTGCTTGAAAGATGTGAGTGTGTAATAAATCGTCTGAAATGAATCTGCCTGTGATTTCACACACTCCACACTGGTGACCCAAGACGTATTATGGAACACGAGGCAAGATCCCCGGAGCCGGCCCGGTCAGGAAGCTACAGCGAGGCGGCAGCCATCCCACAGAAAGCCCGGACTGGAACCTACAGCCACACGTGTGCGGTTTCAGGCAAGCTACCGGATTTCTGGCAGCACAACCCGCGCTCTTGGTTCCACCTCACCGAGGCCCAGTTCGCCCTCCGGGGAGTAACGGCAGATGATACCAGATTCTACTATGTGGTCGCAGCGCTCGACGCCCGCACTGCTCAGCAGGTAGCGAGCCTGCTCGATCAGCCACCAGCCAGCAGCAAATACGAGACGCTCAAAGCTGCGGTCATCCAGCGCTACACGCTCTCGGACTGTGAGAGAGCGGAGAGGCTCCTGACGCGGACCAAGTTAGGAGATGGTTCGGCTGTAGACCTGATGGAGAAGATGCTGGCGTTGATGGGCACGGACGACGGGCACTTTCTGCTTGCCCACCTTTTCCTCTGGAACCTTCCGACAGTAGCGAGAGCGGTTCTGGCCAATTCGCCGTGGCTGGCCGCGCGCGACTACCATGCGCTAGCCCAGGAGGCAGACCAGATCATCATCACCACCAGGGCGATCACAGTCAACGCGGCAGCGGCAGAGCCCAGCGAGACGACCAGAGGAGGCGAGGAGCCACCGACGGTAGCAGCAGCGGGGGCCAAGGAGCGCCAGAGAGACACGCTCTGTTTCTACCACCGCCGTTTCGGAGAGAACGCACGCAGATGTGCGCCACCGTGCCAATTCAAGCGCTCGGGAAAACGCCAAGGCTGGGGGTCGGTAGCAGCCACGACCCTCGGTGAAGAGAACAAGCTGCTCTACTTGACGGATGCACGCTTGGGAAGGCGTTTCCTCGTGGACACCGGAGCCCAGAAGAGCTTCATTCGGCCGAACTACGCTCACCGGCTGGCAGGATCTAGCGGCCCCGGGATGTTGGCAGCAAACGGCTCGGCTATTAAGACCTTTGGTGAGAGGACTCTGCTCTTATCTCTACACGGCTGTACATATGAGTGGACTTTTGTCGTAGCAGCACTGAATTACCATATACTGGGGGCTGATTTTCTGTGTGCACATGGTTTACTGGTTGATGTTGCTAACAGGCGCCTGGTTAATGCATGCAATGAGAGTCTTTTGACTCTCTCCCCTGTATAGCTCGAGTGACCCAGCCAACAGCACAAGCCAACGTCACAGCTACAGGCGGTAAGTTCCACATACTGCTCACTCAGTTCCCAGCACTCACGGTCCTGACGTTTTCCGCGGCCATCGCTAAACACGGGGTGGAGCACTTTATCACCACCACCGGGCCGCCCGTTTTTGCAAGACCTTGGCGCTTGGACGCAGCTAAACTGGCCATAGCGCGTGAGGAGTTCGCCAACCTGGAAAGGTTGGGCATCATCAGGCGCTCAAACAGCCCATGGGCATCCCCGCTACACATGGTCCCTAAGGCTGAAGGATTGTGGTGACCGTGCGGGGATTTCCACAGGTTGAACAACGCCACAGCGCACGACCGCTACCCAATTCCCCACATACAGGATTTTTCCATTCACCTCGCCGGAGCACGCATTTTTTCCAAAATAGACCTGGTCCGCAGTTACCACCAAGTTCCAGTGCGCGCTGAGGACGTACCCAAAACAGCGGTAATAACTCCGTTTGTTTTATTCGAGTTCCTGCGCATGCCATTCGGGTTAAAAGGAGCGGCACAGACGTTCCAGCGCATGATGGATGCAGTGCTGCGCGATCTCCCGTTTGTGTTCGTCTACCTGGACGATATCCTGGTAGCCAGTGCGTCCTTAGACGAACACGAAACCCATCTCACGACGGTTTTCCGGAGGTTGGAGGAGCATGGGTTAATAATCAACCCGGCGAAATGCCAGTTCAGCGTGACGGGGATTGATTTTTTGGGGCACCGCGTCTCTCCTGAAGGAGCGATCCCGCTGCACGACAAAGTGCGCGCCGTGGCGGATTTTTCCCGGCCTCAGACGGTCAGGGCGCTGCAGGAAGTGATGGTGAACTTTTATAACCATTTCCTTCCCCGCGCGGTGCAGCTCATGCAACTATTGTATGCTGCGCTCAAGAAACAGAAACCCGCGGATAGGGTCGAATGGACCCCGGAGCGAGAGTGGGCGTTCTCGGAAGTTAAAGCGGCCCCGCTTCAGACGTGGCCATAGGGGCAGTCGTGGAGCAGCGCGTCGCCGGGGCTTGGCAGCCGCTCGCCTTTTTCAGCAGAACTTTGCGCGATAGCGAACGTAAATACAGCGCGTTCGACAGAGAGTTACTGGCCCTCCACCTGGCCATACGCCACTTCCAGTTCTGGCTGGAAGGGCGCAGCTTCACCACGTTCGTGGACCACAAACCGCTAACATTCGCGATGGCCAAGGTTTCAGAACCGTGGTCGGGCCGGCAGCAGAGACAGCTGGCCACAATCTCAGAGTATACTACCGATATTCAGCATGTGTCTGGTAAACTGAGTGTAGTGGCGGACTGCCTCTCGCGAGCCTTGGTGGCCCCGGTCTGCGTGGGGATAGATTACGCAGCCATGGCCGCGGAGCAGATTAGCGATGCAGACGTGCGCGCGCTCCAGTCTGGACCAACAGGGTTAAGGCTGGAGAGCAGGGTGCTGCAGGATGGCGGCCCCCCCCAATCTGCGATGTCTCCACGGGTTGCCCGCGTCGGGTGGTCCCGGTCGTGTGGCGCCGCCGCGTGTTTGAGTCGGTTCACACTCTGGCGCACCCAGGAGTGCGCGCGTAAAGTACGTCTAATGTTGTCTTGTGTCTGTCTTTGTCTTATAAAACCTGTTTGGTCTAAATGAATTAAGTCTGTCAGTATATTTTCTAACCTTTTGGCAAGGATAGTGGTAAAAAGTTTATAGTCCTGATTTAACACACTGATTGGTCTGTAGTTGGAGCAGTCTAGTTTATCCTTTTCAGGTTTAGGTATGACTGCAATGACCCTTTCTCTCCAGGAGGGGGGGATTTCCCCTGAGTTCAAATCCAAGATGGCGCCCACAGCGGTCGACATGGTGCTTCGCTGCGCTCTTTGTTTGTTTTTGTTTGTCAATTGTGTGTCTGCTTGCACTTATACCCGTGAAGAACTTCTAAATATCAGGACTTTCACCCCCACGGACCTCCTCCCAGTTTTTCTAGCCCCTGCCGCCGATCTGGTTTATTGTTTGGCTCGGAAAGTGAGACGGCGGAAGAGAGGAAGACGAGCGGGCGCTCTCGTACGACTTCGCAGGAGAGGCTCGCGAACGGCGCTGCCTGGCATATTTCTGTCCAATACCAACTCTCTCTCTAACAAGGTAGATGAACTGAGACTGCTGATGCGTTTTAAGGACCTCGCCTCCTCAGCTGTCCTCTGCTTTACTGAGACCTGGCTCCGGGAAAATATACCGGACAGCGCGCTGCGCCTCGACGGCTTTCAGCTCTTCCGTGCTGATCGTGACACAGAGCTTTCCGGCAAGACCACAGGAGGCGGTGTCTGCTTCTACATCAACTGCAGCTGGTGCTCTGATGTAACGGTAATTTCCAAACACTGTTCTCCTGCCTTGGAATTTCTTGTTATCAATTGCAAGCCCTTCTATTCCCCGCGGGAGTTTGCTTCTTTCATAATGATCGCTGTGTACGCCCCTCCCGACGCGGACACGCGCGAAGCTCAGCGCGTGCTCGCGGATCACATTCAACACACAGAGCGGAGTTTTCCAGACTCGCTGATTATTGTGGCTGGCGACTTTAATCAGTGCAATCTGAGCCACGATCTCCCCCGCTACAAACAGTTTATTAAATGCCCCACCAGAGGATTAAACACACTGGATCACTGTTACACCACAGTGAAAGACGCATATCGCGCTGTCCCTCGAGCTGCGCTGGGATTATCTGATCACGTGATGGTTCACCTCATTCCCACATACAGACAGAGATTGAAGCTCACTAAACCTGTTGTGAGCACTACGAAGATACGGACCAGTGATGCTGAGGAGAAGCTGGAAACGTGCATGGAAATATCTGACTGGGGCATGCTTAAAGGAGCCACGCATGATCTGGATAAGTACACGGACACTGTGAACTCATATATCCACTTTTGTGAAGAGAACATTCTTCCATCACGCACCAGGGTGAGTTACTCTAATGACAAACCCTGGTTCACAGCTAAGCTCAGACAGATCAGGAAGGAGAAGGAAGCAGCGCTGAAAAGTGGAGACAGGGACTGCTACAGGGAGGTTAAATACCGGTTTAACAGAGAGCTGAAGAGGGCTAAATCTCTATACTCAGAGAGACTCCAGCAGCAGTTCACTGCTAATGATTCGGCTTCCGTGTGGAGAGGACTGAGGCAAATCACCAACTATCGACCTAAGGCTCCTAAAGGTCAGGATGACAAAGCCCTTTGTCAAAGACTGTCCCAACACTATGCCCGTTTTGACACCTCGTCATCTGTGTCCAACTCCCGCCCTCCCTCCAGCTCCACAGCCTCCACATTCCCTACTTCATTTAAGGCACCCCCCCTCCTCCCCCCTCCCCTTATCATCAGTGAGCAGGATGTGCTCAAACAGTTCTCCAGACTGAACCCGCGCAAGGCCCCCGGCCCAGACGGCGTGTCTCCCTCCACCCTGAGACTCTGTGCGAAACAGCTGGCTCCTGTATTCAGACATTTTTAACACCTCCCTTAAGTTATGCCACGTGCCGTCCTGCCTCAAATCCTCCACCATCATCCCTGTCCCCAAGAAGCCACGGATCACTGGACTTAATGACTACAGACCTGTAGCGCTCACCTCTGTAGTCATGAAGTCCTTTGAGCGCCTGGTCCTGTCCCACCTCAAGTCCATCACCACCCCTCTCCTGGACCCGCTGCAGTTTGCCTACCGAGCCAACAGGTCTGTAGACGATGCAGTCAACCTGGCCCTCCACTCCATCCTGCAGCACCTGGACTCCCCGGGAACCTACGCCAGGATCCTGTTTGTGGACTTCAGCTCCGCATTCAACACCATCCGCCCCGCTCTGCTCCGGGACAAGCTGTCCCTGCCCAACGTGCCTGACTCCCTCTGCAGGTGGATCATCGACTTCCTGACGGACCGGAGGCAGCATGTGCGGCTGGGAAAGACTGTCTCAGACTATACTAGCATCAGCACCGGATCACCCCAGGGCTGTGTACTTTCCCCCCTACTCTTCTCCCTTTACACCAACTCCTGCACCTCCAGCCACCAGTCTGTCAAGTTGATCAAGTTTGCGGACGACACCACCCTCATCGGGCTCATCTCCAACGGCGACGAGTCCGCCTACAGGAGAGAGGTGGCCCAGCTGGCGTCCTGGTGCAGCAATAACAACCTGCAGCTGAACGCTCTGAAGACAGTGGAGATGATTGTAGACTTCAGGAAAGTCACTACTCCTCTGCCCCCCCTCACCCTCTCAGGCTCTCCCATCACCACTGCTGATTCCTTCCGCTTCCTAGGCACTACCATCACCCGGGACCTCAAATGGGAGCTGACCATCAGCTCACTCATCAAAAAAGCCCAGCAGAGGATGTTCTTCCTGCGGCAGCTGAGGAAGCTCAAGCTACCCACCAAGATGTTAGTGCAGTTCTACACAGCCATCATCGAGTCCATCCTCACCACCTCCATAACCGTGTGGTACGCAGGAGCCACTGCCAGGGACAGACTAAGGCTGCAGCGCGTCGTGCGCACTGCTGAGAAGGTGATCGGCTGCAAGCTCCCATCTCTCCAGGATCTGTACATCTCCAGGACCCGGAGGCGTGCTGGCCGGATCATAGCCAATCCCTCACACCCTGGTCACGTACTGTTTGCCCCCCTCCCCTCTGGTAGAAGACTTCGGTCCATCCAGACTAAAACCTCCCGTCACATGAACAGCTTCTTCCCCTCTGCCATTAGACTGCTGAACACTAAGTGACTTATTGACTCTCGTGCACCATGTACAGCAGCTCAACCAGACTCATGTCAATCATCACTGTTTTCTTCCTGCATTACCGACTGCACTATATAGTTCTCCACAGTATCTGCTGCTGGCTAATATATATTTTAACTGTTGACCAGTATCACTTAATCTTATCCTACACTTTATTACATGTATAGTTTATTTCTCTTATCTTATCATGTTTAATGTTGCAGCATTGTACCGAGACAAATTCCTAGTTTGTGTACTACATGAACAATGGCAATAAACCTGATTCTGATTCTGATTCTGATTCTGAGTGGAGGACATAGTTAAATGTTTTCAGGAGGAGAGGAGATAGTTGCTATTTAAAGGTTTTGTACCACTCTGCTGTATAGCCATCTGCTCCTGGGGATTTGTTAGCTTTAAGTTTCATAATTGCTTTTTCTAATTCTTTAGGTTGTATTTCTGGCAGTAGTGTTTTATTTTGTGACTCAGTAAGTTGGGGAAGGTTTAATGTGTTTAGGAATGTTTCGGATGCATTTTTATGTTTTTTGAGGGAGTACAAGTTCTTATAGTAGTTCTCGAAGCTTTTAAGAATATCCTGAATTCTAAATTTTATTTCCTTTGATACTGGGTCTTTGATTTTGTAGATTGCTCTCTCCGTTTGTTGTTTCCTCAATTTATAGGCTAGTAATTTTGCCGATTTGCTGCCTGTTTCATAGTATTTTTGTTTCAGAAATCTAAGTTTCTTCTGGATTTCTATTGTATAGATCTCATTTATTTGTTTTTTAATTTCCTTAATTTTGAGTGAGTCATTAGAATGAGTGTTATCTTTGTGCTCTTCTTCTAGGTTCTTAAGTTCTGACTCTAATGTGATTAGTTTTTCTTGTCTCAGTTTCTTTTGGATTGCCAGTTTTGCAATAATCTTTCCCCTTATTACAGCTTTGCATGCGTCCCACAGTATTGAAGGGGATACTTCTCCATTATCATTTTCTTCCAAATATCTATTCAATTCAATTCAACTTTATTTATATAGTGCCATTTCACAACAACAGTCATCTCATAGCACTTTCAACTGTAGGGGGGAACCCCCACAGTTGCAGAAAGACCCCAGCAATCAGGCGATCCCCTGTGAGCAAGCACTTGGCGACGGTGGAGAGGAAAAACTCCCTTTTAACAGGAAGAAACCTCCAGCAGAACCAGGCTCAGGGAGGGGCAGTCATCTGCTGCGACTGGTTGGGGGTGAGGGGATAGAGAAGAAGAAAAGAACAGACATGTAGAGAGCAAACAGCACGATGGGGACTCAATCTATGGGAGAGAACAAACAAATGTTAATGACCAGCAAAAAAAAATATTTCATAGAGAGTGAGGAAAGGAGTGAGGCCCAGTGCATTACTGGAGGTCCCCCGGCTGACTAAACCTATTAGCAGCATAACTAAGGGAGGGCTCAGAAACACATGATCCCTCCCTAATTGTAGGCTATATCAAAAAGGTAGGTTTTAGCCCTATTCTTAAAAACAGAGATCGAGTCTGTCTCCCGAATCCAGATTGGCAGCTGATTCCACAGGAGAGGAGCTTGATAACTGAAGGCTCTGCCTCCATTGTACTTTTGGAGATTCTAGGTATTACAAGTAATCCTGCATTTTGGGAGCGTAGTGCTCTGTTAGGATAATACAGTAGTATCAGATCTTTTAAATAAAAAGGAGCCTGATTGTTTAGAGCTTTGTAAGTAAGAAGAAGGATTTTAAACTTAATTCTAAACTCTATGGGAAGCCAATGAAGGGAGGCCAGAACCGAAGAGATATGATCTCTCTTTCTAGTACCTGTTAAAACTCTTGTTGCAGCATTTTGGATCAGCTGAAGACTTTTTAAAGATGTTTTAGGACAACCTGATAATAAAGAATTACAATAATCTATAATCTCGAGCTAACAAAAGCGTGGATCAGCTTCTCAGCATCACTCTGAGACAAGATGCTCCTAATCTTGGCAATATTACGCAAATGATAGAAGGCAGTCTTAGAAACAAATTTAATATGTGAATTGAAGGACAAATCCTGATCAAAAATAACTCCAAGGTTCCTCACAGAGCTATTAAGAGAAAGAGTAACTGCATCCAAACTGAAAGTTTGATTTGGAAAGGAATTTCTAAGGTTTTTTGGACCAATAAGAATGACTTCAGTCTTATCTGAATTTAATAGCAGGAAATTACAAGTCATCCAAGCTTTGATTTCCTTAAGACAGGCTTCTAACTTGGCTAATTGATTACTATCATCTGGCTTCATTGACAGGTATAATTGTGTGTCATCTGCATAACAATGAAAATGTATACAGTGCTTTCTAATAATGTTGCCTAACGGAAGCATATATAAACTAAAAAGAGTAGGGCCTAGCACAGATCCCTGTGGAACTCCATGACTAAGCTTTGAGTTGAAAGAAAACTCATTATTTACATGAACAAACTAGAACCTATCAGATAAATAAGATCTAAACCATTGCAACAAAGTTCCATGAAGTCCAACATAGTGTTCTAATCTATCAAGTAGAATACTATGATCGATAGTATCAAAAGCTGCACTAAGGTCTAAAAGGACAAGTACAGAAACTAGTCCATTATCAGATGCAATGAGGAGGTCGTTAGTGACCTTCGCTAAGGCTGTTTCAGTACTATGATGGATTCTGAACCCAGATTGAAACTCTTCAAGTAAACCATTTCCCTGCAGGTGGTCAAATAATTGCGTAGCAACAACTCTTTCTAAGATTTTTGAAATAAAAGGGAGATTAGAGATTGGTCTATAGTTAGCTAAAGCTCCTGGATCTAGCGTTGGCTTTTTGAGTAAGGGTTTAATTACAGCCGTTTTAAAAGCCTGCGGTACATGGCCTAAAGTTAATGAAGAATTGATTATATGAAGAATAAAGCTACCAATAAGTGGGAAGACTTCTTTAAATAACCTGGTAGGAATAGGGTCTAAAAGACAAGTTGAAGGTTTGGATGAGGAAACTATTTTGTCTAACTCACAAAGGTCGATTGGAGTAAACTCATCAAGACAGAGATCAATAGAAGGAGTTGTAGTAGTTACAGTATTTAAGTTAACTGTGGGAAGAATCTGATTGATTTTATCTCTGATGGATGAAATTTTATTATTGAAAAAGTTCATAAAGTCCTGACTAGTAAGCTCTAAGGGAATGCTAGGATTGACAGAGTCCTGACTCTTTGTCAGCCTGGCTACAGTACTGAAAAGAAACCTGGGATTATTCTTGTTCTCTTCTATTAATGCAGAGTAATAACTCGTTCTAGCTTTTCTAAGAGATTTTTTATAAATTAAAAGATGATTTCTCCAAGCTAAATAAATTTCATCTAAATTAGTAGAGCGCCATTTTCTTTCTAATTGACGAGTCTTCTGTTTTAAGCTATGAGTTTCTGTGTTGAACCAAGGAGTTAGAAATCTCTGATTAGACTTTTTCTTTTTTAAGGGGGCCACCAAGTCTAGAGTCTGATGCAGAGAAGCTGAAACACTATCCACCATGTTATCAATTACAGAAGGAGCAAGCTGTCTATAGCTTAATTCCGTTGTGTTGACACATGGCATAGAGGAAACAATCTGCATAAATTTGGAAACAGCATCATCTGAGAGGCATCTACTGTAATAATATTTTTCTTTAGAAGCCAAATAGTCAGAAATAGTAAAATCAAAGGTTAACAGACAATGGTCTGACAGTACAGGGTTATGAGGAGACACTACAAGATTTTCTATTTCTATGCCATATGTCAGAACAAGGTCCAATGTATGGTGGAGGTAATGAGTAGAATTTCCTACTTTCTGAGAAAACCCAATCGAATCTAATATTGAATTGAATGCCACATTAAGGCAGTCACTATCTACATCCACATGTATATTAAAGTCCCCTACTATAATTATTCTATCAGATTACAGCACTAAATCAGCTAAGAAATGAGCAAATTCGGATAAAAATTCTGAGTAGGTTGATGGGGGACGATAAACTATGGCAAATAAAATTGGGTTTAACCTAAAATTGCTAAAGTGCCCAATACTGAGGACCAGGCCCTCAAAGGAATTATAACATGTTTTTTGCTTTACATTAACTAGTAATTTGGAATGGTAAATTGTTGCTACTCCTCCTCCACGTCCTGAACTTCTGGGATTTTGACAGTTTAAATAACCAGAGGGAGTTGATACATTTAAACCAACATAATCCTCTTGCCCTAACCAAGTCTCTGTAAGGGAAATTAAATCAATCTGATGATCAATTAACAAATCATGGACTAAGAGAGACTTGGGAGTTAGAGACCTAATATTTAATAAACCACATTTAATTTTTAAATTATGAGGAGGAATAGAGGCCAAATCATTCAATTTAGAGGCTTTATGTTTAATTTGAGTTTTACCAATATTTTGCTTTATCACTTTGGGATGCTTATACATTATATTTTTATTTACTTTGGAGGGAGCAGACAACGATTCTCTGATGGGGAAGACAGGGGCTAAGCTGAGGGGTGGCGGATGAAGAGGAGCTGCAGAGAGGCGTGTAAGACTGCGACTCTGCTTCCTGGTCCCAACTCTGAGTAGTCAGGGTTTTGGAAATTTGGATAAAAAAGATGCCAGATTGCTAGATAAATGAGAAGCACCATCCAAAGTGGGATGAATGCTGTCTCGTCTCATAAGACCAGGTTTTCCCCAAAAAGAGCTCCAATTGTCAATGTAGCCCACGTCATTTTTAGGACACCACACAGACAGCCAGCGGTTCAAGGATGACGAGCGGCTAAACATGTCATCACTGGTCAGATTGGGGAGGGGCCCAGAGAATACTACAGTGGCAGACATCGTTTTTGCAAAGTCACACACCGATTCTATATTAAGTTTCGTGACTTCCGACTGCCGGAGACGGATGTCATTAATGCCGGCGTGAATAACAATTGTTGAATATTTACAGTTACTTTTAGCCAGCATTTTCAAATTTGACTCGATGTCTCCTGCTCTGGCCCCAGGAATGCATTTGACTATGGCGGCTGGAGTCTCTAGGTTCACGTTTCTGACTACAGAGTCGCCAATGATCAGAGTTTTTTCCTCAGCGGGTGTGTCGCTGAGCGGGGAAAAACGATTAGAAACGTGAACAGGTTGGTGGTGTACTGGGGCTTTGCGACTAGGCTTCCTAGTCTGTCTCTATCTCAGAATATCTGATTCCAATTCATCTTTCAGTGGTCCTTTCAGCACATTTGAGTTTAACCTCCAAGAAAATGTATTATTTGTGTATTTTTGGATACTTAGGTCCATACAGATCGGACTGTGGTCAGAGAGATCCATCAGTCCTATTTTACATGTTTTTACTCTTCCAATGTCTCTATTAAACATAAAAAAAACAGTCAATCCTTGAGTATGATGAATGTGGTGCTGGGTAAAATGTATAATCTTTTACACTGGGGTTGAATTCCCTCCACACATCACAGATTCCCATTTCTTTTAGTAGCATCCGAGTTTTTCTACTTTGAGTGTTATTTTGATGTGGAGAATTACCTGATGCATCCCAGTATGGATTCAGTCTTAGATTGAAGTCTCCACCACATATCACTAAACCTTGGGCTTTAGTTATCATTAGGCCAAACACATTTTTATAAAATTTCCAGTTAGCCCCTGGAGGTGTATGTACATTCAGCAGGGTGATATCTTCTCCCTCTAGCCGCCCAAGTACCATACTGTATCTCCCTTCTTTATCTTTGTGTTCTGATTTTTTTTCAAATATAATTTTGGTTGAGATTAATGTCGCTACCCCCCTTCCTCCTCCCTGACTTATATGAAGATGAAGAGATCATTTTAAACCCTTGTCTACTGAGTTTAGTGTGCTCCACTTCTGTTAGGTGGGTTTCCTGTAAAAATATTATTCCTGCTTTGTCTTTTTTCATTTTGCCTAGAATCTTGGATCTTTTAACTGGATTCAGGATCCCTTTTACATTATATGAGATTACTTTGGTTACACCCTGTTTCTCCATTGTGTTGTCTTATTTAGTATAACAGTGTGGTGGCCCTCTTTTATGCTACTCAGAAACTGAAAGAACATTAAGAACATAAAAAACATTAAGAACATAGTATATAAAACTTTAAAACAAAAAACTAACAAAAGAACTTCCTGAGCTGAGGTCTTTTTAGTGACCTTAGAAGAGCCATGATGGTGTGTTGGCTCTGAGGGAAATTCCTCAGATTCCGTTACGTGCTGAGGGCCCTCTCTTACCCCTGTAAGTTGTCCCATGTTTTTAACGTGAATTTCAGATCCCAATCCGAACTTGTAATAATTTTTTTTTTTTATGCCTATACACTATGAAATTGTGCGCAACCTCCCACCACCATCACAGCAAACAGTCACGTTAATACAGTATTTGTTAGGGTGGAGAGATCATGTGGTTCATTGTCACATTTCTATTCTAACAAGTTTTTTTTTTTTTTAAAGACTTATTTGTTTCTAATATTATGTCTGTTCCATAAAATGCTTTACCACTTGCTGATTCTGCATCTCCTTTAATGTTTGTTACCTTGTAGGAGGAGGGTTGGATGTGCAGATTGACTAAAAATATCATTATTCCCTCCTGTAAACAGCCAGTTTTTCCTTGTAGCTCTGGCGCTGGGTTTCCCGCAGCTGGCCCGTGGATTTTGAGGGCCTCTGTGTGGACCACGTTTGAGCCTTGATTCTTTCGATCGGGTCTGCTGCGGGTTTATACACCGTTACCGGGAGTCCTCTTCTCGCCATATCCATGGTTGCTTCTTCCGGCGAGTTGTAGAGACACGTCTCATCCCCGTAAAAAACCCTCAGCTTCGCCGGAAATGGAGTCTGAAAGCGCAGTTTCTTCTCTCGTAGTATCTTTTTAGCGTCGTTGTATTCCTGATGCTTTTTAAGGACCTCCGGAGCGTAGTCGTGTTCCATGAAAATTTTTCTCTCTTGGTGCATAAATCCTTTTTTCTGCCAAGCCAGTTTTACAACCTCTTCTTTTATTCAAGAGTTGGAGAACTTCACCACCACCGATCTCGGTGGCGCTTCCGCCGCCGGCCTAGGGGCTAATGTACGGTGCGCCCTTACTATCTTCAAGTCGGTGGTTTGGGGAATATCCAACTTTTCTCTTAAGGACTCCACGCATGCCGCCATTGTGGTGAAACCGTCCTCGACTCCTTCTTTCAGACCATGAATTCTTATGTTATCTCTTCTTAGTCTGCCTTCTTGGTCGGTTAGCTTAGCCTCCAATCTTGACTGGCGTTTGTGTAGTTCCAGCATGGTATCTTCCAGCCCTTTTATTCTTTCCTCTGCTTCCAAGATTCGGTCCTCGGCCTGGTCCACTCTGCTGTTTGTCCTTTTTATTTCGTCTTTGATTTCACGAAATTCGGCCCAACACTCTCAGCGAAATCGTCTTAATTCCTTAAGTACCATTTTTAAGCTAACCTTGTTGCTAGCTTCATTCAGCTACTCGTCTTCTGAATGGAAATCCTCCGGATCAGATTCTCCGGCCGATGGGTGTGCTGGCCTGGTAAATGTTGATTTCTTCTGTTTCCCTTTAGGCATTATGACTGTCTTTTGATTTTCACTCTTCCAAAAATCCGTTAAATCTGATTTTCAAGGTATTTTCCTGGATCGGGTCTGGGAGCTTCAGCGTTACGCTGCTATTACCATGGTGTCCAGACCGGAAGTCCAATATTACGATTTTTTTAAAGGGCAAACTTTAAGAAGTTTTGAAGATTTGAAAAAAAAAAAGGTCTAGTAAATCAAGACCTTTACAGGTTCTTTCAGCTTCAACACCACATAAACAAAATACTTAAAAAGAAGGATTTGGAAAGGGCCCTGTCAGGTGTTCTGAAGGTTTTCTTAATGGCATATAAAGGGATCCCAGGGATCAGATACATTTCTAAAATATACCATGGTCTTCAAGACTTTACCCCTTGCACTCTGGTCAATTTCCCTAAAAACGCCAAAAAATAACGTACCCAAAGTAAATCAAAAGCTGTTCTTCAACCCTTTGCAGCATCTTCATGGGGTTGGTCTCATTTAAAAGAAAACACTTTTGACTTTTTTGGCAAAACAGTCATAATCTCTCTAAGTGCTCCGGCCACTGAATAACAGTCATCTAAACATACTGAACTTGAAGAAAATCAATTTCACCTGGGTGTTTTTTTGGATACAAATGCTTGCAAATAACACACAGCTGTCAGATACGGGCTGGAAAATGCTACAGAAATGTAGAACCAAGTGTTATCCAGCTGAGGTCAAAATTTTCTAACAATACCACAAAAAATGAATATACAGTGATCCCTCGCTACTTCGCGCTTCACCTTTCGCGCCCTCAGTGCATCGCGGATTTTTCAAAAATATTCATCAAAAATTCAAAGTTGAGAAATAATGGGCGGGCGCTAGCAGAAGGCAGGGAGACTACATTAGAACATCAGGTATCAACACGGAGAGCCCGCATAACTCAAAATCCACCTCTCTGTTCGCTGTTCTCGTGTTGGCTCGGCTCGGGAATCTCGCAAGCTGATTGGCCGAGACGTTTTTTTTTTCCAAAACTTTATTGAGAACAAAGTGAAAGTACAGAATTATGACATAGAAAGCGCCCATACCCAGCGAAGGAAGACCGCATTCATTGTTCATTATCGCTCGTGCTGCTTAGTCTCGCCGCGTGGAACTTTTCGCTGTTCTGTGCCTTTTTGTGCGAAATAGTCTTCCCGTCGAGCCACTACGCCGCCTCCTGCAGCTTCTCCAGCTGCCCTCGACGATCCTGTGCCTCTAGCACCTGACGATGAGGCGTCACCTGAGGAGCAGTAAAGCTCTCATTAACCTGTGCAGTAAATCATCTTCATCTTGAGTTACGTATCTTGTTATAAGAATAAAAGAGTTCTAAAAACATATTTATGTACACTTTATTTACATCTACGTATGTATGTACACTTACACACACACACACACGTATCATATGAGAGAGAGAGTGAGAGAATGAACGTACATATTATTTATGGGTGACGTCATTAGGGGTGACGCTACTTCGCGGTTTTTCAATTTTCGCGGTCGGTTCTGGAACCCATTAACCGCGATAAGTGAGGGATCACTGTATTACACAGCTTTCTTCACAGGTTGTTCCCAGGTGTTTTTGAACTGTGCCAAATTGTGCCAAATGGCACAGTTTGGAAAAACGTCTGTAACTTTTGAATGATTCAATATAGAAGCTTGATGTTGGACTCTCATGAAAGGTGACACTCAGGGCTGTGTGTGTGTGTGTGGGGGGTTGTTTACAAACAAGCCCCCACACACAAAGAAGCATGCCATGTAAAATATGTGTGGCTTTTTTTTACAAGAAAAAATAACCTGCAGTGCACTAAAAATTATACTAAAACATCTGTAATGTAGAAAATAACAACTCCCCCCCCCCCCACTACAGAGGACGGACATCGCCCGGTGCGCCGCGGTCACAGTGCGCCGCGGTCTACTACGCACAGTTGTACTAAAATATCTGCAATAATATCTGCAATCCGCTACAGAAGAGTAGCGGGGGGAGGGGGGGCCTTCACGGTCCGGACGCGGCACACGAACCGTGTACCACTGCGCACGGAGTCCGGTTCATGCACCGCGGTCTACTACGCACAGTTGTAATTTATCAATCAGTCAAAAGTCATTTTTGATTACAATTTTCAGGGATAAAGAATAATTTAGCTTATAACACTTACCTGTCCACAACAGCAGTGTCGCTGGCGAACTTCTCTTCCTCATTGTCAGACGAACATGACGCTGGTCTGCTTGTTACGGACTCGTGGTTCTGGTCACGCGACCCGGTCAAACCATAATTCCATTATTGCGGTTTTGCGCTTCCATGATTGTGGTTCTGGCGAACGATTTTTCAAAACAAATAAGAACAGTAGTAAGAAAAAAAGACTGGCGAATGCGTGTGTGTCACCCAGCGGCTAAAAACAAAACAGATTTTGCAAGGGAGGCACGCTTTCGAACTACTGTGCTTCAATTGGCTCGCTGTATTCGCAGCCGTTGGTAGGCGGGTCCTTCTTGCTAGGTTTTCAGTCATTGGTTCTTCAAGGTTTCAGAAACCCAATTCAAGGCTCTTATTAGTCGAATGAGAGGTCAATCACATCTAAACCAATCAAAGCACTCCTTTGGCTTTCTGTTCGCAGCTGTGTCTGCAGTGGAAGAACGGAAATGCAGCTTTTTTTTTTTTTTTCAGTGCCTCCTAGGATGCACTGTGCGTCCTAGGATGCCCTCGTGCGCCCTAGGACGCAGAGACGTGTCCACCCGCAGTACACCGAAGTGCAACAGGTTAAAGGAGACAACACATCATATATAAAAGAGAGATGGGAAAAAGAGGGGAATTTCACTTTACAACTGGAAATATGGGAAAAGCTAAATAAACAACAATGGAAAAGTACCTCATCCCTGCTGTGGAGAGAATTTGGATGGAAAAATTTAGTAAGATTTTTCAGAACACCTGCACAAAACAAATTTACTCGTAAAGGGTTGAATTGTTGGCGCTTGTGTGGTAAAAAGACTGCAAATCATTTTCATGTGTTTTGGTCATGCCCAGTTATCCACCAATATTGGACCAATGTACAGACAATATTGGGGAAAATATTCAATGTAACAGTTCCCTTGTGGCGTGACCCCCACAACAGACTGAGACAGACACAGCGCTCGGCTAGAGCAAATAACAGAACAGTGAAATGTGTGTATTAATGTCTACAGGCAGCCCCGCTCCGTCTGGCTTGTTCCGGCTCAGTATTGTGATGTTAATGTCCTACTCATGCATTGTGTTCATGCTTCCTGTTCTCACTGTGTCTCTCAAATGCAAATGCCATACCCACGGCTGTGAATGCCTTTCATGCATTGTCTGTAACTGGTATAAATACCGCACATATTCTGTAACTCATCTTCTCTTTGACTGCTGCTGCTGACACACACACACACTCTGTGTCTCTTTGCTGGAGAGCCTGAGGACATACACCAGCCTGCGGGCACAAGGGCTGGTGTGGTGTTCCTATGATGGCGGTATGATTCAATAAACCTGCTTAAAAACCTCACTTCGCTGCCTTTATTTTATCAGCCGCCACATTGGTGACCCGACGCTGAAAAAAAACACGCTGCTGGCGAACGCAGCACCCGGCGGTGATGCTCCGACGACAAGCGAACGCAGCAGCTGCCTTCTGCTTCAGTGAACTCTCAGGACATCACCCACGACCGGGAAAGCCGCAGCAAACTCCATGGTGGGATCTGCACGCCTAGATCGGCACATCCACGCTGGACCGGCCGCGCTCACAGCTCCTCCACACGAGAGCGCATGCACCTCATCCCCTCTCCACGACGGCGACCTCCATGGCCGACGGAGAATGCAGCGCGTGGACCTGAACGCACCATGGCCGAGCGAGTGACAAAGATCTTCTACTTCCTTTCACCGCTCCAACACATCAAACAGGGATGATTACGCTCCCTGACCCTGTCTCCTCTCCAGCTGGCCCAACAATGCACGGAGCCCCGGCACACGCACCGGGGAGTTACGCGGACAGCGCACCACACACGGGACGCATACGGCTCTGCAGACCCCCACCCTCTTTCGCCGCTGCACACAGGCCCTTCAAGGTTGCTCGTACACCTGAGGCACGCGCGCAGCATGCACGAAGGATTTGCTAATGGTCTCAGCCACGGCGCACAAGGGAAATTCAGCGGTTTGCGGTTTCCGAGAGCTTTAAGGTTGTGCCTGCACCTAAAGTCAACACGCCAGTCCCGCTGCTTTTATTACAGCCGCCACGCAGCCTCGTCTTTTCTTCACGGCCGCTATTAATCCTTGCAGGACTTAATCGCAAGAGGAGCCAGTGACTAATTTTTCTTCTTGTGATCTCCGCACGTTCAACGGGACAGCCCCTCGACATCGCGGAACAACAAGCAATTTTTGCGCAGCCCCGACGATTTCACCGTCCCCGGCCGGCATTTACTACCCCCCACCCCCCTCCACCTTCGCCTGCACAGAGCTTTTCCTGCTCGCTGCCAAAGCTGAACTATCGAGGTCTTGGCCCCCTGCCGAGCCCTCTGGGGGGAGCGGTGTGGCGTGACCCCCACAACAGACTGAGACAGACACAGCGCTCGGCTAGAGCAAATAACAGAACAGTGAAATGTGTGTATTAATGTCTACAGGCAGCCCCGCTCCGTCTGGCTTGTTCCGGCTCAGTATTGTGATGTTAATGTCCCACTCATGCATTGTGTTCATGCTTCCTGTTCTCACTGTGTCTCTCAAATGCAAATGCCATACCCACGGCTGTGAATGCCTTTCATGCATTGTCTGTAACTGGTATAAATACCGCACATATTCTGTAACTCATCCTCTCTTTGACTGCTGCTGCTGACACACACACACTCTGTGTCTCTTTGCTGGAGAGCCTGAGGACACATACCAGCCTGCTGGCACAAGGGCTGGTGTGGTGTTCCTATGATGGCGGTATGATTCAATAACCTGCTTAAAAACCTCACTTCGCTGCCTTTATTTTATCTGCCGCCTCACCCTTTTCTTTTGTCAGAATCAGAATCATAATCAGAATGAGATTTATTGCCATTGTTCATGTAGTACACAAACTAGGAATTTGTCTCAGTGCAATGCTGCAACATTAAACATGGAATAGCACTAAAGATAAAAAACTATGCATGCAATAAAAGGTAGAATATGAATAAGTAATACTAATCTATGCAAATTTTAAATATATTAACAAGCAACAGATATTGTGGAATTCCACATAGTGCAGTCGGTAGTGCAAAAAGAAAACAGTGATAACTGTCATGCGTCCGGCTGAGCTGCTGTACGTAGTGCACAAGAGTCTAACAAGTCACTTAGTGTTCAGCAGTCTGATGGCAGAGGGGAAGAAGCTGTTCAAGTAGCGGGAGGTTTTAGTCTGAATGGACCGAAGTCTTCTGCCTGAGGGGAGGGGGGCAAACAGTGCGTGTCCAGGGTGTGAAGGGTCGGCTATGATCCGACCTGCACGCCTCCAGGTCCTGGAGATGTACAGGTCCTGGAGGGATGGGAGCTTGCAGCCGATCACCTTCTCAGCGCTGCAGCCTTAGTCTGTCCCTGGCGGTGGCTCCTGCGTACCACACGGTGATGGAGGTGGTGAGGATGGACTCGATGATGGCCGTGTAGAACTGCACCAACATCTTGGTGGGTAGCTTGAGCTTCCTCAGCTGCCGCAGGAAGAACATCCTCTGCTGGGCCTTTTTGATGAGGGAGCTGATGGTCGGCTCCCACTTGAGGTCCCGGGTGATGGTGGTGCCCAGGAAGCGGAAGGAATCCGCAGTGGTGATGGGAGAGTCTGTGAGGGTAAGGGGGGGCAGAGGGGCTGTGACTTTTCTGAAGTCCACGATCATCTCCACTGTCTTCAGAGCGTTCAGCTGCAGGTTGTTGTGGCTGCACCAGGACGCCAGCCGGGCCACCTCTCTCCTGTAGACGGACTCGTCGCCGTTGGAGATGAGCCCGATGAGGGTGGTGTCCTCTGCAAACTTGATCAGCTTGACAGACTGGTGGCTGGAGGTGCAGGAGTTGGTGTACAGGGAGAAGAGCAGGGGGGAAAGTACACAGCCCTGGGGTGATCCGGTGCTGATGCTAACAGAGTCTGAGACAGTCTTTCCCAGCCGCACATGCTGCCTCGTCCGTCAGGAAGTCGGTGATCCACCTGCAGAGGGGGTCAGGCACGTTGAGCAGGGACAGCTTGTCCTGGAGCAGAGCGGGGCGGATGGTATTGAATGCAGAGCTGAAGTCCACAAACAGGATCCTGACGTAGGTTCCCGGGGAGTCCAGGTGCTGCAGGATGGAGTGGAGGGCCAGGTTGACTGCGTCGTCCACAGACCTGTTGGCTCTGTAGGCGAACTGCAGCGGGTCCAGGAGGGGAGTGGTGATGGTCTTGAGGTGGGGCAGGACCAGGCGCTCAAAGGACTTCATGACTACAGAGGTGAGCGCTACAGGTCTGTAGTCGTTAAGTCCAGTGATCCGTGAGCTTCTTGGAGACAGGGATGATGGTAGAGGTTTTGAGGCAGGCCGGCACGTGGCATGACTTCAGGGAGGTGTTAAAAATGTCTGTGAAGACAGGAGTCAGGTCCTCCGCACAGTGTCTCAGGGTGGAGGGAGACACGCTGTCCGGACTGGGGGCCTTGCGCGGGTTCAGTCTGGAGAACTGAGTTTCTTTTGTAACTTTGTATTTGGATTTACTACCTGAATCACTGGAAAGACGAGGAGAAAAATTCTTATTCACTGTTTTAATATTGGCAAGTAAAAAAGCTCTAACAAAAAAATGGATGTTGAAAGACTGTCCTACACCTGAAGATTGGATTAACGTGATTCAGGACATTTATTCGATGGAAAAGTTGACATTTGCACTGAGACAGGACATGGATGGGTTCTTGAACTTTTGGCAACCCTAGAACGCATATGTGTCTTCCATCAGATCTAATCTTTGATAAATACCATTTCAACAATGGCATCTCTCTTTGTTCCAACGCTACTCAGATGCTCTTTTATTTTTCTGCTCTTTTGTTTTTTGGGGGTTTTTTTTGTTTTGTTTTGTTTTGTTTTTTGTTCTTTTTATTAATTTCTCTTTTTCTTTCACTTAAAAAAAGGGTGTTCTAATAATTTTTTTCCAATGTTGTCAAAAAACAAAAAAAAGGGGGAATATGTGATGAAAATGTAAACAATGCAATGCTGTAATGACATGTATACCCTTTACAAAAACTTAAATTAAAAAAAAAGAAAATAAAGACTATTCAGTTGTGGTATTTCTGGATCTTAAAAAAGCATTTGATACAGTGGATCATAATTTATTATTAAAAAAAACTACAAAATTGTGGTATTAGGGGGGTAGCACTATCCTGGTTATGTAGTTACTTAAAGAATAGACATCAGTATGTATGTGTTGGTAACAAAAACTCACAGTTACTGAAGGTTACTTGTGGAGTCCCACAGGGTTCAGTTTGGGGGCCACTGTTATTCAATATGTATATAAATGATATATGTAAAGTTTCGGAAAAAAACGGATTTAATATTGTTTGCTGATGACACCAATCTATTATGCAGTGGAAGCAATTTGGAACACATTGGTGAGGTGATCCGGCCCCGGCGCTGCTACTCTTCCCGGCCCCGCCAGCGTGAGGTAAATCCCTGGCACCTGAGACCGCTGCGGCACGTTTCCTGTTCTGCTGAGGCCCAGGCTCTAGCTCCAGCTCCAGCTCGGATTGGCCTGGTAAACGTCAGATCGCTGGCAAATAAAACTTACATCCTGAAGGATTTCATCAGCTCCTGGGAACCGGATTTCTTTTTCATTGCGGAGACCTGGCAGACTGTGGGTGAACTCTCTGCTCTGTCCGAAGTTTTACCCCAGATTATTATTTTAATTCCCCGCGGACAACAGGACGAGGAGGGGGAACGGCAACTGTTTACAAAAATGACTATAAATGTTAACAGTGCTTTTTACCTTCTCCGTTCTCCAGCTTTGAACTGACTTTCTTTGAGGTGGGTCGAATAAACCCTGTACTGTGTGCTGTCATATACAGACCACCCAAATATAATAAGGACTTTTTAAATGACTTTGCCATTTTCTTGGCTGGTATTGTTACAAATTATGATTGTGTTCTTATCGTTGGAGATTTTAACATACATGTGTGTTGTCCTGATAAGCCACTGGTGAAAGACTTTTTAAATATCATTGATTCTCTAAATCTGGTGCAGTCCGTGACTGGTGGTGCTACTCACGAGCACGGACACACGTTAGATCTTGTCCTTTCGTATGGCCTGTCTGTTTTTAATTTAGAAATCTGTGACACTGTATTATCTGACCATATGCCTGTATTATTTGAGGCTGATCTGTCATGCACTGCAGCTAAAACGCGCGCTCCTGCTCAGCGCTGCCGGATTTTTAGCCCTTCCACTGCCAGTCGGTTCTCCGCTGCCTTTGACCATCTCTGTGTCCCTCCTGGTTCCATCTCATCTGTGGAGGAACTGAACTCCTGGTTTCACTCCTCCTGCCAAACCATCTTGGACTCTGTGGCTCCACTGAAAACCAAGCACCCTCGATCCAAACCTGAGCCGTGGTTCAATGACAGAACTCGTGCAGTCAGACAGGAGTGCCGCAGAGCTGAACGCAGATGGAAGAAAGACAAACTGCAGGTGTCACTGCAGATTTTAAAAGACTGCTGGCGTCAGTATCAAAATACTGTCAAGCAGGAACAAAGCAAATATTTTGCTAATATTGTTTTATCTCATTGTCATAATCAACGTGTTTTATTTAACACTATTGACTTTGTTCTTAATACCCCACAGACGGACTGTTTGGAGGCCTCCTCTGAGTTATGCAATGATTTTATGAACTTTTTTATTGATAAGGTGGCCATCACCAGGGATCTCATCTCAGCTCCTGCCTCTGATCCCTCTGTCTCTGTCCCTTGTTCTGCTGTTTTTTATCAGTTTGAACCTGTGACTCTGTCATTTTTAGAGGATGTGGTTGGCCACATTAAGCCCTCAGGGTCTCCCTGTGATGCTGTCCCTCCTAGACTTTTTAAAGAGGTGTTTCCCAGTATAGGCCAGTCAGTTCTCACCATCTTGAACTGCAGCCTGTCAACTGGTGTGGTTCCTGCAAATTTTAAACATGCAGTAGTATAGCCCTTGATTAAGAAACCTGGTCTCGATCATACCATGTTGGCAAATTTTAGGCCTATTTCCAAGCTGTCATTTCTCTCAAAAATTTTAGAGAAAATTGTCTATATGCAGCTGAAATGTTTTCTGGATGAACACAGTATTTTGGAGATTTTTCAGTCTGGTTTCAAAGCTCTTCATAGCACAGAGACAGCCTTATTAAGAGTTTTTAACGATATTCTCTTAGCATGTGATTCAGGTGAATATGCTGTTCTTGTGTTGCTTGATTTAACTGCTGCCTTTGACACAGTGGACCATCATGTTTTAATTTCCCGTTTGCAGCACCTAGTGGGCATTTGTGGCACTGCTCTTAACTGGTTTAGGTCGTATCTGGTAGACAGGACTTTTACAGTTAGCATGTCTGGGTTTGAATCCTCTTCTGCTCCTCTGCTATAGGGGTCCCACAGGGGTCAATTCTAGGGCCCATGCTTTTTTCTTTGTACATACTTCCACTGGGTTCCATTTTTAAAAAGCATGGTATCTCTTTCCGCCTGTATGCTGATGACTGTCAGATTTATGTCCCTCTAAAACAAAAGGCTGCCTCATCAGTAAATTCACTCCTGGCATGCATTGAAGACATAAAGTCTTGGATGGCCCTAAACTTCCTAAATTTTAATGATAAGAAGACCGAAGTGATGATGTTTGAACCTAGTCGCCCCTGTGAGTCCCCTCCTGTATACTTGGGCCTCCTTACTCCTTATGTTAAATCCACAGCTAGGAACCTTGGTTTTATCATGGACAATGATTTTAAATTAGACACGCAGATTCGTTCTGTGGTAAAATCCAGCTTCTTTCATCTAAGGCGTTTAGCAAAAAGTAAAACCCATTCTCTCTAGACCACACCTGGAAACAGTAGTCCATGCTTTTATTTCATCTCGGCTGAATTACTGTAACGCACTTTACGCTGGTGTCAGCCAGTCATCTCTTTCCCGTCTGCGGCTGGTTCAAAACGCCGCTGCTCATCTTTTAACAGGTACACGTGAAAGAGATCACATCACACCCATCTTAGCTTCACTCCACTGGCTGCCCATGTATTTTAGAGTTCATTTTAAAATTCTTTTATTTGTTTTTAAATCCTTGAATGGTCTTGCTCCACCTTACCTCTCTGAGCTTCTGCATTCCTACGCTCCCACCCAGTCCCTTAGGTCAGCTGAACAGCTGCTTTTGGAGATACCAAAGGCGAGGCGCAAGCTCAGAGGGGACAGAGCCTTTTCAATCATGACCCCCAGATTATGGAATGATTTACCCCTGGACATCAGACAAGCACCTTCACTGTTTAAAACACGTCTTAAAACACACTTCTACTCCCTGGCCTTCGACCCAGTATGAGACATTGATTTTATTGAATGAAATGGATTTTTATTTTACTATTTATTTTATTTATGAATTTATTTATTTTTTTTACTGTGGTTCATGTGTTAGCGCCCTTTGTGTTAGTGCCCTGCTTTTATGTTCTCTTGCTGTACAGCACTTTGTGTAGTGAGAGTTGCTTTTAAAGTGCTTTATAAATAAAGTTGATTGATTGAACTTTTGGATACACTCGGAAAGGAATTAGGAAAGCTTAAACTGTGGTTTCATTCAAACAAATTAACGCTCAATTTAAGTAAGGCAAAATTTATAGTTTTTAACCCCTTGCACTCTGGTCAATTTCCCTAAAAACGCCAAAAAATAACGTACCCAAAGTAACTCAAAAGCTGTTCTTCAACCCTTTGCAGCATCTTCATGGGGTTGGTCTCATTTAAAAGAAAACACTTTGAATTTTTTGGAAAAACAGTAATAATCCCTCTAAGTGCTCCGGCCACTGAGTAACAGTCATCTAAACATACTGAACTTGAAGAAAATCAATTTCGCCTGGGTGTTTTTTTGGATACAAATGCTTGCAAATAACACACAGCTGTCAGATACGGGCTGGAAAATGCAACAGAAATGTAGAACCAAGTGTTATCCAGCTGAGGTCAAAATTTTGTAACAATATCACAAAAAATAAATATATTACACAGCTTTCTTTACAGGTTGTTCCCAGGCGTTTTTGAACTGTGCCAAATTGTGCCAAATGGCACAGTTTGGAAAAACGTCTGTAACTTTTGAATGATTCAATATAGAAGCTTGATGTTGGGCTCTAATGAAAGGTGACACTCAGGGCTGTGTGTGTGTGTGTGGAGGGGGGTTGTTTATTCATGAATGAATGAATGAATGAACGAACAAGCCCCCACACACAAAGAAGCATGCCACGTAAAAAATGTGTGGCTTTTTTTTTTTACAAGAAAAAATAACCTACAGTGCACTAAAAATCATACTAGAATATCTGTAATGTAGAAGATAACAACTCCCCCACCCCACCCCCGCTACAGAGGATGGACATCGTCCGGTGCGCTGCGGTCACAGTGCGCTGTGGTCTACTACGCACAGTTGTACTAAAATATCTGCAATCCGCTACAGAAGAGTAGCGGGGGGGGGGGGCCGTTCACGGTCCGGACGCGGCACACGAACCGTGTACCACTGCGCACGGAGTCCGGTTCGTGCGCCGCGGTCTACTACGCACAGTTGTAATTTACTGATCGGTCAAAAGTCATTTTTGATTACAATTTTCAGGGATAAAGAATAATTTAGCTTATAACACTTACCTGTCCACAACAGCAGTGTCGCTGGCGAACTTTCTCTTCCTCATTGTCAGACGAACATGATGCTGGTCTGCTTGTTACGGACTCGTGGTTCTGGTCACGCGACCCGGTCAAACCATAATTCCATTATTGCAGTTTTGCGCTTCCATGATTGCGGTTTTGGCAAACGATTTTTCAAAACAAATAAGAACAGTAGTAAGAAAAAAAGACTGGCGAACGCGTGTGTGTCACCCAGCGGCTAAAAACAAAACAGATTTCGAACTACTGTGCTTCAATTGGCTCGCTGTATTCGCAGCCGTTGGTAGGCGGGTCCTTCTTGCTAGGTTTTCAGTCATTGGTTCTTCAAGGTTTCAGAAACCCAATTCAAGGCTCTTATTAGTCGAATGAGAGGTCAATCACATCTAAACCAATCAAAGCACTCCTTTGGCTTTCTGTTCGCGGCTGTGTCTGTAGTGGAAGAACGGAAATGCAGCTTTTTTTTTTTTTCAGTGCCTCCTAGGACGCACAGTGTGCGTCTTAGGACGCCCTCGTGCGCCCTAGGACGCAGAGACGTGTCCGACCGCGGTACACCGAAGTGCAACAGGTTAACAACCATCACAACAACTTAGTATCTAAACTCAGTGTAAATGGTGTAGAGACTGAAAGGGTATCCAAAACTAAATTTCTTGGAGTAATAATTGATAATAAACTGTGTTGGAAGTCACATATTACTGTAATTATGTTAAAGGTAAAATATCTAAATCAATTGCAATACTACACAGAGTGAAATATTTGCTGAATCAACCCACATTATATACTTTGTATCATTCATTAATACTCCCATACATTACATATTGTACTGAAGTATGGGGAAATACATATAAAACAAACATATATCCAATCTTTATGCTTCAGAAGAGAGCAATTAGAATAATAAACAAAGCTGCTTACAGGGAACCAACAAACCCACTTTTTCTTAAATTAAAAGCTCTCAAGTTGAAAGATCTGGTTGACTTTAAAACTGCAGTAATAATGTTTAAAGTGAAGAATCTATCACTGCCCACAAATATCCAAAAGTTGTTTCAAATAAGGAAGAAATAATATCATTTCAGAGGAACATGTATATTTCAAAAACCTTCAGTGAGAACTACCACCAAGCAACACTGTGTCTCAGTACAAGGAGTCAGATTGTGGAACGCTTTTGGACCTGAATTAAAATCATGTACAACGCTTGGACAATTTAAACAAAAACTAAAGGAAGAAATACTCCAAACATATATATACAAGATGACATGTAAAATCACATAAGGATTGTCATATCCAGTGTGTGTTGTGTTGTTGCTTAGTTTTTTGTCACGTATTGTCTTAGCTTTGTTCTGAATTGCAATTGCCTCTTGTTTTGTTTTGTTTTTCTTTTGAATTCTTGGATGGAATATGGGTGGGAAATATAAGCTGCGGCTTCAGCCATCACCCATTTCGGATAACTTATGTTGAACTGTATAATCAGAGGAGTTACTGTTTAATTTGACCTTGTAAGATGTTTTTTTTTCCCCTTTGTTGTTTTATTCTGTAACTTGCTTTTAATCTTTACTTTTAACCTATCCAAAATAAAGATTCATTCATTCATTCATTCATTTCTGTGACCATTGTGGGTTTTTCTTTCATTAACAGAGGGGTACCAACAATTTTGTCCACGTGTTATATCGGTGATGCAATTAAAAACGGTCTACCGTTTCATATAAAGCTGTATCGTTTCTATCTGGATTTAAGAGACATACCCGTTTCTACTTGTCACCACCCCCCGCCTCTCCCCTGCAGTGCAGCAGGTGCACCACAGCATCTAACTGCAAGCTAATGTTTTGCCGTTACTTCTGTGGAGCCTGTCAGCCAGGGATGTTGGACTTTTCCCACCATGCTGCGTCAGAGGATAGTCCTCTAACCTCGTTTGAACTGGAGGGAAGTAACATTAACACCATCTCTCTCTAATTATGAAGGCTATTATAAGACGGCAAATGCTAAATAACAATGTTAACTTGTCGCTAATAGGAAAGTCCATCTCTGTAGTGTATCAGACCATTGTTCTGGTTTAAATCACTGCCAAGTTTCTTAATTTTTTCTGAAAAAATATTACTAAAGCTGCAAAAGTGCATCACAGCAGCCGCATATATCCTAAATAACAAAATGTGTTAGAGGAACAAATTGGATCTTAATATAACTTGATTTCTAATAATTTTTAATTAATCCACTACAGCAACTCACTCTTGGCCAGGGGATCCCGGGTTCGATCCCAGCCCCCGAACAATAGTGATCTGTGTGGAGTTTGCATGTTCTCCCCGTGTCTGCATGAGTTTACGCCGGGATTTCTCCGGTTTCCTCCCACATGCCAAAAAAATGCAAAATGGGTTGGCATCAAACTGGGGATTCTAAATTGTCCTTAGGTATGACTGTGAGAGTGGTTGTCTGTCTTTCTGTGTTGGCCCTGCAATGGACTGGTGATCTGTCCTGGGTGTACCCTGCCTCTCGCCCAAAAAAGATGCTGGGATAGGCTCCAGCTCCCCTGCAATCCGAAAAGGATTAAGTGGAAGATGGATGGATGGTATAAAGAATAAAGTTGAAGTAATCTCAAATGCACATTAAAAAACAATTTTTCTAACACTGCAAAATTAAAAGGGAAAAGTGCATAAAATTAATGACAGATGAATTTTTTTCCCTTTTAATTTTGCAGTGTTATAAATTAATGACAGATGAATTTGTACCAGGTCGGCGCGGTGGAGCAGTGGTTAGCACTGCGGCAGCACAGCAACTCACCCTTGGCCAGGGGATCCTGGGTTCGATCCCAGCCCCCGACCAACAGTGATCTTTGTGGAGTTTGCATGTTCTCCCCGTGTCTGCGTGGGTTTACTCCAGGATTTCTCCGGTTTCCTCCCACATGCCAAAAACATGCAAGTTAGGTTAATTGGCATCAAAACTGGGGATTCAAAATTGTCCTTGGGTGTTACTGTGAGAGTGAATGGTTGTCTGTCTCTCTGTGTTGGCCCTGCGATGGACTGGCAGTCTGTCCAGGGTGTACCCTGCCTCTTGCCCAAGGATGCTGGGATGGGCTCCCCCCCCCCCCACCCCCCGACCCGAAAAGGATTAAGCGGAAGAAGAAGAAGGAATGAATGAATTTGTACAATTGTTTTTTTTTCCAGTATGCAATTTAAAATGTAGAAAAAGAGATGGTCTTTTTTACTGCTTATCGTATACTGTATAAACTATAGAATTTACAGAAAATGTATATCGTGACATACACTCACCGGCCACTTTATTAGGTACACCTGTCCAACTGCTCGTTAACACTTAATTTCTAATCAGCCAATCACATGGCGGCAACTCAGTGCATTTAGGCATGTAGACATGGTCAAGACAATCTCCTGCAGTTCAAACCAAGCATCAGTATGGGGAAGAAAGGTGATTTGAGTGACTTTGAACGTGGCATGGTTGTTGGTGCCAGAAGGGCTGGTCTGAGTATTTCAGAAACTGCTGATCTACTGGGATTTTCACGCACAACCATCTCTAGGGTTTACAGAGAATGGTCCGAAAAAGAAAAAATATCCAGTGAGCGGCAGTTCTGTGGGCGGAAATGCCTTGTTGATGCCAGAGGTCAGAGGAGAATGGCCAGACTGGTTCGAGCTGATAGAAAGGCAACAGTGACTCAAATAACCACCCGTTACAACCAAGGTAGGCAGAAGAGCATCTCTGAACGCACAGTACGTCGAACTTTGAGGCAGATGGGCTACAGCAGCAGAAGACCACGCCGGGTGCCACTCCCTTCAGCTAAGAACAGGAAACTGAGGCTACAATTTGCACAAGCTCATCGAAATTGGACAATAGAAGATTGGAAAAACGTTGCCTGGTCTGATGAGTCTCGATTTCTGCTGCGACATTCGGATGGTAGGGTCAGAATTTGGCATCAACAACATGAAAGCATGGATCCATCCTGCCTTGTATCAATGGTTCAGGCTGGTGGTGGTGGTGTAATGGTGTGAGGAATATTTTCTTGGCACTCTTTGGGCCCCTTGGTACCAATTGAGCATCGTTGCAACGCTACAGCCTACCTGAGTATTGTTGCTGACCATGTCCATCCCTTTATGACCACAATGTACCCAACTTCTGATGGCTACTTTCAGCAGGATAATGCGCCATGTCATAAAGCTGGAATCATCTCAGACTGGTTTCTTGAACATGACAATGAGTTCACTGTACTCAAATGGCCTCCACAGTCACCAGATCTCAATCCAATAGAGCATCTTTGGGATGTGGTGGAACGGGAGATTCGCATCATGGATGTGCAGCCGACAAATCTGCGCCAACTGTGTGATGCCATCATGTCAATATGGACCAAACTCTCTGAGGAATGCTTCCAGCACCTTGTTGAATCTATGCCACGAAGAATTGAGGCAGTTCTGAAGGCAAAAGGGGGTCCAACCCGTTACTAGCATGGTGTACCTAATAAAGTGGCCGGTGAGTGTATATTATCATCAAATAAGATTACTTGTATCGTGATATGAAATTTTGGTCATATCGCACAGCCCTACTTCAAATATTGTAATTTACAGCGTGATTTCAGTTATTTATATTTTAATTTTCTTTTTTTTTCAACTGGTGGTTTCGTAAGTCGAGTTGCTTTTTGTTATCAAGGAAAATGCAGAGTAAACTGATTTTTAAATGTTTACGACTGAACTCAAATATTAAGTTGCATAAAAATAATTTTAAAAACAAGTTTGTCTGACTTCACGACTTCCGGTCTGGACGCCATGGCGACTGCAGCTTAACACTGAAGCTCTCAGACCCAATCCAAGATAACACCTTGAAAATCAAACTTAACGGATTTTTGGAGGAGTGAAAATCAAAAGACAAAATCATCATGTCTAAAGGAAAACAGAAGAAACTGAAATTCTCCAGGCCAGGACACGTATCGGCCGGAGAATCTGAACTGGAAGATCTCCGTTCAGAAGACGAGGAACTGGTGGTAGCTAACAAAAAGGTTAGCCTGAAATCGCTATTTGAAGAGCTACGACGATTTCGCCGAGAGGTTACGGCCGAATTTCGGGAATTCAGAGAAGAATTGAAAAGGACAAACAGCAGAGTGGACCAGGCCGAGAACCGAATCTTGGAAACAGAGGAACGAATAAAAGTGCTCGAAGATTCTGTGCTGGACCTACGCAAAAGACAAGCATCTATAGAGGCTAAGCTAGCCAACCAAGAAGGAAGACAGAGAAGAGACAATATAAGAATTCATGGTCTGATAGAAGGAGCCGGAAACGGTTTTAACTCAATGGCAGAATGCGTGGAATCTTTACTAAGAGAGAAATTGGATATTCGACAAACCACCGACTTAAACATAGAAAAGGCACATCGTTCATTAGCCGCTAGGCCAGCGGCGGAAGCGCCCCCACGTTCGGTGTTGGTAAGATTTTCCAATTTCAAAATAAAACAAGAGGTTGTCAGACTGGCTTGGCAGAAAAAAGGATTTATGCACCAGGAGAGAAAAGTCTTCGTGGAACACGATTACGCCCCGGAGGTCCTTAAAAAGCGCAGGGAATACAATGACGCGAAAAAGGTGTTAAGAGAGAAGAAACTGCGCTTTCAGACGCCATTTCCTGCGAAGTTAAGGGTCTTCTACGGCGAAGAAACATGTCTCTATAATTCGGCGGAAGAAGCAACAGCTGACATGGCGAGAAGAGGGCTCCCGGTAACGGTATTTAAACCCGCAGCAGACCCGAGTGAGACGATCAAAACGCAAACATGGACAACACAAAGACCTTCAAAATCCACGGGCCAGCAGCGGGAAACCCAGCGCCAGAGCGTCGCGGATAAACTGTCCGTTTTCAGGTTGGAAAAGCGACCTTTTTTTTTTTTTTCTTGAATCAATCTGCACATCCAACCCCCCTCATACAAGGTAACAAACATTAAAGGAGATGCGTATTCAGCATGTGGTAAAACATTTCATGGAACAGTCATAATATTTGAAACAAATAAGTCTTTTTAATTAAAAAAAAAAAAAAAAAAACTTGTTAAAATAGAAATGTGACAATAATCCACATGTTCTCCTCACACTAACAAATACTGTTTTTGCGTGAATGTTTGATGTGATGGGGGTGGGAGGGTGCACACAATTTCACAGGGTATAGGCATAAAAGGAAAAAAAAAAATCATTACAAGTTCGGATTGGGTTCTGAAACTCACGTTAAAAGCATGGGACAACTTACAGGGGTAAGAGAGGGCCCTCAACACGTAACAGAGTTTGAGGAATTCCCCTCAGAGCCTTCACGCCATCAAGGCTCTTCCAGGGTCTTTAAAAAGACCTCAGCTCAGGAAGTTCTTTTGACAGCTTTTTGTTTTAAAGTTTTATACACTATGTTCTTAATGTTTTTCTTGTTTTTAATGTTCTTTCAGTTTCTGAGTAGCACAAAAGAGGGCCACCACACAGTTATACTAAACAAAACAACACAATGGAGAAACAAGGTGTAACCAAAATAATTTCATATAATGTAAAAGGAATCCTGAATCCAGTTAAAAGATCCAAGATTCTAGGCAAAATGAAAAAAGACAAAGCAGGAATAATATTTTTACAAGAAACCCACCTAACAGACGTGGAACACAATAAACTCAGTAGACAAAGGTTTAAAATGATCTCTTCATCTTCATATAAGTCAGGGAGGAGGAGGGGAGTAGCGACATTGATATCAACCAAAATTACATTTGAAAAAAAATCAGAACACAAAGATAAAGAAGGGAGATACAGTTTGGTAACTGGACGGCTAGAGGGAGAAGATATCACCCTGCTGAATGTGTATGCTCCCCCAGGGGCTAACTGGAAATTTTATAAAAATGTATTTGATCTAATGATAACTAAAGCTCAAGGTTTAGTGATATGCGGTGGGGACTTCAATCTTAGACTGAATCCATACTGGGATGCTTCTGGTAATTCTCCACATCAATATAACACCCAAAGCAGGAAGACTCGGATGCTACTAAAAGAAATGGGAATCTGTGATGTGTGGAGGGAACTCAACCCCAATGTAAAAGACTATACATTTTACTCAACTCCACATTCATCTTACTCAAGGGTTGACTATTTTTTTATGTTTAATAGAGACATTGGAAGAGTAGAAACATGTAAAATAGGACTGATGGATCTCTCTGACCACAGTCTGATCTACATGGACTTAAATATCCAAAAATACACAAATAATACATTTTCTTGGAGGTTAAATTCAAATGTCCTGAAAGGACCATTGAAAGATGAATTGGAATCAGATATTCTCAGATATTTGGAAGAAAACGATAATGGAGAAGTATCCCCTTTAATACTGTGGGATGCGTGCAAAGCTGTAATAAGAGGAAAGATTATTGCAAAACTGGCAACCCAAAAGAAACTAAGACAAGAAAAACTATCAACATTAGAGTCAGAAATTAGGAACCTAGAAAAAGAACACAAAGGCAACACTCATTCTACTGACTCGCTCAAGATTAAGGAAATTAAAAACCAAATAAATGAGATCTACACAATAGAAATCCAGAAGAAACTTACATTTTTGAAACAAAAATACTATGAAGCAGGCAGTAAATCGGCAAAATTGCTAGCCTATAAATTGAGGAAACATCAAACAGAAAGAGCAATCTACAAAATCAGACACCCAGTATCAAAGGAAATAAAATTCAGAATTCAGGATATTCTTAAAAGCTTCGAGAATTACTATAAGAACTTATACTCCCACAAAAAACATAAAAACGCATCCGAGGCATTCCTAAACACATTAAACCTTCCCCAACTTACGGAGTCACAAAATAAAACACTACTGTCAGAAATACATCCTAAAGAATTGGAAAAAGCAATTATGAAACTTAAAGCTAACAAATCCCCAGGAGCTGATGGCTATACAGCAGAGTGGTACAAAACCTTTAAACAGCAACTATCTCCTCTCCTCCTGAAAACATTTAATTATGTCCTCCACACAGGGGAAATCCCCCCTCCTGGAGAGAAGGGGTCATTGCAGTTATACCTAAACCTGAAAAGGATAAACTAGAGTGCTCCAACTACAGACCAATCAGTGTACTAAATCAGGACTATAAGCTTTTTACCATTATCCTTGCCAAAAGGTTAGAAAATATACTGACAGACCTAATTCATTTAGACCAAACAGGTTTTATAAGACAAAGACAGACACAAGACAACATTCGACGCACTTTACACATAATTCATCATATAAAAAAATATAACTTAAATGCAGTCATATTGGGATTAGATGCTGAAAAAGCATTCGATTCGGTTGACTGGTCTTTTCTATATAGAATCTTATCCAGTTTCAATTTTCATAACAACTTTATTAGAACTATACAGGCATTATATAAAAAACCAACAGCTAAAATAAGGATTAACGGTAATTTATCATCATCTTTTGAACTGGAAAGAGGATGTCGTCAGGGCTGCCCCCTGTCTCCACTGCTCTTTGCAATCTTCATAGAACCTCTGAGCCAATGGATAAGACAAAATCAAAAAATTCAAGGTATTACACTTGGTCAGAAGGAACATAAAATAGCACTCTTTGCTGATGACATTTTAATATACCTAGGGCAGCCGGACACTTCTTTACCAGAACTAACCTCAGTTTTTTCAGAGTATGGAGATTTATCGGGGTACAAATTAAACATGCATAAAACCCAAATTTTAACATTCAACTATGACCCAAATCATTATTCACTAAGCAAACTCAAAACTAACTGGGAGTCGGAATCTATGAAATATCTGGGGGTCAATATCCCGAAACAACTCAACAAAATTATATCACTAAACTATGATCCACTGGTGACAAAAATAAAATCTGACCTAGCAAGATGGAATATGATACCATTCTTGGGTACTGCACAAAGAATTGAAGCAGTCAAAATGAATATACTTCCACGTCTTCTATACCTTTTCCAATCAATACCGGTAGAACCTCCCAAAAAAACATGGCAGGAGCTGGACAGAAGGATCTCAAGATTCATATGGCAGGGCAAGAGACCTAGAATCAGATATAGAACCCTACAGCTAAACAAAGACAAAGGTGGGCTCGCGCCGCCAAATATCAGGGACTACTTTAAAGCCGCACAAATTAAAACTTTAGTAGAGATATGTAACCCAGTCTACACTGCACAATGGAAGGAGATCGAATGCCAAATAACAAGTGACATCCCCCTACAGACGATAATAGGGAACAATGCCTTACCTAAGCTTTTGAATAACACTAACCCGTGGATAGAGACCCCACTAAAAATTTGGTTTAAGATAGTCAGAGAGAATCAAACTAAAGAGCCCTATCGACTTCTGCAATGGATTGCCTATGATCAAGACTTTACTCCTAATAAAACAGACACCAGATTTAAAAAGTGGAAGGAGAAAGGGCTGATAAAATATTACAATTTTTTTAAAGGGCAAATCTTAAGAAGTTTTGAAGATTTGAAAAAACAAGGCCTAATAAATCAAGACCTTTACAGGTTCTTCCAGCTTAGACACCACATAAACAATATACTTAAAAAGGAGGATTTGGAAAGGGCCCAGTCAGGTGTTCTGAAGGTCTTCTTAATGGCATATAAAGGGATCCCAGGGATCAGATACATTTCTAAAATATACCAAGGTCTTCAAGACTTAAAAGGAGACAACACATCTTATATAAAAGAGAGATGGGAAAAAGAGGGGAATTTCACTTTACAACTGGAAATATGGGAAAAGCTAAATAAACAGCAATGGAAAAGTACCTCATCCCTGCAGTGGAGAGAATTTGGATGGAAAAACTTGGTAAGATTTTTCAGAACACCTGCACAAAACAAATTTACCCATAAGGGATTGAACTGTTGGCGCTTGTGTGGTGAAAAGACTGCAAATCATTTTCATGTGTTTTGGTCATGCCCAGTTATCCACCAATATTGGACCAATATACAGACAATATTGGGGAAAATATTCAAAATAACAGTTCCCTTTTCTTTTGTAACTTTGTATTTGGGTTTACTACCGGACTCACTGGAAAGACGAGGAGAAAAATACTTATTCAATGTTTTAATATTGGCAAGCAAAAAAGCTCTAACTAAAAAATGGATGTTGAAGGACTGTCCTACACCTGAAGATTGGATTAACGTGATCCAAGACATTTACTCGATGGAAAAGTTGACATTCGCACTGAGACAAGACATGGATGGGTTCATGAACTTTTGGCAACCCTGGATCGCATATGTGTCTTCCATTAGATCTAATCTTTGACAAATACCATTTCAATAATGGCTCCTCTCTTCGTTCCAACGCTACTCAGATGCTCTTTTACCTTTATTTACTTACTTTTTCTTTTTGTTTGTTTTTTGCTGGTTTGTTTGGTTTTTTTTGTTTTTTGTTTGTTTTTTGTTTTTTGTTTTTTTTCTCTTTAATTTCACTTTTTCTTTCACTTTAAAAAAAAAAAAAGGGGGTGTTGTAAGAATTATTCTTCCAATGCTGTCAGATATCAGAAAATAAGGGAACATGTGATGAAAATGTAAACAATGCATTGCTGTAACGACCTGTGTACCCTTTACAAAAACTTAAATAAAAAAAAAAAAAAAAAAGTTTGTCTAATACCATTTACAAAATAAAATTTATATTAATTTAACTGAAAAGGTAGCATTTTGTGCAAAAATATAATTGCAGAGACTGACATTGTGATTGCGATTAAATTAATTGCGGAGCCCAAATGAGCATTTTCATGACAAACTTTAACTTTTACACCCTACATTTTAACACAAATACGCCACTTTAAAACAATAACTAGGTTCCAAGGTTGTCATAGCCAGGAGCAGCACTGGGGTTAAGCTCCCAGTGCTCATAAAATGCTCCTTATGACGTGCGTCTCGAAAAGCCTCTGACAACTAAGTCCAACTCCTAGCCTGCCCGTGTGGTTTAGTCTCTAAGCCCGGCGGAACTGCTTTTACTAATAGGAGAAGGGGCGAGGGCAGATCTCTGGCGCCTTAAAACCAGATGCTTCGGGTAGATGGTGGCTCGTCAACCTGGGAAGGTAGCCCATCTAGGGGAAGGTAAACCCTGATTTCAAACCTCCACTGCCTTGCAGCACACCCGGTCACAGAAAAGGCTTCGGGAGTCAACTCTGAGGAAAAATCCAGAGTCGGAGTCCCTAAGGCAGTTCTCTGTTGTGCTCAACATCGTTCTGGCAGCTCCTGCGACGGCGCTGGTGCCAAACTGTAGCAGCCCTGCTGTTCCTTTGGACTCATCAGTGACGTGGAGAGGGGGTACATGCTGCATGGGCAACATCTTGTCCTCCATATCTTCCTGCCCAGGCTTGAATCCTACCAACGCCCAACGCTGGAAGGTAGAACACCGGATCACTGGAGAGGACACTCCAGCTTCGCCTTTGGCGTAGACAAAACATGGGGAATGACAGTTTCTGGTTATAAGCCACCGCTCAATTGGCGTAGAGCACGGCGCCAGGGGTTGTTCCCGACGGTGGGAGGGATCATCGGATCTCACTGGACAGCTACCGCCCGCCTCAAGCTGGGCAGCCCCCAGCCAATAAGGTGTTGTCCCGCCACAGCTTGCTTTCCTCATTGGGTGCATGGGGATGAGGAGAAGTCCGAACGGCAGGCTGAGAACCTTCGCACCAGGCAAGACAAAAAAACAAAAGAGACCAACTCTAAAACTGGGAACTTGGAACGTCCGCACTATGATGACAGGACTCGCTGCTAACCTCAAGGACATCAACGACACCAGGAAGACTGCCATCATCAATAATGAGCTGAAGAGACTGGAAGTGGATATCGCCACTCTCCAGGAAACACGGTTGGCTGACGCAGGCACACTGAGAGAGAAGGACTACATGTTCTACTGGCAGGGAAAGGGCAGTGACGAACACAGGGAACACGGAGTGGGCTTCGCAGTGAAGAACACCTTGCTGAAGATGGTGGAACCAGGCAGCAATGGCTCTGCACGACTCCTCACCCTCCGCCTCAACACCACTCAAGGCCCAGTCACCCTCGTCAGTGTGTATGCCCCAACACTGACAGCCACACCAGAGGCAAAAGACAAGTTCTACGAGAATCTCGCAACAACTGTCAGGATCATCCCCAACTCAGAACAACTCATTCTCCTTGGAGACTTCAATGCCAGAGTAGGTGCTGACCACGACTCCTGGCCCTCCTGTCTTGGACCATTTGGCGTGGGCAGAATGAACGACAACGGACAGCGGCTGCTCGAGTTCTGCACATATCACGATCTGTGCATCACAAACTTGTTCTTCAAGACCAAGCCCCAACACAAGGTTTCCTGGCGACATCCGCGCTCAAAGCACTGGCACCAGCTGGACTTGATCCTGACCAGGCGCACCTCACTGAAGAACGTGCTCATCACCCGTTCATTCCAGAGTGCAGATTGCGACACAGACCATTCATTGGTGTGTTGCAAGGTCAAGCTGCGGCTGAAGAAATTCCATTGTGCTAGACAGCCTGGAAAGGCACAGATTGACACCAGCAAGATGGCCCAACCAGAACTTGTTGAGCAGTTTGCCTCCACCTTTGAAAAGGAACTTGGTGTACCACAAGAAGGAGAATCTGCAAAGCAGAAGTGGGAAGAGCTGCGAAACACCATCCACCGCACAGCCTTGGCTACCTTTGGGAGGAAGACCTCGAAGTCACAGGACTGGTTTGATGCCAAGTTGAACGAAATGACCCCCGTCATTGAAGCCAAGCGCTCAGCACTTGCTGAGTACAAGAAGTACCCAAACGAGAAGAATCTCCAGATTCTCAGGGCTGCGAGAAGCAAAGTTCAGCAGACTGCTCGGCGCTGTGCCAACGAGTATTGGACTCAGCTCAGCCAAGACATTCAAACCGCTGCCATAACAGGGAACATCCGTGGTATGTACGATGGCATCAAGAAAGCACTTGGTCCGGCTCAGAGCAAGACAGCCCCCCTCAAATCCTCCACTGAGGAGATGATCACAGAAAAGAACAAGCAGATGAAGAGATGGGTGGAACACTACTCTGACCTCTACTCCAGACAGAACACCATGACACCGTCAGCCCTTGATGCCATCGACTGCCTGCCATCCATGGACGAACTTGATGCCAAGCCAACCATCAACGAACTCAGCAAGGCCATTGATAGCTTGGCCGCTGGCAAGGCACCCGGCAATGACGGCATACCCCCCGACCTGATCAAGCACTGCAAGACCGCCTTACTGCTGCCATTGCATGATGTCCTCTGCCAGTGCTGGAAGGAAGGTGCCGTACCACAGGACATGAGGGACGCCAAGATCATCACCCTCTACAAAAACAAAGGGGAGAGAAGCGACTGCAACAACTACAGGGGCATCTCCCTCCTCAGCGTTGTTGGCAAAGTCTACGCACGAGTTGTTCTCGTTCGTCTACAGAAGCTTGCCGAACGTGTCTACCCCGAGTCTCAGTGTGGCTGCCGCGCTGAGCGATCAACGGTAGACATGATATTCTCCATCCGCCAACTCCAGGAGAAATGCAGAGAACAGAACATGCCCCTATACGTCGCCTTCATCGACCTCACCAAAGCGTTCGATATGGTCAGCAGAGAGGGCCTTTTCAAGATCCTGCCAAAGATAGGATGCCCACCAAAGTTGCAAAGCCTCATCGAATCGTTTCACACCAACATGCAGGGGATAGTGCAGCACGACGGCAACGTCTCAGAGCCATTCAACATACGCAGCGGAGTGAAACAGGGCTGTGTACTTGCGCCAACCCTCTTTGGGATTTTCTTTGCTATGCTCCTGAGGCATGCCTTCAGCACAGCAACAGAGGGAATCTACCTGCACACAAGATCTGACGGCAGGCTTTTCAACCTCGCCCGCCTGAAAGCCAGAACCAAAGTACGCGAGGCTCTAATCAGAGACATGCTGTTCGCAGACGGCGCTGCAGTCGCAACCCACACACAGCAGGAGCTTCAGACCCTGATGGACCGCTTCTCCCAGGCATGCAAGGACTTCGAGCTTACCATTAGCCTGAAGAAGAGTAACGTCTTGGCGCAAGGCACGGAAGCACCACCAACCATCACCATCGACGACTACGAGCTGGAGGTCGTGAATCAGTTCACGTACCTGGGGTCCACGATCAGCAACAACCTCTCCCTTGATACAGAGATCGACAAGAGGATTGGAAAATCAGCCTTCACACTCGCTCGCCTCACCACACGAGTGTGGGAGAATCCCAGACTCTCTGTCAAGACGAAGATGGCAGTGTACAACGCCTGCGTCATCAGCACACTGCTCTATGGGAGTGAGACGTGGACAACATACGCCCGGCAGGAAAAGAAACTGAACTTCTTCCACTTGCACTGCATTCACCACATCCTGGACATATCCTGGCAGGACAAAGTGCCCAACACAGAAGTTCTGTCCCGCGCCGGCCTTCCCTCCATGTTCACTCTACTCAGGCAGCGCAGGCTCCCGCTGGCTAGGCCACGTTCACCGTATGGAGGATGGCAGAATTCCCAAAGACATCCTCTACGGAGAACTGGCGACTGGCAGGAGAGACGTTGGCCGCCCACAGCTGCGCTTTAGAGACGTCTGCAAGAGAGACATGAAGGCCCTGGAGATCAACACAGAGCGCTGGGAGGACCTTGCAACGGACCGCTCCAAATGGAGAGGCACCCTGACCAGACAGCTCAAGGCGGGTGAAGAGACTGACTGCTGCAGCAGATGAAAATAGGATCCGCAGGAAGAACCGCCACAGACCCAGCAGCACGGACACCACCCACAAGTGCGACCTGTGTGACAGAGACTGCCATTCGCGCATCAGCCTGTTCAGCCACAGGCGGTGCTGTTCCAGCAGAGTAGACGTTTAGGATTCTCTTCCATGGTCATCATAGACGGACGGAGGCCGACATTTTCATAAATATTCTGGTTCAACTAAAAAAGTTAGTGTACGGGCTGTCTTCAAATTCTTAACTGAATTTGAGAATACAAGTTATAATAATTTAAAACTACTTCAAACAACTTTACAACTTGTCTTCAAGTTCAGCAAACTTAAAATTTTAAGACGTGCTGGATACGACAGGTGGGGCAAAAAATTAATACAATGTACTATTGTGATACTTTGCGTTCATGATACTGTGTCGATTCAGAGAAACCACTATGACGATACCTAAAGTATTAAATGTTGCAGGAACAAATTCAGTTTTTTGGGTACCAGAGTAATAAAAAAATCAACTGACTTTTCAATCCATTAGATGGTGCTAAATGCTCACTGTCTTGTTAGGCCAGTATAGCAAAGGAGAGACTCCTGAGATCCAGCCAGGAGTTGAACAGGACAGATCGTGATGAGAAATCACATTATTTGACAATTGTAATACGCAGAGTATTGCAAGATCATGATAATATTATATTGCAACCCAAGTATCGTGATAATGTGATATTGTGGTGCTTCTAGTGATTTCCACCCCTACTGGACTTGAACTTTTCTATGGTGAAACAGCTAGTTACTTTTTGCAGAAATTAGTTGGTAAAGCTGTAATTTCCCAGTTTGGGATCAATAAAGTACATCTATCTATCTATCTATCTAAAGAAAATGAATGAATGAATGAAGACAGATTTTTACCTAAATTGATGAGACCAACCACTCAGTGTACTGACAGACTTTTATACCATTACATAGACAGCCAGCAACACTTCCTGTGTTGCTGGCTGTCTGTGGTTTGTTCTTTGGTTAGCTCTCCTCATTCTCCTGAGGATTTTGCCTTTAAATTGTATTTTAGTCACTTTTTTCCATCTACTGTTAGCTCTCACTTCTGTTTATCAAGCCTCTTGCACCTGTGCGTGCACTCAGTGTCATCAACTCACCCTCTTTAGCCTTCTGTTCACCTTTCATCGGGTGTTTGTGTTAGCTTCGGGTTAGCCACTAGCTATGGCTACTAGCTCTCCTTCCCCTTCTCCTCTGGTGTGCTCTCTCTGTCAGAAGTTTAGCTACACCTCTGCCTCTTTTAGTGATAACGGTAAATGTAATAAATGTTGTCTTTTTGAGGTGCTCGAGGCAAGGTTGTCTGATTTGGAATCCCGGCTCCACTGCATTGAAACACCGTCTGCGCCAGTTAATCTTGACGGACGTCCCTTAGCTGCAGCGGAGCTCCCTAGCATAGGGCCTGCTAGCAGTCCTCCGGTCCTCCTCAGCAGCGAGGAGACTGGGTGGGTGACGGTGAGAAGGAAGCCTAGTCACAAAGCCCCGGTTAACCATCAACCTGTTCATGTTTCTAATCGTTTTTCCCCACTCAGCGACACACCCGCTGAGAAAAAAACTCTGATCATTGGCGACGCTGTAGTCAGAAACGTGAACCTAGAGACTCCAGCGGCCATAGTCAAATGCATTCCTGGGGCCAGAGCAGGCGAAATCGAGTCAAATTTGAAAATGCTGGCTAAAAGTAACTATAAATACTCCACAATTGTTATCCACGCCGGCATTAACGACGTCCGACTCCAGCAGTCGTAAGTCTCAAAACTTAACATGAAATCGGTGTGTGACTTTGCCAAAACAATGTCTGCCTCTGTAGTACTCTCTGGGCCCCTCCCCAGTCTGACCAGTGATGACATGTTTAGCCGCTTGTCATCCTTCAACCGCTGGCTGTCTGTATGGTGTCCTGCAAACAATGTGGGCTACACTGACAATTGGAGCTCATTTTGGGGAAAACATGGTCTTATTAGACGAGACGGCATCCATCCCACTTTGGATGGTGCGTCTCATTTATCTAACAATCTGGAATCATTTTTATCCAAATTTCCAAAACACTGACAACTCAGAGTTGGGACCAGGAAGCAGAGTCGCAGTCTTACACGCCTCTCTGCAGCTCCTCTTCATCCGCCACCTCTCAACTTAGCCCCTGTCTTCCCCAGAGAATCATTGTCTGCTCCCTCCAAAGTAAATAAAAATATAATGTATCGAGTATCGCAGTCCACTCGCACTCCACCTGCGATACTCGCAGGTGGAGCTTCGAATCTCAAGCGCTGAAGATGACGTCACCAGCCTACAATTAAAGGTGCAAACATTGGAATTAAAAAATAAACGTCTGGAAGATAATGTCCTGGACTTAGAATCCCGGTCGAGACGGAATAATTTGAGGCTGGTGGGCCTCCCAGAGGGAGCGGAGGGACGGGATACATGTTCCTTTTTGGAAAAGTGGATTCCAGAAGCGCTAAACAACGCGGATCTGCAGTCATCGGTCGTCTTAGAGAGCGCTCACCGAATCGGCCCACCGAGAGATAATAAGACACCACTGAGGACGCTGATTATGAAGTTCCTCAGCTACAGAGACAAGATGACGGTCACCAACGTGGCACGAGCTAAAGGGGAAATCAAATACCAGGATCAACAGGTGCGGTTCTACCCAGATTTGGCCACAGGAATTCAACAATTAAGGAAACAGTTTGACCCCGCCCGTAAAGAGCTGCGCAACCTCGGGATTCGTCACGGAGTGATTCATCCGGCAAGACTGCTGGTCACATATAAAGGGAGAACTCATATCTTCAAGACCCCTCAGGAGGCGCAGGAGCTTATCAAGCAGATCCAAGATGAGACTGGTGGGAGCTAAGCATGAAGCAAGAACAAGATATAAAGGTAGAATATTTAAGCATTTGTACAAGTATCTGACTGATCTGAAACATATAGCATGTCTACAAAATATAGATTGTATTATATATATAAAAAAAAAGCTATGATGTACAAAGTTGCTATAAAATTTTGGAGTTAAGTTGGAAAAACTACAGAAGAGAGTTAATGTCATGTCATTAAAAGTAGTAGAGTCAGGGTGAATGAGAGGAGAAAAGAGTGAATGGTTTGACTGATCCTCGCGGGTGTGGAGCAGTCACTGGCTATAGCGGGAGACGGAATTTTTTTTTTTTGATTTTGGGGGGATTACCACGAATGTGGGGAGGGGGAATTTGTTTTTGTGTAGTTTGTGGAATGAATGTTCAACCATCCATGTTTTTGCTTCTCTGTATGAGCATGTTTATTTTGCAAGGTAATCTCAAACTCTTTATTGATCATAAACCAAAGCGTTAATCTTAATTTAACTTCATGGAATTGCAGAGGTCTACAAAATCTAAAAAAAACTTAAACAAGTTATGAATAAAATAAAAGACATAGGTTCAAAAATTGTGTTTTTACAAGAAACTCATCTAATAGAGGAGGATGTAAAAAGAATTAGGAGAAGATGGCAGGGAAATGTGTTCACCTCATCATTTTCATCCCGAGCCAGGGGAGTAATGACTCTCATACATAAAACAGTTCCATTTCAAGTGAAAAATGTAATTGGAGATAAATTAGGAAGATATCTAATCATCCAAGGATCTTTGTTATTAGAAAATATAAATCTGGTGAACTTATACGGTCCCAATATAGATGATCAAAACTTCTTCGTTAATTTATTTCTTACTTTAGCATCACTCACAGGGCAACATATAATAGCAGGGGATTTTAATTGTACATTGAATCCCAGTATAGATAGATCAACAGGACTGGACTGTACGCACAATGGATGCAGGATGACCATTAATCATTTTATGAAAGAATTGAGATTGCTAGATATATGGAGAGAAATGAAACCACAAGTCAAACCCTATTCTTGTTATTCTAATACCTACAAGACATCCTCACGTATTGACTATTTTTTGATCTCCACAGAATTAAGGTCCAAGATTCAAAACTGTTTCTATGATAACATCGTGATATCTGATCACGCACCCTGCTGTCTAATATATGTAGATAAGAAATTGACAAAGGTTCCAGGTAGGTGGCAATTTCAGCATAAATGGCTTCAGGATGAGGAATTTGTTAAGTACATAGAAAAACAGATAGCATGTATAAAGTGGGAGGCTTTCAAAGCTTTTATTAGGGGCATATTATTAGTTATACAGGTTCAAAATCTAAGAAGACTCGAGAGGAGAGAGTCCAATTGGAACGTAAAATAAAAATTCTTCAAGAAAAAGTGTATGCAGGAAGTAATCCAAAGTTAGAGAACGAATTACTGATT
This sequence comes from Pholidichthys leucotaenia, assembly GCA_020510985.1. NCBI lineage: Eukaryota > Metazoa > Chordata > Actinopteri > Cichliformes > Pholidichthyidae > Pholidichthys > Pholidichthys leucotaenia. Next base: position 86,689,028 of record CM035839.1, on the reverse strand, counting down.
CTGAGAGCTGAATATGACAAAAAAAATCAGCGAATAGAGCTGCCTCGAGTCTTCTAAGATTGAAGCAAACTTTTTATGAACAAGGTGAAAAATCAGGGAAATTATTGGCATGGCAGATTAAACAATTAGAATTTAAAACACCAATAACCAGTATTATAAGTAACTGTCATATCCGGCTCTAGGGAGCCGGGCAATCAGAGCCAGGGACAAGCCAGTGAGTCGAGATGTTTTATTCTGGGTAAGGGATAAGGGATGAGGAGAGCACAGACACTCATACAGACGTACATTCTCAGGCTGCACAGCGCAGGGGTAGGTAGCTCGTACCGGACATGGGGGTAACAAGACGTGCATACTCACAGCGGGATACAAACACCGGAATGCTGCAAGGGGAGTTGAGGCTGACACCAGACGAAGGGGCTTCAGCCTAGCAGTGCTTATGTCGCAGCCCCGAATGATCGAAGCTGCTCCTCTTTATACTCATTAACAGCGCCCCAGCTGATGAGGATTAATTGGCCCCAGCCGTCCCGTGACACTGACAGCTGGGAACCAGCTGAGGCACTGCCCAATGAGAGGCAGGGATAAAAGGAGCATGGGCTGAGCGCCGAGCCGGCGTCTCACCCCATGGTGACAGAGCCTCCCCCTCACGGTCGGGCTCCCGAACGACCAGGAACATCCCAGCCCCCCCCCCCCCTCCCCACCTAGGGTGGGCGGAAGGGAGGCAGGACCGGAGGGGAAGATGCAAAGGGAAGGACAAAAAAAAAAAAAAACAATAGACCAATGTAGGGCAGCAGGGCAGAGAAAAAAAAACCCAAATACAATACCCTACAACACAGGGAAAAGGATTAACCCAGAGCACAGTTAGGGAGAAAACTGAGTTAGGACACAGGTAGGGAAAATACCAAATATGACTACAGACAGCATACAAATAACGTATAGATCGGGGCAAAAAAAGAAAACCAAAAACCCACCAAAAAGGTGGCAGGAATGAATAAAGCAATCAGAGTATAGTTAAGGGGAACAAAACACACTACTCCATAATGCACCAACAAGACAAAGGTCAGGACAAAAAATGATGAAAAACGCTGTGCATGGATACTAAAGAAAACAAAACACACAGCACTGAATATATAAAAGATCACCTAAAGAAACAGAGGTGACAAGGACAAATGGGTAATAATGAAGTACGGTTAAGTGGGAATGAAACACATTACTTCAAACAATAACAAACACAGTCAATGTTAAAGTCGGGGCTAGGGAAGGCCCCCCACGAGGATAATAAGACAGAATGGGGTGATCACAGAGTATGGTTGAACAGGAAACCACACGCATACTCCATGATGCACCGACGAGGCCAAGGCTAAGGTAAGGATGAATGAAAACGCTGAGTAAAGATAAGAAAATGCAATACACAGCGCGATACATAAGGTGAGTCACCAAGAGGAAAAAAAGGTGACAGGGTAACAGGATAACAATACGATAAAAATGCTGAGTATGGTTAAAAAAAAACAACACACAGCACAAAAACATATATTCCCCTAATGGACAAAGAAACTACACCCGAGTGACTTCAATAATAATAAAAGAAGTAAAGGACACCCGAGGAGACGGCAGGCAGAGTCCAAAACGGCCGGAATTGTTCTGGTAATCTCCCCGCCCATTGTCCAGTTGGCAACCCGGGGAAGAGAAATGTTCGGACGGCGAACTCTGGGCCCAGATCCCAGGAATCCAGTCCAACGGCTGCCGAACCAGGCCGCCCAAAGGCAAACACAGACCAGTGGGGGGAAACCAGATCGCCGAACCGAAAGTTTTGCGGGTCGGGTCGTCGACCCGCATCACTCAACCACCAGGACCGTTGAGACGGACGAAGGGTCAGAGCGGATCCCGGTGGAAGAGGCTCAGGGGAGAGCCGATGACGAGGGCGGCGGGCCTCAGGGAAACGGCCACCTCCTCACCGGACCTGGACAACACTGGGGCAGCACCCACGTCGGACCCCGATCGGGCCTCAGGCGAACCCACGTTGGACCCCGATTGGGTCTCGGGCGAACCCACGTTGGACACTGCACCAGAACCGACCTCCAACGTTGAACCCGGACCCTCCAGCACCACGAGGAACAGCAACTCCTCGCCGGTGACCCTGGAAGAAGGCTCAGAAGAGAAAACAGAACCGGGATCAGGATCACCAGCAGCGCCAGAACCCGGCGAGACGAGCTCAGACACAGCGGGCGGCTGCACCCTGCTCGTCTCCCCTGGAGATAGGCTGAAGTGCTCAAAGATAAAAAGAGAGAAAAGAAAGGAGAGCACTCGCCTGATCTCGGGTTCTGACGCCGTCCAGGACTGCGAAGATCCAGGATCCGTCGTCAGGAGGTCGTTGTCAGGCTCCCATCTAGCCGCGTCGGGCCCCGCAGCCAGCACGATGGTCAGCGCAGCTTGAGATCCCTCCAGCTCAGGTAACCCCGCCGACGACCCACTCGGCGTGAAGCCAGAAGAATCTCGTCCCGCTGGACCGAACCGCTCCTCCGTGGAGACCCAGGGACGCTCAGTCGTCAGCGTAGACTCCACGCAGCAGTCAGTCCCCCTCCTCCGTCCGCAATGTAGCAGCGGAACCACAGGCCCTCTCCATATCCCACCACGTTGACCCGGAGCCGGGGACCGCTCGGCGGAGAGAGACACAGAGGATGCGGGATTAGGAATACAGGTTACAGCAGGTGGGGAGAGTTCAGGGAGCTGCGAACCCTGAACTTCTCCTCCAGGGATGTGACAGAGCAAATCATTAAGCAGGTGTGAAAAAACAATGACTTGCCTGCCCCCTGGAGGTTGAGTATCGCCTGCTGTAGTGGAATCTGCTTCTTCCTCTCCCCGCCCGGCGATAACGGAGGACCCCCCGGGAATTCGTCTGAGGATCGCTCGCGTTGTCTCCAGCAGAGAGCTCACCAGGCCGGGATTCCAGGCACACACAGCGGTCAGGAAGCGCGTCGAGGAGGAGGGGGAAACAGCCGGGGTGAGCCAGCCCGAATGTCCAGGAATGACAGCGGGGGAACGAGGCTCAGGGGACGAGGCTGTAGAATCTCCACACTGACGAGGCGAAGGGATGACAGCTGCGTGGGAGGAACGGTCCTGACGATGACCCAGAACTGGATCCGGACGAGGTTCGTGCAGAGGTGACTCGGCGATGTGATGACGACTACTCCCAGGGGACGAAGCGAGGGGGAAACCCAGGATTCGCCGCTCCAGATCGGAGATCGAGACGAGGAAGGCGTCGAGCACGGGAAAGCTTCGTAGCCCTGAAGTCCTCACCATCAATCTCACTGCCGCCGCCACATGCCTGAAGGTGGTGACAGGGAACACAGTAGAGCTCGCGACAGCCACTCGACCCCGGACATAACTGCTGTCAGCTGCGGCTCCTTGAAGGGAATCCCGAGTGACGTGGCGCAGGTCGGGGGAAGTCCTCTGGTTGGCGCGAACTCCCGGACTGGAATGGCGGCAGGAACGGGACTCCGAAGCGGGGAAAGACGTCGCCCACTTCGACTCCCTGCCGGGATTTCCATCCACCCCGTGGAGCTTCTCTCGCTGTGTACCTGCAGCGTCTATCCTGGCACTGTCCTCCAGATGGTACAGAGAGTGAGGGTGACAGTCCAGGAGTTCCTCAGCACGGCCCGGATGCCAGCGTCTCGCGTTGGAGGCGTCGTGCAGGGTGAAGAACGTCCCGTCGACAGCCTCCGAGATGGACCTCAGCTCGTCGCCCTGGTGCCGGAAGTGACTCCTGGGAAACGGCATGCTAGCAGCGCTGACACCCGGACAGAAAGGTACATTTCCACGGCGACTCACGGCCGCCGGCAACTCTTCTGGCTGCGACATACTGTCATATCCGGCTCTAGGGAGCCGGGCAATCAGAGCCAGGGACAAGCCAGTGAGTCGAGATGTTTTATTCTGGGTAAGGGATAAGGGATGAGGAGAGCACAGACACTCATACAGACGTACATTCTCAGGCTGCACAGCGCAGGGGTAGGTAGCTCGTACCGGACATGGGGGTAACAAGACGTGCATACTCACAGCGGGATACAAACACCGGAATGCTGCAAGGGGAGTTGAGGCTGACACCAGACGAAGGGGCTTCAGCCTAGCAGTGCTTATGTCGCAGCCCTGAATGATCGAAGCTGCTCCTCTTTATACTCATTAACAGCGCCCCAGCTGATGAGGATTAATTGGCCCCAGCCGTCCCGTGACACTGACAGCTGGGAACCAGCTGAGGCACTGCCCAATGAGAGGCAGGGATAAAAGGAGCATGGGCTGAGCGCCGAGCCGGCGTCTCACCCCATGGTGACAGTAACGGACAGGCAGTTGTAGATCCTTAAGAAATTAATAGTGCCTTTAGAGATTATTATGAAAAACTATATGATACAAAAAATGAAACTGACTTAACAAAACTAAATGGGTTTTTGGACGGATTATCTATACCGTGTATTCCAAATGAAAATAGGGAGCTACTGGAGTCAAAAATTAGTCAAGAAGAAGTTGGGCTAGCCATTGATAATATGAAATCAGGAAAAAGTGCGGGACCAGATGGTCTTCCAGTTGACCTCTATAAAAAATTTAAGAATAAATTAATAAAACCATTTTTGGAAATGGTTTTAGAAGCATTTCAAAATAGTAATTTACCACCATACATGAATAATGCCTTAATTATACTGTTGCCAAAACCAGGTAAACCCTCTAATAAATGTGAAAACATGAGACCAATAAGCCTATTAAATGCTGACCTTAAGATAATCTGTAAAATTTTAGCAAGACGACTACAAGAAATATTACCAAATATTATTAACCGAGATCAGAATGGCTTTATAATGGGAAGACAAGGCTTCCATAATGTAAGAAGACTATTTAATATTATTTATTCTAATAAAGAAGCACCAGATACAGCTCTCCTATCATTGGACGCTGAAAAGGCCTTTGATAGGGTCGAATGGCCCTTTCTTTTTGAAGTCCTACAAACGTTTGGACTTGGAAATAATTTTATAAAATGGGTTCAGATAATATACAATAATGCTACAGCAGAAATCCTAACAAACAGCAATATCTCAAAATCAATAAAAATCAATAGAGAATGTCAACAAGGCTGGCCACTTTCACCTTTACTGTTTACTATGGCAATTGATCCTTTAGCGATGGCAGTACGTCTACATCCACAAATATATGGAATTAAAGTAGGACTAACAGAACATAAAATCTCCGTGTATGCCAATGACATAATTTTGTTTATGTCGAATCTTAAAAAATCAATTCCAACCTTGTTAAATTTAATAAAGAACTTTGGGGAAATATCAGGATATAAAATAAATAAAACTAAATCTTCAATATTAATGCTAAATGAGACCCAGAGAAATCACCCAGCTCCTGGGTGATATTAGGCGCCTGTCGGCTGCCGCGTCATTAGTGTGCGCTTAACATGAGCGCACCTAATGTCAAGTCAAATTCCTCATATGTGTTAAACATGCTTGGCAATAAAGTTCATTCTCATTCTCATTCTCCTGAGGGAAATCAATTCAATGTTGTAAATCAGTTTAAATATTTAGGAATTCAAATTGTGCCTAAGTTAGAATCAGTCGCCAGTGCCAACTATGAAGCCTTAATGACAGATATTAATGAGTTGCTTCAGAGATGGATGTCACTACCAATGTCGATGATCAGGAGAATTAACATACTTAAAAGTAATATCTTACCCAAATACTTTATTTATTTCAATACATTCCTTTACCACCACCTTCAGATCTATTCTCAAGAATTAAAAAAAAGTTAGTGGAATTTATATGGAACAATAGGAAGGCTAGATTACGTCTGTCCTTATTATATTTACCATTTGATCGTGGAGGTCTGAAATGTCCAAACTTTATGTTGTATTACTGATCAGCACAACTGAGGTCAATGACATATTATTTTTCATCAAATGATCCCCCTCACTGGACTGAAATGGAATCATACAATTTACCTTTACCTCTTCCCTTATTCATATACTCAGACTCGGCTAAAAAATTACTGAAACAAGTTAAAAATCCAATTGTAAAGCATATGATCAAAATATGGTGTGAAACCAAAAAATATTTAAAAGAACCACACTTATTGTCACAATTTAGCCCAATATGGGGTAATCAATATTTTACACCAGGGAGAGCGGATGCTGTATTTAAAGTATGGAATTTAAAAGAGATTCAAAAGATTCAAGACTTATATTTGTCACATTCAGATAACATAATGTCTTTGGAAGAACTGAGGATCAAATTTAATCTTAATAGAACACATTTTTTTAAATATCTTCAGCTTAGGAATTTTATTCGATCAAATCAAAATAATGCTCTCACCCGACCTACTTATTTATCCTTGGAAAAAATTTTGACGAAAGATAGTAACAGAAAGGGTATTATTTCAGAGTTTTATAACTCATTGACACTATCCTCAAGTGAAAACTCACAGAAAAGACTGAATTATTGGAAAGAAGACCTGCAAACTGAAATTTCAGAGGAACAATGGGAATTGGCTTGTACAGAAGCTCCAACCAAATCAATAAATGTACGTCTTAAATTGATACATTTTAAATGGTTAATGCGGATGTATGTTTCACCGGTGGAGTTAAATAGATATAACAAAAACATACCAGATACGTGCACAAAATGTATGGAAAGTAAAGGAACCCTATTTCATTGTTTATGGGAATGTAGAAAAATTAGAATGTTTTGGGAAGAGGTGAGGGTAACAATTGAAAAAATAATTTCAAAACACTTCATATTGAACTCTAAACTGTTTTTGTTGGGTCTGTATCCAGAAAAGCATAACTTTAATAAGAGTGAAAGAGCATTCATAGACCTCAGTTTGCTTAATGCCAAAAAATGTATTGCACTACTGTCGAAAAAGACTCATAGACCAGATGTGACTCAGTGGTTAAGACAGATGTTAACAAACCTTCCACTAGAAAGAATAACATACATACTGAAATCAAAGGAAAATGTGTTTGAGAATATATGGAGACCTTTCATTGATTATGTAAAGAAATTAAGCATAACTTCTGAAGAAGAAGGTGAATGATGTGTGTGGACCTTGTAAATTCCAAATTGGTGAATGTATAATATGTATACTTATGTAATGGATTACCTAGGCTAAACAGAGGAGCACTGTTGATGACTTGCTTTTGTTAGTGGTTGTTGGTGTTTTTAGTACATTTTTTTTCTTTTATTTTTAAATTACTTTAGTGTTAGTGTTTGATTGTGTCATGTTAGTTAAAAAAAGGTTCAATAAAAAATATTGTGGAAAAAAAAATTAAATGCGGTTTGTTAAATATTAGGTCTCTAACTCCCAAGTCTCTGCTAGTCCATGATCTGTTAATTGATCATCAGATTGATTTAATATCCCTTACAGAGACTTGGTTAGGACAAGAGGATTATGTTGGTTTAAATGAATCAACTCCCTCTGGTTATTTAAACTGTCAAAATCCCAGAAGTTCTGGTCGTGGAGGAGGAGTAGCAATAATTTACCATTCCAAATTACTAGTTAATGTTAAGCAAAAAACACGTCATCATTCCTTTGAGGGCCTGGTCCTCAGTATTGGGCATTTTAGCAATTTTAGGCTAAACCCAATTTTATTTGCCATAGTTTACCATCCTCCATCAACCTACTCAGAGTTTTTATCCGAATTTGCTGAATTCTTAGCTGATTTAGTGCTGAAATCAGATAGAATAATTATAGTAGGGGACTTTAATATACATGTAGATGTAGATACTAATTGCCTTAATATGGCATTTAATTCAATATTAGACTCGATGGGGTTTTCTCAGAAAGTAGGACATTCTACCCATTATCTCCACCATACGTTGGACCTTGTTCTGACATATGGCATAGAAACAGAAAACCTGGTAGTGTCTCCTCATAACCCTGTACTGTCAGACCATTGTCTGTTAACCTTTGATTTTACTATTTCTCACTATTTGGCTCCTAAAGAAAAATATTATTACAGTAGATGCCTCTCAGATGATGTTGTTACCAAATTTATGCAGATTGTTTCCTCTATGCCATGTGTCAACACAACGGAAATAAGCTATCGACAGCTTGCTCCTTCTGTAATTGATAGCATGGTAGATAGTGTTACAGCTTCTCTGCATCAGACTCTAGACTTGGTGGCCCCCTTAAAAAAGAAAAAATCTAATCAGAGATTTCTAACCCCTTGGTTCAACACAGAAACCCGTAGCTTAAAACAGAAGGCTCGTCAATTAGAAAGAAAATGGCACTCCACTAATTCAGATAAAATCTATTTAGCTTGGAGAAATCATCTTTTAATTTATAAAAAATCTCAGAAAAGCTAGAACGAGTTATTATTCTGCATTAATAGAAGAGAACAAGAATAATCCCAGGTTTCTTTTCAGCACTGTAGCCAGGCTGACAAAGAGTCAGGACTCTGTCAATCCTAGCATTCCCTTAGAGCACAGGTGTCAAACTCATTCCATGGAGGGCCAAGACCCTGCAGGTTTTACCTCCACCCAGTGTCTTCAACAGGTAATTTCTCTGAATTTCTTCCCACTGATTGCTGATCAGTAAAAACACCTGCTGAAGAGACTGGGTGGAAGTAAAACCTGCAGGGTCTTGGCCCTCCATGGAATGAGTTTGACACCACTGCCTTTGAGCTTACTAGTCAGGACTTTATGAACTTTTTCAATAATAAAATTTCATCAAGCAGAGATAAAATCAATCAGATTCTTCCCACCGTTAACTTAAATACAGTAACTACTACAACTCCTTCAATTGATATTTGTTTGGATGAGTTTACTCCAATTGACCTTTTAGAGTTAGACAAAATAATTTCCTCATCCAAGCCTCCAACTTGTCTTTTAGACCCTATTCCTACCAGGTTACTTCAAGAAGTCTTCCCACTTATTGGTAGCTTTATTCTTCAAATAATCAACTCTTCATTAACTTTACGCCATGTACCGCAGGCTTTTAAAATGGCTGTAATTAAACCTTTACTAAAAAAGCCAATGCTGGATCCAGGAGTTTTAGCTAACTATAGACCAATCTCTAGTCTCCCTTTCATTTTAAAAATCTTACAAAGAGTTGTTGCTACGCAATTATTTGACCACCTGCAGGGAAATAGTTTACTTGAAGAGTTTCAATCTGGGTTCAGAATCCATCATAGTACTGAAACAGCCTTAGTGAAGGTCACTAATGACCTCCTTATCGCATCTGATAATGGACTTGTTTCTGTGCTTGTCCTTTTAGACCTTAGTGCAGCTTTTGATACTATCAATCATAATATCCTACTTGATAGATTAGAACACTATGTTGGACTTAATGGAACTTCATTGCAGTGGTTTAGATCTTATTTATCTGATAGGTTCCAGTTTGTTCATGTCAATAATGAGTTTTCTTTCAACTCAAACCTCAGTCATGGAGTTCCACAGGGATCTGTGCTAGGCCCTACTCTTTTTAGTTTATATATGCTTCCCTTAGGCAACATTATTAGAAATCACTGTATACATTTTCATTGTTATGTAGATGACACACAATTATATCTGTCAATGAAGCCAGGTGATAGTAATCAATTACCCAAGTTACAGGGATGAGGATGGGGTTTGGGAAAAAAAGAGGAAACTAAGCCGGGGGTCTTGGGGGACGTAGGCCCCCAAGCCGGATCCAAGGCAGAGCCTTGGTGGGGGGTCTGGGGTGCAACGCCCCCCAGAAGCTAACGAAATCTGGTGTTTTAGAATGCTCAAATGTGGTCTTATATTTAAAGTTAAAAGTAAGTACAAATGCATTTATAGTTTACCTTTTTAATCTGCTGCTGCATCACATGTGTAATCATGTTCAATACTGTTTTGATTCAGTGTCACACTTTATTGAGAAACAGAAAATGTCACTTCCATATTTACATGCCTGTGCTACTACTCTATGAACTTATGTACAAGTCAACGTATTCTTCACATCTAATTGTGCAATTTTTTCTTCTTGGCTACCAAAGCCTGGAGCCGTTCTGTAGCCTTCCTCTTCTCTGATTTTCTGTGGGCAAGCAGTGCCTGCTTAGCTGCATTCATTCATTCATTCATTCATTCATAAATAAAGTTGCATATCAGTATATTTTAACCCCTTGAACTCTTGTGAATTCCGCGGGCGGTCACGTCTCCGCGTCTTAGTGCGTCTCAGTGCGCACTGAAAAAAAAAGCTGTATTTCTGGTCTTCCAGTACAGACACAGCCTTGTTACAACCTGAGAAAAAAGCTGTGTAATATATTCATTTTTTGTGTTATTTTTACAAAATTTTGACCTGAGCTTGAAAACACTTGGTTCTACATTTCTGTTGTGTTTTCCAGCCAGTATCTGACAGCTGTATGTTATTTGCAAGCATTTGTATCTAAAAAAACACCCAGGCGAATTTTCTTGTTACTCAGTGGCAGGAGCACTTAGAGAGATTATGACTGTTTTGCCAAAAAATTCAGAGTATTTTCTTTTAAACTAGAAAAGCACTCGGAGAGCGCAGACCTCCGCCAAGCGGCACAATTCCCCCCATACAGTGTTTGTGTGTACGTTTTCAGATTCCTTGAGCATGTAAACATATGACTAGCAATTGGATTCACAATGATTCTTTGTTTATTTGACAGGGACAGTGCAATAAACACACAATTAATCAATGACAATCAATCTGATAGTGATAGGATTAGTGGTTCAGTAGTAAAAGCATTGCCTCCTTGGCGGAGGTAATAAACTGAAGTGTTGCTGTTGTGTCCATCTCCTCCACTGACGGATGCAAATTGGGTAGACAGGTTGCCGTGGGTTTTATATTATATTATTTTGGGGTTTCGCTCCGCGGCAAACGAGAATTTAGAAGCTTCGCCGGCAGAGAGCTCGTTATTGCGCAGCGCGTATGGCTGGCCGGTGAATTTCTGCCAAATGCGCAGCTCCTATGGCTGGCCGGTGAATTTCTGCCAAATGCGCAGCGCCTATGGCTGGCCGGTGAATTTCTGCCAAATGTGCAGCGCCTATGGCTGGCCGGTGAATTTCTGCCAAATGCGCAGCTCCTATGGCTGGCCGGGGAATTTGTTTTGCGGCGGGCCCAGGCCAGCAGTGTTTTCCGCGTCCTTTTGTGCCTAAAACGTTGAAGAACGCAGAGTTTGTGTTGCAGACACAACGACCAGCGCCCTCCATTGCGCCTGCGCACATGTTGAAAATGGCTGTATGTCACAGTGTTGAATGAGAAATGCTTTAAAAAATTCCTGTATCCAGACGGTGAACCGGATCACCCCCAAAATTTAATCAGTTCTTCCTTGTACCATTTCCAACAACGCCTGAAAGTTTCATGGAAATGCGTCCAAGATTTTTTGAGTTATCTTGCTAACCAACAGACAGACAGACAGACAGACAGACAGACAAACAGACAAACCCCGGCAAAAACATAACCTCCTCCTGGCCTTTTCGGCCTGGCGGAGGTAATGAGACTAACCCCATGAAGATGCTGCAAAAGGTTGAAGAACAGCTTTTGATTTACTTTGGGCATGTTATTTTTAGCCGTTTTTAGGGAAGTTGAACAGAGTTCAACAGGTTAATATTTGAAAGATAATCTAAGAAAGTAAGTAAAACCTAAAAGATGTTTAATATTTTTATGCAATGACCATAAAGATAAATTATGTTTACTAATAAAACCAAAGATATCTTAGGAAAGGCAACCCATCACCACCCATGACAAAAAAAACTTACACATGGCATTATGTAACTCCTCCTCGTGAAACAAAAAATGATAAATTATATTCAAAATTCTTAGATTGCATTTCAAATTGTGAGAAAATATGTAATAACATAACAATCGATAATCAGCATTCAAATGCAATTAGTGTTTCAAAACAGGCATGACATGACAACTTACACATGCTATTTCATAACAAATTCATTACGCGAAAATTCTCAAGTACATTACTGATAACGAGAAAAAAATCTTACCTCGGAATGTGTCTTCCGATCACTAATTGCTGTAATCGGGGCCGATTGTGATGAACTTTGATTGACTGGCATCTGAATTTGATCGTGTCCATCGATCGTTTTGAATGCAGCACGAGCGAGTAGTTCGATCTCCTTGTAGCCACAATTTTGAGATGTTTCTGTTTTGAACAGTGCTCAACTAAGGCAACACAACCACGAGCTCCATAACTCAAGAAATCGTTGCAATAAACACACTGGGCTTTCCCTGGTACTTCACATTTCGCTATGAAGTCGGCCATTTTTTCAACCACAACTTCGGTATTTTTACCGATCTTTACAGTCATTGACACAGTTTTTTCGAGCCATTCCCAATGAAACTTGTTCCTTACCCCTTTGTCGATTTCTAAAATTCTTGCTTTGTTGTCTTTCGTGAGTTTTAGGTTCACCATTTTCACGAAATCGGGAAAACTCAGTTGATTGAACTGATTGAACTGTCCGCCATTTGCATTTCGCTCCGCGTGTTGGATATGACAAAGGAAATCTAACAAAATCGCCGACTGGTTGCTTCAATAAGTATCAGCCAATCAGTGGCCTTGTTACATTACATTACTGATCTCGCTGGGTAGCGCGTTATGCGTGGTGGATTTTAACAGCCGATCGAAAATACGACTCGCCACTCTTAACATACCTCCCCCCAGCCCCCCCCCCCCAAAAAAATTTCTCCTTGAATTTAGACGATTCACGAGAATGACCCTAGACGTGATCAAATCCGAGGAATTCCGCGGATCCACGGAGGATTCTCATCCCTGAAGTTAGATGCCTGTCTTAAGGAAATCAAAGCTTGGATGACTTGCAATTTCCTGCTATTAAATTCAGATAAGACTGAAGTCATTCTTGTTGGTCCAAAAAACCTTAGAAATACCTTTCCAAATCAAACTTTTAGTTTAGATGCGGTTACTCTTTCTCTTAATAGCTCTGTGAGGAACCTTGGAGTTATTTTTGATCAAGATCTGTCTTTCAATTCACATATTAAATTTGTTTCTAAGACTGCCTTCTGTCATTTGAGTAATATTGCCAAGATTAGGAGCATCTTGTCTCAGAGTGATGCTGAGAAACTGATCCACGCTTTTGTTAGCTCTAGATTATTGTAACTCTTTATTATCAGGTTGTCCTAAAACATCTTTAAAAAGTCTTCAGTTGATCCAAAATGCTGCAGCAAGAGTTTTAACAGGTACTAGAAAGAGAGATCATATCTCTCCGGTTCTGGCCTCCCTTCACTGGCTTCCCAGGCCCCTTTTTATTTAAAAAGATCTGATCCTACCGTATTATCGTAACAGAGCACTACGCTCCCAAAATGCAGGATTATTTGTAATACCGAGAATCTCCAAAAGTACAATGGGGGCAGAGCCTTCAGTTATCAAGCTCCTCTCCTGTGGAACCAGCTGCCAATCTGGCTTCAGGAGTCAGACTCGATCTCTGTTTTTAAGAATAGGGTTAAAACCTTCCTTTTTGATATAGCCTACAATTAGGGAGGGATCATGTGTTTCTGAACCCTCCCTTAGTTATGCTGCTAATAGGTTTAGACAGCCGGGGAACCTCCAATAATGCACTGGGGTTCACTCCTTTCTTCACTCACAATGAAATATTTATTTTTTGCTGGTCATTAACATCTGTTTGTTCTCTCCCATAGACTGAGTGCCCATTGTGCTGTTTGCTCTCTACATGTCTGTTCTTTTCATCTTCTCTATCCCCTCACCCCCAGCCAGTCGCAGCAGATGACTGCCCCTCCCTGAGCCTGGTTCTGCTGGTTTCTTCCTGTTAAAAGGGAGTTTTTCCTCTCCACCGTCGCCAAGCGCTTGCTCACAGGGGATCGCCTGATTGCTGGGGTTTTTCTGCAACTGTGGGGGTTTCCCGTACAGTTGAAAGTGCTATGAGATGACTGTTGTTGTGAAATGTCACTATATAAATAAAGTTGAATTGAATTGAATTGAGTATCTCTTGCAATATTGCATGAGCTACAGTGCATCTGGAAAGTATTCACAGCGTTTCACTTTTTCCACATTTTGTTGTTACAGCCTTATTCCAAAATGGATTAATTCATTTTTTCCTCAAAACTCAACACACAATACCCCGTAATGACAACATGAAAAAAGCTTGAGATTTTTGCAAATTTATTAAAAACAAACAAAAAAAAGAAACCACATGTACTTAAGTATTCACAGTCTTTGCCATGAAGCTCAAAATTAAGCTCAGGTGCATCCTGTTTCCACTGATCATCCTTGAGATGTTTCTTCAGCTTAATTGGGAGTCCACCTGTGGTAAATTCAGTTGATTGGACATGATTTGGAAAGGCACACACACCTGTATATATAAGGTCCCACAGTTGACAGTGCATGTCAGAGCACCAACCAAGCATGAAGTCAGAGGAATTGTCTGTAGAGTCCAAGACAGGATTGTCTCGAGGCCCAAATCTGGGGAAGGTCCCAATGATCACAGTGGCCTCCATCATCCGTAAATGGAAGAAGTTCGGAACCACCAGGACTCTTCCTAGAGCTGGCCAGCCGTCTAAACTGAGCGATCAGGGGAGAAGGGTTTTAGTCACGGAGGTGACCAAGAACCCGATGGTCACTCCATCAGAGCTCCAGCATTCTTCTGTGGAGAGAGGAGAACCTTCCAGAAGGACAATCATCTCTGCAGCAATCCACCAATCAAGCCTGTATGGTAGAGTGGCCAGATGGAAGCCACTCCTGAGTAAAAGGCACATGGCAGCCCACCTGGAGTTTGCCAGAAAGCACCTGAAGGACCCTGACCATGAAAAACAAAATTCTCTGGTCTGATGAGACAAAGATTGAACTCTTTGGCATGAATGCCAGGCGTCATGTTTGGAGGAAACCAGGCACTGCTTAACACCAGGCCAATACCATCCCTACAGTGAAGCATGGTGGTGGCAGCATCATGCTGTAGGGATGTTTTTCAGTGGCAGGAACTGGGAGACTAGTAAGGATAGAGGGCAAGATGAATGCAGCAATGCACAGAGACATCCTGGATGAAAATCTGCTCCAGAGAGCCCCTGACCTCAGAATGGGGCAACAGTTCATCTTTCAGCAGGACAATGACCCTAAGCATACAGCCAAGATATCAAAGGAGTGGCTTCAGGACAACTCTGTGAAAGTCCTTGAGTAGCCCAGACTTGAATCCAATTGAACATCTCTGGAGAGATCTGAAAATGGCTGTGCACCAACACTTCCCATGCAGATGCTTCAAAAAGGAATGGGCCAAACTGCCTAAAGCCAGGTGTGCCAAGCTTGTGGCATCATATTCAAAAAGACTTGAGGCTTTAATAGCTGCCAAAGGTGCATCAACAAAATACTGAGCAAAGGCTATGATTACTTAAGTTTTTCATTTTTAATAAATTTGCAAAAATATCAAAAACTTTTTTCACATTGCCTTTATGGGGTGTTGTGTGTAGAATTTTGAGGGGAAAAAATAAATTTATTCCATTTTGCAATAAGGCTGTAACATAAAATGTGGAAAAAGTAAAGCGCTGTGAATATTTTCCGGGATGCATTGTATGTAATGACATCGTGATTCACTAAACAAGACAAGATGAGGTGAAATGAGATACAGTACATTCATTAGGGAAAATCATTTTTAGAAGCATCGCGAACTAGGCATGGACCATTCTAAACTGATGCACAAATATTTTTTAAAAAATGTATTTTTAAAAATGTCCAGAGTCCAGCAGCAACCCAGGTCTGCTATGCCATAGCTGAAGAGGAAGTAACCAGATATACAGTGGGGCAAAAAAGTATTTAGTCAGCCATCAATTGTGCAAGTTCTCCCACTTAAAAGATGAGAGAGGTCTCCAATTTTCATCATAGGTATACCTCAGCTATGAGACAAAATGAGAAAAAAAAATCCAGAAAATCACATTGTCTGATGTTTAAAGAATTTATTTGCAAACTAGAAAAGCACTCGGAGAGCGCAGACCTCCGCCAAGCGGCACAGTTCCCCCCATATAGTGTTTGTGTGTACGTTTTCAGATTCCCTGAGCATGAAAAGATATGAGTAGCAATTGGATTCACAATGATTATTTGTTTATTTGACATGGACAGTGCAATAAACAGACAATTAATGAATGACAATCAATGTGATAGTGATAGGATTAGTGGTTCAGTAGTGTAAAACAGGGCTATAAGGGACGGCGGGTTAATAAGGGACACTTTTCTGGGAAATGTTTTAAATGTAATTCTGCTTTTTTTATTTTGAGCAGGACGCTGAGTTGTGTTGTTATTGTCAAATATCCATGAATCCTTCATCAAATCTAGGCGGAAGCAAAATTAAAAAAGCAGAATTACATTTAGAAAAGTGTCCCATATTACCCCGCCGTCCCTTATAGTCCCGTTTTACGGTTGTAAAAGCATTGCCTCCTTGGCGGAGGTAATAAACTGAAGTGTTGGTGTGTCCATCTCCTCCACTGACGGATGCAGATTGGTTAGACAGGTTGCCGTGGGTTTTATATTATATTGGGGTTGCGCTCGCGGCAAAACAGAATTTAGAATCTTTCCCGGCAGAGAGGTTGTTTTTACGCAGCGCCTATAGCTGGGCGGGGAATTTGTGGCAAATAATCGGGCGGCGGACAGGTGGCCGTGTCAGGTTTTGCAGCGTGGCGCAAAAACAGGCACGGTGGCGGGCCCAGGCCAGCAGTGTTTTCCGTGTGCTTTTGTGCCTAAAACGTTGAAGAACGCGGAGTTTGTGTTGGTCAGACACGACGACCAGCGCAATGTGCGCAGCGCCTATGGCTGGCACAGGCACGCTGGGGGGCCAGGCCACCAGTGTTTTCCGCATGCTTTTGTGGCTAAAACGTTGAAGAAGGCGGAGTTTGTGTTGGTCAGACACGACGCCCAGCGCCCTCCATTGCGCCTGCGCACATGTTGAAAATGGCCGTATGTCACAGTGTGGAAAAATGCTTTAAAAAATTCCTGTATGCAGACGGTGATGCGGATCATCCCCAAAATTTAATCAGTTCTTCCTTGTACCATTTCCAACAACGCCTGAAAGTTTCATTGAAATCCGTCCAAAAGTTTTTGAGTTATCTTGCTAACCAACAGACAGACAGACAAACAGACAAACACACAGACAAACACACAGACAAACACACAGACAAACCCCGGCAAAAACATTACCTCCTCCTGGCCTTTCGGCCTGGCGGAGGTAATTATGGTGGAAAATAAGTATTTGGTCAATAACAAAAGTTCATCTCAATACTTTGTTATATACCCTTTGTGGGCAATGACAGAGGTCAAACGTTTTCTGTAAGTCTTCACAAGGTTTTCACACACTGTTGCTGGTATTTTGGCCCATTCCTCCATGCAGATCTCCCCTAGAGCAGTGATGTTTTGGGGCTGTCGCTGGGCAACACAGACTTTCAACTCTCTCCAAAGATTTTCTATGGGGTTGAGATCTGGAGACTGGCTAGGCCACTCCGGGACCTTGAAATGCTTCTTACAAAGCCACTCCTTCGTTGCCCGGGCGGTGTGTTTGCGATCATTGTCATGCTGAAAGACCCAGCCACGTTTCATCTTCAATGCCCTTGCTGATGGAAGGAGGTTTTCACTCAAAATCTCACGATACATGGCCCCATTCATTCTTTCCTTTACACGGATCAGTTGTCCTGGTCCCTTTGCAGAAAAACAGCCCCAAAGCATGATGTTTCCACCACCATGATTCACAGTAGGTATGGTGTTCTTTGGATGCAACTCAGCATTCTTTCTCCTCCAAACACGACAAGTTGAGTTTTTACCAAAAAGTTCTATTTTGGTTTCATCTGACCATATGACATTCTCCCAGTCCTCTTCTGGATCATCCAAATGCTCTCTAGCAAACTTCAGACGGGCCTGGACATGTACTGGCTTAAGCAGGGGGACACGTCTGGCACTGCAGGATTTGAGTCCCTGGCGGTGTAGTGTGTTTCTGATGTAGCCTTTGTTACTTTGGTCCCAGCTCTCTGCAGGTCATTCACTAGGTCCCCCCATGTGGTTCTGGGATTTTGGCTCACCGTTCTCTTGATCATTTTGACCCCACGGGGTGAGATCTTGCGTGAAGCCCCAGATTGAGGGAGATTATCAGTGGTCTTGTATGTCTTCCATTTTCTAATAATTGCTCCCACAGTTGATTTCTTCACACCAAGCTGCTTACCTATTGCAGATTCAGTCTTCCCAGCCTGGTGCAGGTCTACAATTTTGTTTCTGGTGTCCTTTGATAGCTCTTTGGTCTTGGCCATAGTGGAGTTTAGAGTCTGACTGTTTGAGGTTGTGGACAGGTGTCTTTTATACTGATAACGAGTTCAAACAGGTGCCATTAATACAGGTTAACAAGTGGAGGACAGGGGAGCCTCTTAAAGAAGAAGTTACAGGTCTGTGAGAGCCAGAAATCTTGCTTGTTTGTAGGTGACCAAATACTTATTTTACTGAGGAATTTACCAATTAATTCATTAAAAATCCTTCAATGTGATTTTCTGGATTTTTTTTTCCTCATTTTGTCTCTCATAGTTGAGGCATACCTATGATGAAAATTGGAGACCTCTCTCATCTTTTTTCACAATTGGTGGCTGACTAAATACTTTTTTGCCCCACTGTATACAGATGTCTTGTCCCATCTCTCTTCAATTAATAAATGATACTGGGAAGTAAATTCATTACTGGTTATTACACATACAGCGGGTAAAACAAGTATTGAACACGTGAATATTTTTCTCATTAAACATATTTCTGATGGAGCCAATGACCTGAGATTTTCACCAGATATCAGCAACAACCCAAGTAATCCATACATAGAGTACAAAGAAATCAAGGCACCTGTGTTCACAAAACAAGTTATACTGTATAAGTGGAATAACAGGGAATAAGTATTGAACACGAAGAAAAAGAGGTGAAAAAGGCATCGAAAGCCAAGAAACCAGCTGGACTCCATCAGAATTTAGAAAGCCATCTAATCCCCCATCAGTGCAAATTAATTTCAGCTGGTTAAGTCCTGACTGATAGCCTTTAAAAAGGTCAGTGAATATCAGATTGTCACACCACAGAGAACTCATGATGGGTAGAAGCAAAGAGCTCTCTATAGACCTTTGCAACCTTATTGTTGCAAAACATAATGATAGCATTGGTTACAGGCACATTTCTAAATAGCTGAATGTTCCAGCGAGCACTATTGGAGCCATCATTTGGAAGTGGAAAGAAAATCATTTTACCATAAACCGACCATGACCAGAAGCTCCTCGCAAGAGTTCTGACAGAGGAGTCAAAAGAATTATCAGAAGAGTTATCCAAGAGCCAAAGACCACTCACGGAGAGCTCCAGAAAGACCTGGAATAAGCAGGTACTGCTGTTTCAAAGAAAACAATAAGTAATGCACTCAATCGATATGGGCTCTATGCCCACTCACCTTGCAAGACTCCATTGTTGAAGAAAAAGCAGGTTGAATCTCATTTAAAGTTTGCTGCACAATATTTGGGCAAGCTAGTAAAATACTGGGAGAATATAGTCTGGTCAGATGAGACCAAAATTTAACTTTTTGGATGCCACAACACACAGCATGTTTGGAGGAGAAATGGCACTGCACATGCCATCATGGTTTGGGGGTTTTTTTCAGCACATGGTACAGGCAGACTTCATATAACTGAAGGAAAGGTGAATGGATAAATGCACAGAGACATCCTTGATAAGAACCTGTTGTCATCTGCCAAGATGCTGAAGATGAAACAAGGGTGGATATTTCAGCAAGACAATAATCCCAAACACACAGCCAAGGAAACTCTCACCTCGCTCCACAGAAGGAAAATTGGATGGATGGATGGATGGATGGATGGATGGATGGATAGATAGATAGATAGATAGATAGATAGATAGATAGATAGATAGATAGATAGATAGCATCGTGTGAAAAAATTAGGACACCCTGTATAAGTATATGTGTTTTTTAACATACAGACGTGAACAAAATTGTTGGTACCCCTCTGTTAATGAAAGAAAAACCCACAATGGTCACAGAAATAACTTGAATCTGACAAAAGTGGTAATAAATAAAAATTCTATGAAAATTAACCAATGAAAATCAGACAGTGCTTTTGAATTGTGGTTCAACAGAATTATTTTAAAAAACAAACTCATGAAACAGGCCTGGACAAAAATGATTGTACCCCTAGAAAAGATTGAATATAATGTCACCATAGGGACATGTTCAACCAAGATGTCTCCTCTTATTAACATCACAGGTGTCTACAAACTTGTAATCAGTCAGTCGGCCTATTTAAAGGGTGACAAGTAGTCACTGTGCTGTTTGGTGACATGGTGTGTACCACGCTAAACATGGACCAGAGGAAGCAAAGGAGAGAGTTGTCTCAGGAGATTAGAAAGAAAATTATATATCCACGGGACTGTAGCCAACCTCCCTGGACGTGGCCGCAGGAGGAGACAGATAATACGAATGGTAACAGAAGAGCCCAGAACAACCTCTAAACACATTCATGGTGAACTCCAAGGTCAAGGTACATCAGTGTCAGATCGCACTATCCATCGTCGTTTGAGCCAAAGTGGACTTAATGGGAGACAACCAAGGAGGACACCACTGTTGAAAACAAATCATAAAAAAGCCAGACTGGAATTTGCCAAACTGCATGTTGACAAGCCACAAAGCTTCTGGGAGAATGTCCTATGGACAGACGAGACAAAACTGCAACTTTTTGGCAAGGCACATCAGCTCTATGTTCACAGACGCAAAAATGAAGCATACCAAGAAAAGAACACTGTCCCTACTGTGAAACATGGAGGAGGTTCTGTTATGTTCTGGGGCTGCTTTGCTGCATCTGGCACAGGGTGTCTTGAATCTGTGCAGGGTACAATGAAATCTCAAGACTGTCAAGGTGTTCTAGAGAGAAATGTGCTGCCTAGTGTCAGACAGGTTGGTCTCAATCGCAGGTTATGGGTCTTGCAACAGGATAATGACCCAAAACATACAGCTAAAAACACCCAAGAATGGCTAAGAGCCAAACATTGGACTATTCTAAAGTGGCCTTCTATGAGCCCTAATCTAAATCCTATTGAACATCTGTGGAAGGAGCTGAAACATGTCGTCTGGAGAAGGCACCCTTCAAACCTGAGACAACTGGAGCAGTTTGCTCATGAGGAGTGGGCCAAAATACCTGCTGAGAGGTGCAGAAGTCTCACTGACAGTTACAGAAATCGTTTGATTGCAGTGATTGCCTCAAAAGGTTGTGCAACAAAATATTAAGTTAAGGGTACCATCATTTTTGTCCAAACCTGTTTCATGAGTTTGTTTTTTAAAATAATTCTGTTGAACCACAATTCAAAAGCATTGTCTGATTTTCACTGGTTAATTTTCATAGAATTTGTATTTATTACCACTTTTGTCAGATTCAAGTTATTTCTGTGACCATTGTGGCTTTTTCTTTCATTAACAGAGGGGTACCAACAATTTTGTCCACGTCTGCAGACAGACAGACAGACAGATACTTTACTGATCCTAAACTGGGATATTACAGTGCACCAGCAGCATGACACAGTACACGACCAAAATGACAGAAACACACAGAAATTACCCAGGGAAAGCAAAACTGCTTACATGACTTTATATACATCGCAGACCACCTCAAAGATGAATAGATGATGACCCGTATAGATACATGGATCATACTAGTTGTACAATGCAGGAGACTATCAGGAACAGGGTAAAATGTGAGGTACCAATTACACTGTAAGGTGCAGTATGGCAGCATTGTTGTGACCAGGATTCAACATTAAAGTGACTTACTGTACACTGAAATGCCATGTGGCAGGCAAGACTTCCTGTACCTGACCATTCGGCAGCAGAGCTGTAGCGGTCTGCTGGAAAAAGTGCTCTGCTGTCTGTCCAGTGTGTGGTGGAGGGGATGATCAGGGTTGTCCATGATGGATAACAGTTTGCTCAGTGTCCTCCTCTCCACCACATTCTCAAAAGTCTCGAGCCTGAGACCAATTACAGAGCCAGCCTTCTTGATAATCTTGCCAAGCTGCTAGAATGGCCATAGAATGGCCATCATAAAGCTGCTAGAATGGCCCAGTCAGTCACCTGGCCTGACTCCAACTAAAATTCTATGGAACAAACTGAAGATCAGAGTTCATAGAAGACACCCTCAGAATCTTCAAGATTTGAAGACAGTTTGTGTGGAAGAATGGACTAAAATCACTCCTGAGCAAGCAATGCCTGCACCTAGTTTCTCCATACAAGAGGCGTCTGGAAGCACAAACACTTTTTCACTAAATATTAAATGAATTTCACCAAGCATGTTCAATACTTATTCCCGGTGTCATTCCACTTTATTAAATATAACTTGTTTTGTGAACACAGTTGCTTTGATTTCTTTGTATGTATGGATTACTTGGGTTGTTACTGATCGAAGAAAAAGCTCCATGCCAGTGTCCCTTTAGCTTAGCCATTGCTAATGCTGCTCCAAGACGTGTGTGGCCCGATCTGAGTGGGGTTTTTTTCTTTTTTTGTGCAGCACTTCTTGCGGGTTGTGTGTCATGTCAAGGGCTTTCCTTCCATCTTTGTTATAAAATCCAAAAAAGGCCCGACATCTGAGCTACCTTTGAGCTAACTGCTTTCTTTCAAAGCTGGCTGCCGAGACAAGCTATGACTTCACTTGACTGGGTGTTTGCTTTGTGTCATCTAGTGGACTGAAAATGCCATTGATTAACTGATAACCCAAAAGTATATGTGTGCACATTTTGTTTTTTTAAATAAAAGGTTGATTCCTGTGTTTATGGATCAATGCATTGTCGCCAGTGCCAAGTATCATGATCCATCAGTGAATCAATCTTTTTTTCCCACCCCTAATATCTGGTGAAAATCTCTGGTCAATGGCTCCATAAGAAATCACTCTATAAATTCAAGAAATCTCTATCAGTGTGTGATTCAAGAAATCTGTCAGTGTGTGTGTGTGTGTGTGTGTGTGTGTGTGTGTGTGTGTGTGAGATCATAGGCCACCTATGATGTTCCTATGATGTCTGCATGATGTCCTATGATGTTCCTATGATGTCGGCAATCATAGGACCGTCTACATGATGTCTACATGATGTCAGATAAACCATACTCTATATGACATCAGAACAACCATAAGGCTGATGTTCCATGATCTCTGAAGAACGTGTCGCCTCTGATGTTCCTATGATGTCTACATGTCTAGATGGTGCCATATATACATCATAGGACCACCTATGATGTCCTACGATGACTACATGCTGTCCTTGGATGTTCCAATGATGTCTACATGATGTCTACGTATATGATGTCATAGAGACAATCACTCATGATCACAGGACTCGCAATGACATCATCAACGATCAATGCAGGAGATATCATGGGACTCGCTAGGACATCACTCACATCGCTCTATAAATTCAAGGAATCTCTGTCTGTCTGTAATGATCATAGGACATCATAGGATCATAGGACATCATAGGATGGCCTATGTTGTCTGCCTGATGTCCTATGATGATCCTATGATCCAGGCATCATAGGACTTGCAATGCCGTCATATAGACAATAGGACTGGCTACAAGACTATAGGCTTGCCTACGATGTCCCGATGATGTCATATACACAGCATAGTATAGAGTCGCCTCTGATGTCCCTATGTCTACATGATGTCTAGATGGCGCCAGATATACATCATAGGACCACCTATGATGTCTATATGCTGCCCTAGGATGTTCCTATGATGTCTACATGATGTCTATATGATGTCATAGAGACCATCACTCACAATCATAGGACTTGCTATGACATCATCAATGATCAATGCAGGCATCATGGGACTCGCTAGGACGTCACTCACATGCAAGTCAATGTTGCAAATCTGTGTGTCATGATCGTACGTCTGTTTGTGTGTGTGTCACGATCATAGCACTTGCTATGACATCATCAAATAACACAGGTAGGCATCACTGGACGAGTGGTGACCACAAAGATCAAAGGCAGGTTTCACCATGCTTACTGTTGCCAGACAGACATATCATCAAACATCAAAGCTCACAGGCAGGCATCATTGAACGAGTGGTGACCACAAAGATCAAAGGCAGGTTTCACCATGCTTACTGTTGCCAGACAGACACATCATCAAAGATCAAAGGCAGGCATCGCTGAACAAATGATGACGCCAAAGATCAAAGGCAGGCATCAGCATAGTTATTGTTGCCATGGTAACAGTAACTTTCTACGGCCATACAGAAATGCTTGCTTACACCTGCTTTCTACGGCCATGCAGACACTTGCTTATACTTGGTTTCTACAGGCATGCACTAGTATGATTATGAGAAAAATGTTGACGTGTTCAATATTTATTTTCCCCATTGTACTTACAAAGTAGCCACATAGTAAAATTAGAAATTCCCTGATCACGGAAAAAAGGATGGCTCAATATGCCTTGATAATCATTTTATCATCCAATCACAACCCTCTGAATCCTAAATGAAAAGAATTGTGATGTGCTTAGAGACTCCCATTCCTAAAATTTACAGCTTAGTTAGACACAAAGTGTGTTCTTGGATTGATCAATATCTTGCAAGATATGATGCTGACCCTGGAAAACTGATTTGTGCCTTGCAGCAGATGTACATAATGCTCTTTATTTTTTAATGTGTAACAGTCTACACATTATTAATGACACAAGTTCATATAGTTAAACTAAAGCTAAAAACTGAAATGTCCATCAAAGAGATTCTTTTTAACTTTTATACTTCAAATACAATTCTCACCCTGTACTTTTAATACCTCTGCTTGAGTAAAGAGGGAGGCAGTTGTAAAAGTAAAGATGCGAAGAGTAGAGGTAGAGAAGGTAGACCAGTTTAAATACCTGGAGTCAACAATGCAAAGCATTGGAAAATGCACAGCAGAGTTGAAGAAGAGAGTGCAGGCACAGTGGCGAGGGTGGAGACAAGTGTCTGGGGTGATTTGTGACAGAAGGACACCAGCTAGAGTTAAAGGGAAGACCTATAAGACGGTAGTGAGATCTGCTATGATGTATGGTTTGGCGAAATGGCACTGACAAAAAGACAGGAGGAGAAGCTGGAGGTGGCAGAGTTAAAGATGCTCAGTGGGAGTGACTAGAAGGGACAAGTTTAGAAATGAGTATATCAGAGGGACAGCTCAGGTTGGGCTATTTGGAGACAAAGTAAGAGAGGCAAGGCTGAGATGGTTTGGACATGTGCAGAGGAGAGATAGTGGATATACTGGACAAAGGATGTTGAAGATGGAGCTTCCACGCAGGAGGAAAAAGAGGAACACTGCAGAAGGTTTGTGGACATAGTGAAGGAGGACATGGAGAGGGTTGATGTTAGAGGAAAATACAAGGGATAGGGTGATACGGAGGCAGATGATCCACTGTGGCGACCCCTAAAGGGGGAAGCCAAAAGAAGAGCAAAGAATTTGAATTAGTACTTTCCACTTTTGCCAGCATTTTTACAGTGTCATGGTGTTACAGTGTACAGCGGTATCAGTACATTCTACCTGAGTAAGGAATGTGTGTACTTTTATTACCTCTCCAGTGTACCACTTCGATGTTATAAGAAAGAAGTACAAACTTCCTCATACGCAAACATAATGGTATAAAATCTTCCATCAGTACCAATGACAGAGAGACATCCTGCACTTTAATGTTCGCATATTTTCTTTTTTGGCAGTTGTTAACACTGCACTGAGTTTGATGCTGTGTCAATGAACCGAGAGTAATGGCACTCTGCTCTGTTCTCACCCACTACTCTGTTAAAACACCAATTACCTGATCTTGTGTGGCACCGGCAGTGTTCAAACTTCTTTCAGTTGTAACCTGCATTTATCCATTCATTTTCCTTCATTCTACACAAGCTTTCCCAGTACAATTACGAGCGTTTCCTGACATGGAAAACGCAATGGGCACATTTGATATGCAAATGACTAATTCTGTCACGAGCTTAACGTCACACTGTCAAGGGCTCGCGCTACGGAGAAGTGAACTCGTGGACCTGTTGAAAGCGAACAAGTGGGATGCGAAAACTGACCCCTTCAAAAACGATTTATCAATAACGCACAGGCTTAACAGCCTGACCTGAATGAAGGCTTACACGGGCAAAAGCTTATCGTGTGCACTAAAGTTCTGTTTTTTTTTCGCGTTTTCGAGATGATAAATTCCAAACATCCATATAACGGAATAACGTTCACTTTTATTATTAACCATTTACTAACGATACATGACGCGGACAGACTTGACTTTTTTAAAAGCTCAAAGAAAACATTTCTGAAGGACAGCCGTCGCGTTAACGCCGGCTCCGTGAAGTTTTATATTTGTTAACTTCACAAAAGGACTTGTAATAGTCACTTGCACTCCAGCCATGTGTCAGACGCAGATAGCCGGCTAACAATAGCCCTCCCCGGATGATGTCTGGCTCAATCTGACTCCTACGCATCCTTCTACCAGGCAAATTATGAGGCAAAATACGAACAAAGGGGGACACAATTCTGGTGGTTGGCTAACGGCCATCAATGGGTATGTTCAGCTGGTACTCACTCTTCTCAAAAGGGGCTTCATTTGATCCGGTGGTTCATCCATTTCCCCTGCCAGTGGTCCCTCAGCACGCCGTTAGGCTTTTTTTTTTTTTTTTTCTTTGCCGGCTGTGGTACAGCAGACACTCGGCGCGAGGACAGTACTACTGACGCGGTTAGCGCTTCTTTTCCTTTACGCGAGAAAAGAGCACGCCTCTAAATGATTGACAGTTGCAAGTAGCCAATTGAATTTCTCTCCGTCGCTTTCACAGCCAATCGAGTTCAATGACGTAACGATATGGGTGTGGTATAGTTCCGCGAAAAAGTTTCAAGCAATGCTTCAAAGAAGGGAGGACAGATGTGCGATTTTTCCAAGCGCGGTGGTGGAGTGGTTAGCACTGCGGCAGTACAGCAACTCAGCCTTGGACGGGGGATCCTGGGTTCCATCCCAGCCCCCGACCAACAGTGATCTGTGTGGTTTGCATGTTCTCCCCATGTCTGCATGGATTTAAGCCGGGATTTCTCCGGTTTCCTCCCACAGGCCAAAAGACAGGCAAGTTAGGTTACTTGGCATCAACTGGGGATTCTAAATTGTCCTTAGGTATGACTGTGAGAGTGAATGGTTGTCTGTCTCTCTGTGTTGGCCCTGCGATGGACTGGTGATCTGTCCAGGGTGTGCCCTGCCTCTCGCCCAAAGATGCTGGGATAGGCTCCAGTCCCCCTTCCCCCCCGCAACCCAAAAAGGATTAAGCGGAAGAAGATGGATGGATGGATGAAATTATTTACCCTGCAGGTGGAATGTAGTGGATAGTTTTATTGACGTAGAAAATGCATTTTAACAAGCCACAAAACAAGAAGACATACCCATGTGACAAATGATTGCATAAAAGACAAGAGGAGGTTCCATCCATCCATCCATCCAACTTCTACCGCTTAATCCTTTCGGGTCGCGGGGGGGCTGGAGCCTA